>SNVD02012158.1:0-647545 GCA_013180625.2 Boswellia sacra
CATGTTTCTTTGCTATATTCCTTGGTATTTTTACGTTTTTGTGTGGTTTTGATGTTTGTAGGAGTTTTGGAGCAACTAGCACAAAAATGGAGTAAAACCCTTCATTTTCACCTCTGCTAGTCAACCATCTTCTCGGATTTAATTGTATTGATATACAATTAACCGGATAACATGCTATATACCATTGGAAAGCTCTCGAAGTCTATTTTTGGAGAAATTTACGATTCACGAATTTATGTAGTGTACCGAAAGTTGTGATAAAAATGGTATGAGAAGTGTATATTTGTAATTCCATATATCACTGTAGCATGTTATTAAATACGGGTTACTGTAGCAATTTACTGTAGCAGAGTATATAAACACATTTTAGGGTTTTATTTTCATAACTGGAAGAGGGGAAAACGTGGGAGGAGGCTGCATTTCTGGATTTCTCTCATCCCTTGGAGTTCTTGAAGGAGAAAGAAGATTTTGAAAGAGGAGGAACTACAATTCCAAGAAGATTCATCTACAAAGAAGATTTTCAAAGAATTTGCTAAGTTCTTTCTTTCCTTTTCAATTCTGGAATTTCTCTGTATTGTATTTGTTATTCTGATTGAATATGTGTAACTAAATCTGAATTGGTTGAGGGTGATTTCAAAGCCCTTGATATGGATTTTGTGAGTTGATTGTGTAAGAAATTGTTATCCAATTCTCTAATTGAAGTTGCTTGTATTTCCCATATCTAATGCTTATGATTGCTTACTGATTGTATTTGGAATGGCCAACTGAATATAATCTGTTGTTGTCTATTGCTAGATTAGAAATTTTGATCCGTAATTGTCATGAATTTCCAATCATTAGTAGCAAAATTGTGATCAGAGATTGCAATTGGAAAATACAACCTAGGTTAAATAATCCGAACTTGTGTGATTATTGCTTAGATCAACCTATCTTTCTCATCGTAATGCTTCCATTGAATTAAACTTAGAGAGCTTGTTCTAGGTTGTTTAATGGATAGAGATTAAATAAAGAGCTTGTTTTATTTAACAACAAAGTAAGGAAAGATTGGGATAACAGAGCTTGTTGTTATCTACGGTTGATAACTTCAATGCTGTAATTTGATTACAATTCTAAGTTAATTCACAAATTCATCTCTTGTGGCAGAGAATGAACTCTTAACCAAGTGTCTCTCATTGATTTTTCACTCCATTTAACTTTGCTTTGTGTTATTCTTCATTTACTTTCGTATTAAGTTTAATTAATCAATCAACAAAACCCCCCCTGTTTAGTTTATTATTGCTGGAAAATAACAAATTCAATTAGATTCAATCCTCGTGGGAACGATATCTACTTATCACTTTATTACTTGTGCGACTAGTATACTTGCTAGTTTTGAACGCATCATACTTAGTACTCACAAGTCCAAAAGGAAGAAAAACGAAGCCCAAAGGCCTCAAACAAAAAGCGAGATATGGAGCCAAAAGGCCCAAACAAAATAGAAAAGGCGCATAGGCCCAATAACGACCGCAACAAAGCTAACATCCCCAAGACAATGCAACAAAAGGGCGCATGTGCCCAATTAAACAAAACAAAACTCAAGAAACCAACTAATAACGAAGGCCCCATATAGCACGAAGCTGAGGAGTGATCACATACTTGGCCTCAATGGTAAGAAGCCAAGAGCGGACCAATGCAAAAATCTCATCAATCACCTGACGACGAGTCCGATGTTGTTGTTGATACACACGATCATTCCTCTCATACCATAGAAAATAAATTGTAGCAGAGAAAACCAAACGTGCAAGGATATGCCCAAAATTCTTCCTACCCTGAAGATGAAGAGAAGCCCAATGAAGTAGAGAGAGCCAACCAGAAGATGGCCAAACAATAAGAGTCTTAGCTGAAATATCCCCCTATACAAAAGACGAGAAAGGATAGCTAAAGAAAAGATGCTCGTGCGTCTCATTTGGTGAAGCACAGAGAACACAGCCTGAAGAAGATAACATGCCATGACTTCGTAGTTGATCCATAGTACGAAGACGGCCTAGTGAGGCAAGCCAAAGTATAAAGGAGTGCCTTGGAATATGGCTAGGGAACCACAGAAGATGATGAAAGGAGTTTACCGAGTGTCTACTCCGTAATAATTCCCACGCTGAGGCAATAGAGAAAATACCAGAGGTGTGGCCCTTCCAAACAATATGGTCAGGAGTCCCCATCATAGGTCGGATGCGGATAAGCCCCAAACCCGTCTGAGGTCTGGCCCACCTTCAGGAAAAGCCCAATCTCCATCCTGAATGATAGCCGAGACCTTTGCATCTGAGCGAAGACCTGTAGATGAAAGAGTTCTAAATGAAAACAAATCACAAAGACGCCCCTGCGGTAACCAGTAATCCTGCCAAAGTGAGGTATCACGTCCATCTCCAATAGAAGAGACAAAATTACCCCTGCACCAATCCCGACTCTGTAAAATCTTTCTCCAAGACCAGGAGGCTCCAGAAGTAACCCGAACCTGCCAAAACGAGCGACCCCGAAGGAGTACCTTATGAACCCAAAAAGACCATGTGGAAGACTTGTTAGAAAGAAGTCTCCAAACATGCTTCAAAATAGCAGCACGATTCCACTCCTTCACTCGCTTGATTCCTAAACCCCCTTCTTTCAATTGATAGCAAACCGAATCCCAAGCTACTTTGGCCCCAAAATAAGACAAAGAGGTTCCTTTCCAGAGGAAAGCAGCCAGAATACCCTCGATCTTCCGTACCACAGCTGCCGGTAAAATAAACATAGAAGACCAATAGACCTGGATGGAAAATAGTACCGACTTAATCAATTGGAGACGGCCAGCATAAGTCAGCACAGCAGAAATCCATAATCTGACCCTCGAGAGAATCCGCTCAACCAAAGGAGCACACTCTGAAAGGCGTAATCTGGTACTAATCAGTGGCACCCCCAAATATCGGACCGGCAAACTCCCCACTTGAAAACCCAAGATGGACTGCAACACTGTACGATCCTCATCATTGACTCCAGATAAGAAGACATGACTCTTGGCCGAATTCGTAACTAAACCAGAGAGCTCTGTAAACTCCTGCAAAGCATCATGAACTACCCTAACAGAGCCCACATCTGCCCTGCAAAAAACCATCAGATCATCTGCAAAACAAAGATGAGTAAGAGAAATCTGCTGGCATCTCCAATGGTATCGAAAACCAGGCTGCTGAGAAGCCTCCCGAAGAATACCACTCAAACCCTCTATGGCCAACACAAAAAGGTATGGCGACAAAGGGTCACCCTGTCGAACACCTCTAGAAGTGGGAAAGAAACTATGAAGCTCTCCATTTAAAGCGACTGAGAAGTGTGCAGAAGACATGCATGTCGCAATCCATCGAACCATACACTATGGGATACCAATTGTCCTTAATCCCAAAATGATGAAATCCCAACTGACAGTATCAAAAGCTTTACGAATATCCACCTTTAACGCACACCGAGGAGGCGAATGCCCAAGGTGGTAATCATGCATAAGCTCTTAAGTCAATAGAATGGCATCAGAAATCCTCCGACCTGGGACAAAAGCTGACTGCGAACTCCCAACTACATCAGGTAACACTGCTTTGAACCGGTTTACAATCACTTTAGAGATGCACTTGTAAAGTACGTTGCAACATGAGATTGGTCCAAAGTCACTCATAGTCCGAGGAGTCTCAACCTTGGGGACCAAGGCAATCCGAGTGGTATTAACACACTTCGGCATCCGGCTAGTCGTAAAGAAGTAGCGCACCGCAGCCATAAACTCCACACTAATAATGTCCCAAGCCCGTTTAAAGAACAGAGAAGTGTACCCATCCGGTCCGGGAGCTTTATCATCGGGAATCGAGAATAAAGCTGACCTGATCTCATTATCAGTAATAGGGCACACTAAAGAAGGTAGCATCTCCGTAGAAATTCTGCCAGAGAAAAACCGAGAAGCATCTACAAGAGAAGGGCGAGGAGGAGCTGTAAGCAAATTCTGGAAATACCTCACAGCTATATGACCTAAGTCGCCTCGATCTGTAACAATGGTGCCAACCTCATCCTCAAGCTGATGAATCTGATTCCTGACTTGCCTATGGATCAGAGACTTGTGAAAGAATTTGGTATTCTGATCCCCCTGAGAGAGCCATTGGATCCTAGACCTCTGCCGAAAGAAAGCCTCTTCATCCCTGCACAACTGAAAATACTGCTTAGCAAAATCCCTCAGCCAAAATACACTCTGGGGAAGAAGGGCTCTCATCCAGAGCAGCCTGAGCTGGGGCCCACTGAGCCCTAACCTCACTGACCCTACTAGAGATATGACTAGAGGCCTTGGCATGCAAAGTCTTGAACTCCCGTTTCAACAACCCCAATTTCTGCGTAACTCGAAACATAGGATCCCCGTCCACAGGCGTAGACCATACTCTCTGAACAATCTCCAAAAAATCCTCTCGATCAGCCCAAAAGTTAAAAAATTTAAAAGGATTGGAGGTCTGCCTACATTGATCTCCAAACCTGATGACCAAAGCACTGTGATTAGAAGCATCCCTGGAAGAATCTCAGAAGTTGTGTTTGGCCAAGTCAAGAACCAAGAAGCGCTACCGAAACTCCAATCAAGAGTCCAGAGAATAGTACCCTCTCCCTGCTGCCCATTATGCCAAGTATACTGGAGTCCAAGAGATGGAACTCTGATCAATGCTGCATCATGTATACACTGACCAAAATCATCCATATAACCATGCCAAGCCTGATCCCCTCCAACTCTATCCAATGAGCGTAAAATCGCATTGAAATCACCCAATGCCAACCAAGGTAAGTCACAAAAATCTATGGACTAAGCTCTGATAAAGTCCCATAACTGTCAACGGACACCCGGATCATTAGAACCATAAACAAATAGCAAACCAAAAGAAATCCCATCAGATAATCTGGTAGCCCGACAAACAATCCACTGTGAAGAAAGCTGCAGATCACTTAACCTATACAATGTAGGATCCCAACACACCAAAACTCGGCAAGCAACTGACTCAATGACATTGGATAAAAACTTTCAAGAAGGACAAATACCCGAAACAACTGAAGCAAGGTGTCGCTGATCAACTTTAGTCTCTAAGAAACCAATCAAACCTAAAGAATACTTAGAAATCCAATTTCTAACTGCCCGCTGCGAAGAGAAGCCATTAGGGCCTCTAATATTCCAACTTCCTATCATAGGAAACTAGAAATAACTCATAACTGAATAAAGAAATCATTTGAGGCGCACGCCTCCTTTACCCCTATGGCCACCTTTTTTACTCTGGACCTTTTTACCCTGACCAGCAGGAGGAATAGGAATAGAGTTAGGTGGTCGACTGTCCAAAGTCTCCGTATGGGTTTTTGGAGAACCCGGAGCAATAACCTTCTCTGGAGGAGCAATCCTTGAAGAATCATGTAAAGCAGCTACAGGGCTAACAGGGCACTTCAGAATTTGATCCTGGAGAGTCTCAATAGGAGATAGTGAATCGGGATCAGAATCTGACTCAGAATTCAAACCTTGGGAAGCAACCTGGCTTAGCTTAGTAAAGATCTTTTCCATCGAATCTGACTCGGTAGTTACTGGATTTGAAGTCAATAGTGCAAGAGGTCCAACTGGTGTGGAGTCAGTAACAATACCTTTACCTTTGTCTCTTATAGCTGGGGTTACATCTGCAGTAATAATCTGATCTGGGCTAGGCTCAATATGAATAGCTGCTGCAACAACAGGGTCAGCAGTCTTCCCCTTATCTCTCAAGAGGAGGGCTATAGTAGTAACTGATGCCTCAGCCTCTGTACGAGCAGAAGGCGCAACAAGTATCGGACAAGTATGGCCAAACAAACAATACTTGGAACATCGTTTTGGCTTCCATTCATATTCTACCCTGATCTTGATCGGTTCAGAAGAAAGCTTACACCGGATCTCAAAGTCTTGCACTGGAGCATGCTCCGCATCTATCTCAACACAGACTTTGGCATAGGATAACCTAGTGTGCTCATAAGTCATCCTGTCACATGATAAAGGTCGACCAACCATACTAGAAATAGCACTGAGTGCTTTGGTTGACCACAATGGAAATGGTAGTCCACGTAACCGAATCCAGACTGGAATCCTGGAAATCCTGCTCTGATCAAAAGAGAAATGAGGATTCCATTGTTGAAGAATGATGTGCTTCCCACCAAACATCCAGGGTCCTCTCTCTAAAATATCCTGAACCTCCTCCACAGTTCTAAATCTGAAAATCAAGAATCCCGTCCCAGTAGAGCGGACATCCTCCAAACCACTAGACTGCCATGCACGTTTGGCTATGGAACGTGTAGCATGAAAAGGCATAGTATACCCAGGAAAAAAACCCACGATATAGCATAACCAATCAGCCCCCGCATCATCAACCAACTCATCAGGGAGCTCAAGGATCGATCCCGGGTCCTTCTGGGCTATCGAGTCAAGGCAAAATCTAGTGCTGGCCAAGAACCGGGTGGTTTGGGTAAGGATTGTTTGAGGGTAGTGTTTCGAGCAGGTGGGTGTGTTTGAGTGGCACGAGGTGGGTGTTGGGTCTGGTTCTGTTTGTTAGGGGCGGAGGTGGCCATGGTAGGGATGGTCTAGTGTAGGCTAGAAAATGTGTGGTGAAAATAGTGGGTAACCCCAACCCGAAGCAATCAACCAAAATTAACTCCAAAGCTCCAAGATACCAATCAACAATCAATTCAACCAAATATCTTAAAATCAGTCAAATCAACCAAATGGTAGGATTCCAAAGCCAACCAAAGCCACAAGATCAAGAAACAACCAAAAAACCAATCCGAAGCACTAAATTTTCCAAAAGTAAACCAAATAGGCCTCAACAAATCAACACAAAGGCTCAAATCAGTTATCATCTGGGTCACAAATCAGCAATATCCCAATGAAAAAACAACTCAAAACAGCAAACACAAAGGAAGAAGCAAAGAAAAAGTACAAGAAGCACAAACCGGTCACCAATCGAGAGTCAAATTCCCGTGTAGGCAAGGTTGTGAACTGAAATCCCCTTCGATAGAGATAATATGACCACCCAATCAATGCCTTTGGAATCATATGTCTGACCTCTTCCAAATATGAAAAATACGAACAAATCGAATGGCTGGATCGGACGGTGGAGGCTAAAACCCGTGGCTGTATCAAAGAGACTAGCACCAGGAAACTTTCGGTGGAGCTACTGTTTTAGGCGATATCTCCGTCCTCCAAACTCTTCTGGAAATGCACTAGGTAGGGATGGAATCGGCATTGAATTAGCTTTCAAACGTCGTAGGGCTGGAACAAATCCAACGGCTCAATCAACCCGTATAGGACAGAAAGCACGACAACATCAATCTGGAATGTGCAGAAACGAGTTCCAGGGCGCTGATTTCCAGGCTAATATCTCCCTCTATAGAGAGCTTCAGTAACCAGCCAGATAGTATTGGAATCGACTGGAAATAATCTTTCCAACACCGTATGATAGGAAAAAATCCAACGGCTAGATCGTTCTGTAGAAGCAAAAGCGTGCGATTGGGTCGATCTGGCAGGCCCAGAACAGAGTCTGGCGGCGCTAATGTTACCGGCAATATCTCAGGCCACCTGAATCAGCTGGCAATTTTCCAGCCAGGGTTGGAAGCATCTATCTCTCAACTTTCCAACGCCATATCACAATCACCATTCGAACGGTCAAATCCTCCCAAAAGAGTAAAAGAGTGCAGACTGTTCGATTGAAATTTGGAGCAGAATTACCTTGTGACATTAATGTTCTGGATGATTTCTCCCGCTTCCGATGGTGGATGACTTCCTATTATACATATATGGAATCGCCTCAAAATAAAATTTCCAACGCCATATGATAGGCTAAAATCCAATGGCTAGATCGTTTCGTAGAAGCAAAGGAGTGCAATTGGGTCGATCTGGCAAGCCCAGAACAGAATCCGGCGGCGCTACTGTTACCAGCAATATCTCAGGCCACCGGAATCACCTGGCAATTTGCCAGCCAGGGTTGGAAGCGTCTGTGTCTTAGCTTTCCAACGCCATATCACAAGTACAATTCCAATGGCAAAATCCTCCCAAAAGAGCAAAAGAGTGCAGATTGTTCAGTTAAAATTAGGGGAAGAATTACCTTGCGGCGTTACTGTTCCGGGCGATTTCTCCCACTTCCAACAGTGGAAGCCGTCCTACCATACACCGTTAGAATCGTGAGTCCGTCAGCTTTCTAATGGAACCACTCTTGCTCAAAGCTGATGTCAGAGATTGACGGTAGAGACCAAAATCCGGCGGCTGGTTCAGAGAAAAAGTTGAGAGAAAAATCCCTTGCCTCCCTCCCTAAACCCTAAACCCTAAACCCTAAACTTTTTTTTTTGGAGAAGTTACTTAGTAATATAAATCCAAAAAATTAAAATGTACAAAAATCCGAGGGGCATACCCCAAAAATTACAAGAAGGACGTAAAGTCCAAACATACAATCCAACAAAAGATCAAAAAATAAAGACCACAAGCGGCCTAAAACAAAGTAAACAGGCCACAAACGGCCTTAACAACATAAATGATAAATGACCACAAACGGTCTAAATCATAAAAAGTACAAGAGCTTCAACCGTTCTTGTTTTTCTTCTTCTTACCATTCTTTACCGGGGTAGCTGGGGTATCCGTATGAATATCATCAATGCTATCAGATTGATCCTCGTCACTCAGCCTATTCAAATGCTCAAAACGGGAGGGAGAAGTCTCAAGAGGTTGTCCTGTGTTTATCCGCCCTGACGAAACAGATGCCTCGCGATTGATTGAACAATGGATAGTACCCAAAAGCTTACCTTGGTCGATCGCAAAAGAAGACAGAGAGTCAAAATCTGAAACTAACTCTGTGCTCAAAACTGTAGCAGCCTTAGGAGGCACAACTTGCACTAAAGAATCTGCTGGAATAGTAACAGCTTTCGAACTCTCAGCGACATCAGTCGCAACCGTACCCGAATTCAATGGGACACCATCAGAAGAGGTGCTATCAGAGGTGCTAGCCTCAATCTTATCCTGAATTAATGTCTTTGCCGGTTTTGGACAACAGTGACCAAACCTGCAACATTTGGAGCAACGTTTTGGAATCCACTCATATTCGACTTTAATTTGGATGGGCTCAGGAGAGAGTTTGCACTTGAACTCAAAGTTCTGGATCGAAGGGTGCTTTGCATCAAAAAGAACACATACCCTCGCATATTCCAATCTGGAAAGATCGGAAGTCGTCTTGTCACAAGAAATAGGTTGTCCAACCATGCTGGAGACAATGCTAAGATCTTTGGTTGTCCACAAAGGGAACGGCAGGCCATATAATCGGATCCAAACAGAAATATTCCTCAATTGATTTTTATTAAAATCTAAATGCGGGTTCCAAGGTTGCAAGATAATTGTTTTACCTCCGAACATCCAAGGACCGCGAGCAATGATGTTATGAACCTCTTCCTCCGTTTGGAAGCGGAAGATGAGAAACCCCTTGTTTGTGGTACGGACGTCCTCCAAGCCGCTGGATTTCCATGCACGCATGGCCAACGAGCGAGCAGCATGAAAAGGCATCACATATCCCGGAAAGAAACCAACAAGACATCTACGCCATTCGGCCAAATTTTTATCGACGATCTCATCCGGGATCTCAAGCACTGTACCCGGTTTCTTGGGAGTAATCCATTGCAGTTTGCATCGATTACTCGAATCGGTAATCTTAACTTTGTCGGCCCAATTAGCCTTATGCGGATCCATTGACCAAACCACAAGGAATCAGGGAAACGACCAAGAGGCAAAGATGCGTGAAATAACCTGAAGAACAAACTGGGTGGGGCTGATGAACAGTGTCTCCGGTAAAATGAATAGTAACCACCGCAGTGAACAGTAATATCCGAATTGAAGAAGCGGTGATTTGAGGGGTTTCTGATTAGAATCAGATGACGGACAAGAAGGAAAAGTTGGTCAGTGTTACCCGATCTACTAGATGGTGGCGAAGGTGAGATACAACTCGCCGTTTTCCGGTGAGATGTGGCGGTGAATAGTAAATCTGAAACATTGAGGCCCTGAACGGAGGTGTTGTAGCGCGAATCTGGTGGTACTGATGAAGGGAAACTTGCAGAACGTCGCTTGATCTACAAGAATTTGATGGAGGTGATATGCCACTCGCCCGTGACAGGCGGCAGGCGGCGGTGAATAGTGAAAAATCCGAAACTTTGTGGCCTTGAACGGAGGTGTTGCGACGTGAATCTGGTGGTGCTGATGAAGGAAAACTTGTAGATCAAGTCAAGACCAACACGATGATGGTAAAAGTGATGTCCCACTCGCTCGCCATCGATGATGAATAGTGAAATCCGAAACCTTTTTTTGCAATTTTAACCGTTTTTCTACCGGAAAGTGAGGGTAGCCCAGAAGAAAAGTTGCCTCAGGATATCCCGATCTACAACATATGTAGATTTGAAAGGCTGATTCACAAATTGGCCGGATTGAACAGTAACTCCGGCGACCCTAATTGAGAGAAAATTTTCTCCCCCCTAAACCCTAAACCCTAACCCTAAACCCTAAACCCTAAATCCTAAACCATAAAAACCTAAGCCCTAAGCCCTAAACCCTAAACCCTAAACTTTTTTTTTTTGGAAAAGTTACTTAGTAATATAAATCCAAAAAATTAAAATGTACAAAAATCCGAGGGGCATACCGCAAGAATTACAAGAAGGACGTAAAGTCCAAACATACATTCCAACAAAAGATCAAAAAATAAAGACCACAAGCGGCCTAAAACAAAGTAAATAGGCCACAAACGGCCTTAACAACATAAATGATAAATGACCACAAACGGTCTAAATCATAAAAAGTACAAGAGCTTCAGCCGTTCTTGTTTTTCTTCTTCTTACCCTTCTTTACCGGGTGTCCGTATAAGTATCATCAATGCTATCAGATTGATCCTCATCACTCAGCCTATTCAAATGCTCAAAACGGGAGGGAGAAGTCTCAAGAGGTTGTCCTGTGTTTATCCGCCCTGACGAAACAGATGCCTCGCGATTGGTTGAACAATGGATAGTACCCAAAAGTTTACCTTGGTCGGTCGCAAAAGAAGATAGAGAGTCAGAATCTGAAATTGACTCTATGCTCAAAACTGTAGCAGCCTTAGGAGGCCCAACTTGCACTAAAGAATCTACTGGAATAGCAACAGCTTTCAAACTCTCAGCTACATCAGTCACAACCGTACCCGAATTCAATGGGACACCATCAGAAGAGGTGCTATCAGAGGTGCTAGCCTCAATCTTATCCTGAACTGATGTCTTTGCCGGTTTCGGACAACAGTGGCCAAACTTGCAACATTTGGAGCAATGTTTTGGAATCCACTCATATTCGACTTTAATTTGGATGGGCTCAGGAGAGAGTTTGCACTTGAACTCAAAGTTCTGGATCGGAGGGTGCTTTGCATCAAGAAGAACACATACCCTCGCATATTCCAATCTGGAAAGATCGGAAGTCGTCTTGTCACAAGACATAGATTGTCCAACCATGCTGGAGACAATGCTAAGACTTTTGGTTGTCCACAAAGGGAACGGCAGGCCATATAATCCGATTAAGTTTCAGAAATATTCCTCAATTGATTTTTATTAAAATCTAAATGCGGGTTCCAAGGTTGCAAGATAATTGTTTTACCTCCGAACATCCAAGGACCACGAGCAATGATGTTATGAACCTCTTCCTCCGTTTGGAAGCGGAAGATGAGAAACCCCTTGTTTGTGGTACGGACGTCCTCCAAGCCGCTGGATTTCCATGCACGCATGGCCAACGAGCGAGCAGCATGAAAAGGCATCACATATCTCAGAAAGAAACCAACAAGACATCTACGCCATTCGGCCAAATTTTCATCGACGATCTCATCCGGGATCTCAAGCACTGTACCCGGTTTCTTGGGAGTAATCCATTGCAGTTTGCATCGATTACTCGAATCGGTAATCTTAACTTTGTCAGCCCAATTAGCCTTATGCGGATCCATTGATCAAACCACAAGGAATCAGGGAAACGACCAAGAGGCAAAGATGCGTGAAATAACCTGAAGAACAAACTGGGTGGGGCTGATGAACAGTGTCTCCGGTGAAATGAATAGTAACCACCGCAGTGAACAGTAATATCCGAATTGAAGAAGCGGTAATTTGAGGGGGTTTCTGATTGGAATCGGATGACGGCCAAGAAAGTAAAGTTGGTCAGTGTTGCCCGATCTACTAGATGGTGACGAAGGTGAGATACAACTCGCCGTTTTTCGGTGAGATGTGACGGTGAATAGTAAATCCGAAACTTTGAGGCCCTGAATGGAGGTGTTACAGCGCGAATCTGGTGGTGGTGATAAAGGAAAACTTGTAGAACGTCGCCTGATCTACAAGAATTTGATGGAGGTGAGATGTCACTCGCCGGTGACAGGCGACAGGTGACGGTGAATAGTGAAAAATCTGAAACTTTGTGACCTTGAACGGAGGTGTGGCGGCGTGAATCTGGTGGTGCTGATGAAGGAAAACTTGTAGATCGAGTCAAGACCAACACGATGATGGTAAAAGTGATGTCCCACTCGCTCGCCGTCGATGATAAATAGTGAAATCTGAAACCTTTTTTTGTAATTTTAACCGTTTTTCTGCCGGAAACTGAGGGTAGCCCAGAAGAAAAGTTGTCTCAGGTTATCCCGATCTACAACATATGTAGATTTGAAAGGCTGATTCGCAAAGTGGGCGGAATGAACAGTAACTCCGGCGACCCTAATTGAGAGAAAATTTTCTCCCCCTAAACCCTCCCTCCCTAAACCCTAAACCCTAAACCCTAAACCCTAAACCTAAACTCTAAACCCTAACCTTGAGGAACCATAAACCCTGAGAAACCCTAGACCCTAAACCTAAACCCTTTTAGGTTTTCAATTTAGCGGGCTTATCTTAATTTTTGCCCAAGCTGTCTTTTCAAGTTTTTGACTTGGCAGACTTCTTTTTCTTACTTTTTTCTTTATTTCTTTTTCTTAGATTTGGTTACAAGAGAGGCTATCAACACCGCCTGAAGGGGATATTTCCTATTGTAGCCCTCGACTTCATACAAGCAGGAGACTTGGGAGACATTCTTCTTGGATCGATTGGCTTCGAGTGATTCTTGATACTCAGATTCGCTGGCAATGTCCATGGTGGAGGCTGGAGCATGTGACAACAGGACCATATCTTGCATGCATGCCTCTGGCATGTTTCACCCATAGTTCATTTTATGATCCCACGGGACTGCATTGGCAGTGTAGACTCAAACAAAAGATTATGGATTCATTAACTGCTTTCAGTCCTAGGAGACTATTTGCTCATTATCTAGAGCGCATGAAGGATTCTTGGCCATATCGCACCAATGAGAGAAATCTATTCTATGATCTTGATTTTCGAACAGATGACCGATACAAGGATTGGGTGACCTTTTAGGCTTCCATTCCTATCCTGCTCTTTGAGCTAGACAGTATCGTGAGTGGTATAGTAAGCCTATTCATAGCCCATCGAAAAGGCAAAGGCGACATTGTTTGTTTCTTTGTCAACTTAGATGTCAGATGTTTCCTTTTGTTATTATGCAAAATAATAAGAGATTTCAAAAACATATTTGTTCTTAAACAATTTCATTTCATTAATAAAAGTACAATCTTTTGTTCTTTGAGCAACATGTGCACAATGAGATAACTCATGTCATTAATTAGCCATTTTTGGCTTGTCGATTAATTATTTTTTCTCACACTTTTTTTTATACATAGTACTTCTTAAGCCTGTCCATATTGATGGGTTCAGTGAATTCATCTCCTTCCTTACTTGATAGGATGACGGCTCTATCGGACATGACCTTCGTCACAATGAAAGGGCCCTTCTAGTTGGGCCTAAACTTTCCTCTAGGATCAAACACTACTGGCCTAGCCTATTTAAAGACGAATTCTCCTTCTTTGAACTTTCTTGCCTTCATTCTCTTGTTAAAGGCTCGAGCTACTCGTTTCTAATATAATTGCATGTGATATCTGGCCTTCATTCTTTTCTTGTCGATCAAGACCAATTGTTCACATCTTTTACTAGTTTGTTCCCCCTCAAGAATTTCTGCTTCCATCAGAACCCTCGCTGATTTCATTTCTATCTCAATTGGTAAGACTGCTTCTGAACCATATACCAAAGAGAAAGGCGTCATGCCCGTCGAGCTTCTGGGTGTTGTTCTATAACCTTATAACACAAACAACAACTTCTCTACCTAATCTTTATATGTCTATACCACCTTGGTCAACATTTCTTGATGTCTTTATTGACCACTTCTACAGCTTCATTTGCTTGTGGCCTATATGGAGACAACTTATGGTGTTGAATTCCATATCTCTCAAACAAAGCCTTAGTTTCTGCTTGAATCTGGACCTAATTGTTCGTTACAACATGGTGTGGTAGTTCAAATCTGCCTATGATGTTCTTCTTGATAAATTTCGTCATCTGCTTTGATCATAACTTACCATACCTAACTTATATAAGATTCAGCTCCTATCCATTTGGTGAAGTAGTCAACTGCCACCACCACATATCGATGCCTATTAGAGGCTGACGACCTTATTTTGCCTATAATGTCGATGCTACATGCAGCAAAGGACCATTATGCAATTATCCCTTGTAGTTCCAAGGGTGGCTAGTAAATCAAATTTTCATTAATCTAACGTTGGTGACAGCTCTTTACAAATTGGACACAATCTGTCTCCATTATTAGCCAATAAAAGCCTTACCTCATTATATTCTTCGCGAGTACTACTCCATTCATGTATAGCCCACATACACCACCATGTATTTCTTCCATAAGCCTTCTTACTTCTCTCTCATCAACACACTTCAGTTGCATAATCTCTAGCATTCTCTTGTACATCACCCCCTGATGAAAAGTAAATTATTGGCCAACCTTCATGACATAACCTTATCTTTCTCACTGCCTTATCTAGCATAATCCTCTCCTCCAAGTATCTCTTCAAGTCATAGAATCATGTCTTCTTCTCTACTCCGACGTCCATTACAAGGGTTCCATATAACAAGGACCCCATGCTGGTGATATCACTATTGGTCTCACCAACAATTTTTGGGTACTCACCCAAATTGATGCCAAAGAAGCCAATGAGTCAGCCATTTGATTCTCACTCTTAGGAAGATGGGTGAAGGTGCATTGTTTGAACCTCCCAATCAACCTTTTTACATGTTCAATGTGTGATAAACGCATGAAAGTGCACTGTTAAGCATAAATAATTAATGTTAATTGGTCAATATTATAAAACTTTTATGATATTTTAGCATAATTATTTTGCTTATGCCTTTTTTATATTTGTTTCATTTCTTTTGCATTTTCTTTAGTCTTTATCTTGAAATAAAGTGTTGTCCCTAAATTGTGACTAATGGAAATCATTTTGCAGGATTATAAAATGGACATAACTCTCAATCTATGGATCAAAATGAAGAGATTCTTAAACCTGAAGCAACATGACTCAATCTTACAAAAAGTTGAAGAACAATCAAAAGCCCAAATCCAACATTTGATGGGCCGAAATTGAGACACAAGAAAACCAAATTGTAGTTGTTGCTCAGCCCAACCCATGTCCGGTATTTGGGCCATATCTCAGCCAATACTTGTCCAAATTGCTTGAATGGAGGAGGCTGAGAATTTCATTTTATCATTGTGTATTACAATTCTCTCTTGTATTTCTCTTTACAAATGATGGGAATGAATTGTAAGTTAGGCTAGAACTCTTGGTAAGGCTAGAGATGAAATTATATGTGTAGTTTGTCTACTTCTCCACTTTGATTCTTCCTCAATGGCTATAAAGTATGTATGTTTGTTATGTTTTAAACTCTTTCTCATCTTGTGATTTCTTTTTAAATCCAGAAATTATACTTCTCAATTTCATATAAATTCAGTCATGCTTTCTTTATGTGATTCGTGTTGAATTATAATTGTTACTGGTAGTTTCGTTTTATGAGTTAATCTTTTACTGCAATATTGTCATGTGATATATTGTCGCTCTTGGATAACTTGTAAGGATGAATGTTGTTGATAAATATTACTTGTAAAGAGTTTATGCATATCAAATACATGTGTTTATTAATTGTGCTATACTATACATATTTTCCGATTGATTGTTTGGGATGTGAAACTTTCAATTGAGTTATAATTGTTGAATCAAAGTGGGGATTAGATTTACAAAACATATAAATGATTCTCGATGCCTTACCTCTTATTACAATCGATTGTTTTCAATTATTAAATATTGTAATATCTTTAGAACCAATAACTTTAAAGTTAAATTTTACATCTTTGTTATCTTTTTAATATTTTTCTTTTACCAACCTATTTTGTCGAAAGCCTCCTTGTGGATACGACACCTCAACTTATACTACAATAACTGCGGTATATTTTGGGCGTAATCAAAATTTGGCGCCGTTGTCGGGGAGGTAAAATAGGCGAAAGACGGTTTGTATTTTTCATTTCTTTTTCTTTTTTTTTTCTTCTTTGGCCTAACTTGGCCTAATTTGCCTAATTTACCTAACTTTGACTAATTTCCTAACTATACCTAACCTTATTTCTTTTACTTGTTAAAGGTTGGCTTTGCCGCCTTATTTTATTTTATTTTACTTGTTAAAGGACGGCTTTGCTGCCTTATTTTATTTTATTTTACTTGTTAAAGGACGACTTTGCTGCCTTATTTTTTTTACTTGTTTATTTTATTTTACTTGTTAAAGGACGGCTCTGCTGCCTTATTTTATTTTACTTGCGCATTTTATTTTTCTTGTTAAAGGACGGCTTTGCTGCCTTATTTTATTTTTCTTGTTAAAGGACAGCTCTGCTGCCTTATTTTTTTTTTTACTTGTTAAAGGTTGGCTTTGCCACCTTGTTTATTTTATTTTATATTCTGCATATACTTGTCAAAGGTTGGCTTTGCCACCTTGTTTATTTTATTTTATATTCTGCATATACTTGTCAAAGGTTGGCTTTGCCACCTTGTTTGTTTTATTTTCTTTTTTCTATATATACTTGTCAAAGGTCGGCTTTGCCGCCTTGTTTCTTTTAATTTTTCTTTTTCTCTTATTCTCTCTAATTTTTTTTTTCTTATTGCTTTTTGATCTTATTTGAGAACTTTCTTGTGTGTAAAAAAAAAAAAAAGAGAGAAAAATAAATTGTGAGGATGTATGAAGCAATCTAGAGACAAACGAGGGAGATCTATGAAAAAATCAGAATTAGAACCACAACAAGATTTTGCAACCGAAGATAATCCAAATCTGAGTTCATCTTCATCTTCTAATTCTAATACAATGAGTCAACATGAGGATAGCCCCGTTAAAACTCTAAAAGATTACTTACATCCTACCCGCACAACCACACCATCATGTATCATATTTCCACCCAACATACCAAAACTGGACTTCCACCCTGGGATGATACACCTTTTACCAACTTTTCATGGTTTAGATAGTGAAAACCCTTATGTCCATGTAAGGGAATTTGAAGAAGTAGTAGGCACCTTTCATAGTCATGCCAATGCCATAGATTCTGTCAGGTTAAAATTTTTCCCTTTCTCCCTAAAAGACAAAGCAAAGAGTTGGCTATACTCTTTGAGGCCGAGATCCATAGGAATGATGAACACTTAAATATGCATGCTTAATAAGAGTTTAGTTCATCATATTGCATTAATGGTGTCATTAAATTCCTCAACTTAAGCATATTTGTAGCATTTGCATCTTTGGAATTAATTTCTCTTAATTTTGGTTTTGTTACAGGTTCGGTAAAATGGGCATAACTCTCTATTTATAGATCAGAATGGTGCAATTCTTAATGTTTTGGAAAGCTGATTTAATTGTCTACAAGATTGCATTTCACAAGAATCATCAAATTCGGGCTCTTAGTGGACCAAAATTGGGCTTGAAGTGAACCCATCTACAGTCTCGGCCCAGTCTGACCAGGCCTCAGTATTTGGACCGTATCTCTCAAAATACGTATCCAAATTGTGCAAATCAATATGTTCTAGAAAGCTGAGAGAAATATCTACAACTTTCATGAAGACATGTGATTAAAATTCACAACATTTCGATGTCAAAATTGATGGTCAAAGTCGGTGCCTAATGATCCCAATTGTCAAAGATATTTACAACTAATATTTGACAATTATGCCCTTGTAATTTGACAAGTTTGCCCCTGGATGTATCTATAAATAGAGGTGCCTTGTGACCCATTGGGCATCTTGGCCTTGGCTGGAACATTTTGGCTTTGGCTAGGATCTTGTTTTGTGTTTTGTGTGTTTATGTTATTAATGAATTTCCTTTTTCTTGCATTTTATTTTCTTTCTATTATAATGTTCTTCTAATTTCTCTTTTGCTAAGGTGAAAGGGTGAAACCCTTGATATGAGAATAAGGATTCTCTAACCCTTAATATGTGCTTAATAATCTTAATCTTATAATGTTTATTCAATATGATTTATATTTAATTTCTTAATCAATCTTGACACCACTCGTAAAGTGGAGGTCTTGATCCATTGTCGACAATCCTTGGCACATCAAATGCTTGGATCCTTTCTAGATGATGTATGGTTCTTCCTTACCGACACGAATCTAGTTAGGAACCTTGATTTGTTGTAGACATATGATGATTGGCACATTGGATGCTTGAACCCATTTACAAGAAGTGGTATAAATATTGGTAATGAAACAAATATAATTCATATAACTAAAATGGGTTAATTATCCTTATTTGAAATATCAAGGGCGGATCCCCTAACCTTAGCCTTCATTGTTATTGTGTTAATTCCTCTTGTATTTTAATTATTCTATTGTTTATGAACTTTTTATTTTATTTACTATGGTAGGTTCTACCACCTTATGAAATTGTTCTTTAATTTACTATGGTTGGTTATACCACCTATTTCCATGGATGGTTTTACCTCCTTTTGCTTTTTGTTTTATATTTGAATGGTCGGTAATACCACCTACCATCTTACATATTTATTGATATTATCTTGTCATTTCTTTGAATTATTCATATCATCTTATTTGTAACGCTAAAATTCCCTTCCTCGTGGATCGACCTCGGACTCACCGGGTTTATTACTTCGACACTCCTATACTTGGGAGACAATCCTTTTTCGGATGTGTCAAGGAACTTGGGCAGAAATGACCCAAGTATTTTTCAATAAATATTTTCCACAACATAAGACTAACGACCTAAAAAGACAAATTTCCTCTTTCTCCCAAAAAGATAGTGAAACCTTGTACCAAACTTGGGAGAGATTCAAAGAGTTGTTAAACATGTGTCCTCATCATGGGTATGAAAATTGGCGCTTGGTTAGTTACTTCTATGAGGGACTCACAATTAGGGAGCGCCAATTTGTTGAAATGATGTGTAATAGGGAGTTCCTTCAAAAAGACCCTGAGGAAGCCATAGAATTCCTCAAAGACTTAGCTGAAAAAGCCCACACATGGACTGGACCTAGTGCTACAGATAGCACAAATAGGTCACGACCTAGTGGAATTTACCATCTTAGGGAAGAAGACAAACTTAAAGCCCAATTAGAAGTCTTAACTAGGGAATTGGAAGTCTTGAAAACCAAAGATAGGAAGGTCACCCACATGGTTGCTAAGGTTGAATCACAAGATACATGTTTTGTTTGTGGAGAGTTGAACACTTAGCTCAGGATTGCCCAACTTACAGTGAGATGAGAGGAGTGTACGAGGAACAATGTAACACCTTAGGGATGTACAAAAAGCCTTATTCACCCTATTCTAAAACCTATAATCCAGGTTGGAGAAACCACCCAAACTTTAGTTGGAAATCGAACCCCCAAAACAACAACCAATGGAAGCAGGAACAACAACCATCCAAGTCTTATCAAGCACCTCAATACAATGCACCAAGTCTTATCAAGCACCTCAATACAATGCACCACAAGTTAGGAATTCCTTACAGGACACCTTACAAGCATTTATGGAGGCCCAAAATAAGACTAACCAAAAATTTGAAACAGTTTTTACACAAGTAGTGGAAGAGAATAAGGAGATCAAAAGTCAAATCACTAAGCTAACTAGCGCTTTGACCATACAAGAGCGAGGTAAGTTTCCATCTCAAACTCAGTCTAATCCAAAAGGGCAACATATGGCACAAGCTTCTACTTCTGACACACAAAATCTTGAAGAGGTAAATGCCATCACTACTCGAAGTGGTAAGATCTTAAATGAGCCTACATTGCCAATCAACACTACCATGGAGAACAAAGATGTTCCCCTACAAAAGGAGGACATTTTTGAGAAAGAACTTGAAAAGAAATTTTTGATCCCAGTGCCTTTTCCCCAAGCTCTCAGATCTAATGGGAAAAACTCAAAAATTCAAGGTGAGATTCTAGAACACTTAAAACAAGTTAAGATTAATCTTCCCTTGTTGCATGTAATCAAACAGGTTCCGGCTTACGCCAAAGTTATCAAGGATCTATGCACCATCAAAAGAAAGCACCATGTCAAGAAGACTGCATTCTTGACGGAACAGGTAAGTGCGGTAATTGAACAAAAAGTGCCACCCAAGTACAAAGATCCAGGCTGTCCTACAATTTCCTGCCAGATCGGGACACATGAATTCAGTCAAGCATTGTTAGACTTGGGAGCAAGTGTCAATCTCATGCCCTATTCTGTTTACTTACAATTAGGACTTGGAGAGATCAAACCCACATCCGTAGTTCTACAATTGGCAGACCGATCAATCAAGAAACCACGGGGAATAGTGGAAGATGTTCTAATACAGATTGATAAATTTTATTACCCTGTTGATTTTCTTGTTTTGGATACTCAGTCTGTAGTCAATATGGAGTCCAAAATCCCTCTTATTTTAGGGAGACCTTTTCTTACCACTACTAACGCTTTTATTAATTGCAGGAACGGTCTTATGAAGTTATCATTTGGGAATATGACTCTTGAGGTGAATATTTTCCATATTGGAAAACAACCACGAGAGGAGGACGACTGCTACCATTCATACATGATAGGCACACTTATCTCAGAGGAGGCTTATAGAAAAAAGGATTCTGACTCTTTAGAACACCTTTTTAATTTTGATTTTGAAGATTTATTTTATCCTGATGATTCGACTAATGTGTTTGGTGTTTTTGACTCACAGGATAAAAGGACTCGATTTTGGCAACCACGCTTTGAAGAATTGCCTCGTGGAGGAGAGAAGCCAAAACCCTCTAACTTGGAGGCACCAAAAGTTGAACTTTCCCCACTGCCCGAAGGTTTGAAGCACGTATTCTTGGGAGCAGGTGATACCTTTCCTGTTATTATTTCTTCAGAACTTAGTGTTGAACAAGATGAAAAATTGATAAACTTGTTAAAAGAACATAAGTCTGCACTAGGATGGACTATAGCTGATATTAAAGGTATTTCTCCATTAATATGTTCCCATAGAATCCATTTAGAGGAAGGTACCCAACCTCGTAGAGACCCCCAAAGAAGACTTAACCCAACAATGAAAGAAGTGGTAAAGAAAGAAGTCTTAAAACTATTAGATGCGGGTATAATCTATCCAATATCTGATAGTCAATGGGTAAGTCCAACACAGGTAGTGCCTAAGAAATCTGGAGTAACTGTGATTCAAAATGATAAAGGAGTGTCTGTTCCAACTAGGGTAGTAACTGGATGGCGAATGTGCATTGATTATAGGAAATTAAACACAGCCACCCGAAAAGACTACTTTCCATTGCCTTTTATTGACCAAATCTTGGAACGTGTAGCTGGTCATCCTTTTTATTGCTTTCTTGATGGGTACTCAGGATATTACCAGATAGAGATAGCTATAGAGGATCAGGATAAGACTACCTTCACATGCCCTTTTGGTACTTATGCTTTTCGTAGGATGCCATTTGGATTATGCAATGCACCAACTACTTTTCAACATTGTATGCTTAGTATTTTCTCAGACATGGTTGAAAAATGCATGGAGGTTTTTATGGATGATTTGACTGTTTTCGGTAACTCTTTTGATTCATGTCTACTTAACTTAAAATCTGTTTTGAGTAGGTGTGAAGAAAAAGGACTTGTGCTTAATTGAGAAAAATGTCATTTCATGGTGTCATCTGGGATTGTTTGGGGACACATTGTTTCAGAAAGAGGAATGGAGGTTGACAAGGCTAAAATCGAGTTGATCTCTAAATTACCTACACCCAAAATGATAAAAGATGTCCGATCTTTTCTAGGGCATGCTGGTTTTTATCGGAGGTTTATACAAAATTTTTCTTTTATATCTAGACCATTGTGTAACCTCTTATTAAAAGATGCTGAATTTGTATGGACTCAAGCTTGTGAGGAAGCATTTCAGACACTAATTGCCAAACTCACCAGCGCTCCCATTATGCAGTCACCTGATTGGAACCTTCCATTTGAGATTATGTGTGATGCCAGTAACTATGCTGTAGGAGCAGTCCTTGGTCAACGAAGGGAGGGCAAACCCTTTGTAGTTTACTATGCTAGTAGGACCTTGAATGATGCTCAAATGAATTATTCTACTACTGAAAAGGAATTACTAGCTGTTGTTTTTGCTTTGGACAAATTTCGTTCTTATTTAATTGGTTCACCTATCACTGTGTTCACTGACCATGCAGCTCTTAAGTACCTTTTTTCTAAGAAGGATGCTAAGGCCCGTCTAATTAGGTGGATTCTTCTTTTGCAGGAATTTGATCTAACCATTAAGGACAAGAAGGGTGTTGAAAATGTTGTAGCAGATCATTTATCTCGTCTTGAGTTCAATGATTCCACCAATGTTCAACCCATTCAAGATGATTTCCCAGATGAACATCTTTTCACTGTAAGCCAGGTACCTTGGTATGCACATATTGTAAATTACTTGGTTTGTTGAGAAGTTCCATCTAACTGGAGTGTACAAGATAAACGTAAGTTCTTGGTTGAGGAACGTAATTTTTATTGGGATGATCCTTATCTTTTTAAATATTGCGCTGATCAAATTATGCGGCGTTGCATTCCTGACAATGAAATTGCTAGTGTCTTAAACTTTTGTCATAGTGCTGCTTGTGGTGGTCATTTCTCAATTAAAAAGACTTCTGCAAAAGTTTTACAGTGTGGACTCTATTGGCCTACTTTGTTCAAAGATACTAACAATTTTTGTCGTTTGTGTGAAAAATGTCAAAAGTTGGGTGCTTTATCTCGCCATCATATGATGCCTCTTAGCCCTATTCTTGTAATTGAGATATTTGACTGTTGGGGTATTGACTTTATGGGACCTTTTCCTCCATCTTTTGGTTATCTTTATATTCTTCTAGCTGTTGATTATGTGTCCAAATGGGTGGAGGCTATGGCTTGTCGTACTAATGATAACACAACCGTGGTAAAATTCTTAAAAGAAAACGTGTTGTCTAGGTATGGTACGCCACGTGTCATCATCAGTGACCAAGGGACACATTTTTGTAACCGTTCTTTTGAAGCTTTGATGCGCAGGTATGGTGTTCTTCATAAGATTTCCACCGCATACCATCCACAGACAAATGGGCAAGCTGAACTCGCAAATAGGGAGGTCAAGCAGATTCTAGAAAAGACTGTTAATCCGAATCGCAAAGACTGGTCTTTACACCTTTCTGATGCATTATGGGCTTACCGCACTGCTTATAAAACTATTCTAGGGATGTCTCCTTATCGCCTTGTCTATGGAAAAGCTTGTCATTTACCTGTTGAGCTAGAACATAAAGCTTATTGGGCTGTCAAAGCCCTTAACTTTGATTTGAGTGTTGCAGGTCTTCAAAGAAAGTTACAATTGTCTGAAATAGAAGAATTGCGGAATGATGCCTATGACAACTCCAAGATTTACAAGGCTAAGATGAAAGCGGCTCACGACAAACAAATCTTGAGGAAAAACTTTGAGCTAAATCAACGAGTTTATCTTTATGATTCTCGATTGCATTTACACCCTGGAAAGTTGAGATCTCGATGGACTGGACCATTTGTCGTAAAGCACGTTTTTCCCAATGGAGCGGTGGAGATTGAGGACCCCACTGATGGGCGAATTTTCAAAGTTAATGGGCAACGGTTGAAAAATTATGTGGAAAGGGAAAGTCAGTTTATGTGTCTCGAGGAGATCTCTCTTGAGCCTCCTGTCTATCCTAATTAATCAGGTTCTATCTGTCTCATCTATCTATACCATATCTTGACTTTTGTACCATATCTTGATTTTATTTTTGTTTTTATTATTTGGTTGTCCTTGCTTTTATTATTTTTCTACCCCATATCTTGACTTTGTCTTTGTTTCTATCATCTATTTGTACCATATCTTGACTTTATTTTTGCTTTCTTTATCTCATTGTCTTGCTTTTATTATATTTTTGTCCTATAATTTTTACTTTATTTTATGTTTTTGCTTTTATTTTCTTTTGCGTGTTTTATTTTACTTCCCGGTTAAGTGACGGATACGGTACTCCGTGACTAATTAAGTCGGTTTTTCAGTTCCCTAAAAACTGTAACCCAAACAAAAATCGTGCATTCTTTTACCTTTCAAAATGGATACGATTCTTTCAAACCTTCGTAGACATTTTCCTTTTCTTCCTCCAAATGCATTACTCAAAATTTACAAAGCACGGTTTGAGAGGCTAAAATTATTGATGCTTATGGGTTTACCTATTGATGTACGATGGTTAATTGAAGCCAAAGTCCGATTATCTGGTGAATGTTCAAAAACTCTTGTTTCTTTTATGCCTGGTTTGGGTAAAAGCTCTTATTCAAAAAAACGGAGAGCAACTAAATTACAAGTTTGTAACAAATGTGCACGATGGACCTGTAACAAGCGATGTCGCTCTTTAGGATATGTGTCTGTAAATCGAGAAGATAAGATTCAGTTCATTAAGGATGGACTGAGTAAAGAGTCTCTAGATAATGTCTTGTTGACTCTTGAGACGCATTCTTGTGGACTTGTGCATCGAGAGATTTTAAGATTATGGACACAATTTCGAGAAGAGCGAGAACGCTATAGTCTCGGGAATCTGACTCAAAACGACCCTGTTTGCCAATTTATAAGAAAATTGGATGGGAAGCACATCCCCAACTCATAGAAGGTGTTTAAGCCGTTACTGGACGTAAAACCAGAGGAAGATGTGAGCCACAATCACAACTACCTGTACATATGCATGCTTGCCGTTATTTTTGAATGCCTACTTTTATTTTATTTTATTTATTTTTATCTTTCATGTTTTTCAAATAAACAGTTGAGCTACCTATATAGATGTCATTATTGTAATACCTTTTTGGATTCTATAAATACATCTCATGTTTTTCATTTGTATATACTTAGTGAGTTGTATCAAAATGGAGGGAACCTCAGCTCGTCGATTCAAAAATATTTGTGTATTTTGTGGATCTCAGCCTGGTAAGAATATAGCTTTTATGGAAGCAGCTCATAATCTTGGTAAGGTTTTAGCTGAGAGAAAACTTCATTTAGTTTATGGGGGAGGTAATCGTGGGTTAATGGGGTGTGTGTCAACAACTGCATACTCAAGAGGAAGTCAAGTTTTAGGCATTATCCCTAAACCTTTAGTTAACATCACTGGGAAAACAGTTGGAGAGGAATTACAGGTATCATCCATGCATGAACGCATAGCTCGTATGATTGTAAATGCAGATGCCTTTATTGCTTTACCAGGAGGTTTTGGAACAATGGAAGAAATCTTTCAAGTTGTCTCTTGGGCCCAACTCAATATCCACCAGAAACCCATAGGTTTGTTGAATGTCAATAATTTCTTTGATTGTTTATTGTGTTTTGTTAATCAAGCTGTGGAGCAGAGATTTATCTCACAATCAGCACAACGGATCCTTGTTTCTGCCTCAACTGCCGAGGAACTAATTGATAAATTGCAAGCTTTTGTTTCTGAACTTGACCCTGAAGTATCTCAAATTGACTGGTTTGTGGGAATGAGCAATAAGAGCAAATTGGATCTGTCACTTCGTTTGTAACTTTTCTTACTCCTGGCTTTGTTCACAACATTTTTCTTTTGATTCAGTGTCTTTCAGGTTTGTTTGTTTCTCTTGAATAAATGAAGCTTCAGGTGATGTCTCCTATACTTTCTCTTTCTATATTTAAACATTGAGGACAATGTTTCGATCTTATTGGGGGTAGATAGTAGACATATGTCATATTTTGCATTGTATTATAAAAAAAAAAATCTATTGGTGTAAGAATGGCGGAGTAAAGAGTTCATTATCTCTTGAGACGCATTCTGGATCTATTAGATCAAGAATGGCAGAGTATGGAGGATAGTTTTGACCTTTTGATAACGCATTCTAACTAGTTGATTTGTTTTTATTTTTAAGTTGTATTTCTTGCACAGCTATTTATTGCATGTGTTCTCGGTAATTCTTGTGTAAATGAGTTTGTTTTTCTATCTAGGTATGATTTCAAAATTGTTGATTTGAGTCATCTTTTCTATTTAGGTTATCAAAGACTGATTTCTGAAATTATTTTGAGTACAATGATAAGCCTTGTGGTAAGATGGATGATTCAACGTATATAGCCAAGAGAATTCCCATGTTTAAGTTTACATTTTTTTAATCTCACATATCTTTTGTGAGTGAGTGGAGAGGTTGAGAAAACAGCTTATAAACTTTTATTGATCCTTTGAATTGATTAATCTTTGTTTAGAGTGTCATTTCTCAGATTGAGGGATTATTTGATTGTTCAGCTAAAGGACGATTCAAAATGAAATTTCAATTCTTGTAAAAAAAAAAAAACAAAAAAAACAAAGAAAAAAAAGTTAAAAAAAAGTAAGTTCGATTCAATAATGTCTCATTCAAGTTTAGAAGACATTAAAAAAAAAAAAAAGAGAGAGAAGTCAGTTCAATTCAATAATGTCTTCATTCAAGCTTAGAAGACATAAGTTTTATGAAGTAGTCTTGCTCATCAAGCTCTATTTATTTTTGTTCATTTAAGATGAATGAAGTCCTAAAGCTGGTATGTTGTAAGAATGGTATTCTAAACAGTTGATTTTCCTGTCTTTGGATCAATGTTAGTTTGTCAGTCTGTCCTTAAATGTGACCTTTTCTTGAGTACTTATCTGTTTTCCACCTCCATGAGAAAGATCTTAGCCTTTTTAAACAGTTATTTACCCGTGAGGATATGGAGTTGAGGCTTTTACATGGAGTAATTTTCAAGGCTATATGTGTTGTGGCTTGTGATAAGAAGGTTTTGGCTTGATTCACATGTACTCAGTTTTGGAAGTTATGATTGAAATAACCTTTATAGCAATCGTGATCTTGAATTGACATTTTGTTTGAAATGCTGAAGTAGTTCTTCATATTTCATTGACGCTTGAATTGCTAGGGACTAGCAATAAGCTGGCAGGGGATTGTGATAAACGCATGAAAGTGCACTGTTAAGCATAAATAATTAATGTTAATTGGTCAATATTATAAAACTTTTATGATATTTTAGCATAATTATTTTGCTTATGCCTTTTTTATATTTGTTTCATTTCTTTTGCATTTTCTTTAGTCTTTATCTTGAAATAAAGTGTTGTCCCTAAATTGTGACTAATAGAAATCATTTTGCAGGATTATAAAATGGACATAACTCTCAATCTATGGATCAAAATGAAGAGATTCTTAAACCTGGAGAAACATGACTCAATCTTACACAAAGTTGAAGAACAATCAAAAGCCCAAATCCAACATTTGATGGGCCGAAATTGAGACACAAGAAAACCAAATTGTAGTTGTTGCTCAGCCCAACCCATGTCCGGTATTTGGGCCTTATCTCAGCCAATACTTGTCCAAATTGCTTGAATCCAGTGGCCATGGAAAGCTAAGACATAATTCTACAACTTTCATGTTTACCAGAAAGCCCAATTCGATCATTTTGGTGGTCAAAAATCTGCTACAAGTTGGTGGAATGTTTGGTGGCCGAAAATGTGGAAGGTTTGGTGGAAAGTTGACCAATGTTCGGTATTTGGACCATATCTCAGAGAATACTTGTCCAAATTGCATGAATCTGGTGGCTATGGAAAGCTGAGACAAAATGCTACAACTTTCATGTTTACCACAAAGCTCAATTCAATCAATTTGAAAGTCAAAAATGTGCTGCAAATTGATAAAAAGTTTGGTAGACGAAAATGTGGAAGAATTGGTACAAAGTTTGGTATAATAGTTCCATTTCATCACCTATATAAGGACAACTTGAGGAGTTGAATGGAGGAGGCTGAGAATTTCATTATATCATTGTGTATTACAATTCTCTCTTGTATTTCTCTTTACAAATGATGAGAATGAATTGTAAGTTAGGCTAGAACTCTTGGTAAGGCTAGAGATGAAATTATATGTGTAGTTTGTCTACTTCTCCACTTTGATTCTTCCTCAAAGGCTATAAAGTATGTATGTTTGTTATGTTTTAAACTCTTTCTCATCTTGTGATTTCTTTTTAAATCCAGAAATTATACTTCTCAATTTCATATAAATTCAGTCATGCTTTCTTTATGTGATTCGTGTTGAATTATAATTGTTACTGGTAGTTTCGTTTTATGAGTTAATCTTTTACTGCAATATTGTCATGTGATATATTGTCGCTCTTGGATAACTTGTAAGGATGAATGTTGTTGATAAATATTACTTGTAAAGAGTTTATGCATATCAAATACATGTGTTTATTAATTGTGCTATACTATACATATTTTCCGATTGATTGTTTGGGATGTGAAACTTTCAATTGAGTTATAATTGTTGAATCAAAGTGGGGATTAGATTTACAAAACATATAAATGATTCTCGATGCCTTACCTCTTAATTACCATCGATTGTTTTCAATTACTAAATATTGTAATATCTTTAGAACCAATAACTTTAAAGTTAAATTTTACATCTTTGTTATCTTTTTAATATTTTTGTTTTACCAACCTATTTTGCCGAAAGCCTCCTTGTGGATACGACACCTCAACTTATACTACAATAACCGCGGTATATTTTGGGCGTAATCAATGTGCAGTTTCAACTTTCCTTCCCTTAGATCCCAAACTTTATTGGCATGAGAGATGACCAGTTTTGAATTCCTCTATACTTCTATTTCATCAATGCCTATAGCAATCACTACTTCCAAACCAAAGGCACAGGCTTCGTATTCAACCATGTTGTTGGCAACTCGAAATTCCAACTTCTTGGTTAATGGAATGAATTCTTCAGTTGATGACACTAGAATAACTCCTATAGTAGCACCATTGCGATTGACGACTTTGTCAAAGATCATCATCCATCCCACTATCGAGATTACCCAAGATGTTCATCTGGGAATTTCAAACTCCCATGATTTGTCATCATCAATCGAGTTCATAGCCAAGAATTCTGCTACTACTCTTTTTTCACCACCTTCTTGGTGACATATTTAATGTCAAATTCTGGCAACTGCACTAGCCATCTTGCTAACTTTCCCACCAATGCTAGTGTCTCAGAAAGGTACTTTATCAGCTCCTCTTGCAAGATAGCCTTAATTTTATAAGACTAAAGATAATGCCTCAACTTCTTTGAGAGCCAAATCATGGCCAACCATGTTTTCTCCATATAGTTATATTTCGTTTCATACAGTAGCAACTTCTTGCTAAGATAATACATGGCATGTTCTACATCGCTCTCCTATTCTTGTGCCAGCATAGCACAATGGCCTCCTCCTCAAGGGCCAAGTAAAGAATTAAATTTTTACTAGGTTTTGACAGTCCCAAAACTGGTGGACTATGCACGTACATCTTAATCTTCTCGAATGCCTCTTGGCACTGATCATTCCATTCCACTAGTTGATCCTTCTTTAAACGTTTAAAGATTGGTACGTAAACGATTGTTAGTTTAGAAATAAACCGACTAATGTATATGATCTTCACTAGAAACCTTCGAACTTCTTTTTCAGTCTTAGGTGATGTGATGAACACTTAAATATATATATTTAATAAGAGTTTAGTTCACCATATTGCATTAATAGTGTCATTAAATTCCTCAACTTAGGCATATTTGTAGTCTTTGCATCTTTGGAATTAACTTTCTCTTAATTTTGGTTTTGTTACAGTTTCGGTAAAATAGGCATAACTCTCTATTTATAGATCAGAATGGTGCAAATCTTAATGTTTTGAAAAGCTGATTAAATTATCTACAAGATTGTATTTCACAAGCTTCATCAAATTCAGGATCTTAATGGACCAAAAATGGGCTTGAAGTGAATCCATCTGCAATTTTGACCCAGCCTGACCATGCCTCAGTATTTTGACATATCTCTCAAGATACGTGTCCAAATTATATGAATCAAGATGTTCTAGAAAGCGGAGAGAAATATCTATGACTTTCATACAGACATGTGATTAAAATTCTTAGTATTTCAATGTCAAAATCGTTGGTAAAATTCGGTTCACCTAATTACCCCATTTGTCAAAGTTGGTGCATCTAATAGTTGACAATTATTAATTTGTAATTTGACAAGTTTGCCTCTGAATGTATTTGTAAATAGAGGTGCCTTGTGACCCATTGAGGCATCTTGGCCTTGGCTAGGATCTCTTGTGATTGTGTTCTTCTCTCTTGTGTTTTAATATTATTAATGAATTTTCTTTTTCTTGCAATTTGTTTTCTTTCTTTTACAATGTTTTACTAAATTATCTTTTACTAAGGTGAAAGGGTGAAACCTTGATATGAGAGTAAGGATTCTCTAACCCTTTGATATGTGCTTAATTATCATAATCTTATGTTATTTATTTTATATGATTTATATTTATTTTCTTAATCAATCTTGACACCACTCGTAAAGTGGAGGTCTTGATCCATTGTAGACAATCCTTAGCACATCAAATGCTTGGATCCTTTCTAGATATCGTATGGTTCTTCCTTATCGATACAAATCTAGTTAGGAACCTTGTTTTGTTGCAGACATATGGTGATTGGCACATTAGATGCTTGAACCCATTTACAATAACTGGTATAAATATTGGTAACGAAACAAATATAATTCATATAACAAAATGGGCTACTTATCATTATTCGATATATCATAGGTGGATCCCCTAACCTTAGCTTTCACTATTATTGTGTTGATTTCTCTTATGTGATTCTCATTATTGTTTATGAACTTGTTCTTTATCTATATTTGTTAATATTATCTTTTCATCTCTTTGAATTATCCATATCATATTGCTTACTTTATAGTTTGTAGCGCTAAAATCCCCTTCCTCGTGGATCAACCTCGGACTCACCGGGTTTATTACTTCGACACTCCTATATTTGGGAGACAATCCTTTTTTGGATGTGTCAAGTTTTTGGCACCATTGCTGGGGAAGGTAAAAATTGGCGTGCAAAATTGTAAGTATTCTCTCATTTTAGATCTTAATTTTTTACTTTGTTGTGTGTTCATCTTTTCTTCTCTCTTTTTTGCATGAAAATTTGGTCATGAACATCTAGTGGTAGACTTGTTAGGAAAACATCATCTTCATTGGAAAACATGGCTGACAATCTAGTGGAAAGATTCACGGTGAAGGTGACGACCGTTCCTAGCAAAATGATCAAAGCCAACTAAAAACCCTTAGAGATTATATGAATTCGGTAAGGACTAATGCACCATCTTGTGTGTAACAAGTCTACCGATACAATCCATTTCAATTTGAAATCAAGTTTTGTTCGACTTCTACCCACCTTTCATGGCCTTGATATGGAGAACCCATATCCGCACCTAAAAATCTTTGAAGAAGTGTGTAACTACTACAGTGACCCAAATTGTAGCATAAACACCATGAGATTAAAGTTTTCTCCTTTTTCCTTAAAAAATAAAGCTAGAATATGGCTACAAAATTAGAGTTCGAATTCCATCAGTTCATAGGATGAGATGAAACAACAATTTTTTAAAAAAAAATTTTTCTTACCCATGGAACAAATTCTCTTAAAAGGCAAATTTTCAATTTTACTCAAAAACAAGGGGAAACCCTTTACCAATGTTGGGATAGGTATAAGGAACTACTTAATACCTATCTTTACCATGGTAGAACTAATGTGTAATGGAGAATTTGGAGATAAAGACCCTGAGGAAGCAACTGACTACCTAGATTTCTTGGCAAAAAAGGCACGAAATTGGGACACTGCTGGCGCCTACGAGAAATCAAGCAAGGCCCCAACCTTGACATCCAGTAGAGGCATTTACAACCTTAGGGAAGACAATGGCCTTCAAGCCAAATATGCATCCCTAGCTAGAAAAGTCGAGGCTTTAGAAATGAAAAAGAGTGGTCAATTGAATTCTATTCAAGAAACTGTTTGTCACATTTGTAATGATAATGACCATTCTACTGATGATTGCCTAACTTTACCTGCCTTTAGGAAATGTCTCCATGAAGAAGCGAATGCCTTGAACACTTTCAAAAGGCCAAATCACAATCCATACTCACAAACCTACAATCCTAATTGGAGAAATCATCCAAATTTTAGTTGAAAAAATGACAATCATGCACAATCTTCACAAGTCCCTTTTCAAGCACGACAAAATTTTCAAAATTCTCATGATCATGCATATGCCCCTCTTCCTAGGAATGACCTTAAAGAAACATTGCATTCATTCATTACAAAGCAAGAGACTTTCAATAGTCAAACTGCTCAAACATTAACAAATTTGTCTGACACTCTTGCAAAATTTGCATCTACATTTAGCATCCAAGAGAAAGGAAAATTTCCTTCTCAAACATTACAAAACCCCAAAGATCAATCTAACGCAAATATAAGGAGTTCAAGTAACCATTATTTTGACCAAGCCAAGTCAGTCATGACCCTTCGCAATGGTAAAGCTGTTGAAAAACAAATTCCTAACCCTTGTGAGAAAGAAGAAGAATCAATCTCTAAAGGATAGGAAGAGGTTGCCAAACCAACACCTAGCGAAGAAGAAACCAAATCCTCATCTGTGCCTCCAATTCCTCAAGCATGAGCCACACAAAAGAAGACAACTCACAATTCTAAAATCTTTGAAGGCAATTCCTCGCACATAATTAAGGGAAGGTGACTAAAACACCAGAAACGGGGACTACATCCCCAGGCTTGAGTTTTCTTCTCAACTCTTTCTATCCAATAGTTTACTGCATAGACTGATGCAGAAAAGAAGTTACTTAAGGAAACATCCAATGAATTCGGGACACTCGACTATCTCGCAACTCTATTCGTGAGCTACTCTCTTCTGGGGGGACGGCCATCTCGAGGTGCATCACGACTTACACAGCTGTTAACATAATTTTAATGTCATTCTCTACTCTATCCCTGACTGGTTGTTTGATTTTAGGCCCAAGAGGTTTTTCAAACCATAATAAATATTTCTCCTCTCTTTCGACAGTTGTTTCTTCCTCACTTTTCTCACTTTCTTGCCTTTCTGAGGTTACTTTCATTTTCTTAGTAAAAATCGGTGACGGTATTCTGCCTAAATAGTAGATACAGGTAATAAATAAGAGAATACTAAAGATTCGAGTCCTAGAATTTCTAAATTCTGGCACAAGGTACTTATTAGATCGAAAAAGTACATTAGACCTAATACAAAACAGGTACCTTCTTATGCAAAATTTTTGAAAGACTTGTGCACTATGAAAAGGAAATTGAATGTGAAAAAGAAGGCCTTTCTAGCCAAGCAAGTAAGTGCTATTCCTCAAAACAATAATACAGTGAAATATAAGGATCCAGGTTGTCCTACAATTTCATGTGTTATTGGAGACCATAAAATTGAACAAGCTTTACTTGATCTTGGTGCTAGTGTGAATTTGCTTCCATATTCGGTTTTTCAGAAACTCAATCTAGATGAGTTAAAACCGACTTCTGTGACTCTTTTGCTTGCTGATAGATCTATTAAAGTACTAAAAGGAGTAGTAAAAGATGTGTTAGTTCAAGTCGATAAATTCATTTGTCCAGTGGATTTCATCGTCTTGGACACACAACCAGTGGAAGTATGCAATTCAATTCCTATTATTTTAGGGCGTCCATTTCTAGCTACTTCTAATGCTTTGATTAATTGCAGGGATGGAGTCATGAAGCTATCGTTTGGGAACATGACATTGGAACTTAATGTTTTTAATATGTGCAAACAACCTCATGAAGAAGAAGATGAAATTGAGGAAGCTAATATGATCGAAACTACTGTGGAAGATCATATCCAAAAAGGGAGTTCTTCTGATTAGTGAATTCATTAAAATTAAGTATGGAACTAGAGCCTGATCTTTCTGATATATGTTATTTACTGGATTGTGCACAAATGATGGAAAAAGGCTCAAAGCCAAGATTCGAAGAATTGGGGCAAATGAATAAAAGCAAGGAAGAGGAAGCTCCCAAGTTAGAACTAAAGCCCTTACCTAAAGGACTGAAATATGCATATCTTGGAGAGAATCAGACATATTCGGTGGTAATTTTTTCATCCCTCACATGCGAGCAACAAGGTAAGTTGATAGAAGTGCTTAAAAGGCATAAAAATGCAATCAGGTGGACTTTAAAAGATATAAAAGGCATTAACCCTTCAATTTGCACACATAGAATACATTTAGAGAAAAATGCCAAAACATTCCAACAACCTCAAAGAAGATTGAATCCACATATGAAAGAGGTTATTAGGGCTGAAGTTCTTAAACTACTTGATGTGAGAATTATCTACCCTCTTTCTGATAGTAAGTGGGTAAGCTCTATGCAAGCAATACTTAAGAAATCTAGCATTACAATAGTCAAAAATGAAAAGGGGGAATCATTACAAACTCGAGTCTCATCTAGTTGAAGGATGTGCATTGATTATAGAAAATTAAATGCTGTCACCAAAAAAGACCATTTTTCCTCACCTTTCCTTGACTAAATTCTTGAAAGAGTAGCAGGGCACCCCTACTATTGCTTTCTTAATGGATACTCAGGCTATTATCAAATTCCCATTACACTCGAAGACCAAGAAAAAACCACATTCATGTGCCCCTTTGGCACTTTTGCATTTAGGAGAATGCCTTTTGGACTTTGTAATGCCCTAGCCACTTTTCAAAGATGCATGCTAAGCATTTTCAGTGATATGGTTGAGCATTGTTTAGAAGTTTTTATGGATGATTTAACTGTCTTTGGAAACTCTTTTGACAATTGTCTTGAAAAATTAGAAAAAATCCTAAAAAGGGGTGTAGAAAAAGGTCTTATTTTGAATTGGGAAAAATGTCATTATAGGGTCACTTCAGGAATTGTCTTAGGTCATATGGTGTCTTCTAAAGGAATTGAAGTGGACAAAGCAAAAGGTGGAATTAATTTCCCATTTGCCTCCACCAAAAGCGGAAAAAGAGGTTCGTTCATTCTTAGGGTATGTTGGATTTTATAGGAGGTTCATAAGAAATTTCGGTGCTATATCTAAAGCTCTTTGTAACCTCTTAATAAAAGGCACTTCTTTTGAATGGACTCAAGAATGTCAAAATGCCTTTGATAAATTAATTGGACTTTTAACAACTACTCTAATTATGCAATCTCCTGATTGGTCCTTGCCTTTTGAATTGATGTGTGATGCAAGTGATTATGTCGTTGGTGTCGTCTTATGACAGAGAAAATAAGGTAAGCCTTATGTGATATACTATGCAAGTAGGACCTTAATTGATGCACAAATGAATTACACAACAACTGAAAAAGAACTACTTGCAGTAGTATTTGCATTGGACAAGTTTCGATCTTATTTAATTGGTTCTCCCATGATTGTTTACACTGGCCATGTAGCTGTGAGATATTTAATGTCTAAACAGGATGCAAAACCTAGATTGATACGGTGGATCTTACTGTTCTAAGAATTCAACATCACAATAAAGGATAAGCAAGGAGCCAAAAATGTCATTGCAGATCGTCTTTCAAGACTAACGATAGAGACATTAATTGAATCTTCACCTATCAATGACGCTTTTCTTGATGAATTTTTATTCTCCGTTGTTGCTATACCTTGGTTTACTAACATTGTAAATTTTCTTGCAACAGGAGAAATGCCACCTCATTGGAATGCTCAAGACAAAAGGAAGTTTTGACAAAGGTGAAAAATTTTTATTGGGATGACCCATATCTGTTCAAATATTGTCCAGATCAAATAATTAGAAAATGCATACCTGACAATGAGGTAAGTAGTGTTATTAATTTTTGTCATTCCGAAGCATGTGGAGGACATTTTTCATCTAGAAAAACAGCTGCTAAAATCTTGCAATGTGGATTTTATTGGCCCACCTTATTTAAAGATGCACATGCATTTTGCAAAACGTGTGAAAATTGTCAAAAATTGGGATCTATTTCAAAAAGAAACATGATGCCTTTGAATCTCATTCTTGTTATTGAAATCTTTGATTGTTGGGGTATTGATTTTATGGCACCCTTTCCTCCATCATTTGGTTTTGTATGCATCCTTGTTGCAGTAGACTATGTTTCAAAATGGGTCGAGGCAATTCTATGTCGAAACAATGATCACAAAACAGTTGTCAAATGCTTGAAAGAGAATATCTTAAGTAGATTTGGAATTCCTCGGGCCATTCTTAGTGATGGGGGTGCCCATTTTCGTAACAAACCATTTGAAACTTTAATGAAAAATATGGAATAACCCATAAAATTTCTACACCTTATCACCCGCAAACAAGTGGACAAGTTGAATTAGCCAATAGGGAGATAAAACAGATCTTAGAAAAAAAGGTTAACCCAAATCGTAAAGATTGGTCTTTAAGACTTAATGATGCGCTTTGGGCTTGCCGAACTGCTTTCAAAACATCAATGGGAATGTCTCCTTATAGATTAGTCTATGGAAAACCTTGTCACTTGCCTGTGAAAATTGAGCATAAAGCTTATTGGGCCATTAAAACATTTAACACAAACTTGAATGATGCTTGCAAGTTACGTAAACTCCAACTGAGTGAACTTGAAGAAATTAGGAATGAGACTTATGAAAATTCTAAATTCTATAAAGAAAAAATGAAGGTTTTTTATGACAAATTCATTGTTAGAAAATCTTTTGAACCTTCACAAAAAGTTCTTTTGTATGATTCGAGATTGCACTTGTTTCCTAGCAAACTTCGGTCTCGTTGGACTAGGCCTTTCATTGTTAAAAATATTTTCCCTCATGGAGCAGTTGAAATTAAGAACCCAAGGAATGGTAATGTATTTAAAGTTAATGGACAACAGTTAAAACCGTTCTTTAAAATTTTGACCAAAATGAAGAGTCCGTTGCTTTAGTCGATCCTTTTTAAGGATTGATTTTTCCCGGTCAAGTGACGTATACAGTACTCCGTGACTTTTAAAGTCGGTTTTTCAATTCCCTAAAAACTGTTGCTCACCTTGCATTCATTTTCTTTTCTTCTCTCGGATTTTCACATGGATACCATTCTCTCAAATCTGCACAAATATTTTCCCTCTCTTCCTCAAAATGATTTGCTTAAAATTTACAAGGCTCGTACAGAAAGACTAAGATGTTGATGCACAAGGGTATTCCTACTGATTTAAGATGGTAAATTGAAGCCAAGGTTCGATTTTCTTATGAGTTTTCAGATAATCTTGTTTCCCACATGCCAGGTTTAGGAAAAAGCTTTTACGCCAGGAGCGAAAAGGTTAGAAGTTTGTCATAAATGTGCAAGATGGACTGAGTAGGGAGTCTTTGGATGATATCCGATTGACTCTTGAGAAGCATTCTTGTGGACTTGTGCAGCGTGAAATTTTAAAATTATGGACACAATTCTGAGATGAGCAGGAACACTATAGCCTTCGGAATCTGACTCAAAATGACCCTGTTTGTCAATTTATAAGAAAACTGGATAGGAAGCATATCCCCAACTCATAGAAGGTGTTTAAGCCATTTCTGGATGTAAAACCAGAGGAAGATGTGAGCCACAGTCACAACTACTTGTACATATGGATGTGTGCCATCATTTTTGAATTTTAATACCTTATAGCTGTCATTTTTGAATTTGTATCTTTTATTTGACTTGTGCATTTATGGTGTCTTATTTCATCACCTTTTTTTTTTAATTTCTATGCATTATTATCAAATTTTTAACAAACTACCTAGCTACCTATCTAGATGTCATCATTAGCATACCTTTTTTGCACTCCATAAATACGACATCTCTTGTTCTCTTCTTCACACATAGTTAGAGAGTTGCATAGATATGGAGGGAACTTCAAAGCATCAAATCTAAAAGATATGTGTATTTTGTGAAGAGTTTATGAAGAGTTTGTAGTTGTAGCAAATTATCTTGGTAGGTTACTAGCTGGAAAAAAGATTCATATGGTTTATGAGCGAGGTAGCATCGGGTTAATGGGTTGTGTGTCAACAGCTGCACTCGCAGGAGGTAGTCAAGTTTTAGGTATTATTCCTAAAGGTTTGGCTATAGAAAGCATCGTTGGAAAAACGGTTAGGAAGGAGTTACAAGTCTCCTCCATACATGAACGCATGGCATATATGCTTATCAATTCGAATGCCTTTATTGCTTTACCAGGTGGCTTTGGAACTCTCAAAGGAATTGTTCAAATTGCCTCTTGGGCCCAACTAAATCTCCATCAAAAACTCATAGGTTTGTTGAATGTTAAAAATTTCTTTGATCCTTTGATAAGTTTTGTTGATGCAGTTGTAAAACAGAATTTTATCCCTCATTCGGTGAGGCAAATCCTTGTTTCTACCACTTCTGCTAGTGAGTTACTTGACAAATTACAAGCAGTCGAGTATGAACCTGACCCAGCTATAACTCAAATTAATTGGTTAGGAGGGCAAAACAAAAAGTGCAAATTGGATCTGAATCTCCGTTTGTAATTTTTCTTATCTTTTAGCATTTTATTTTAAGTGTCTTTCAGGTCATCTCTTCTGAATAACAAAAGCTTCAGATAATGTCTCCTATACTTTATCTCTCTACATTTAAACATTGAGGACAATGTTTCATTTGGTTAGGGGGGAAGGATAGTAGACATAATTGTATCTTGAATTTTCTTTTACTTGCCAAAAAAAAAAAGCGAGTTATAATTAGATTCAGAGTGCGGTGTAAGGAGTTCAAATCCTCTTGAGACGCATTCTAGGTCAGGAATGGCAAAGTAAAGAGGGTCAGTTTGAACTCTTGAAATACATTCTAACCAATTTGTCATTTTGTTTTGATTTTGCAAACTCATTTTAGCTAACTTGATATTATTTAGTTTTGATTTTTGAAATTTATAGCAAGGAGGTCTTATTCATTTCACCTTGAATTATTCAAATCTATGAACTCTCACAACCTTATCATTTAATAAACTGTGTGCTTATGTACTCGTTAAGCAAGTATTTATGAACCTTTCTTCACACACACACATACCTTGATGCATGATTGTGGATTACAAAATGAAATGTTGCAATATTTGAGTTCTTTTGTTCTGTTTAGGATAACAACAAAAGGAAGGGGAAAGTTAAAAAAAAAGCAATTATGGATAAGTTTGGTCTCGTAGCCTCCTTAATCCGAGCAATTAAGCCCGAGGGGTGCCTTAACACCTAATACCCTAAGTCCAACTAGTTTGGGAGCTATTGGCCCAAAGCTCGTTACATGGATTAAGGAGAAAGTTTAATGAGATTGAACATTGCACTCTGCACAAGTTTCTAAGTAAAAATAAAGCATCGGCAACTCGAGTAGTTAAGCTCGTAGGGGTGTCTTAACACCTAATGTCCTAAGGCCAACTGGTATGGGAGTCATTAGCCTAAGACCCGTTACATGGGTTAAAGATGTATTCTTTCAAAAAAAAAATAAAAAAAGAAAAAAAAGAAAATATATATAAAATGAATGAATACCCCCTACCTAAGGTTGTTAGCCTTAACAAATATTAAAACTCATATGGCTTCTTTCTAATAAGTCCCATAGTCATGTGCCGACTGAGCACGAAAAGAAGGTTTGTTAATATCTTGACTAAAGGGTACATGAGTCATTTAAAAAAAAATTGGTTGAGAGTTTGTTTATTTGGATAAAATCAAGGAGAGTGCAATAATGACCACCTTGGATGTAAAATTCTATAAATCACTTCTAAATAATAACGCTTTAATTGCTAGGTACTAGCAATAAGTTGGTTGGGGGGTGTGATGAACACTTAAATATGTATGTTTAATAAGAGTTAAGTTCATCATATTGCATTAATAGTGTCATTAAATTCCTCAACTTAAGCATATTTGTAGTCTTTGCATCTTTGGAATTAACTTTTTCTTAATTTTGATTTTGTTACAGATTTGGTAAAATGGGCATAACTCTCTATTTATATATCAGAATGGTGCAAATCTTAATTTTTTTGGAAAGCTAATTAAATTATCTACAAGATTGTATTTAACAAACTTCATCAAATTCGGGCTCTTAGTGGACCAAAAATGGGCTTGAAGTGAATCCATCTACAGTTTCAGCTCAGCCTGACCATGCCTCAGTATTTTAACCATATCTCTTAAGATACGTATCCAAATCATACGAATCAAGATATTCTAGAAGCTAAGGGAAATATCTACGATTTTATGAAGACACGTGATTAAATTTCTGAGTATTTCAATATCAAAATTATTGGTTAAAGTCGGTTCACCTAATTACCCCAATTGTCAAAGTTTGTGCATATAATATTTGACAATTATTCCTTTGTAATTTGACAGTTATCTATAAATAGAGGTGCCTTGTGACCCATTGGGGTATCTTAGCCTTGGCTAGGATCTCTTGTGATTATGCTCTTCTCTCTTGTGTTTTAATGTTATTAATGAATTTTCTTTTCCTTGTAATTTGTTTTCTTTCTTTTATAATGTTTTACTAAATTCTCTTTTGCTAAGGTAAAAGGGTGAAACCCTTGATATAAGAGTAAGGATTCTCTAACCCTTTGATATGTACTGGCAAACTCCCCACTTGAAAACCCAAGATGGCATGCAATGCCGTTCGGTCCTCATCACTTACGCCAGAAAAGAATACATGACTCTTGGTCGAATTCGTCACTAAACCAGAGAGCTCGGCAAACTCCTACAAAGTTGCACAAACCACCCGAACTGAGCCCACATCTGCCCTGCAAAAGATCATCAGATCATCGACAAAACAAAGATGAGTGAGAGAGACTTGTTGACATCTCCAATGATATCGAAAATCAGGCCTCTGAGAAGCCTGCCGAAGAATACTACTCAAACCCTCCATGGCCAACACAAAAAGATAAGGTGGCAATGGATCACCCTGCCGAACTCCCTTGGAGGTGGGAAAGAACCCATAAAGCTCTCCATTTAAAGCAACCGAGAAATATGTAGAAGACATGCACGTCGCAATCCATTGAACCATACACTCTGGAAGACCAATCGTCCTTAACCCCAAAAGAATGAAATCCCAACTGACAGTATCAAAAGCTTTGCGAATATCCACCTTTAAAGCACATCGGGGAGGTGAGCACCCAAGATGGTAATTATGCATGAGCTCTTGAGTTAATAGAATGGCATCAAAGATCCTTCGACCTGGGACAAAAGCAAACTGTGAACTCCCAATTACATCAGGTAAGACTCCTTTGAATCGATTCACAATGACTTTGGAGATGCACTTGTAAAGTACATTACAACAAGAGATTGGTTGAAAGTCACTCATAGTCCTCAGAGACTCAACCTTGGGGACCAAGGCAATTCTAGTGGCATTAACACACTTCGGCATCCGGCAAGTTGTGAAAAAGTAGCGCATAGCAGCCATAAACTCCACATTAATAATATCCCAAGCCCTTTTGAAGAACAAAGAGGCATACCCATCTGGTCCTAGAGCGTTATCATCAGGAATCGAGAATAAAGTTGACCTGATCTCATCATCAGTAATAGGGCGTACCAAAGAAGGCAACATCTCCTTAGAAACTCTTTCAGAGAAAAACCGAGAAGCATTGACAAGAGAAGGCCGGGATGGAGCTGTAAGTAATTTCTGAAAATACCTCACAGCTAGATGGCCTAAGTCACCTCGATCTGTAACAATAGTACCATCCTCAGCCTCAAGCTGATGGATCCGATTCCTGACCTGTCGATGAAGCAGAGACTTGTGAAAGAATTTGGTATTCCCAGTTGTGCAGGGATGAAGAGGCTTTCTTTCAGTAGAGGTCAAGGATCCAATGGCTTTCTCTAGGGGATCAGAATAACTCAGTGGCATTGGATAAGAACTTCCAAGAAGGACAAATATTTGAAACAACTGAAGTAAGGTGTCGCTGATCAACCTTAGTCTCTAAAAGACCAATCAAACCTAAAGAATACTTAGAAATCCAGTTTCTAACTGCCCGCTGCGTAGAAAAGCCATTAAGGCCTCTAATATTCCAACTTCCTATCATAGGAAACTGGAAAAAACTGAGAATTCAATAAAAAAAATCATCGGAGGCGCATGCCCCCTCTACCCCCATTCCCACCCTTTTTACTCTGAGCCTTTTTATCCTTACCAGTAGGAGGGATAGGAACAGAGGCAGGTGGTCGACTGTTCAAAGGCGCCACAGTGGATTTTAGAGAATCCGGAGCAATAATCCTCTCTAGAGGAGCAGTCCTTGAAGAATCAGGTAAATCAGCTATAGGGCTAAAAGAGCACTTCAATATCTGATCCTGCTGTGCTTCAATAGCAGATAGTGAATCAGAATCAGAATCAGGATCAGACTCAGATCCCGAACCATTGGCTGTAACCTTGTCCATCTTACTAAAGATCTTTTCTATCGATTCTACCGCTGTAGTCACGGCATCTGAAGTTAGTAGACCAAGAGGTCTGACTGGTGTGGAGTCAATAGGGATACCTTTACCTTTGTCTCGTATAACTGGAGTTATCTCAGCAGCAATAATTAGATCCTGACTAGTCTCAATATGAACTACTGCTGCAACAGTAGTTTCATCAGTGTTCCCCTTGTCTCTTAAGACGAGGGCTGTAGTAGTAACTAGCGCCTCGGCCTCTGTAGGAGTAGAGGGCACAACAGGTGCATGATAAGTATGACCCAACAAACAACACTTAGAACATCGTTTCGGTTTCCATTCATATTCCACTCTGATCTTGATAGGCTCAGAGGACAACTTACACCGTATCTCAAAGTCCTACCCTCGACTCTTCTGCATCTATCTCAACACAAACCCTGGCATAGAATAACCTAGTGTGCTCATAAGCCATCCTGTCACAAGATAATGGTCGACCAACCATACTAGAAACAGCACTGAGTGCTCTGGCTGACCATAATGGAAATGGTAATCCATGTAACCGAACCCAGACTGGAATCCTGGAAATCCTGCTCTGGTCAAAAGAGAAATGGGGATTCCACTGTTGGAGAATGATGTGCTTCCCACCAAACATCCAAGGCCCCCTCTCTAAAATATGATGAACCTCCTCCACAGTTTTAAATCTGAATATCAAGAAACCCGTCCTAGTAGAGCGGACATCCTCTAAGCTACTAGACTGCCATGCACACACAGCAATGGAACGTGCAGCATGGAAAGGCATAGTATACCTTGCAGAAAAACCCACAATATAACGTAGCCAATCATCCCCAGCATCATCAACAAAATCATCAGGGAACTCAAGAATCGAACCCGGTGCCTTCCGGGCTATCGAGTCAAGATGAAATCTAGTGCTGGCCTCAGAAATCTGAACTCTATCTGCCCAAGAGCCAGTTGGTTTGGGTACGGTTTGTTTGTGGGCGGTGTTTCGAGCAGGTGGGTGCGTTTGAGTGGTGTGAGGTGGGCGTTGGGGTTGGTTAAATTTGTTGGTGGCAGAGGTGGCCATGGTATAGATCAACCCAAATCAACCCAAAATACCCAACCAACAATCAAATCAACCAAGCACTCAACCAAGATCCAACTCCAAAACCAAATATCTCAAAAATAATGAAATCAACCAAAGGTAGGATTCCAAAGCCAACCAAAGCCACAAGAACAATAACAAACCCAAATCCAATCTGAAGGACAAAATTTTCCAAAATGAAACAAATCAAGCCTCAACAAATCAACACAATGACTCGATTTTGTTATCAACCAGGCCACAAATTAGCAATATCTCAAGTAAAAGCAACTCAAGAAACAGTAAACACAAAGGAAAAATCAAGAAAAGAGCACAAGAAACGCAAACCGGTCATCAATCGAGAGCCATATTCCCATTTAAGCAAGGTTGTGAAACCAAATCTCCTTCGTTAGACATCATATACCACCCAATATATGCCGTTGGAATCGTGTGTCTGATAGCTATCAAACCCTGTGAGATATGTCCAAATCCAACGGCTGGATCGGATGATAGAGGTAGAAAACCGTTTCAGTTGATATCTCCCTCCTCCGATCTCTTCCAGAAATACACCAGGCATGGTTGGAATCGCCGTTCAGTCAGCTTTCCAGCGCCGTATGGCCAACTCAAAACTAATGGCTGGATCAACCCGTATAGGCCAAAAAGCACCACAACGTCGATCAGGAAAGTGCGGAAACAAGATCCAGAGGCTGTAATGTCAAGGCCAATATCTCCCTCCACAGATAATATCAGCTGACTAGCCAGATAGGGTTGGAATCGTCTGGAAATCAGCTTTCTAACACCATATTATATGCTCAAATCTAATGGGTGGATCGTTTTGTAGAGGCAAAAGAGTTCGTCTAGGTCGATCTGTCAGCTCCAGAACAGAATCTGGCGATGCTACTGTTTCCAGCAATAACTCCGGCCACTGCAATGTATCGGATACAAGCCCGCCAGGGTTGGAAGCGCTCTGTCTCAGCTTTCCAATGCCATATTGCAAGCTCAATTCCAATGGCAAAATCTTTCCTAAAGATCAAAAGAGTGTGGACTGTTAGATGAAATTTCACAACAGAGTTACCTAGCGGCATTACTGTTCTGGCCGTTTTCCCCCACTTCCGATGGTGGCTGACCTCCTACCATACACCGTTGGAATCGTGAGTCCATCAGCTTTCCAACCGTACCACTCTTGTTCAAAGCTGATGCCAGAAATTGACTGTAAGGATTAAGATCCGGCGGCTGGTTCAGAGAAAAACTTGAGAGAAAAATTTTCACCCCGTATACCCTAAACCCTCCCTAAACCCTAAACCCTAAACCCTAAACTTTTTTTTTGGCAAAGTCACTATTTACATAAAAAAGAAAATAAAAGTACAAGATACGCGGGGCATACCCTAAGAAGAGTACCTAGTACTCATAAGTCCAAGAGGAAATAACAAAGCACAAAGACCCCAAACAAAACAAAACAAAACGGAGCAAAGAGGCCAAGGCTCCAAACAAAACAGAACATGGTGCACTGGCCCAAAACCAAACACAATGAAACTATCTTCATCAAAACAACAAAAACAGAGGGGCACATTGGCCCAATCAACAAAACAAAATCCGAGAAACAAACTAACGATGTAGGCTTCAGATGGCACGAAGCTGAGGAGTGATCACATGCTTGGCCTCCAAGATTAGGAGCCGAGAACGAACCAAGGCAAAGATCTCATCAATCACTTGACGACGAGTCCGATGACGCTGTTGATACACACGATCATTCCTCTCATACCAAAGAAAATACACTGTAGCAGAGAAGACTAAACGCGCAAGGATATGCCCAAAATTCTTCCTGCCCTGAAGATGCTGAGAAGCCCAATGTAGTAGAGAGAGCCAACCAAAAGAAGGCCAAACAATGAGAGTCTTAGCTGAAATCTCCCTCCATACAGACGACGAGAAAGGACAACTAAAGAATAGATGGTCATGACTCTCATTTGCTGAAGCACAGAGGATACAACCCGAAGAGGATGACATGCCATGATGCCATAGGCGATCCGAAGTACGAAGACGTCCCAACGAAGCCAGCCAAAGAATAAATGAGTGTCTTGGAACATGGACAGGGAACCAGAGAAGATGATGAAAGGAGTTCACCGATCGCCTACTCCGTAATAGACCCCATGCTGAGTCAATAGATAAAATACCAGAGCTGTGGTCCTTCCAAACAATATGGTCAGGATTCCCCATCATAGGCCGGATGCTGACTGAGTCCCAAATCCATCCAAGGACCGGCCCACCATCAGGAAAAGCCTAATCCCCATCTTGAATAATAGCTGCAACCTTTGCATCTGAGGGAAGACCTATGGATGAAAGGGTCCTGAAAGAAAACAAATCACAAAGACGCCCCTGCGGAAACCAATAATCCTGCCAAAGTGAGGTATCACGGCCATCTCCAATACAAGAGACAAATTTGCCCCTGCACCAATCCCGACTATGCAAAATCTTCCTTCAAGACCAGGAGGCTCCAGAAGTAACTCTAACCTGCCAAAACGAGCGGCCTCGAAGGAGCACCTTATGGACCCATGAAGACCATGTGGAGGACTTGTCAGAAAGAAGTCTCCAACATGCTTCAGAATCGTAGCACAATTCCACTCCTTCACTTGCTTAATTCCTAATCCCCCCTCCTTCAATGGATAGCAAACCGAATCTCAAGCGACTTTGGCCCCAGAATGAGACAAAGACGTCCCTTTCCAGAGGAAAGCAGCTAGAATACCCTCGATCTTCTGAACCACAGCTGCCAGTAATATGAACGTGGAGGACCAATAGACTTGGATGGAAAAAAGTACTGATTTGATTAACTGAAGATGACCAGCATAAGTCAGCATAGCAGAAGTCCATAACCTGACCCTCGACAAAATCCGTTCGATCAATGGAGCACAATCTAAGAGCCTCAATCTGGTACTGATGAGAGGCACCCCTAAATATCTAACTGGCAAACTCCCTACCAGAAAACCCAAGATGGCCTGCAATGCTGTTCGGTCCTCATCACTTACGCCAGAAAAGAATATGTGACTCTTGGTCGAATTCGTCACTAAACTAGAGAGTTCGGCAAACTCCTCCAAAGCTGCACAAACCACCTGAACCGAGCCTACCTCTGCCCTGCAAAAGATCATCAGATCATCGATAAAACAAAGATGTGTGAGAGAGACTTACTGACATCTCCAATGATATCGGAAATCAGGCCTCTAAGAAGCCTGCCGAAAAATACCACTCAAACCCTCCATGGCCAACACAAAAAGATAAGGTGACAATGGATCACCCTGCCGAACTCCCCTGGAGGTGGGAAAGAACCCATGAAGCTCTCCATTTAAAGCAATCGAGAAATGTCCAGAAGACATGCACGTCGCAATCCATCGAACCATACACCTTTAAAGCACATCGGGGAGGTGAGCACCCAAGATGGTAATTATGCATGAGCTCTTGAGTCAATAGAATGGCATCAGAGATCCTCCGACCTGGGATAAAAGCAGACTATGAACTCCCAATTACATCAGTTAAGACTCCTTTGAATCGATTCACAATGACTTTGGAGATGCACTTGTAAAGTACATTACAACAAGAGATTGGTCGAAAGTCACCCATAGTCCTCGGAGACTCAACCTTGGGGACTAAGGCAATTCTAATGGCATTAACACACTTCGGCATCCGGCAGGCTGTGAAAAAGTAGCGCACAGTAGCCATAAACTTCACATTAATAATATCCCAAGCCCTTTTGAAGAACAAAGAGATATACCCATCCGGTCCTGGAGCTTTATCATTAGGAATCGAGAATAAAGCTGACCTGATCTCATCATCAGTAATAGGGCATACCAAAGAAGGCAACATCTCCTTAGAAACTCTTCCAGAGAAAAACCGAGAAGCATTGACAAGAGAAGGCCGGGAAGGAGCTGTAAGTAATTTCTGAAAATACCTCACAACTAGATGGCCTAAGTCACCTCGATCTATAACAATGGCACTATCCTCAGCCTCAAGCTGATGGATCCGATTCCTGACCTGTCAATGAATCAGACACCTGTGAAAGAATTTGGTATTCTGATCCCCCAGTGAAAGCCATTGGATCCTTGACCATTGCCGAAAGAAAGCCTCTTCATCCCTGCACAACTAGGAATACTGCTTAACAAAAATCCCTCTCAGCCAAAAGACACTCTAGGGAATGAGGGTTCTCATCCAGAGCAGTCTGAGCTGAGGCCCACTGAGCTTTAACCTCAATGACCCTACTAGAGATATGACTAGAAACCTTGGCATGCAAAGTCTTAAACTCCCGTTTCAACAAACCCAGTTTCTGCGTGACTCGAAACATAGGATCCCCGTCCATATGCACAGATCACACTATCTGAACAATCTCCAAGAAATCCTCTCGATCAGCCCAAAAGTTCAAAAACTTAAAGGGACTAGAGCTCTGCCTACGATGATTTCCAAACTTAAGAACCATAGCACTGTGATCAGAAACATCCCGTGGAAGTATCTCAGAAGTTGTGTTTGGCCAAGTCAAGAACTAGGAAGCGCTGCCAAAACTCTAGTCAAGAGTTTGAAGAATAGTACCCTGTCCCTGCTGCCCATTATGCCAAGTATACCGGAGCCCAAAAGATGGTACCCTGATCAGCGCTGTATCATGAACACACTGACCAAATTCATCCATATAACCATGCCATGCCTGATCCCCTCCAACTCTAACCGACGAGCATAAAATCGCATTAAAATCACCTAATGCCAACCATGGTAAATCACCAAAATCCATGGGCTGAGCTCTAAGAAAGACCCATAACTATCGACGAACACCCAGATCATTAGAACCATAAACGAAGATCCAACCAAAAGATACCCCATCTGATAATCTGGCAGCCCGACAAACGATCCACTATGGAGAAACTTGCAAATCACTCAAAACTATACAAAGTAGGATCCCAATAGACCAAAACTCTGTAAGCAATAGACTCAGTGGCATTGGATAAGAACTTCCAAGAAGGACAAATATCCGAAACAACTGAAGTAAGGTGTCGCTGATCAACCTTAGTCTTTAAAAGACCAATCAAACATAAAGAAAACTTAGAAATCCAGTTTCTAACTGCCCGCTGCATAGAGAAGCCATTAAGGCCTCTAATATTCTAACTTCCTATCATAGAAAACTAGAAAAAACTCAGAATTCAATAAAGAAAACCATCGGAGGCGCATGCCCCCTCTACCCCCATTGCCACCCTTTTTACTCTAAGCCTTTTTATCCTTACCAGCAGGAGCGATAGGAACAGAGGCAGGTGGTCGACTATTCAAAGGTGCCACAGTGGATTTTAGAGAATCCGGAGCAATAATCCTCTCTAGAGGAGCAATCCCTGAAGAATCAGGTAAATCAGCTATAGAGCTAAAAGAGCACTTCAATATCTGATCCTGCTGTGCTTCAATCGCAGACAGTGAATCAAAATCAAAATCAGGATCAGACTCAGATCCCAAACCATTGGCTGCAACCTTGTCTATCTTACTAAAGATCTTTTCCATCGATTCTGTCGCTGCAGTCACGGCATCTGAAGTCAGTAGAGCAAGAGGTTCGGCTGGTGTGGATTCAATAGCGATACCTTTACCCTTGTCTCGTATAACTGGAGTTACCTCAGCAGCAATAATTAGATCCTGACTAGTCTCAATATGAACTGCTGCTACAATAGTAGTTTCATCAGTGTTCCCCTTGTCTCTTAAGACGAGGGCTGTAGTAGTAACTGGCGCCTCGGCCTCTGCAGGAGTAGAGGGCACAACAGGTACAGGACAAGTATGGCCGAGCAAACAACACTTTGAACATCATTTCGGTTTCCATTCATATTCCACTCTGATCTTGAGAGGCTCAGAGGATAGCTTACACCAGATCTCAAAGTTCTACATTGGAGAATGTTCTACATCTATCTCAACACAAACCCTGGCATAGGATAACCTAGTGTGATCATAAGTCATCTGTCACTAGATAATGGTTGACCAACCATACTAGAAACAACACTGAGTGCTCTGGTTGACCACAATGGAAATGGTAATCCGTGTAATCGAACCCAGACTGGAATCTTGGAAATCCTGCTCTGGTCAAAAGAGAAATGGGGATTCCACTGTTGGAGAATGATGTGCTTCCCACCAAACATCTAAGGCCCCCTCTCTAAAATATCATGAACCTCCTCCACAGTTTTAAATCTAAATATCAAGAAACCCGTCCCAGTAGAGCGGACATCCTCTAAACCACTAGACTGCCATGCACGCATAACAATGGAACGTGCAGCATGGAAAGGCATAGTGTACCCCAGAAAAAAATCCACAATACAACGTAACCAATCATCCCTAGCATCATCAACAAAATCATCAGGGAGCTCAAGAATCAAACCCAGTGCCTTTCGGGCTATCGAGTCAAGATGAAATCTAGTGTTGGCCTCAGAAATCCAAACTCTATTAGGTTAAGAGCCAGTTGGTTTGGGTACGGTTTGTTTGTGAGCAGTGTTTCGAGCAGGTGGGTGTGTTTGAGTGGCGCGAGGTGGGCGTTGGGGTTGGTTAAGTTTGCTGGTGGGGGGTGGCCATGGTATAGATCAACCCAAATCAACCCAAAATATCCAACCAACAGTCAAATCAACCAAGCACTCAACCGAGATCAAACTCCAAAACCAAATATCTCAAAAACAATCAAATCAACCAAAGGTAGGATTCCAAAACCAACCAAAGCCACAAGAACAATAACAAACCCAAATCCAATCCGAAGCACAAAATTTTCCAAAATGAAACAAATCAAGCCTCAACAAATCAACACAATTACTCGATTCCGTTATCAACCAGGCCACAAATTAGCAATATCCCAAGTAAAAGCAACTCAAGAAATAGCAAATACAAAGGAAAAATCAAGAAAAGAGCACAAGAAACGCAAACCGGTCACCAATCGAGAGCTATATTCCCATTTAAGCAAGGTTGTGAGCCCAAATCTCATTCGTTAGACATCATATGACCACCTAATATATGCCGTTGGAATCATGTGTCCGATAGCTACCAAACCCCATGAGATATGTCCAAATCCAATGGCTAGATCGGATGATAGACAGAAAACCATGGCTGGTTCACGTAAGCTAAGCTAGAAAATTTTTCGATGGAGTTATTGTTTTAGTTGATATCTCCCTCGTCCGATCTCTTCCAGAAATGCGCTAGGTAGGGTTGGAATCGCCGTTCAGTCAGCTTTCCAGTGCCGTATGGCCAGCTCAAATTCAATGGCTGGATCAACCTGTATAGGCCAAAAAGCACGACAACGTCGATCACGAAAGTGCAAAAACAAGATCCAGAGGCAGTAATGTCTAGGCCAATATCTCCCTCCACAAAAAATTTTCGTCGACCAGGCAGATAGGGTTGGAATCGTCTAGAAGTTAGCTTTTCAACACCATATTATATGCTCAAATCTAACGGGTGGATCGTTCCGTAGAGGCAAAAGAGTACGGCTAGGTCAATCTATCAGCTCCAGAATAGAATCCGGCGGCGCTACTGTTTCCAGCAATAACTCCGGCCATCTCGATTTTTCAAATACAAACCCACTAGGGTTAGATGAACCTCTGTCTCAGATTTTCAATGCCATATTACAAGCTCAATTCGAACAGCAAAATCTTTCCTAAAGATCAAAAGAGTGTGCACTATTCGATGAAATTTCACAACAGAGTTACCTAACGGCATTACTGTTCTGATCGATTTCCCCCACTTCCGATGGTGGCTGACCTCCTACCATACACCGTTGGAATCGTGAGTCCGTCAGCTTTCCAACCGTACCACTCTTGTTCAAAGATGATGCCAAAAATTGACTGTAGGGATCAAGATCCGGTGGCTGGTTCGGAGAAAAAGTTGAGAGAAAAATTTTCCGCTCCCCTCCCTAAACCCTAAACTTTTTTTTTTGGAAAAGTTACTTAGTAATATAAATCCAAAAAAGTTATAATGTACAAAAATCTGAGGGGCATACCCCAAGAATTACAAAGGGATGTAAAGTCCAAACAAACAGTCCAACAAAAAGATAGAAAATGAAGGCCACAAGCGGCCTAAACAAAGTAAAAAAGCCACAAACGGCCTTAACAACATAGAAGAGAAATTATCACAAACGGTCTAAAACATAAAAATACAAGAGCTTTAACCCCTCTTGTTTGTCTTCTTCTTACCCTTCTTTACCGGGGTAGCTGGGGTGTCCGAATGAGCATGGTCAATCCTATCAGATTGATCATCCTCACTGAGCCCAATCAAAGGCTCAAAACGAGTGGGAGAAGACTCAGTAGGTATCTGCCCTGAGGAAATAGATGCCTCACGATTTGTAGAACATTTGATAGTGCCCAAAAGTCTACCCTCGTCAGTCGCAAAAGGAGATGGAGAATCAGAATCTGAAACTGACTCTGCACTCGGAACTGTAGTAGCCTTCGGAGGCTCAACTTACACTGCAGAAACTTCTGGGATAGTAACTATTTTGGTGTAATCAACGACCTTGGTCACATCCTTTTCTTTTCTCAAAGGGGCACTATCAGAGGTGCTAGCCTCATTCTTATCTGGACTTGAAGTCTTTACCGATTCTGGACAACGATGACCAAACCTGTAACATTTGGGACAATGTTTTGGAACCCACTCATATTCAACTTGAATTTGAATGGGCTTTGGAGAGAGTTTGCATCTGAACTCAAACTTCTTAATCGGAGGGTGGGTTGCATCAAGAAGAACACATACCCTCGTATATTCCAATCTAGAAAGATCAGAAGTCATCTTGTCACAAGAAATAGGCTCTCCAACCATGCTGGAAACAATACTAAGGCCTTTGGTTGTCCATAAAGGAAACGGCAGGCCATATAATCGGATCCAAACGGGAAATTCCGCTACTTGATCCGCATTAAAATTCAAATGTGGATGCCAAGGCTGTAAGAAAATGTTTTTACCTCCAAACATCCAAGGACCGCGAGCAATGATAGCATGAACCTCATCCTCAGATCGAAAACGAAAGAGGAGAAAGCCCGTGTCTGTAGAGCGGACGTCCTCTAAGCCGCTAGATTTCCATGCACGCATGGCTATCGAACGTGCAGCATGATAAGGCATCACATATCCGGGAAAGAAGTTGACAAGACATCTACGCTATTCGGCCACATTCTCATCGACAATCTCATCTGGAATCTCAAGGATTGTACCCGGTTTCTTAGGAGTAACCGGATTCAATTTGCATCGGGTACTCGAATCAGTGATCTTGATTTTATTAGCCCAAGAGCTAGCAGTTGACTTGGGTGCATCCATCAAGTGAAATACGGATCAAATACAATGCAAACTCATAAAAAAGAGATGGAAAACGAAAGCAAACCAGGCACCGAAGCGGCTTGGCTTCCAAAGTCGTCGTCGCCTCTTTTAAGAAAAAAATAAAAAAATAATCCACAAGGAATCAAGGATGCGGTCAAGAAGGAAACTTGCGTGGAATAACCCGATGAGCAAACTGGAAAAAATTCGGTAAATAGTGCGCCGGATGAATAGTGTCGACGTCAACGGAAAAGTGTCTTCCGAAACTTTAATCGCGATTTCTGGCTGATTTGCTTTGAATCTGATAATGCAACAGAAGAGAAAATTGACCAGAGGCGCTTGATCTATAATTCTATGCAGGAGGTGACAATTCACTCGCCGCTCACTGGAGGAGCAGCTGAAACAGTAAACTAAACCCTTGACGGAGGAGATAGCAATGGAATCAGGTATTAGCACTGAAGGGAAAGTTGTAGATAGGGCTTAAACAAAGGCGATGGTATAGGCGGTGACTATTCACGTGCCACACTGTGACGATGAATAGTAAAACAACCGAAACTTCAACGCCGTAGACGGAGGTGTTGGGAGCCGAACCAGATGGTGGTGCTGAAGGAGAAAATGAAGATCGAGGCAAGGCGAAGGCAGTGGTGATGGCGGTGACTACTCACGTGCTGGTCGAATGAATAGTAAATCCGGTAGCGGTTATGGGCAATTTTGAACGCTTTCCGGCAAGATTTTGATGAGGCTCAAGAAGGAAAGTGTCTTCAGGGTATCCCGATCTACCACATACATAAATTTGAGAGGCTGATTTGCCAAACGGCCGAAATAAATAGTGTTTTCCGGCGACCCGGTTGAGAGAAACAATTTCCCTCCCCTAAACCCTAAACCCTAAAGCCTAAACACTAAACCCTAAACCGTTAGTGCAGATCTTGGTGGTAGTAGCAAATATTCAAATGAGAACTTTGAAGGCCGAAGAGGGGAAAGGTTCCATGTGAACGGCACTTGCACATGGGTTGGTCGATGCTAAGAGACGGTGGAAGCCCGTCCGATAGCGCGTCCAACGCGAGCTTTGAAAGGGAATCGGGTTAAATTTTCTGAACCGGGACGTGGCAGCTGACGGCAAAGTTAGAGAGTCCGGAGATGTCGACGGGGGCCTCGAGAAGAGTTATCTTTTCTGTTTAACAGCCTGCCCACCCTAGAAACGGCTCAATCGGAGGTAGGGTCCAGATGCTGGAAGAGCACCGCACGTCGCGTGGTGTTCGGTGCGCCCCTGATGGACCTTTAAAATCTGGAGGACCGAGTGCCATCCATACCCGGTCATACTCATAACCGCATCAGGTCTCCAAGGTGAACAGCCTCTAGTCAATGGAACAATGTAGGCAAGGGAAGTCGACAAAATGGATCCGTAACTTCGGGAAAAGGATTGGCTCTGAGGGCTGGGCACGGGGGTCCCAGTCTCGAACCCGGTGACTGTCGATGGACTGCTCGAGCTGCACCCACGGTGAGAGCGGGTCACCGCGTGTCAGCTGGGGGACGGACTAGTAACGGCCTCTTCGGGGGCCTTCCCCGGGTCAAACAGTCGACTCAGAACTGGTACGGACAAGGGGAATCTGACTGTTTAATTAAAACAAAGCATTGCGATTGTCCCTATGGATGCTCACGCAATGTGATTTCTACCCAGTGCTCTAAATGTCAAAATGAAAAAATTCAACCAAGCGCGGATAAACGGCGGGAGTAACTATGACTCTCTTAAGGTAGCCAAATGCCTCGTCAAGAACGGAAGGAACGGACCAAGGCAAAAATCTTGTCAATCACCTCATGATGAGTCCGATGACACTGTTGATACACACGATCATTCCTCTCTTACCAGAGAAAATAAATCGTAACAAAGAAGACCAATCACGTAGGATATACCTAAAATTCTTCTTGCCCTGAAGATGAAGAGAAGCCCATTGAAGTAGAGAGCTCCAACAAAAAAAGAGCCAAACAAGGAGAGTCTTTGCTGAAATCTCCCCCCAAACACAAGATAAGAATAAATAGCTAAAGAATCAATGATCATGAGTCTCATTTGCTGAAGTAGAGAGAACACAGCCCGAGGAGCATAAAATGCCACGACCCTGTAGTCAATCAATAGTATCAGGAAGACCCAAGGAGGCAAGCCAAAGAATAAAAAAGTGTCTAGGGACATGGCCGAGGAACTAGAGAAGATGATGAAATGAGTTCACCGGTTGCTTACTCAGTAATAATTCCCATGTTAAGTCAATATAGAAAGCACTTGAGGTATAACCCTTCCAAACAATATGATCAGAGCCCCATCGCAGGTTCGATGCAGACTGAGTCCCAAATCAGCCCAAGAGCCGATCCTCCATCAGGAAAAGCCAGATCCCCATCCTAAATAACATCTGAGACCCTAGCATCTGAGGGAAGACCTGTGGATGAAAGAGTCCTGAAAGATAACAAATCACAAAGATGCCCTGTGGCAACCAGTAATCCTACCAAAGAGGGGTATCATAGCCATCTCCAATGTAAGAGACAAATTTACACCTACACCAAGCCTGACTTAACAAAATCTTCATCCAAGTCCAAGAGGCTCCAGAAGTGACCCAAATCTGCCAAAACGAGTGACCTCAAAGGAGCACCTTATGAACCCAAGAAGAACAAGTGGAGGACTAGTCAAAAGGAAGTCTCCAAACATGCTTCAGAATAGCTACTCGATTCCACTCCTTGACTCACTTAATTCCCAATCCACCTTCCTTTAACGGATAGCAAATTGAATCTCTAGCTACTTTGGCCCTAGAACGAGACAAAGAGGTCCCTTTCTAAAGGAAAGCAGCTAGAATACTCTCAATCCTACGCACCACAACTAAAGGTAATATGAATATGGAGGACCAATAGACCTGGATGGAAAAGAGTACTGACTTGATCAATCGAAAACGTCTAGCATAAGTCAGCGTAGCACATGTCCATAGCCTGATCCTCGACAGAATCCTCTCTAATAATGAAGCACAATCTAAAAGTCATAATCTGGTACTGATTAGAGGCACCCCCAAGTATCTGACTGGCAAACTCCCCACCTGAAAACCCAAGATAGGAAGACTCCTCTCTCCTGATTTTCAAAGAATTGAAGGAGGAAAAAGGGAAGAAATAGGAAGAAAAAGGTAGAACTCACTCTCCTCTTCGAATCCTTGTTTCGGTGCATATATTTTTTGAATGAATTCTAGTAGTATAGTGTTGTGTGTGGCACCTTTTTGTTTTGTGTACTCTAATTTATTACAAAAAATGATCTATGATGAGTTATGAAAGATTTAAGAAGATTGGATGATGTTGGGAAGCTAGAAATGATGATTGAACTCAAATCCTATAGGGCTTTTGTACTAAGTAGTCTTGAGTTGGAAAATTCTTAAAAATTCTAGGGTTTCTTCTTGGTTTTGAAATTTTTACATAATAAACTAGACATGTTCAGGATCACATATAATTTTGAATAACTTAAAAATTCAAAGTATGTGATTTTTGGTGAATTTTTTAATATGCTGAAACGAAATTAGACATCCCCTATTTTAAAACAGAGTATGGGAAAAGAATTTTATTTGAGGGACTTATCCTTCCTAAAAATTCTTGATTTTTGGTGTGTAAGATCTTGAACATGTTTCCTTTTAAATTGAAAAATTTTATGGTTTTTGGATCTTTATAAGAATTGTTATGATTTTTCAAAGTTGTGTTTGTGAAACTAAGAATTTCAACCTTTAGAACAAAATTAGCAAAATAAATTGTTTTTGGCTGACCTAAACTCATTAAAAAATTGTGATTTTTGGTGGGATTACTACTAGATGTGTCCTTTACTAGGATGGGCCCGGTATGACTTGGATTGTCAGACTACCCTTAGTTGTGATAATAATTGATGTCAATCCTTAAGGTTGAGTTTGGTATATGATATGCAATGAAAGCAAAAAGCATGCCTAAAATCTTATGAATGATTGAATAAGGGTAGGTCTGAGCCATGTGTTTCTTTTTGTAGAATTAGAAAGCATGGGCCTGATATCACTCGATTTATCGAACTAGCCTCAAACTTGTTATAATATCTGTTGTGTGTCCCTAAGGTTTCCTTTGACTATGATGGATATGTATGTATATGTAAAGAAGAAAATGGCCTAAGGAAGGCAAGTTAGACAAAAAATTGGCACGGGCACACCAATGTTGTTGCGTAGAAGCGTAACCCTTAACCAACTTAAAATGTTCTAGACAGAAGATTGACGTAGGAGCGCGATCTCTGTAACCTAAACACTATTTTTATGACTTTTATAGCAAGAAATCTGTTGCTTGTATTACAAGAAATAAATAATAGCTATACTGTATATTGGATTTTTGTTATTTGGCCATTGTAATGCCTTCATTTAGCTTACTTATTGAGTCGTGACTCATTAGTTATTGGGTGCCTAAGGTGAACATTGAAGTGGGATAAATCGGAGGATTTTGGCATGGCGATGACCTAGTTCCCTTGAAAACTACTAGTCCATTGCATCTTCGTTGTTTTATTCATTATTGTTTTGATTTTTGACCCACGTTGTATATAAGTTACAGTACTGTAGTTGTCAATTATGTTGGGAACTCTAGTCAATTAATGAGTTTGATGCATTTGTGTGCATTGGTTCTTAACTAAATGTTTTGATTTGATTGAGGTTAGCTACACTCAAGGAAACCAAGTCCTATGTCAAATCCTCAATATTAAGAGTGACTAATTCGTTTTATGAGAAATACTAATTATTGATTTGTTTGTAATACCTCATGTTGTTAAAGCAAATTGGTAGTTATGTCTCATCCTAGCCTAACTAGAAGGCCTAATAATCCCACCGTGAAAGAGATGACAAGGGTAGTCCCTTCAATTTTAGATGTTGAATTATGTCTCTTCATACTTTCATGAGTGTCATTGTGTGCTAATAAAGAGTGAAAATGCCGTGAGCTCAATATAGTTGGCGAATAGTTGGACGTCAACTTGATAATTTGGAGATGCATTATTTTGATGTTATCTTGGGGATAGATTGGTTATCTGAGTATCTTGCAAATGTCAAGTGTTATTAGAAGGAAATTGTGTTCTATTTCCCTACTAGATCCGAATTCAGCTTTGTAAGGACTGGATTATCCTCATTATTAAGAATTGTTTCAGCCTTACAAGCTTTAAAGTTCCTTAGAAATATGTGAATGGGTTTCCTGGTCAGTGTCATTGACATGAAGAAAGAAGGATTGAACGTCTAGGATATTCTAATAGTTAATAAGCTTATAGATGTGTTTCTAGAAGAGTTACCTGCACTGCTTCTAGACCATGAGATTGAAACTAATATAATTCTCATGCCTGGAACTACTACTCCTATATCCAAGACTCCTTATTGGATGTCAACAATTGAGCTTAAGGAGTTAAAGGACCAATTACAAAAGATATTGAATAAAGGTTCCATCCATCCTAATGTTCCTCATCGGGGAACACTAGTTCTTTTGTGAGGAAGAAAGGTGGAACTATGAGATTATACATTGATTATCGAGAGTTGAAGCGGGTAACATTGAAGACATTACAAGAAAAATGCTCATATTTGGTTGTTTTTTGCCGCCAAATAAGTATATATTTGACGGTCTTGAAAGCGCCACCGATGGCACAGCCAAATATAGTCAATTTAATATATTTGGCGGTTGGTCAATGTGCCAAATATGCACCTAACTATATTTGGCGGTTTTTGGCTGCCAAGTATAAATTACTATATTTGACGATTTTTGGCTGCCAAGTATAATAGTTTTAAAAATTAAAAAATATATACTTGGATGTTTTTGGCCGCCAAGTATAAATAATTTTAAAAATTAAAAAAATATATACTTGACAGTTTTTAGCCACCACGTATTTAAAAAAGTTTAATATATATATATATAATAAATATTTAAAAAAATTTAAGGAACTTACTCATGTCAACAAAAAATATTTTTATTTAAAGCGTGACATGCGCCAGACTTTGACTTGAACACATGAGCCTATATAAAAATAATTTAGGAAGTGAGGTCAAATTTTCTACAACCATTAGAAAGAAGATTAATACCACTTAGAGAAGTGAGGTTGACCTCCTGATAATTTCCAAGTGGCATCATAGATGGGTTTCCAGATACTAAAGCTGGTTCACATAGCTTTATTGTTCTATGCAAATAGAATAAAATCTGTGGATGCTGCATCACAGTTCCTTCACTAAGATCTTTGTCAAGGACACTAACTAGAACAGGAATACTAGTGTAGAAAACATTATAAGCCATCAAGCTAACAGAATTGAAAAGACTAGTTCCAGAGACACCTGAAATAAAAAAGAAGCTGAATGTATCCTACTCAGTATATCTGGAAAGAAAACAAGCTATGGTAGGGCAAAGCGGGTACATCTCAGACTGTTCATCAGTAAGCTTATGTAACTCATTCAAATCCATTGATTGACTCATTTCCACAAACTCTGATATCATTGATTTTGCCTCCTGATTAGGGATGGCAAAAAAACCCAAGTAATTCGGGTAACCGGATTTTGCGGGGAAAAAATCCGGGTGCGGGGATTTAAAAAAAAAAAGTTCGGGTGCGGTGCGGGTAAGGTGTTGCCAATAAACCTTACACCCGCACCTGCATAACTCAAAGTATTTATGTAAAAAATTAAGAAAAAAGTAGGAAAAAATCCGGGGAAATTCGGGTTTTTTCCGGGTGAAGAAAAAAGTGGGAAAAATCCAGGAAAATTCGGGTTTTTTTCCGGGTGCGGTATGCACAATCTCAAAACCTGCAAATACCCACACCAGAAAAAACCCTAAAAAATCCGAGGATTTTTCGGAGACCGGGGAGGAAATTTTAAATCCGGTGTGGGTGCGAAAACGCTAAACCCGCACTTACACCTGCACCCAGATTTTGCCATCCCTACTTCTGATACGTCCAACTCTTACCCTCACTTTTGCCAACATATTTAGCTGAATGATTCACATGTGAAATAAAGAGAAACATCTATGAATACCATACGAACAATTGCAAAAATGAAAAGGAATAAAGGCTTTTAAAGTGGACTTACACACCCATTAGAGTTGCCTTAGCCAACAAAGCTAGTGATGATGATCCGGCCTTTATCTTTGACAATACCTGTAGCAAAAGGTTAATCACAACCTGAATTTTGAACAATAAAATATCTATTTGGCAGCTAACCATAACGCAAGTAACCACCTTCTCTGAGATTTCCTTGTCATCAACTTCAAAATTAGGAGCTTCTCGTGTCAGAAATGAAAGCAAGTTATCCTCTAAAATTTCTTTTGCAAGCATCTTGATAGAGTACCATTAGAGTATAAAGTCAATCCCTGCTTATAATCAAACAAATATTCTAAAAAAATATGCGTATTTATAGAACTAAGACAAACTAGAATCATTCACGAAGCCTGAAACAGTATTATTACACTTTTTTCCTTAGGATAATAAAGTATGAAATGGATCATATCTAACATGAACACCTACTTTTGGATTTCCTCCCAATATTATGTCAGTTCCTCTGCCAGCCATATTTGTAGAAATGGTGATAGCATATTTTCTCCCCGCTTGGGCAACTATTTTAGCTACCCTTGCTGCATACTGAGGAAATAACAACCAAAGTAGACTGGTGAAAACAACAATAATGAAGATAAAAAATGATGGTGAGGGAACATTTGAGCTAGGCAGTAGATGAATTTGGAGGTCCATTGGAATGCACTCCACTAGATGGTAGGCTAATGAGTACATCTCCAGCCACAATGTTTTTCCCATCAATAACAGAATCCTTTTGAACAATGCCAACCACAAAACCACTAAGATCATACTCTCCTTCTGCATAAAAATCTGGCATCTTTGCAGTCTGAAAGGTATGTATCTCTAGTTAACTTCAGATAAAAATGTTGGAATATGAAAAGTCATTCCAATTCCTTAATCAATTTGACATTTCAATAAACGGTAATCATTAACAAGACCACATCTTGATTGAAAATTATAGAGAATACATACCTCTCCCCCTAAAAGAGCATAGTCAGATTGTTGGCAACCATCAACTATACCTTTTATGACTTGAACTCGAAGAAAATAGAAATCATAAGAGACCAACTTGAGATGGTCGAAATTTTAATGGTCTCCAACCCAAATACATTATACACAATCACATGTACCTTTTTAGCAAGATCAACATCCAGGTGACTTGTAGCAAAGTAATCAAGAAAAAATAATGTCTTAGCTCCTGAAGTAACAATGTCATTGACCCTCATTGCAACCTGAAGAGGAAAAAATATCAGAAAGCTAATGCCCAAAATTAAGATCCATATAACATGATCATTGAAAAAATTTTTACAAGGTCAATGCCAATGGTATCATGGATTCCGGTCTCAAATGCTAACTTAAGTTTAGTTCCAACACCATCTGTTCCAGCAACAATATATGAATCACCTATTAACAGAAGTTAATTAGCAAATTATAGAACTCAAACAAAAGACTCTTGAGAGGTTCTGGTAAAGACAGCAACTGAACCAACACTTAAACTCACTCTAGAGGTGTTTAACACCTTCCATCTACATTAAAACCAACAACATCTTGAAGCCACCAATTCACACGCTTTCCTCTCAATTGCCTACTAATTTTCCCACTAATTGTAAGTTAATGCATACTAAACTTCAAATTACCACATAAAAGGATTTCAAATTTTCTTTTCTATCAATTTACATGCAAGCTAAAGTGACAGCTTGTTGATAAAAATATAAACCAAACAATTAAAGCCAAGTGTTAGCACATCTAGTACATCATACCAAGCGGGAAAAGACCACCAAAGCCTCCAATTCCAAGAGCTATCTTTGCAATTCTCCTAACAAGCTCGGACCCAGCATCTATATCTACACCAGTATCCTTGTAAGTCAACCTACCAGAGCTTTCATCATTACTGCTTTTAGAAACTGAAAATGCAGGTCGTACCCCATCAGACGATACCCTTAAAAGAGGAATCCTACTAGAGAAACTGTCAATTCGGCATTTCTAAAACAGGGTCTTGTTGTAGTTGGGTTTGTTGTTAGAGTTACTAATTAATGTAGTAAAGCAACGTGAAAGCTCAGTGTTTGTTGTCATACTATTACTCATGGCAACAACGTAAAACAATTTCAAAAATTGCCAAAGTCTAGAAGCCTCGAATAGTTGGATGGGCAGAAAAGCTACAAAATTGAATAAAAAACCACATTAACCAAATAGTATAAACACTAAAAAAGATTAACACAAAAGCGCTTTTAACTTAAAAGCATAATCAAACACACTATAAAGTTCAATGCTAAAAAATTATTATTAAAAAAAAGCATAAAAATATGAAAAAAAAAGAAATACTGAAAAAGTTTGGGTTTGCTCCAGTACAAAGAGTGGAAACTGGTACGCTAACTTCACCAAACAAGTACCCTTATCAATCCCACAGAGGAATTCAATCGAACAAGTGGAAGGCAATCTTGCATAATCCAAGAAGCACTTTTATTATGGCCTAAAAGAACTTCAGTTGGCCCAAAATAAGCAGATAAGTAAGATAAAAGCAAGTAGCAAGTAGCAAACGGTTACCTGAGCAGGTTCGCTGCAGTCAACAATGACATTGGCGGGTAGCTCGGCGTAGGGAAGACGCTGAAAAGAATGGTGCCGTTTTAAAGGGAAGAAACGATTAAATAGGAAAGTTAGAAAGAAAAGAAAAGCAAAACTCAACTACGTAAGCATGCCTGAAAATATTAATTAGATACATCTTTGTCTGCACCTCCAAATTAAGCTAGGCAGTAATATCCACCAAAGAACAAAACTAAATGAAGTCATCTTGAAATACAAAATAGATTCATCTTTGTCGGCACAGGCCAGAGGAGTGAGTTCAGATCCAATGGTGCATTTTCATTGCTCAATTCTACTTCCTCAATGTTGTTGATTTAGAAGAGATAGGGTTCAGAGATGAGGCGAAGTTGTTAACACTGAGATCAAGACTCCATGAGCATAGATTGTGCGAGAAGAAGAGAAGAAAAGAGTTATAAGAGACGGCCATGGTCACAATCTAAAATTAAGGAAAGAAAGAGGCAACATAGGGAGCATTTTTGGAAAAAAATGGGAGTTTTAATAGAAAGGTAGAGAGTGAGCAATGAGAGCAATGAGAGGGATGAGTTTTGCTTTGAGCGGCTAGGGCAAGCAAAGATGGAAAAATAAGTTAAATTTTATATGATGGCAATTATGTAATTTAGGTAAACTTAAAAAGTGACAAATAATATTAAAAAGTGGGTTGACTTTCTAAACCAGTATTTTATTTCTCACTTCTTTACAAAACTGCCAAATAAAAAAAATTTATAAAATGACAAATATTTAAAAAATTCTTGTAGTGAGAATAATTATCCACTTCCTAGGATTGATGATTTGCTTGACCAACTTCATGGGGCAAGTATGTTTTCCTAGATTGATCTTTGTTCTAGATACCATCAATTGAAGATCAAGAAGGAAGACATTCCCAAGACTGCTTTCGGATGAGGTATGGGCATTATGACTTTCTAATGATGCCTTTTAGACTCACAAATACCCCAGCTACTTTCATGGACCTTATGAACCGTGTCTTTAGAGAATTCTTGGACACATTTATAATTGTGTTCATTGATGATATCCCGGTGTATTCTAAGAATTTAGAAGCACACAGAGAACATTTGCAGGTGCTACTACAAACATTAAGAGAAAAGCAACTGTATGCCAAATTTAAGAAATGTGAATTTTGGCTGCACCAAATTTCCTTTTTAGGTCATATAGTTTTGGGTGAAGGGATATCAGTGGATCCAAGTAAAGTTAAGCTATTGTGATGTGACCAAGACCAACCAATGTAAGTGAAGTTCAACGTTTTCTAGGTTTGACTAGCTACTATAGATGATTTGTTGAGGGCTTTTCCAAAATAGCCTCACCGTTAACACAGTTGACAAGAAAGAATGTGGCTTTTGTATAGTCAGATGAATGAGAAAAGAGTTTTCAAGAACTCAAGAATAGAGTGGTGATAGCTTTAGTCCTTACTACTCCTTCAGGTTTTGAGGGATTTTTAATATACCATGATGCTTCTAAAAATGGGCTTGGGTATGTGTTGACACCAAATGGTAGGCTTATAGCCTATGCACCTTGACAATTATAGAGTTATGAAAAGAACTACCTTACCCATGATCTGAAGATAGCAGTTGTGGTTTTGCACCTAAATTTTGGAGGCACTATCTGTATGGAGCAAGATGTGAAATTTATACTAACCATAAGAGTTTTAAGTACTTCTTCACTCAGAAGGAGTTAAATATGAGGCAAAGCTGATGGCTAGAGTTGGTTAAGGATTACGACTGTGTGATTAACTACTAGTAAGGAAAGGCTAATGTGGTAGTTGACGTACCACATTGAAAGTCTTCAGGACATATGCCTACCTTAATAACCACTCAAAAGTGGATAAGAACAAATTTGGAGAAACTTGCTATTGGAATTGTTTAGCCTAAAAGTAATGGCTGAAATTCCTTCTGGAATGAAATCAAGATTGGTTATAACTAGTGACAGGGTATTGTCCTATGAAGGGAGATTGTATGTGCCCAATGTTACAAAATTAAAGCAAGAAATCTTGAATGAGGCACATGGTTCCCTATATTCAGTGTATTCGAATAGTACGAAGATGTATTGGGACTTCGAGTAAATTATTGGTGGTCAGTATAAATAAAGAAATAGCTTAGTTTATATAACAATGTTTGACATGCCAACAAGTCAAGGCTCAATATCAAAGACCGTATGGATTGGTTAAGTAATTAATGGTCCCATAATGGAAACAGGAGCCTATAACCATAGACTTTGTTGTGAGTTTGCTTAGAACTCAAAATAGGCATGATGCTAATTGGGTAATTGTTGATTGATTGATTAAATTTGCACATTTTCTTTTGGTGCGCACTACCTTACCATGGAACGATATGCTCCATTATATACGAATAAAATTGTTAGACTCCACAGGGTACCTGTGTCTGTGTTTTTGAACAGGATCCAAGGTTCATCTCCCTATTTTGGAAAAGATTCCATAAAGCCATAGGTACTAAATTGAATTTTAGTATAGCATCTCACCCTCAAATGGATAGGCAATCCGAGTGGACTGTCCAAATTCTGGAAGATATATTAAGGGCCTGTGTGATTGATTTCAAAGGTAGTCGAGATAAGCACCTAATCTCAGTGGAGCATGCTTATAACAGTAATTATCAAGCTATCACTAGAATGAACCCTTCTGAAGTATTAATGGGAGGAAATGTATGTCTTTCGTCCATTGGGTTGAGGTTGGTAAGAGAAAGATACTTGGACCTAAAATCGTTCAATAGACTTGCGAAGTCATTGAGAAAGTGAAAGAAAGGATGAGAGCAATCCAGAGTAGAGAGAAAAACTATGTTGATCGCTAACGGAAGGAATTAGAATTTTAAGTGGGTAATAATGTTTTTCCTCAAGTTACTCTAATGAAAAAAGCGATGAGATTTGGTAAGAAAGGCAAGTTAACTTCAAGGTACATTGGCCATATGAAGTTTTGGAAAGGATTAGGAATGCAGCTTATTAACTTGCATTGCTGCCTTCACTATCAGGTGTGCGTGATATTCTCCATGTATCTATGTTGAGGAATAAGTTTCCAATCCTTTACATGTGTTAAGTTTTAAACTGCCAAAGCTGAGAAACAATCTTTCTCACAAATAAAGGCCAATGCAAATTGTGGACTATAAAGAGCATGAACTACGGAAGGAGAAGATACCTTTAACAAAATACTCTAGAAGAATCACTCCATTGGAGAAGCAACTTGGGAGTAACAAGAGGAGATGTGTGACAAGTAGCTTTTTGTTTGAATGATGGTGTTGAATTTCGAGGACGAAATTCTTTTAAAGGGGAGGGTTGTAACATCCCCAAACTAGCATGTGACCATAACATTATTTTTTCTTTTAAGTGCATGCTTATTGTTATTTATGTGTATTCAAATATTGTGATAAAAGAAATAAAAATTAGAGGCCTATACGAAAATTCTGCAACTAGAGGCCCTAACCTGTAAAAATATATGTGTGTTTTATATATAAAAGTGAAAAGGGGGGTTAAGGAGTTCTCTAGGAACTCATTTTCTTCTCTTTAGCTCCAGCACACACTCTCTCTCTTTCTCTCCTATTTTCAAAGGATTGAATAAGGAAAAAGGGAAGAAATAGGAAGAAAAGGTAGAACTCACTCTCCTTTCCAAATCCTTGTTTTCGTGCACATATTTTTGGAATGAATTATGGTAGTGCAGTGTTGTTTATGGCACGTTTTTGTTATATGTAATCTGAAATATATTAGAAAACATGATTTATGACAAGTTATGAAAGATTTAAGAAGAGTGGATGATGTTGAAATTATGTTTCAACTCAAATCCTGTAGGGCTTTCGTATTGAGTATTCTTGAGTCCGAAAATTCCTACAAATTCTTAGGTTGCTTTTTGGTTTTGAAATTTTTACAAAATAAACTAGACATGTTCAGGATCATATAGAATTTTGAATCACTTAAAAATTCAAAGTATGTGATTTTTGGTGAATTTTTTAATCTGCCAAAACGAAATTGGACATCCCCTATTTTAAAACAGAGCGTGGGGAACAAATTTTATTTGAGGGACTTATTCTTTTTGAAAATTTTGATTTTTGTGTGTAATATCTTGAACATGTTTCCTTTTAAACTGGAAAATTTCATGGTTTTTGAATCTCTATAAGAATTGTTATGATTTTTCAAAGTTGTGTTTGTGAAACTGAGAATTTCAACCTTTAGAATAGTATAAGCAAAATAAATTGCTTTTGCCTAACCTAAACTCATTAAAAAGTAGTGATTTTTGGTAGGATTATTACTAGATGTGTCTCTTACTAGACTAAAAATTTTTGTAAAAATTTGATTACAGATGAGGTTTATATAAATTTTAAAATCCAAACTGCTCAGTTGGAAAGGCCATATATTAGATAGGAATTGTATATAGACAAAATAAAGTGATTTCAAGGGGCAAACGCCTTCATTTTTTTTCCAAAAATTTGAAATAGACATGTTATATGTGCATAAATGATGTCCTACAAAGTTGTATAGATTTTGGAATAAAAATTGACTTCCTAAAAATCATCCAATTGAGTGCATGTAGAGTTGAGAAGTAAAAGAATCTATTTTTCCACTGTTGTGTGATAATTCTTAAAGGAAACTTTTATGATTTCTAGGTCGAGTTAAGGATTCTACGGCGGAACTTGATTAGGTAAGTAAGCTAAACTTGCTATGAGGACACAATAGACTTGTTATTGTTTATGAGGTGTGTGTTGTGACATAAATTTATGAGAATATGAATGTTATGTTTGATTGAAATCTTGTGCTTATGATGAGATTGGCAGCTTGACTGTGAGCTTGTGTTTATGAATTTGTTTAGTGATGGCATTAAAATATGCCTCTAACTTTAATATGTGATGGCATGGAGTTGTGCCTAAGATTTGATTGTGGTGACATGAAATTGTCCATATAAATTTGATTGTGATAACATGGAATTGTCTATATCAATTTGCTTGTGATGGCATGAAAATTGTGCATATGGATTTGATATGGGATATGCTATAAATGTGAATATTCATGCCTAAAATCTTGGGGACTCTAAGCTCTAACTGAGCGATTGACTGCATGGGGGCTACCTCTTGAAGGTTATGAAAACCACAAAGTGTCACATGCAATCAATTTCACGGGAGCCACCTCTTAAGATTGTGTAGGGGCCACCCTTGGAGGGTCACAGAGACCGCAAAGTGCCACGTATAATACATATTGCCACGTGTAAGATATTGTGATTGAATGAGGAGAGGTATGGATAACGTGTTTTCTCGTAAAGGATTCGGTATCATCAGGATTGTTAGATTAGCCTCAGTTATGATAATAATTGATGTTAGTCTTTAAGGTTGAGTTTGGTATGTGATATGTAATGAAAGCAAAAAGCATGCCAAAAATCTTGTGCTTGATTGAATAAGGGGAGGTCTAAACTATGTGTTTCCTTGAGTAGAGTAGGCAATATAGGCTTGGTATCATCTGGTGTGTCAGACTAGCCTCGAATTTGTTATAATATGTGTTATGTATCCCTAAGGTTTCCTTTGCCTGTGATGGATATGTATGTATATGTAAGAAGAAACTAGCCTAAGGAAGGCAAGTTAGATAAGAAATTGGCGCGAGCGCGCCAGTGTTGTTGTGGAGGAGCACAACCCTCAACCGACTTAAAATGTTCTCGACAGAAGGTTAGTGTAAGTGCACAATCTTTATAGCAGAGGAGCGCAACTCTAGGACTTTGAAAATATTCTTAACCTGAGACTTGGCGTAGGCACGCCACTTTGTTGCGCAGGAACGCATCCTTTGTAATGTGAATACTATTTTTTTGACTTCTATAGCAATCTGTTACTTGTATTACAAGAAATAAATAGTAGCTATACTCTGTATTGGATTTCTATTATTTGGCCATTGTAATGCTTTCATTTAACTTACTTATCGAGTCATGACTCATTAGTTATTGTATGCCTCAGGTGAACGTTGAAGTGGCATAAATTGGAGGATTTTGGGATGGCGATGATCGAGTTTCCTTGGCAACTACTACTCTGCAACAACTTTTTTGTTGTGTTCATTATTGTTTTTATTTTTGACCCATGTTGTATATAAGTTATAGTACTGTAGTTGTTAGTTATCTTGGGAACTCTAGTCAATTAATAAATTAGATGCATTTGTGTACATTTGGTTCTCAACTAAATGTTTTGATTGATTGAGGTTAGTTACTATAGAAACTAAATTTTTGAGGCTCGATAATAAAATGAAGATGAATGTTGAGTAACACAAATAACCAAAATGCCCTTGAAAGCCAAGAAAGGAAAGGTGAGAAGGGATTGGTGAAAGGTCTCAAAAACTGACATGTGAATTTTAAAAATCACAGAGATTAATCCAGAAAGAATCTGATGATGAGTCATATATCGTTGCGAAGCTACGGATGTCTAGTTTTCATAGAAATTTACAAATCACAAATCAGAGTTAAACTTGAAAAGTTATATGCGATCAAACAAATGAAGGTCAAAAGGGACTACACTATAAAGTCCTAAAATAGGACGGGTCGTGGGGAGAACAGTCGCCTAGCTATCAAACAACCAGCCGGCTTTTGACTAACAGCTGTCTGACTTTCTACCAACAATCACCCGGTTGTTTGTCATGTAATTTTGGAAGTTTGCATAAAAAACCTTCCCTTTCGGTTTTTTATTTCCATTTTCAATTGCACTCTCCCTCTATATAAACACCACGTCTCCACACTTTTCAACACACTGAATTTTGAATCATTCTCTTTTTTTTCTCTTGAAGATATACTTGAGAATTCAAGGAGTCTTTTCTAGTTTAAAGTTTTCAGGTGTTCTATTGCTCTAAACCTAGAAAGGGTACATCTTGAGAGCAAGATTCTCTCCTCCCTCTTATCATTCTTCTTTATTTTCTTGCTTAGAATTAAGCATGTTTGGGTTTATTTATGCTTGGAATGAGCATGTTAGGATTTATTTTTATGCTTAGAAGCATGTTAGAATTATTATGAATTATTCTAACCCTTGTTTGTCTTACGAGATGGATAAGCGTGTTGAGATAAGTCTGCTATCTCTTATTTATTAGAATCATACTTAGGAGTTTAATTTCTTTGCAAATGCTTAAAATCATGCTTAGGAGCACATAATTAGAATCATGCTAAGGAAGACTTATATTTGCTTTGATGTATGCTAGGAAATAGCATATAATAGGTAAGAATTATCATTTTGCCCTTGGAGGTTATGATTGATTTCAATTGCTTGAATTAGGTAGAATATGCCATGAATGCCATGTTTAGGCTAGAAAATGCCATGATAACTATGATTAGGCTAGAAATGCCATGAATTAATATTGAATTATGCTAGAATAGCGATTGCCATGATAGAATTATCGAATCTAGGTCGAAGTGCCATGATACTAGATTATTACTTTGTTTATAATTTATTTATTTATGAATATATGAATGTTTGTACTATGATAGAAGTATTATTGGATGATACCATGAATTGATGGTAGACTCACATTGATGGTAAGGGACCATCACTAAGAATGAATGACTTAATGTATGAATAGAGGTTCAATAGACGTTGAATAGACTCACGTATGGTGGTGAGGAATTCATCATCTATTGGGTCTTGAATAGACCATTTGTATTTAATGTTTAAATTTATATTATGGATGCATGTACATTTTAAAATTTATTTTATTGAAGAATAAAAGTGATGTAATCATATTCTCCTTCCCCTATGTTTGATGGAAATGTAATCTATTCTCCTCCCTCTTTCTATGGATGTCTATAATTGCCATTGATTGAATAATCACCTCATATGTCCAATAAAGATAAAAATGGAAACGTGTGGATAAAATGAATCACTTAAGCGAACTAAGTAACAATACGAGCTATTCTTATTTGGTGTTTCCCTAATGGAGGTCAGGTTTATATTCGAGTAAGGGATGATGGTAGTTTAGGTCCCAAAGCAAGGGATCGGATTGCCCCCATTTATTCCCAATTGAATAATTGGGTGGCGACTCTATTCTCCAGACATGTTCATGGCTCGTTTGTGTTCTCTTAAGTCTCGAAAGAGGCTTTGACACAGTGTCATAGTCGCAAATGCTCTGGCCGGATGAAAGCCCCTTTCACAGTTACAATCATGACCCTTTGTGGGTCGGGTTGTGACAGCGTGGGCAATTGGTTTTGTTGTATGATTGATTTTGTAGGTATGAGTGTTCCCACTTGGTTTATTTGTTCGTTGATTAATATGTTCAAGAAGTTGGTTTTTAATAAATTGTTTCTTTAAAAATTTTCGCATTCTTGTTTTTACAAATATATAGAACATATAATATATATATATATATATATATGTATATATTTATTTATTTATTTATAATACTTGGCGGATACGTATAAGCCAAGTATTATATATTTTTTAACTTTTCCTATAATATTAGGCAACCATAAAATGCCAAATATATATAATTTATTACAAACATAATTATCGATCCAAATCGGCCAAATATTATGACAATTCAAAAAAACTTATCGTTATATACAATAAAATATCCATACTTACCGCTCAGAAAGTGAAAAATATTGTCAAATTCAAAAATATTATACCTTTATAAAGAATTTCAATGCCACATTTACTAGTCCATAACGGCCAAATATACGCAAATTGAAAAGACAAAGCTATAATTTAGTGGGCAAAAAGCACCAAATTTGTTACAATTCAAAAAAGTTATTGTTATAGAGCTATATTTATCGAGCAAAAATTGCCAAATATGTTAATTCAAAAAAGGCAAAGCTATATTTACCGAGCAAAAAATGCCAAGTATGTAACAATTCAAAAAATTTACCGTTTTGAAGCTCTATTTATTAGGCAAAAAGTGCCAAATATGTTAAAATTCAAAAAAGTTACTGATACATGCAACCAAATTTGACTAGAAAAGTGACAAATATGGCCAATTTCCCACCATACTATGCATACCTATACTTGACTCTTTTACGTGAGAAGTATGGTTTGGAACATATTCGGCATTTTGACCGACCGCCAAATTGATTATATTTGGCAGTGTCATTGGTGTTGCTTTGTTGACCATCAAATATATACTAATGCGGCAAGCTTTGACCACCAAATATGAGCATTTTTCTTATAGTGCATTGCCAATATAAAAAATAAAATTTTATAATAAGATATAATCATAATAATTTAAGATAAAATTATAAAAACATAATCCTTGAGCCTCAATAATAATTAATCTAAAACTTAAAAAAAAAAGAAATACAACAAATTACAATTATATTTTTTTTGGATTTAGGTGTAATTCTTTTGATTAAGTTCATTATTTAAATTTGAATTATCATGATCCTCTTCGATAATAAATCTTACATTAGAGTCATGTATATGATATTTAATTTATTTTATAAAAAAGGTATGAATTTTATATTTTTTTTCGTGGGTCAAAACTGGAGTCTGAACCGCCCGCCCACCCCTCTCCCATGGCCCAAGCCAACTCCGAGAACATCACTACGTGATCTACACCTGGCAAGTGGAGTCATAAAATTTATGTAGAATTTGATATTGTATATCAGTAGTCTTTTAGCATCTTGTATGGCATAAAAGATTTATAATTATTGATATATAAATTTAATAATTAAGATAATTGATAAATTGATAGTATTAAATATAATTGTTTTATTTTCAATCGCAACAATGGGATTTGATTAGATCAAATACCATAAATTTATGTTAATATAATAAATTATGTTAAAAATTAATTATGATTAAAATATCTCTTCCTTTATATAACTTCACTGTTGAATATCTGTGCACGCACATTAATTTGCTTTTACCTACTAGTTTTCTTTTCTCAAAAAGCAAGAATATTGTTTATCTTGATTTATTTCTTAGTACTTGGGAGAATATGCAAATTGAAAACCGTTCTGAAAGAAAAGAACCTTGAAATTATGGAACAAAGTAGCCTTGAAATGGGAGAAAGGGATGAAATGATTTCAGGGCAGTTGCATGCATAACTTTGCTTGCTTATATTATTCACTTTTAATTTCTGCTTTGCGCTCTCTTTGCTTCATGCTATGCTGAAACTTTTAATTTCTCTCTCTTTGTTATATATTCCAGATCTTGTGAACATCCATTAATTCTTTCTTGGTTAATTTTATGCTTTTCTTTCTCTTGTGGTATACACAAATTCTTAAGATTTAATCATTTACATGCATTAATCTTGGTGACTAATTGCCATCTCAGTCCAAGTTGCAAAGTAAGCTTTTGCTTGCAAAGCTCTCTCATTATTAATCTTTGTTACATATATATATATATATATATATATATATATATATATATATATATATTATGGAGATACAAATTCAAATCAATCTACAAGGTCAACAAGATTTTGGGAATTAAAACCAAAAAATAATCACATTAACCGGTTTCAAAATGTAACACGGATTTGTCTCTGTTTTTTATTGATATGCGAAGCTGAGTTGGACGAGCAATTAAGTTTTATATATCACAGATTTAATTGTCTCTTTTTATTTTTCATTAATAATCGTTGGTATATGTACACAGCACATATTTGATTAATTTTGCCTTGATAGAATATATAGATAACTCGATCATAAGATCTACTACTTGTAGCCAAATTAAACAAGATTAAAACTTAACTATTAATCCTGGTGCTTCGGCAAATTCTAATTAAGTAGTAGATTAATCATACCATGAAGATCTAAAACCAAGAACGGTTATGAAAGTAAAGAATATTATTAACCCGATAAAGGATGGAATAATTAAAGTAGCCTTGAGAATGGAATAACATATATTTCAAGGTGATCATATATATGCCTTGCTCATGTCATTCAAACTTTTCTTTGCCTTATATTTGGTTGCAGTTGAGTAGTTTTCACTTTTGTGATTTGATATAAAAATCCTTATTGTTTTTATGCTTTTCTTTGCCTTATGGTACACTTTAAGACTCTGATTGATGATGATTAAATTTATTCTATCAACCTCAGGAAATATATATAAATATATGTCTCATTGATTGTGCTACTATTTATTTGTTGCAAACTAAGCAATAAAATTTACCAACTTCAATCCGTGCTTTATCAAGTCCTATATTTTTTTTACGTCCTTCCACCCAATTGAACCACTTTCAACAACAGATAAAAAGAAGAAGAAGAAGAAGAAGAGTAAAGGCCATGGAAATTGTTGCTTCAGATGCTGGTTCAGTTGCTGGCCATCAGCTTCGAGATTTGACTCACTATGACAACAACATTGAAGCATTGAAAAAGGGAATTCAGACACTCGCACTTGCCAAAGAAAGGCTGCTGAAAAAAATTGATGCTGCCAAAATGAATTGCTCCCGCCTGTTTGGTGCAGCAGACCGTGAGATTGGATACTTGCTTCACTTTGACAACAATATCGAAGCATTGAAACGGGAAATTCAGAAACTCGCACTTGCCAAAGAGAGGCTGCTGAAAAAATATGATGCTTCCAAAGGAAATTGCCAAGGTATCTTCTCTAACTTCGATGTTCAAATCTGGATAGCAGAAGTTGAAGAGATATCTGCAGCAACTGATATGTTCTTGCAAGATGAAGTCAGTGCAAATAAGAGGTGCATGAATCTCAGACAACGTTACCTATTCAGTAAGGGGGCAAAAAAGCAGTCTTTGGTGATTTCTGATCAGCTCCTGGAAGCAGGAAAGTTAGAGAATGCAATGTCTTCTCTTGATCCTCCACCCGAAACGATATCTCCATCAATGGGATTTTCTGTCATTTCCGAGTCCAGAGAATCAGTTAAGAAAGAAATAATGGATGCCCTGACAGATGAGAATGTCGAAGTAATTGGAATATGTGGGTTGGCGGGTGTGGGTAAGACCACGCTAGTCAAAGAAGTCAGACAAGAAGCAATCGATAGAATGCTATATGATGTAACAGTAATGGTGGTTGTGTCAAAGACGCCTAGTATCAAGAATATTCAGGAAGAAATTGCTGACGTGTTAGGTCTGACGCTACCAGATGATTCTGATGGGCAAAGAACGGCTAACCTGTCGAAGAGAATCAGGTGGAAACGAATCCTTATAATATTAGACGACGTTTGGGAAGAATTTGATTTGTCTGTCATTGGTTTTTGTTCGTGGATGGATTTTAGAAAAAGTAAGGTTGTAATTACCTGTCGTAGCAAAAGAGTCTGCGATAAGATGGGCTGTCTAAACATATTTACAGTTCCAACTTTATCGAAACAAGAGTCCTGGGAGCTTTCCAAGGGGCTTGCTGGCCCCAATGTCGAAAATTCTATTATAAACCCAACTGCAAGAGAGGCAGCTTCTAAATGTGGTGGCTTACCTATGGCAATTGTGACAGTAGCAAGAGCACTCCAGAGCAAGGGAAAGTGTGCGTGGAATAATGCCGCTAAAAAACTGAGAAAGTCTGATATAAACCCAACAACTATTGAAGGAATGCAGGGAAGCTTAATTTCATCAATAGAGCTGAGCTACAGTTATCTAGAAAGCGAGGAGGCAAAATCACTCTTCTTGTTCTGCAGTTTATTTCCAGAGAATTTCAAAATTCCTGTTGAAGTTTTAGTGAGATACGGAGTGGGTTTGGAGTGGTTCCAAAACTTTTGTACAATAGAGGATGCCAGAGATAGAGTACATAATCTTGTAAGTATCCTCACCTCTTCCTTTCTCTTGACTGATGATAACGATGATGAATATGGGAAGTGTGTTAAAATGCATGATGCTGTCCGTGAGTTTGCATTAAATATAGCACGTAAATGCAATCACATATTCATGGTAGCAGAGCAGCCAAGTAGAGACACGTGTGAAGATCTGACTGCTATCTCATTGGTATCATGTGATGTTGATAAGATACCTGAGGGGTTGGATTTCCCAAAGCTGCAGGCTTTACTGCTGCAGCCAAAATCTCAATTAATTCCCCCTCTTGATTTGTTTGAAAGATTGAAAAATCTCAAAGCTCTATACTTGAGTAAAATAACCGCATCCTTTCCGCTTCCCCACTCACTTTCTTCACTAGAAAAACTTAGAACACTTCATGTAAATTATTGCAAGTTGGATGGCCTCTCTGTAATCGGAGAGTTAAATAACCTAGAGATTCTTAGCTTTCATGGTTCCAATATTAAGGAGATCCCTATTTCTTTTCGTCAATTAAGTCACCTAAGGTTATTAGATTTGAACAAGTGTAAACAATTAGAGGTAATACCACCTGCAGTCACAACCTACCTCCGTAAACTAGAGGAGTTGTACATGATAGATAGTTTTGAGCATTGGGACTTTCAAGGAAATGGAGATTCGAGAGGCAATGCTAAGCTTTCTGAGTTACAACACTTGCCTCGATTGACAAGTTTGCAAATTTGTATTCCAGACTCCAACATGTTGCCCCAAAATAACGTGTCATTCTGGTTCCAAAATTTGATCAATTTTACCTTAGTTATAGGTCGTGGACATTTTAACTGCTCGGATAAAAGTAGATACTCAAGAAATATTGTGTTGTTCAATATTAGCATTTCGCAAATGCATGAATGGATAAAGAAGTTGCTAGAAAGAACTGAGAATCTACATTTAGATAAATGTGATAGTTCAAAGAATATCCTTGATGACCTAGCTGAAATACGTCATGGTCAACTCCTAACCCAATCTTTCAGTAAACTAGAAAGTTTGCATGTGAGAGACTGCAGGAGTATTTTAAACATTGTCCCAGGTCATTTGTTAAAGAGGTTACAAAATCTCAAAACTTTTAAGACCCTAAAATGTGAGTCATTGGAATATATATTTGATTTGGAAGGGCTTGATGTTGCTGATAGAGAACCAAAAATTTTCTCATTATTAGAGGACTTGGCATTAGCCGATCTGCCTAAGATGACACAAATATGGAAGGGTGACCATGAATTCATAAGCTTATGTAACTTGAAGAGAGTAGCACTGAAGAATTGCTTTAAGTTGATGAAATTATTTTCATCGACTCTACTGGAAAGCCTTATTTGTCTAGAAAATATAGAAGTAGAAAGATGTAATGATTTAGAGGAGATTTTTGAGCAAAGAGAAGCAAAGGAAAAGGGGATAGCTTGGAACAAAGATTGCACCACAACATCCCAAAGTTTGGGAAACCTGACAATTGTACACGTATCTGATTGCTTTAAATTGAAAAATCTCTTCACCGCTTCTAATGGTGTCAAAAGGCGGGTGAAGCTTAAGACCACAACACAAGAAGTTCGCAATAAAAAGGTACATCAACTATAACTCACAATTTAGCAATTCTTAAATTGATTTCCTAGTTTTTCCCAGTTTTTCCCATTAATATTGTGGCTTTGCTTTTCTTCTTCTTATTTTATTTTTTTTGTATGATTATGACATGGTGATGTATAACGCTACTATTTTTTTTTTCTTTACTTCAATTTTGTTTTGGGATTTAATTTTGAGACTTTAAATTTGATATATATCTAGTTTGATTACTGCTCCCTTTTTTTTTTCATTCTTATAGGACCAAAGTGCCATACTAATTATCGAACCACCCCAAAGTAGCTGCATGTTTCTAGAAATTAATATATATGTTCTGTAGTGCTGAAATAAAATTTCTAAAAATATATTCCTGATTTATAGTAATTTCTAAGTGTATAGAACTCCTATTGACATCCGAAAATTAATTAATTTGAATTAGCTTATACATTTTGATTTAATAAAATTGAAAACAAAAATCTCTAGTATATGTCTTACGTGCTTAACTTAATAATTACATGGCGTCAAATATATATAGTGTTTTTTTTTTTTTTGGGAGAACATTGCATGTAAATAAATAAAATAAAAGTTGCTTTACTCTATGTTTCAAGATTGTATCACAACTGTTATAAAAATGATTTTCAAATCATTGAAACTTTTTCCTAAATTAATTTTAGTTTTTTCTTTGCAACTCAATTTGAAGAATGTATTGAGGGATTTGAAGTCTCATACTATCAACTGTTGCAAGATTAAATATCTTCTAAACATAAACATCTATATTGAAATAGGTCAATAATGATAAATTAATTTATATATATACAATATTTTGTAATTAATTAAGACTAGAATTATTCATTGAGATAAACCCCAAAATTAATTTTCAAAATTTTGAGGAATTGCAGATCTATGACAATCCCGACATGGTTGATGGAAGTTATGGTCAACCTCCAACTCTGTCTTTTAGTAAACTAAAACATTTGTGTGTGAGAAACTGCAGTAGCATGTTGAACATTGTACCAAGTCACGTGTTAGAAGGGTTACAAAATATCTCAACTTTTCAAGTATTTGGTTGTGAATTGGTGGTAGATATATTTGATTTAGAAGGGTTGGAGAATTCAAATGAAGAAACAAAGATGCTCTCTTCATTAAAATATCTAAATTTGGAAGATCTAGCTGAGATGACACAAATATGGAAGGGTGACCATCAATTCATAAGCCTTAGTAACCTAGAGAGAGTAAAATTGAAGACGTGCCCGAAGTTAATAAAATTATTCTCACCAACTTTGCAACCAAGTCTTATTTCTTTGAAAGAAGTAGAAATAAGAAGGTGCAGTGATTTAGAAAAGATTTTTGAGAAGAGAAAAGCAGAGTATCAAGAAAAGATGAAGAAAGATAACACCACAATTTCCTCCCCAAGTTTGGGAAACTTGACTTCTATATTCATACATGGCTGTGGTAAATTGAAATACCTCTTCACCTTTTCCATTGCCAAAAGCCTGTTGAAGCTCAAAAGCCTTAAACTCTATGAATGTTCCACAATACAAGAAATAGTAAAAAACAACGAAGAAGAAAAAGGAGCGTCAGCAAAGAGGATGGTGTTTCCTAGTTTGTATCGGATGGAACTTCAAGATCTAAATAACCTCAATTGTTTTAGCTCAGGATTGTATGCCATTGAATTCCTGGCTCTTGAGGGTCTACGGATATTTAACTGCCCAAAAATGCAAACCTTTTGTTATGGAGACCAGGTCACACCTAAGCTTACCACAGTGACTGTAGCTCATGTAGATCCGAATTATTCGTATACAGCAGATTGGTTACTACCATTGTGGTTAGCATTATCGCCAAACCGTTGGAAGGGTAACCTTAATGCCACAGTGGAACAAATCTTCAAGGAGCAGGTTTGTGAATTAATTATAATTTACTCGTTAGCAATTCTCAATTATTTTTATTTTTACATATTTATAATATATGTAGCATCACAAAAGAAAATAGCCATTATAAATTGAATAACTTATTGTACGTAAACAACTCTTGTTCAGTAACTAAATTCTTACCTTTTTACATGTCATATATACTTTGAGTAAATACTATCAGAAAACCTTTCTATTTGATTCTAACTTGAATATAATTAGTTATAAGGTAGTTTTTGATTAATTTAATATATATCTAAGCATAATAAATAAAAGACTTCTTTTTATCTATTTATATCCATAGATTTAAATTATGTAAATTTTTATACCAAACTTTATGCTATCTAATAATATATGTATTTATTTATTTATATGAAACCTATTTTCAGATTATGAATCTAACATCTTCTTAGATTTATGCTTTCACTTTGCAATAAAATATGTATAACATAATTAAATTAGTGTTGTTGTTTTATCGATCCATATGAAAATTATGGAAATAAATTGAGTATCAGAATTCATTGAACTTTTAAGGATTATTCTCAAAGATTAAAAATATAATTGTATTGACTGACACTTAACGTAATGATCATTTAGGAGCAAATAGCAAAGCAGACAGAAGAAGAATCGCATGATCAGATTACTACAATAGAGACTTAAATATCGATTGGTAAATTAATTATAATAGTGTTAGTTAATAACTTTACAGATTTAATTTACTTTTTCAGAAACTAATTATTTGTTATAATTCATACTTGCAGAAGGGAAGATTGACACGTAACATTCAAGAAAAAAAAGAGATCAAGTTGAATGAGTAGCTTTTCTCAAAGCCTAATTAAGGTTTTTATTTATTTGCTTGTTTGTTGTGTTTGTTTTTATACTCTAGTGTGTTTTCGCCAACCCAAATAAATATTGTAATTCGTTATGCAATGCATTTGATAAAACCATCTTAGTGATGTTCTGTGAAATTGGAGCTGTAATTCTATCTTAAACTTGTCTAATTAGCTCATTAGGATTCTTGTAATATTCATAAAACAACATTATATTGGAATATATTAGAGTAGGATGATGAGATATTAAAAATTAATATTAAAATTTAAAAAATAATTGTATTTACCCAGGCCCATCCCAAAAGTTCCGTTTTTTAGGTCCAGCTGATCCAGCCCAACTCCCCTTACAATATACCCGAACATCACCACTCAAAAGCCTCTGAGCGCCCCTCTTCTTCTTTCCCGCGGCAGAGTTGGTAAGTTGATTCAATTCTTTTCGAACGACCTTACACCCTCAACTCTAATCCTTCATCAAGTTTCTAATTCTCGGTTAATTTTTATCGTTTTTATTTTTATATTTTCAACACTAGTAAGAGAAGGTTAAGCATAACACCTCTTTGCCAAATAAGCACTTTAAGAAGCATTGGGGCTCTTCAACACATCTTTCAAGTGGCTTACTCGTTGTTCTGGGAGCTGATGGATCTTAATAACTTGAAATGCTTATAATTTTTAACTTTCATTATCCAGTAGAGTAAGTTATTGGACATTAACAATTAACAATGCTTCTTGCTATATTACTAATATGAATTTGTTTGAGAATTTGTTTTTTAAGTACCACTAGTACATTGAATATTGCTTATACAACGTTTTAGATTATATAACTTGTTTCCAGGGAAATCCGGATGACGTAGCATTCCTTTTTTGATAGCTAGACAATTTCACTTAATTTTATCTCAGAGTTGTATGCTATTATTGCATTCCCATGTCCAGAATGGAGAGCAAATGACACCCAAGCAACAATGCAGTGAAACACTTCTTCAATGACCACGTATGACTGAATTTCATTTCTATTCTTTAAGCAAAAACCCCCAGTCCACTTTGCTACCCCAAGCCTTGAAGGAGAAAGAAGTAGAAGGAAGAGGTAAGGATTCATTTCCTTTCTCTAATTTCATAATGAATTTTGTTATAAATTATTCAGTTAGGAGGTGGGTTATGGTAGTGGCATGTCATGTGTGTTGTGAAACATCTTAGAAATCATGATTTATAATAGGCTTATGAAAGATTTTAAAGGTTGGATGATGTAGGATTACCATAGATGACGATTAAGCTTAGAACTCTACAAAGCGGTATTGAGTACTGACTAGTCCAAAAATTCCTAGAAATTCTAGGGTTATTTTCCGACACTGAAATTTTTCCCTAATAAATTAGACATGGCAAAGATTTTATATAATTTTGAATCACTTAGAAATTTGAAGTGTGTGATTTATGGTGAATTTTTGAACCTGCTGTGATGAAATTGAACTTCCCTTGTTTTGAAACACAGCATGGGGAACGAAATTTATTTGAGAGACTTATTTTTTATAAAAACCCTTGAGTTTTGGTGTGCAAGATCTTGAATATGTTTTCTTTTAAACTAAAAAATTTTATGGCCCTCAAATCTTTGCATGAATTGTTATGATTTTTCAAATTTGAGTTTGAAAAATTGAAATTTCCAACTTTCATAATAGAGTAAGCAAAGTAAATTGCTTTTGACCAATCTACACTCATTAGAAAATTGTAATTTTTGGTGAGGTGACTTTTATATGTATCTATTACTCAAATAAAAAATTTTATATAATTTTTCAAAATAGTACTGCTCAGTTGAGAGGCCTGTCGATAGGATTTCTGTATGGATCAAAACAAAGGGATTTCAAGAGGAAAATGGCCTCGTTTTGGTCTAATAAAATTCATGGGATATAATATATGTGTCTACTTGATCTCCACAAAATTTGGTGAGAATTGGGATAAGTTTCCTCTTACTAGCTACAATTATCCAACCCACTATGTGTATAGTATTGAATCGTTAGTGTAGTCATTGGTTGGTTGAAATAGCTGATAATCCTTAAAAAATTTGATGATTTCTAGGTGGAAATCAAGATCAAGTTGTGAAGCTAATCAGATAAGTAGCTAGACCCCTTCTGAAGACACAATGGATGATTTATTTACAATGCAATGTGTTGATTTTATGTGTTTATGAATTTATATGAGTTAGATTTGGGTTAAACTACTATGAGTGTGACTTAAGCAAAAATTTGAATGTTACCATGTGCATGAAAACTTTGCTGTGAAATGGCACAAATAATGGGTGCCAAGGAAGTTCCATGTATGTATGAATGTAAGAGACGCTGGTTTGAAATGCCATAAATGTGATAGGGATGGAAATCGAAATGTCACTATGAACACATGGACCTTGATTGTAATGACATGATTAGGATTTATAGTTGAATCATGAGATGTGTTAGTTTTGCACATCCATGTGTGTATGTGACAATATGTGTGATTTAAGATGCCATGAATGTGATACGATTGGAAATCAAAATGCGACCATGTGCATGTGAATTTTGGTGTGGGAAGGCATGAATAACATTGACAATGAAATTATATGTGTATGTGAAAAATGGAACTCATGCCTAATGTTTTAGGACACATTATATCTTTATTTGGTAGGCAAATGTGCGTTGTGTGGTGTGTAAACACATATGTGTATACTAAGTCACCGACGGTGATACGTAACAAGCGACTAGTGGTCAAAAAGGATATATCATTAACGAAGATACATAACGGATGGTATATTCTTTGAGTATAATTTGTGAAAAGGATAAGTCACTGACGACGGTACATAACAGGTGACTAATGGCCACTTAGGTATACCATTGACGGTGATACGTAATGGATGGTATATCCCTTTAGAATCATTGGTGGAAAATATATCACCGACGGTGATATGTTATAGGTGACTAGTGGCCAATGGAATATGTCATCGACGACGATACGTAACAGATGGCATATTTCCTCAAATTGATTAATGAGAAGATATGTCACCTACGGCGATACGTAACAGGTGACGAATAACCACCGAATATACCATCGATGACAATAAGTAACGGGTGGTATAGTCCATAAAATAGGTGTTGAAAATATATGTCATTGATGGCGATACGTAACGGATGACATGTTGTGAATTGTGTTACATGGAAGTCCTACCATGAGTGATTGTCATCACTCTGTTCATTGGAGCCACCTTGAGGAATACTTTATCTCCAACATCAAACTCCAATTTCCTTCTTCGGCGATCCGCATAGCTCTTTTATCTGCTTTGAGCCTTTTTCATCCTTTCTTTCACTTTTTGGATGATTTCATAAGTCTATTGAACGATTTCAGGTCCAAGTACTTTCCTCTCACCAATCTCATCCCAATGGATAGGATATCTATATTTTCTTCTATATAGTGCTTCATAAGGGGCCATACCGACTGTGGCTTGATAGCTATTATTATATGCAAACTCTACTAGAGTTAAGTGCTTATCCTAGCTATCTTTGAAATCCAGCACACAGGCCCTAACCTAATTGAAATTCAATTTAGTACCCACGACCTTACAGTGGATACTGGAACTCCATGTAGCCTAACAATCTCATTCACATAAAGTTGAGCATACCGATCCATGGTAAAAGTAGTGCACACAGGAAGGAAATATGCAAATTTTGTCAACCTATAGACAATAACCTAACTTGCATCGTGCCCATTTCGAGTTCTAGGCGAACCCATAACAAAATCAATGGTGATATACTCCCATTTCCATTTCGGTATCATTAACGGATTCAATAACTGGATAGTCTTTGATGTTTAGCCCTGACTTGTTGACAAATTAAGCATTGATTAACGAATTGAGCTATTTCTTTCTTCATACCATTCCAACAAAAATTGATTCGAAATCCCGGTATAACTTCGTATTGCCAGGGTGTACTGAATAAGGCGAGCTATATGCCTTATTCAATATTTCTTGTTTCAATTCTACAATATTAGGCACACACAATCTTCCTTCAAAATATAATACCCTGTCATTGGATATGGCAAATCCTGGCCTTTTTCCTGACGAAACTTTTGCCATTACTTTCTTCAGAAATGTATCCTCACATTATCTCCTCTTAATCTTTTCAATAACGGTAGGCTACACAATTAATGATGACAAATGTAAATATTCACCTGGTTGAACAACCTCAATAACAAGTTTCTCCAAATCTAACTTTATTTGCTTTTGTGCTGTGATTAATGCAGCCATATGTCCTAAAAACTTTCGGCTCAATGCATCCGCTACCACATTAGCCTTTCTTAGGTGATAGTTGATCACATAGTCATAATCTTTAACCAATTCAAGCCACCGCCTCTACATCATATTTAACTCCTTCTGAGTGAAGAAGTATTTAAGGCTCTTATGGTTAGTGTAATCTCACATCTTGCTCCGTACAAGTAATGCTTCCAAATTTTGAGTGCAAACACCACAATTGCTAAATCCAAATCATGGGTAGGGTAGTTCTTTTCGTAGTTCTTCAATTGTTGAGATGCATAGCTATAACTTTGCCATTTTACATCAAGACATACCCAAACCCATTCTTACAAGCATCACTATATATCACAAATCCCTCAGAATTGGAAGGGATAGTAAGTGTTGGAGCCATCACTAATCTGTTCTTTAGTTCTTGGAAACTCTATCCATATTCATCCGACCATACAAAAGCCACATTCTTTCTTGTCAATTGTGTCAATGGCGAGGCTATCTTGGAGAAACCCTCCACAAATAGCCAACCAAACCTAGAAAACTTTGGACCTCGCTTACAGTGGTCAGTCTCGGCCACTTCTCAATGACTTCTACCTTACTTGGGTCTATCGTTATGCCTTCACTTGAAACTAAATGACCCAAGAACGCAATTTGACATACAGTTGCTTTTCTCTTGATGTTTGCAACACCACCCTCAAATGTTCTCCATGCTTTTAAGAATTCTTAGAATACACCAGGATATCATCAATGAACACAATCACAAATTTATCCAAAAATTCCCTAAAGACATGGTTCATAAGATCCATGAAAACCGCCAGGGTATTTGTATGTCTGAATGGCATCACCAGAATACCTCATCTGAAAGCAGTTTTAGGAATGTCTTCCTTCTTCATCTTCAATTAATGGTATCCAGAACAAAAATCAATCTTGGATAACATGCTTGCCTCATGTAGTTGATCAAACAGATCATCAATCTTTGGAAGTGGGTACTTTTTCTTTACTATCACCCAATTCAACTCTTAGTAATTGATACACAATTTCATGGTTCCATCCTTTTTCTTCACAAAAAGAACTAGTGTTGTCTGTGGAGAAATGCTAGGGCAGATAAAACCCTTACCTAGTAACTCTTACAGTTGCTCCCTTAAGTCCTTAAGTTCAATAGGTGACATTTGATAAAGAGCCTTGGAGATGTGAGTGGTTCCAGGAATAAGGTCTATGGTGAATTCAATCTCATGGTCGGAAGGAAGTCCGGGTAACTCTTTCAGAAACACATCTATAAATTTATTAACCACCAGAATGTCCTGAATGTTAGCTCCTTCCCTCTTTGTCTTCACAACACATGCTAGGAAACCCATACATTCCTTACAAAGGAATTTCTGAGCTATTAAGGCTGAGACAATCCGGGATAATGGGAACATTTCAATCCCAACAAAAGTAAGCTCAGGTCCTAGTGGAGGATGAAAAACCACTTCCTTCTCATAACATTTGACATCCACATGATTTTTGGATAGCTAATCCATACCCAAAATAATATCAAAATCATACATCTCCAATATTATTAGGTTGGCATCCAATTCCTTGTTGGCTATCTTAACCTTATAGGATCTCAACTTCTGCCTTGTATACAATGATAATCCCGAAGGGGTAGAAATAGAAATTTCAACATCTAAAATTGGGGGTACTACATCCAACTTATTTGCAAACTCACGCGACATAAAAGAATGAGTAGCACCCGAATCAAATAGCACACAGGCATCATGACCATGTACAAAAATAATACCCGTAACAACAAATGGAGCCTCTTAAACCTCTACTGTGGTAAGAGCACAGACTCTTCCTTGAGCTCTCTGATCTCTACTAGGAGCATTCTGAGGCTTATTGGCTTTAGGACAAGAGGAAACAAAATAGCTTATTTGACCACATTTGAAGCATGCTTCTGTCTTCCTGAAGTGAGTTCCTTCATGGCACTTGTGGCATCACACAATGGAAGATCTTTCCTTCTGCCCTTTGCCCTTGTCAAATCTTTTTTTGCTCTTCCTCCATGGTCTCATTTGATGAGAATCGGAAGCATCCTCTTTGGCCTTGGAAACTCCCACAATCTCATCATCTCTAGCCAGAATTTAAGCTTATTGTAGCACCGCACTATAGGTTTTCAGTTCTAACACTACTACATGTTTATGGATTTTTGGGTTCAAACCCCTTTCAAATAGTTTAGCTTTCTCCTCTTCTTTAGCAACGAGGTATAGGGTAAATCGACACAAAGCCTCAAACTTTAACTCATATTTTACTAGGGACATCGAGCCTTGAGTCAACTATACAAACTTGGCTATCTTCTCATTCTTTAGTGATTGCAGGAAGTACTTATCGTAGAACATCTCTTTAAATCGAGCCCAAGTGAGTGCCCCCTCTTCAGCATTGTAGGCTCTTTTCGTCATCGCCCACTAGTAACTTGCACTATCTTTTAACATGAAAGTAGCACAAGTAAGCCTTTGTGCATTAGTGCATCCCATGAGATCAAATATCTTCTGCATCTCACGAGCCCATTCTTCTACCACTAGTGGATTCGCCGAATAAGAAAAAGATGGAGGATTCATTCTTTGAAAATGTTCTATCACTTTTGTATTATTAGAAGCGACAGAACTTGTGGGAAGAGCTTCTCTTCTTGCATCAGTCAGAATCTATACCAATTCTTGTACATCACTGTCACGGGTGTGAGTTTCACCACCAATTCTGACTTGTTTCTTTCTTTTGTTCTCATGGTTCACCTAATTCAGAAGTTCATCTCACTTTAGGAGTAGGGACCACATGTCACATATCCTCCATAGTGGGATTATACGTCCTCTTGGGTCGTTCAGTATGAGACATAGTTACCAATTCTGTTTAACAGAATAGAACACCACACACACAAATAAGGGTTAGCATTCCTTTAGAAAATAACTTATAACACTTATTGAAAAGGATTGGCATAGGACTTGGTGTTGACCCAGGTATGGCAACCCAAGAGGGGGGGTGAATTGGGCTTTTATTTATAAAAACAGATTTAGAAAACTTTTCTTGAAAGATCAAAATTATTTAACTCTTTCTTTGAGAATAAAGGTGAAGAAGATGAAAATAGAATGCAATCAAGAGCATATCACTAAAGAACAATCACAAGTGCAAGTAAATATAAAGAGATAGGGATAGAGAGAGTGCAAACTCAATTTACGTGGTTCGGCAAACCTTGCCTATGTCCACGGGCTACTAGCTCCATAAGCTAGGCTTTCCACTAAGTTGTAGAAATCTTTACAACTTGCCTGATGAACAACCTCACCAAGACTTTTTCTTCAACTCTTGATATCTTTAGCTCAAGATATGGACAAAATATCATTCAGTGCTCATATGAATTGATTTTCTTCTCTGTGTCAGTCCACCGAATTGCATGTCAATTATGTCAGCCTTCCATTTGAAATTTGAATTTCTTCAAAACATATAAAATGTGACTCATTAAGTTCTCTTTCCAATGCAATAAGAAACAAGTCATTTTGATATTTCTAGCTCAAGATATGTCCCAAATACTATTCGGTGCTCATGTTAGCTGCTTCCATTTGTCTTTCAATTTGCATGATAATTTGGACAACCTTGCACTTGAAATTTGAATTTCTTTAAAACATATGAAATGTTATAAATTGAGTAATATTTCCAAAGGCTTAATAATCACGTCATTTGAATGTTTGTGGAGAAATATATGACCAATTGATTGAACATTGCTCATGTGACACATTCCTTGAATCAAACCTTGTTCTTAAACTTTGGTGCCTTTAACATGTAGTCTTCTCCTTAGCTTCAACAATTCATTTTAATAAGCCTCATCTTGATTTTACAATTATTTCAATAATCTTATTCTTGCACATAAATAAACATATTAGTAAATCTCAATGAATCAATGTGTATTGTTATCATCAAAATTATCATGTAGTCTTAAGGCTAACATTTAGTTCCGCTGACCGCTTACAACATGATTGTCTACAGAACCATATACCTAAGCTTGATACCACTATTGTCACACTCTATACCTTGAGAGCACGGAATGCAACTATGGACAATCATCCCAAAATAATGAACTCCATGATCGATGACCAAATATAAATTTTATTTCAAAATCAGAGTTCCTAATCACAACCACAATAATTCATTTTATACACACTATTAAAAAATAAGCATACAAATGGCAGTCACAAAATAATGTTGCAGCGGCCCGTGGTTGCCAAGGGAACTTTGCCATCGTTCTACCAAAATCGTCCATCAATCAACAAAAATAGAGGTCACTTGAGGCACACAATAAATTAATGAGCATAAACCTAGTAAGTAAGCCAAATAAATGCTTGAGCAATAGTTAATTAGTTGTTAACTAACACAGAAAATAGTCATTATTCATTACTTGTTTCACAAGTCATCAGTTACTTGTTTCAAAAGCCAGAAAATACTATTCAAATTTCCATAGTCGCGGTCCTACATGAGAGGATTTGTGCAGTGGCACCAAGTCTCTGGTTCAATTTGTTTTCGGGATTCCAAAATGGCGCTCTTATGCAAAAAAAGTTGCATGCCTGTGCCAACTCTTTGTTTTGCCAATAACCCTTAGCTCATTTTCATTACTTACACACCCACACATTCACTAACTTAATTCATATATGCCTTTCTCAAATTGTTCCCATTACTTATACGCATATATATGCAGCCATTTCATTTCATTCGTGCATTCATTAAGCCATTATCATCACTCATACACATGTGATCATTTCATTTCAATATAGTCTTAGGATTACACATAACACGTATTACCACAAGTTGAGGCTAGTCTGACATTCTGGGTGATACCGGGCCCATGCTACCGAATTCCACATAAGGAAGCACATGGTTCAGGCCTCCCCTCAATCAAACAATCACAGGTTTGTACATATTTACAATTCACATGAGACCTCAGAGATACATATAGCACACATAGTCTCAAAGTTAAGGCTAGTCCAACAATCTGGGTGATACCAGACCTGTGCTATCGAATCCTATGCAAGGAAGCAAACAGTTTGGACCTTCCCTTATACATTCAATCACAATGCATGGGGCACTTTGTGTTCTATGTGGTACTTTATGGTGTCATTACCTTCAAGAGGTGGCCTCCACACAATTTCAAGAGGAAGCCCCCATGTATAAGTTTACGCATTCACATTTCAATGTCCCTAAGGTGCATAGGCAACATTCTTTTCACATAATAGATAATAATTTCAAGCATGATCTTACATTTTGAATTCATAAACTCAACTCACAATAAGGATGTTCCATCCACAACAAACATATAAGTCACTTAACATATATCAATGTCCAAATAAAAATCACATTCCTTTAAGAGTTAGTAAACACTCAACCCCCAAAATAACTTCACTAGCAACTCAACACTTTACACATAGCTGGTTAAGTAATTGTAGGAGGAGGTTACTTAACCAAATTCTCACCAAATTTCATGAAAATCAAGTAAACACATTTGCAATATCCCATGAAATTTATGGAATCAAAACGGGGCTATATGCCCCTTGAAACCCCTTAGTTTTTTTCACACAGAGATCCTGTCTACAAACTTCTTAACTAAGCAGTATCATTTTGAAGAATTTTATAAAATTCTACAACAATCAAATCTTTATAAAATTTTTCAGTCTAGCAATAGACATATGTGAAAGTCATCATATCAAAAATCACAGCTTTTTAAAAAGTTAGGTTGGTCAAAAGCAATTTATATTTCTTATTCTATTATGAAGTTTGGAAATGTCAGTTTTTCAAAATCCATTTTGAAAAATCACTATAATTCGTACAAAGCTTCAAAATCCATGTAAATTTTCAATTCAAAAGAAAACATGTTCAATTCTTTCATACCAAAAATCAAGAGCTTTTATGAAGATATGGTCCCTCGATTAAAATTCGTTTCCCTCTGCTCTATTTAAAAATAGGGGAAGTCTAATTCCATTTCGGCAAGTACGAAAATTCATTATAAATCACATACTACAAATTTTTAAGTCATTCAAAATTATATGAAATCCTTGACATGTATAACTTATCATATAAAAATTTCAGAGCTAGAAAATAACCCTAGAATTTCAAAGAATTTTTGTACTCAACACTGCTCTGTGTAAAAGCCCTACAAAATTTAAATTCTATCATCATTTCTAACCCCCTATCCTCATCCAATCTTCTTGAATCTTTCACGACTCATATAAAATCATGTTTTCCAATAGATTTCAAAACATGCATAACACAAATATGTTAGCCCTAAGGCTACATGATAATTTTGATGATAACAATACACATTGATTAATTGAGATTTACTAACATGTTTATTTATGTACAAGAGTAAGATCATTGAAATAATTGTAAAAATCAAGAAGAGGCTTATTAAAATGAAGTGTTGAAGCTAAGGAGAAGACTACATGTTAAAGGCACCAAAGTTTAAGAACAAGGATTGACTCAAGGAATGTGACACATGAGCAATGTTCAATCAATTGGTCATATATATTCTACAAATATCCAAATGGATTGAGCCTTTAGAAAAGCTTACTCAATTATTTCATATGTTTTTTTAAATAAATTCAAATTTCAAGTGTAAGGTTGTCCAAATCATCATGCAATTTGAAAGACAAATGGAAGCAATTGACATGAGCACTGAATACTCTTTTGGACATATCTTGAGCTAGAAAAATCAAAATGACTTGATTCTTATGGCATTGGAAAAAGGACTTAATGACTCACATTTCATATGTTTTGAATAAATTCAAATTTCAAATAGAATGCCAACATAATTGGCATGCAATTTGGTGGACTGACACAGAGAAGAAAAATCAACTCATTTGAGCACCGAATGATTTTTTGTCCATATCTTGAGTTAGTGATATCCAAATGACTTGATTCTTATGGAATTGGAAAGATGATTCAATGGATCAGATTTCACATTCTTTGAAGAAATTCAAATTTCAAACAGAAGGCTGACGTAATACACATGCAATTCGGTGGATTGACACATGGAAGAAAAATCAAGTCACATGAGCACCGAATGGTGTTTTGGCCATATCTTGAGCTACAGATATCCAAATGACTTGGTTCTTAATGCGTTGGAAATATTATTTAATTGTATAGATCTTTTATGTTTTGTAGATTTTAAAATCGCAAATTAAACATTGACAAAAATAGCAAACAACATTAATAGTTTTTATGGTGGGCAGAAAATTTGGAGTTGGTGTCTTTACTTGATTAAGTTCATCCTATTTGCCTATAAAAGGAGCCCTTCTCCCATGCATTCAACAAGCATCTATCAAGTAAAAAAAATAAGAGAAATATCAAGTCTAGAGAGCTTTTATATTCTTTATCTACTCTTTGAAGAGAGTTGTACTTTTGTTAGAAAAATTTTCTTTGTTCTTGTATCGTGGTGAGAGTGAGATCTTCTTGTAAAGGATAAAAGTTATCCTTAAGATAACTCTTTCCTTGGTGAGGTTATTCATAAAAAAGAACTCTTGGTGTGGTGTTATCAGGGGTTGAAGGAAGTTGCCTTAGTGAGGTTGTTCATCAATAAGAACTCTTGGTGTGGTGTTATCAAGAGTTGAAGAAAATTGCCTTGGTGAGGTTGTTCATCAAGAAGAACTCTTGGTGTGGTGTTATCAAGGGTTGAAGCAAGTTGCTTTGGTGAGGTTGTTCATAAAGAAGAACTCTTGGTGTGGTGTTATCAAGAGTTGAAGGAAAAAGTCTTGGTGAAGTTTTTCATCAAGCAAGTTGTAAAGTATTCTACAACTTAGTGGAAAGCATAGCTTGTGGAGGAGCTAGGAGCCCGTGGACGTAGGCAAGGTTTGCCGAACCACGTAAATTGAGTTTGAACTCTCTCTTTCCCTATTCTCTTTACATTTACTTGCACTTGTGATTGTTCAATATTGTTATGCTCTTGATTTCATGTTAGATAACTTATATTTTCATCTTCTTCACCTTTATTCTTAAAGAAAGAGTGCACTAATTTTAATCTTTAAAGAAAAGTTTTCTAAATCCGTTTTTATAAATAAAAACCCAATTGCCATACCTGGGTCAACAAAATATACCATGATTCTTTCCATAAAACATTAATATCTGTAAAAAATGAATGAAATAATACAAGAAATTGAGGAAGAAGTTAAATATTACCTCTATCTTGCCTCCTTCTTCCTTCTTCTTTCTTAATTTGATGGCAAAATTATGGGAAAGGGATGAGAGCTGAGGTTTAGCGCTAAGAATCAAATAAACAAAATAATCTAGAAATCTCTAACCTCTTTTCTTTTATACTTATCCATATAAGCAAAAATTTCAGCGTAGTCCCCAAGTTTCTAAGGCTTCTTGCATAATCCTTCCATCTCTTACCTATTAACACCTCACTCCTATGCATCTATATAATTAATAATATTAATAACACACACGTAAAAATGAAATGAAGGTTAGACACACACTTACAAATTAGGATGTCACACAACCTCTAGTCCGTTGCAACATTATCGTTTTTCTGTGTTAATCAATATATATCGATTCCTTTTGGCTGTAATCGTGTGTAGCATTATATTGTGGTTTAACAATGTAAGGACTCTAGATCTTCGGACATTAGTAATCCAATAGCCATAGTTTCCTTTAAAATTGCCTTGAATGAACTTTATAGTTGTATTATGGACCCTTAGGACGTGGGGTGTGACAAAGAATACTTCATCAGCATCACTATTTCTCTGCTTTTGCTTCCTTGGGTTTCTTTCATCTCCTGCTGATGTTGCAGTGAAGAAGTATCGATTTGATGTGGGTGCTAAAGTATACACATATATAGATATATGTATTTATCTGGTTATTTGATATCTTCTTTGTGAAATATATTTTAGGTTCAAGTTAAAAATGTGAGCAGGTTATGTCATGCTAAACCAATTGTTACAGTAAATGGAATGTTTTCAGGACCTACCATCTATGCGAGAGAAGGAGATCGAGTTCTTGTCAATGTCACCAACTATGCGCAATATAACTTGTCCATTCATTGGTATGCCATCTACATATATATAAGAGAAATGTAGTACTACATTATACATTCTTCATGGTGGTAGTGAAGGAAATTCTAATTTTTTCTATTCATAAACATCAAATTATATATTATTCATTAGATCAGTACTATATTTTCTCTAAAAATAAAAAATATATAATACGTGGCGGCTTGAATTCTAAATTCAGGCTGACACGTATTATATATGTGGAAAGGTATATGTCAGCCTAAAAACACACATAAAAGTCCTCTTATGTCACTTAGTAAATGACTCCAGTATAAAAGTCTTGTGTCACTTGGTGAAAGTTAATGTCGGCTTGAAAACGACACATAATTTGTGTCACTCTGTGAATGACATTGGAATGTCGGTCAGAAAATGACACATATAATGCCCTTTTGTGTCACTTAGTGACCGACACAACATTTGTGTCACTTTTTGACAGACACATATTTGGCACAATCCGACACATAATGACAAATATTTGTTCCATATATGTCTGTTTCTGAATGACACATATGTTTGTGTCGGTTTAACCAAGTGACACATATAGGAATATGTGACAAGTCCATTTATGTTGCGCGAAAACCGACATATATATTGATATATGTCATTTTTAGGCTGACACAAAAGGTCCATTGGTATGCCATCTACATATATATAGGAGAAATGTAGTACTACATTATAAATTCTTCATGGTGGTAGTGAAGGAAATTCCGATTTTTTCTATTCATAAACATCAAATTATATATTATTCGTTAGATCCGTATTATATTTTTTCTAAAAATATAAAATATATAATCGCGGCTTGAATTCTAAATTCAGGCTGACACGTATTATATACGTGGAAAGGTATATGTCGGCCTAAAAACGACACATAAAAGTCCTCTTGTTCACTTAATAAATGACTCCAGTATAAAAGTCCTGTGTCACTTGGTGAAAGTTAATGTCGGCCAGAAAACGATACATATAATGCCCTTTTGTGTCACTCAGTGACCGACACAACATTTGTGTCACCTATTGACAGACACATATTTGGCACAATCTGACACATAATGACAAATATTTGTTCCATACAATTTCTGAATGACACATATGTTTGTGTCGGTTTGACCAAGTGACACGTATAGGAATATGTGATAGGTCCATTTATGTCGTGTGAAAACTGACATATATATTGATATATGTCATTTTTTGGCTGACACAAAAGGCTTATTTTGTTGTAGTGGCCAAATCACATGACGAAACATGGCCTCAGAGATTGAACAAATTCAGTCACCAGATTTGTGTGCAAAATTGATCTGAATGCATCCAAGGTTGGAATTCAACACATTTTGAAGGACGAGATACAAATATCCTCCAATCGTAGGCTTGAATTGTTAGATATTTTTCTCGATTGCTAAAAGGTTAGTATTGTTTGGATTGAATTTTGGTGAAAGACAAGCAAAGTTACGTTGATTTTTGAATGTATTACAACTCTTGTTTAATATTAGCTAAAAATTTTGAATTATTTATGTAATATATTCTTTCATTAAACGCATGTCAAAATTTCTTTATTGGTTTGTAACGCAATGAAAGTGATGTAACAACACAAGAGAAGGAAGGTACCTGAAAATACTGTCACCGAGAGCTGATCTACAGAAGCAGAGAAAAGGGTATAAAATCTTTAACAAATTTATAGTAACAGTAATTCTATATATTTATTTAAGATCTTTCTACAGGAGTATAGTTACAGTTTCTTCTGTAAATAGATAACATTGGATTCTTTTTCATATATTTACCAGACCACAGAATAAGGACATGCTTTATCACAACTTAAAGTTTGTCTACTCACAAGTGAATTGAGTCACGAGCTGTGAATAGACCATTGGCTAGCGAAGCGCAAACCTGTATAAGACAATGCACCATTAAACTTTTTCAACGCATTGGTGGACCTCTTGTGGGTATTTGAGCGTCAAGCCACTGCTTTATGGGTTTACCAATCGACAGTCAAGAAGATCGTTTACCACTATGATGTCTTCAGGTATGTCCAATAAGAGGAATTTTGAGATTATGTATTCTCATTTGTCTATGCCCAAAATTGGGTATAGCACCAAAAAAGGGTTAAAGCTTGGTTTTTGAGTAACCGACAATTTTTAAAGAGCTGAAAAGAGTTAAATTTGATTTGTGCCAAGAAATGTTCAAAGTAGCTTGTGATTAACCTGCATGGTTTGATTTGCAAAATCATAAATCTTTTGATATCTGAAAGAGCTGTACACAAACTTACATGAACTGTTATGCTAATGGTGCGTGTTGATCATCAGCTTCAAAGGCTATGCCTTCTGCTTGAAATAGAACTTAGAAATTTGAACAAGGAGAGGGTTATTTCTTATTTCTTATTTATTTTTAACATTAATTTATAAAATTAAGAGTCAGAGAGTCACTTTTAAACTTGTTGACTTGCTGCTGGCGCTGCATTTTGCCAAAGATCTGACTATGATATTTCTTTCATTTTGCTTTTAGGTTATGTTAATTAGTTTGCTTACACCTTGAATTATTTGTGTTGCATGCAGGGTAGATAACAAGGATCGAGGGGCCTGATTTTAGAACGTTGTTAGGTGGTTCATGTCACACAGTTGTCGCTATGTCGAAATCCTCCCATAATCTTTAACTGATTGATTACCTAAGGTACACAACAAACTAGTGAGTACAAAACTCTGTAAGCAGCTAGAATTATGAAAATTGGTGTAACACTCAAAATAAAATAATTAATGGCGATAACCATTTTGGAATATGACTACTATTTAATACTTATTCCATAAATCACTAATTACTATTCATTTCTTGGTATACAAGCCACCAATGCTTTGCTTAGAAAGTCAGAAAACTGATTTCACAGTTCAAGGATTGCCCCCTGCATGAGGGAACTGGCATGGCGGCACCACGTTTCTGATTTCTAATATGTTGCAAATTTCAGTTTCGTGCTCCTGCGCCAAGAGAGAGTGCGCCTGTGCCAAATCTTTGTTCTTTCTTACTTGAGTCGGTGCAAGTGGCGCTCCAGCGTGAAAGGTATGGCATAGCGACGCCAATTCTCTACCTAGACTCTTTAGGTCGTTTAAAGATGCGCTCCCACGACATTTAATGGCGCTCCGCGCCAACCCTATATCATTGGCCAATTTTCTCAACCAATTACTCACTTATCCAGTCACATTTCTAATTCCATAAATACATGTCTATGGGTAATCAAATATCACTTTTTCATGTCACAGCTTATCACATATACGTATACATACACCCATTTATATACATGTCTCATTTACAAATAAACTTCCCACAAGTCTATCACATCCTCATGTGCTCCCATAAACACATAAATCATTCACACATGAGTTTCCACAAGCTAGCTACATTATTCATATGGATATCTATTTCATATAATTTTGGAAGCTTCCACAGTACAGTCACAGATACTTAGGAACAATGCTCTCTAATCAAGGTAGGACTTATCATATCACAGTTCGATCACATTTATGGGCCCATATCATATAGCCACCCATTGGCGGCATCTGTAGGCAAGGCATCATCGTAGCAATTATTTCTCACATTGCACGAATGCACCATCACCAAAAGGTGACAACCACATAGTCCTACTAGACTCTATTCTGCCACACAGAATAATACATATACACAAAGATGCCTACACTTAAGATAACTCAAGGCTAATCTGACAATCCGGGTGATACCAGACCCATGCTACCGAATCCCATATAGGGAAACACATGGTCTAGAGCTCCCCTCAAGCTATGAGAGCTAAGTATCTTAAGCACTCACACATTAGTTTTCACATTCAGTCACATAAGTGAAGCTCTATATTAAGCTTTCATTCACATTTCATATTTCAGTCACATAAATGAAGCTCTATGTCAAGCTTCTAACCTAATCACAACTTATCACAATTCATTCACCATAATGCTAGCATTTAATAGTATCACATTACAAATTTGATATTCAATATATTCCCATGGACTTGGCATGTAATTTGAAATTCATAACACATCACACGGTGATGCATGCCTTCATACATCACAATATTGCAGTTTACTTTTATAATTGAGGTTCTACGTAGACTTCTCATTAATCACATATACATTCACAAATATAATATGCCTACATATCTCATATACACTTATGGATGTGCACAATCCATACATTGGCATCATTTCTACACACATAGAACCCCACTGACATCTTTATTCGTGCCAACACCTTCCATTACTCTTCGATGTATTTCAATCATATCATTGCACAATAATGTCCATGTATAACTGATCTCATTCATTTTCCACTCATACATATTCATGGCACTCTAATACACATGGTATTTCATAGACATTCATTTGTCATGCCACCTCACATGAGGAAATAGTATCCTAGAATGTTTGGCATGTATTTCATTCTTCATATACACATCGTTTCATTGACAATGTTATTCAAGCATATCACAATAGATTCACATATATGAGGGCATTGACAAATCCAAAAAAATATTGTCTCCCAAGTATAGGAGTGTCGAAGTAATAAACCCGATGAGACCAGGGTCGATCCACGAGGAAGGAGTTTTAACGCTACAAACTATAAAGGAAGCAAATATGATATGGATGATTCAAAGAGATGGCAAGATAATATCAACAAATATAAGTAAAGAACAAGTTCATAAACAATAAATGAGAATAATTAAAATACAAGAGAAATTAACACAATAATAATGAAAGCTAAGGTTAGGGGATCCACCTTTGATATAGACCTCCACTTTACGAGTGGTGTCAAGATTGATTAAGAAAATAAATATAAATCATATAAAATAAACAACATAAGATTATGATTATTAAGCACATGCCAAGGGTTAGAAAATTGTTATTCTCATATCAAGGGTTTCACCCTTTCACCTTAGCAAGAGATAATTTAGCAAGACATTATAAAAGAAATAAAACAAATTGCAAGAAAAAGAAAATTCATTAATAACATTAAAACACAAGAGATCCCAGCCAAGGCCAAGATGCCCAAATGGGATCACAAGGCAACTCTATTTATAGATACATTCAGGGGCAAACTTGTCAAAATACAAAGGAATAATTGTCAAACATGAGATGCACCAACTTTGACAATTGGGGTAATTAGGTGAACTAACTTTGACCACCGATTTTGACATTGAATTATTGAGAATTTTAATCATATGTCTTCATGAAAGTTGTACATATTTCTCTCATCTTTATAGTACATCTTGATTCATACGATTTGGATACGTATCTTGAGAGATATGCTCAAAATACTGAGGCATAGTTAGGCTGGGTTGAAACTGCAGATGGGTTCACTTCAAACCTATTTTTGGTCCACTAAGAGCCCAAATTGGATGATGCTTGTGAATACAATCTTGTAGATAATTTAATCAGCTTTCCAAAACATTAAGATTTGCATCATTCTAATCTATAAATAGAAAGTTATTCCCATTTTACCAAACCTATAACAAAACCAAAATTAAGAGAAAGTTAATTCCAAAGATGCAAAGATTACAAATATGCTTAAGTTGAGAAATTTAATGATACTATTAATGCAATATGATGAACTAAACTCTTATTAAACATACATATTTAAGTGTTCATCACACCCTCCAACCAGCTTATTGCTAGTCCCTAGCAATTAAAGTGTTATTGTTTAGAAGTGATTTATATAATTTTACATCTAAGGTGGTCATTATTGCACTCTTCTTGATTTTATCCAAATAAACAAACTCTAAACTGATTTTTTTTTTAAATAACTCATGTACCCTTCAGTCAAGATATTAACAAACCTTTTTTGTGTGCTCAATCGACAGATGACTACGGGGCATATTAGAAAGAAGCCATATCAGTTCTGATATTTGTTAAGGCCAACAACCTTAGGTAGGGGGCATTCATTCATCATTATTTTTGTATATATATATATATATTTTTTTTTTTCTTTTTTTTCTGTTTCTTTTTTTGTTTGAAAGAATGCATCTTTAACCCATGTAGTGAGCTTTAGGCTAATGACTCCAAGACCAGTTGGCCTAAGGGCATTAGGTGTTAAGACACCTCTACGAGCTTAACGACTCGAGTTGCTGATGCTTTATTTTTGCTTAGAAACTTATGGATAGTGCAATGTTCAATCCCATTAAGCTTTCTCCTTAATCCATGTAACGAGCTTTGGGCCAATAGCTTCAAAACCAGTTGATTTTAGGGTATTAGGTGTTAAGGCACCCCTTGGGCTTAATTGCTCGGATTAAGGAGGCTATGAGACCAAACATATCCACAATTGCTCTTTTTGTTTTTTGAACTTTCCCCTTCCTTATGTTGTTATCCTAAACAAAACAAAAGAACTCAAATACTACAATATTTCATTTCGCAACCCACAATCATGCATCAAGGTATGTGTGTGTGTGAAGAAAGGTTCATGAATACTTGCTTAACGAGTACATAAGCACAATATTTATTGAATGATAAGGTTGTGAGAGTTCATAGATTTGAATAATTCAAAGTGAAATGAATAAGACCGCCTTGTTATGAAATTCAAAAATCAAAACTAAATAATATCAAGTTAGCTAAAATGAGTCTTCAAAAATGCAAAATCAAAACAAAATGACAAATTGGTTAGAGTGTGCTTCAAGAGTTCAAACTGGTCCTCCCTACTCTGCCGCTCCTGACCCAGAATGCATCTCAAGAGGATTTGAACTCCTTGCACCGCACTTTGAATCTAATTACTAACTCACTTTCTTTTTTCAAGAAAAAGAAAATTCAAGACACACTTATGTCTACTATCCTTCCCCCCCAACCAAATGAAACATTGTCCTCAATGTTTAAATGTAGAGAGATAAAGTATAGGAGACATTACCTGAAGCTTCTATTATTCAAAAGAGACGACCTGAAAGACACTTAAAATAAAATGCTAAAATAAAAGACAAGAAAAATTACAAACGAAGATTCAGATCTAATTTGCACTTTTTGTTTTGTCCCCCTGACCAATTAATTTGAGTTATAGCTGGGTCAGGTTCATACTCGACAGCTTGTAATTTGTCAAGTAACTCACTAGCAAAAGTGGCAGAAACATGGATCTGTCGCACCAAATGAGGGATAAAATTCTGTTCTACAGCTGCATAAAATTCTGTTCTACAGCTGCATCAACAAAACTTATCAAAGGATTAAAGAAATTGTTAACATTCAACAAACCTATGGGTTTTTTATGGAGATTAAGTTGGGCCCAAGAGGCAATTTGAAAAATTTCTTCGAGAGTACCAAAGCCACCTAGTAAAGCAATAAAGGCATCTGAATTGATAAGCATATATGCCATGCGTTCGTGCATAGAGGAGACCTATAACTCCTTTCCAACCGTTTTTTTAACGATGCTTTCTACAGCCAAAGCTTTAGGAATAATATCTAAAACTTGACTGCCTCCTACGAGTGCAGCTGTTGACACACAACCCATTAACCCGAGGCTACCTTTCCCATAAACCACATGAATCTTTCTTTCAGCTAATAGCCTACCAATATAATTTGCTGCTGCTACAAACTCTTCACTTTTTCCAGGTCGAGATCCACATAATACACATATCTTTTGGATTCGACCTTTTGAGGTTCCCTCCATGTCTATGCAACTCTCTAACTATGTGTGAAGAAGAGAACAAGAGATGTGATATTTATGGAGTGCAAAAAGGTATTCTAATGATGATATCTATAGAGGTAGCTCGCCTGTTTGTTGAAAAAGTTTGACAATAATGCCTAGAAATTCAAAATAAAAGATGATGAAATAAGTCACCATAAATGGACAAGTCAAACAAAAGATACAAATTCAAAAATGACAGCTATAAGGCATTAAAATTAAAAAATGATGGCACACATGCATTTGTACAAGTAGTTGTGACTGTGGCTCATATCTTCCTCTGGTTTTACGTCCAGAAACAGTTTAAACACCTTCTATGAGTTGGGGATATGCTTCCCATCCAGCTTTCTTATAAACTGGCAAACAGGTTCTTTTCGAGTTAGATTTCCAAGACCATAGTGTTCCTACTCATCTCGGAATTGTGTCCATAAATTCAAAATTTCACGCTGCACAAGTCCACAAGAATGCATCTCAATAGTCAATTGGATATCATCCAAAGACTCCCTACTCAGTCCATTCTTGATGAACTGTAGTTTATCCTCTCGATTATTAGACAAATATCCCAAGGAGTGGCAATGCTGGTTACAAGTCTATCTTGCACATTTGTGACAAACTTGTAACCTTTTCGCTCTTAGCTTTTTGGCGTAAGAGCTTTTTCCTCAACCTGGCATGTGAGAAACAAGATTATCTGAAAACTCACGAGAAAAACGAACCTTGGCTTCAATTAACCATCTTACATTAGTAGGAATACCCTTGCACATCAACATCCTTAGTCTTTCTGTGCGAGCTTTGTAAATTCTAAGCAAATCATTTTGAGGAAGAGAGGGAAAATGTTTGTACAGATTTGAGAGAATGGTATCCATGTGAAGAAAATGAGAGAGAAGAAAAGAAAATGAATGCAAGGTAGGCAGCAGTTTTTAGGGAACTGAAAAATCGACTTTAAAAGCCACGGAGTACTGTATCTGCCACTTGACCGGGAAAAATCAATCTTTAAAAAAGATCGATTAAAGCAATAGACTCTTCATTTTGGTCAAAATTTTCAAAGAATGGTTTTAACTGTTGTCCATTAACTTTAAACACATTACCATTCTTTGGGTTCTCAATTTCAACTACTCTATGAGGGAAAACATTTTTAACAATGAAAGGCCCAGTCCAACAAAACTGAAGTTTACCAGGAAACAAGTACAATCTTGAATCATACAAAAGAACTTTTTGTGAAGGTTCAAAAGATTTTGTAACAATGAATTTGTCATGAAAAACCTTCATTTTTTCTTTGTAGATTTTAGAATTTTCATAAGCCTCATTCCTGATTTCTTCAAGTTCACTCAGTTGGAGTTTACGTAACTTGCAAGCATCATTCAAATTTGTGTTAAATGTTTTAATGGCCCAATAAGCTTGATGTTCAATTTCCATAGGCAAGTGACAAGGTTTTTCATAAACTAAACTATGAGGAGACATTCCCAATGGTGTTTTGAAAGCAGTTCGGTAAGCCCAAAGTGCATCATTAAGTCTTAAAGACCAATCTTTACGATTTGGGTTAACCGTTTTTTCTAATATCTGTTTTATCTTCCTATTAGTTAATTCAACTTGCCCACTTGTTTGCGGGTGATAAGGTGTAAAAATTTTATGGGTTATTCCATACTTCTTTATTAAAGTTTCAAATGGTTTCTTACAAAAATGTGTACTCCCATCACTAATAATGGCTCAAGGAATTCCAAATCTACACAAGATATTCTCTTTCAAGAATTTGATAATTGTTTTGTGATCATTGTTTCGACATGAAATTGTCTCGACCTATTTTGAAACATAGTCTACTACAACAAGAATGTATAAACCAAATGATGGCGAAAAAGGTCCCGTAAAATCAATAACCCAACAGTCAAAGATTTCAACAACAAGAATGGGATTCAAAGGCATCATGTTTCGTTTTGAAATGGATCCCAATTTTTGACAATTTTCACAAGTTTTGCCAAATGCATATGCATCCTTAAATAAGGTGGGCCAATAAATCCATATTGCAAGATTTTAGCAGCTGTTTTTTTAGATGAAAAATGTTCTCCACATGCTTCAGAATGACAAAAATTAATGACACTACTTACCTCATTGTGGGGTATGCATCTTCTAATTATTTAGTCTAGATAATATTTGAACATATATGGGTCATGCCAATAAATATTTTTCACCTCGTTCAAAAACTTCCTTTTGTCTTGAGCATTCCAATGAGATGGCATTTCTCCTATTGCAAGAAAATTTACAATGTTAGCAAACCAAGGTATTGCAGCAACGGAGAATAAAAATTCATCAGGAAAAGAGTCATTGATAGGTGAAGCTTCAATTAATGTCTCTGTCGTTAATCTTGAAAGATGATATGCAACGACATTTTCGGCTCCTTTCTTGTCCTTTATTGTGATGTTAAATTCTGGAGCAATAAGATCCACCGTATCAATCTAGGTTTTACATCCTGTTTAGGCATTAAATATCTCACAGCTACATGGTTAGTGTAAACAATTTTTGGAGAGCCAAATAAATAAGATCGAAATTTGTCCAATGCAAATACTACTACAAGTAGTTCTTTTTCAGTTATTGTGTAATTCATTTGTGCATCATTTAAAGTCCTACTTGCATAGTATATCACATAAGGCTTACCTTCTTTTCTCTGTCCTAAGACGACACCAACGGCATAATCACTTGCATCATATATCAATTCAAAAGGCAAGGACCAATCGGGAGATTGCATAATTAGAGCAGTTGTTAAAAGTTCAATTGACTTATTAAAGGCGTTTTGACATTCTTTAGTCCATTCAAAAGAAGTGTCTTTTATTAAGAGGTTACAAAGAGGTTTAGATATATCACTGAAATTTCTTATGAACCTCCTATAAAATCCTGCATGCCCTAAGAATGAACGAACCTCTTTGATTGTTTTTGGTGGAGGCAAATGGGAAATTAATTCCACTTTTGCTTTGTCCACTTCAATTCCCTTAGAAGACACCACATGACCTAAGACAATTTCCGAAGTGACCATATAATGACATTTTTCTCAATTCAAAATAAGACCTTTTTCTTCACACCTTTTTAGGACTTTTTCTAAGTTTTCAAGACAATTATCAAAAGAGTTTCCAAAGACAGTTAAATCATCTATGAAAACGTCTAAACAATGCTCAACCATGTCACTAAAAATGCCTAATATGCATCTTTGAAAAGTAACTGGAGCATTTCAAAGTCCAAAAGGTATTCTCCTAAATGCAAAAGTGCCTAAAGGGCACATGAATGTGGTCTTTTCTTGGTCATCAAGTGCAATGGGAATTTGATAATAGCCTGAATATCCATCAAGAAAGCAGTAGTAGGAGTGCCCTGCTACTCTCTCTAGAATTTGGTCAAGGAATGGTAAAGGAAAGTGGTCTTTTCTAGTGACAGTATTTAATTTTCTGTAATCAATGCACATCCTTCAACTAGATGAGACTCGAGTTGGCAATAATTCACCATTTTCATTTTTAACTACTGTAATGTCAGATTTCTTAGGTACTACTTATGTAGGGCTTACCCACTTACTATTAGAAATAGGGTAGATAATTCCCACATCAAGTAGTTTGAGAACTTCAGCCCTAATGACCTCTTTCATGTGGGGATTTAATCTCCTTTGAGGTTGTTGGGATGTTTTGACATTTTCTTCTAAATGTATTCTATGTGTACAGATTAAAGGGTTAATGCCTTTTATATCTTTCAAAGTCCATCCGATTGCATTTTTATGCCTTTAAAGTACGTGTATCAACTTATCTTGTTGCTCGCTTGTGAGGGATGAAGAAATTACCACCGGATATGTCTGATTCTCTCCAAGATATGCATATTTCAGTTCTTCAGGTAAGGGCTTTAGTTCTAACTTGGGAGCTTCCTCTTCCTTGATTTCATTCATTTGCACCAATTCTTTGAATCTTGGTTTCTAGCCTTTTTCCATTACCTGTGCACAATCCAGTAAAGAACATATATAAGAAAGATCAGGCTCTAGTTCCATACTTGATTCTAATGAATTGACTAAACAGGTTTCTAAATGGTCAGAAGAACTCCCTTTTTGGATATGGTCTTCCACAATAGTTTCAATCATATTGGCCTCCTCAATTTCATCATCTTCTTCATGCGGTTGTTTACACATATTAAAAATATTAAGTTTCAATGTCATGCTCCCAAATGATAGCTTCATGACTCCATTCTTGTAATTAATCAAAGCATTAGAGGTAGTTAGAAATGGACGCCCTAAAATAATAGGAATTGAATTACATACTTCCACTGGTTGTGTGTCCAAGATGATAAAATCTACTGGATAAATGAATTTATCAACTTGAACTAACACATCTTCTACTACTCCCCTTGGCACTTTAATTGATCTATCAGCAAGCAAAAGAGTCACACAAGTCGGTTTTAACTCACCTAGATTGAGTTTCTGAAAAACCGAGTATGGAAGCAAATTCACACTAGCACCAAGATCAAGTAAAGCTTGATCAATTTTATGGTCTCTAATAACACATGAAATTGTAGGACAACCTGGATCCTTATATTTAACTGTATTATTGTTTTGAAGAATCGCACTTACTTGCTCGGCTAAAAAGGCCTTCTTTTTCACATGCAATTTCCTTTTCACAGTGCATAAGTCTTTCAAAAATTTTGTATAAGAAGGTACCTGTTTGATCATATCTAGCAAGGGAATGTTGACCTTTACCTGTTTGAAAATTTCAAAGATTTCAGAATTGTGAGTTGGCTTCTTTTGTATGGTTAATGCTTGAGGAAATGGAGCATCGATGAGGATTTGGTTTCTTCTTCGCTAGGTGTTGGTTTGGCAACCTCTTCCTGCCCTTTAGAGATCGATTCTTTTTCTTTCTCACAAGGGTTAGGAATATGTTTTTCAACAACCTTACCATTGCGAAGGGTCATGACTGATTTGGCTTGGTCAAAATAATAGTTACTTGAACTCCCTGCATTTGAGTCAGATTGATCTTTTGGGTTTTATAATGTTTGAGAAGGAAATTTTCCTTTCTCTTGGATGCTAAATGTAGATTCAAATCTTGCAAGAGTGTCTGACAAATTTGCTAATGTTTGAGCAGTTTGACTATTGAAAGTCTCTTGCTTTGTAATGAATAAATGCAATGTTTCTTCAAGGTCATTCCTAGGAGGAGGAGCATATGCATGATCATGAGAATTTTGAAAATTTTGACGTGTTTGAAAAGGGACTTGTGAAGATTGTGCATGATTATCATTTTTTCAACTAAAATTTGGATGATTTCTCCAACCGGGATTGTAGGTTTGTGAATATGGATTCTGATTTGGCCTTTTGAAAGTGTTCAAGGCATTGACTTGTTAATGGAGACATTCCCTAAAGGCAGGCAAAGTTGGGCAATCATCAGCAGAATGGTCATTATCATTACAAATGTGACAGACAATTTCTTGAATAAAATTCAATTGACCACTCTTTTTCATTTCTAAAGCCTCAACTTTTCTAGTTAGGGATGCATATTTGGCTTGAAGGTCATGGTCTTCCCTAAGGTTGTGAATGCCTCTATTAGACACTGAAGTTGGGGCCTTGCTTGGTACCTCATAGGTGCCATCAATATCCCAATTTTGAGTCTTGTCTGTCAAGGAATCTAGGTAGTCAATTGCTTCCTAAGGGTTTTCATCTCCAAATTCTCCATTACATATTAACTTCACTAGTTGCCTATCTTGAGGTGTTAACCCTTCATAGAAGTGTGCAACTATTCTCAAAGTTTCAAAACCATGGTGAGGACAGATGTTAAGTAGTTCCTTATACCTATCCCAACATTAGTAAAGGGTTTCCCCTTGTTTCTGAGTGAAATTAGAAATTTATCTTTTAAGAGAATTTGTTCTATGGGTAGGGAAAATTTTTTTTAAAAATTGTTTTTTCATCTCATCCCATGAACTGATGGGATTTGACCTCAAATTTTATAACCATGTTCTAGCTTTATCTTTTGAAGAAAAAGGAAAAAGCTTTAATCTAATGGTTTTATGCTACAATTTGGGTCACTATAAGAGTTACACACCTCTTCAAAGATTTTTAAGTGCGAATATGGGTTCTCCATATCAAGGCCATGAAAGGCAGGTAGAAGTCGAACAAAACTTGGTTTGAAATTGAAATGGATTGAATCGAGAGGAGAAACTACACAAGATGGTGCACTAGTCCTTACCAAATTCATCTAATCTCTAAGGGTTCTTAGTTGGTTTTGATCATTTTGTTGGGAACGGTTGTCCCCTTCATCCGTGAATCTTTCCACTTGATTGTCGATCATGTTTTCTAAAGAAGATGATGTTTTTCTAACAAGTCTACCACTAGATGTTCGTGACCAAATTTTCATGCAAGAAAGAGACAAGAAAAGCGAAGAAAAGATGAACACACGACAAAGGAAAAAAATTAAGATCTAAAATGAGAAAAGAGAATACTTACAATTTTGTATGCCCAATTTTACCTTCCCTGGCAATGGCACCAAAAACTTGACACATCCGAAAAAGGATTATCTCCCAAGTATAGGAGTGTCGAAGTAATAAATCTTGTGAGACCGAGGCTAATCCACGAGGAAGGAGTTTTAGCGCTACAAACTATAAAGTAAGCAAATATGATATGGATGATTCAAAGAGATGGCAAGATAATATCAACAAATATAAGTAAAGAACAAGTTCATAAACAATAAATAAGAATAATTAAAATACAAGAGAAATTAACATAATAATAATGAAATCTAAGGCTAGGAGTTCCACCTTTGATATATCAAATAAGGATAAGTAGCCCATTTTAGTTATATGAATTATATTTGTTTCGTTACCAATATGTATACCACTTATTGTAAATGGGTTCAAGCGTCCAATGTGCTAATCACCATATGTCTACAATAAATCAAGGTTTCTAACTAGACTTGTTCAGTAAGGAAGAACCATACGACATCTAGAAAGGATCTAAGCATTTGATGTGCCAAGGATTGTCGATAATAGATCAAGACCTCCACTTTACGAGTAGTGTCAAGATTGATTAAAAAAATAAATATAAATCATATAAAATAAATAACACAAGATTATGATTATTAAGCACATGTCAAGGGTTAGAAAATCCTTATTCTCATATCAAGGGTTTCACCCTTTCACCTTAGCAAGAGATAATTTAGCAAGACATTATAAAAGAAAGAAAACAAATTGCAAGAAAAAGAAAATTCATTAATAAAATTAAAACACAAGAGAGAAAATCACAATAACAAGAGATCCCAGTCAAGGCCAAGATGCCTAAATGGGTCACAAGGCACCTCTATTTATAGATACATTCAAGGGCAAACTTGTCAAATTACAAATGAATAATTGTCAAACATAAGATGCACCAACTTTGACAATTGGGGTAATTAGGTGAACCGACTTTGACCACTGATTTTAACATTGAATTACTGGGAATTTTAATCACATGTCTTCATGAAATCATACATATTTCTCTCAGCTTTCTAGAACATCTTGATTCATACGATTTAGATATATATCTTGAGAGATATGGTTAAAATACTGAGGCATGGTCAAGCTAGACTAAAACTGTAGATGAGTTCACTTCAAGTCTATTTTTGGTCACTAAGAGCCCGAATTTGATTATTCTTGTGAAATATAATCTTGTAGATAATTTAGTCAGCGTTCCAAAACATTAAGATTTGCACCATTCTGATCTATAAATAGAAAGTTATGCTCATTTTACCGAACCTGTAACAAAACCAAAATTAAGAGAAAGTTAATTCCAAAGATGCAAAGACTATAAATATGCTTAAGTTGAGGAATTTAATGACACTATTAATGCAATATGATGAACTAAACTCTTATTAAGCATACATATTTAAGTGTTCGTCGGGCTCATTCACATTTCTATATCTCATACACACAGAATTTAGACAAACATATAACTCACATACACATCAAAGTGTGCGACATCACGTTTCATAAATCACTATAAACCCCGATCAAATCATTTCCCATATTAAGGTCCATGTATTCATGGCCCCATCCACATTCCATCAACACATTTAACATATATTCACAAACACAATCATTAAACACATTTCATTAAGAGTTAATATCTGTTGTGTCCACAGAATGGTCTAGCTACTTACCTGATTAGCCTCGCCTCTTAATTTTATTTTCCTGTATTTCTTGACAACGGTATCATATGTATCAAGAGAAGAAACGCAGATGTTTTAAATTCACCTCTTCTTCTTCTCTTTCCTCTCTGGTAGCCATTGCCATAGTCATGACGCACTGATTAGTGTCCATTTAGAAATCATTAAAGCCCTTATAGGTCAATAATAGTTTAACTAACCAATAACATCATTTATTAAACTCTATTACACACACATATTAGTTGGATTATTATAATAAGAGGTTATTCATTTTCAATCATCACCAAACTTCATGGAACTAAAATAGACATACATATTATAGTCCATGAATTTTATTGAGTAAAAATAAGGTCATGCACCCCTTGAAAATCCTTAATGTCATTCACACAGCAAATCTGTCTGCAGACTTCTCAACTGAACAGTACAATTTTGAGGAATTTTATAAAATTCTACAATACTCAAATCTCTACCAAACTTTCCAGTCTAAAACTAGACACATATAAGAGTCATTAAACCAAAAATGATGGTTTTCTAAAGAGTTTAAGTCAGTCAAATGAAATTTACTCCATATGCTCTGTTCTGGAAATTATCATTCACAATCCTTTAAGTCCGGCTTTGGAAATTCATAAAAATTCATACACAACTCCAAAAATCATGAAATTTTGCAGTTAGCAAAAAACATATCCAAAGGTTTGCATATCAAAGTTCAAGGAATTTTACAAAGATTTGCCCCCTCAAATCGAGTTCATTGGCCATGCCCTGTTCTAAAACAGTAGAATTCAACAATTTCAAACCAGAAGTTCAAATATTCATTACAATTCACACACTATGAAATTTTAAGTGTTTTAAAATTATATAAACTCCTTGATGTGTCTAGTTTACCATAGAAAAATTTCAGAGTCAACAAACAATCATGGGATTTATGGGAATTTTCGGACTTAGGACTATTTAGAAAAACAACTCTGCAGGATTTATACTTATGCTTTACTTCTAGCTTCCTAGCATCATCAAATCTCTAAATTCTTCCATAACTCACTCTAATTCATGTTTTTTTAGCCATTTACAGAATATGCCTAACATGAAATATCACAAGCCACAATAAACCATCACTTAATTGCATGGGTATGGCTAGAGCTAGAGAGATATGACTGAATCTTTACCTCTTGGCCTCTTGTTTTCTTCCTCTCCTCTTGATTTCATGGAAAAATTGAGGGAAATAAGGAGAGAGGGTGCTGGACGTTTCAAAGAGAAAGGGGGAAGAAAAATGGGTCTTTCTAGAGTCTAAGTGTTTATATAGATAAACATGAAGGGGAAAAACATAATTCAGCCCCTGTTTACCTTAATTCTTTCAATCACCTCCTCCAATCCTTGTTTTATTACAACAACACCTATACCCAACACATTATATATGGTAACATAAAATAATCATAATCATTAGTAAACTTTTGGGTGTTACAGTTCAGCTTTTATTGATCTTCCTTTATGGCTTGATCATATGCAGACAAGTTATCTTAAAATGGTAAAAAATTCAAATTTGAATAAAATTTGATCGTATGAGTCTACTGATATTGGCAAGTGCTCTTAAGCGAACTTAACAAAGTGGATGTAGATGCTTCTGTACATTTGAGCATAAGCCGTTATTGGCTGTGTTGGAGTTATGGTAACAAAATGGAAGAACATTGGAACAGTAACTGTAAGGCCAATATAACAGATCTTCAATGAACAAATTTGTGGATTAAGAATAATTTATTAGTTACAAATTCTCAACTATTTTATTTTTACACGTTTATTATGTATAATAAGGATCGACCAGTTATAAAGTAGTTGCTGATTAATTTAAATCTAGGAATAATAATTTTTTTCTACTTAATTTCTTTTAGAATTAAATTTATTGACTTTTCATCCAAAAATTCATATTATCTTATTATTAGAAGGCTTAAAGTATTATTGTTAAGCTCACATCTACAAGCTTGAAGTTTTAGAAAAGTGGCAAACTTAATATAGTATCAGAGCCATAATGACCCAACGATCGCAGCTTCAAATCCCCTTCATGTTATTTAAAAATTAATTTAAAAAAATATTTTATTTGGCCCACTTATAAGACCTATTTAGACATGTGAGGCTTTATTCGGTCTATGTTGCAAGTGCACAAGACCCTTACATGTGAGGAGGAGGCGTATTAGAAGGCTTAAAGAATTATTTTTAAGTTCACATCTACAAGCTTAAGCTTTTAGAAAAGTTATATATAGCATAAGTATTTATATAAAACCTATTTTCAAATTATGAATCTATCTTATATTTATCTCCTCTGAAATAAAAGATATAGTACAATTAAATTAATGGTCTTGCTCAATCCAATGTTGTGGTTATATCCGTAGGAAAGTTATGAAAAGAAATTAAGTTACTAGAATTTATTGAAGTTAATTTTAAATATGATGATAAAATATTTAAAGTCTAATTGTGTTTGTTAACAAGTAATGGAAATGTTTCAGAAGTATAAAGCAAAGCAAGTGGAAGAAGAATTATATGATCAAATTACTGCATCTAAGACTTAATTAAACATTGATAGGTAAATTAATTATAGGAGTGTTAGTATTTTTTGAGAATCAAAATCATGTATATAATTCAAAAGTTCGATGAATACTTCATTGAATAGTTATCATTCTCTTTCATGTTCATTGACAAGAAAAAATTTGTTAATTCCTGTTTGCAGAAAAGAAGATTGACATGGCATTCAAAAACAATGGTCATGTTGAATCACTAGCTTTCACCAAACCCGAGGTTTTGGTTTTATTTGTTTTTAATGTTTACTTACATACTCTCTTATGTTCTGTCAAGCCAAATAAAGTCTTTAGAAATTGTAATTATTTATGTAATGCTCTCGCTGATATTTATGTTGTGGCAAATGGAGGGCGATATTAAGCTTATTAATTAGGAGCTCTTTAGTAGAGAGAATCAAAGTTTTATCTTCAGAATAAACATTGGTAGTTTTCCAATCGAAAATTACTTTTTAGGCAGACAAGTAAAAGATCTGTAAATTCCACTAACTTGATTCATTGTTGAGCTCAAAGAATGCTGAAACTTGTTGAGGTTTCGAGCTTTCGATCACCTCTTGGCAGCAACATTAGGAGAAATTCCCTCTTGACAATTCACTAATGCAGAGGAATCCTACCGATCAAGTGAAATCTCATGATGTTGTAAAGAAATCGCTCTACTTGAAGTGAAAGAATTACATCACATTTTGAGGTAAGTTTTATAATAAAATCATCAAATTTAGAACTGTGAAAGTATTCCCCTAAATGCTTGTAGCTATTTCTTTCATCTTTAACTAAGACGTATTCACGCCTGAACAACTGTGGAAAACAATGCACGTTAAACTTTGTCATTGCATTGGAGGACCCGTTGTGGGCATTTGAGCTTCAAGCCAATGCTTCATGTGTTTTCCAATTGGCAATCAAGAAGAATATTTATCACCATGATATGTCTTCAGGTATGTTCCAGTGGATCCATTTTAGAAATTATTTGCATTGTTTGTCTATCAAGGAAAAAAAAATTGGTTACACTACAAGAAAATGGGCTTTTTACCGCGGTAAAATGCCTTCTACGGTGGGCATACGGCGGTTTCAGCTCGCCGTATAAAATAGCGTCGTAAAAACTCATTTTAATTTTTACCGCGGTTTCGACTCGCGGTAAAGAGAGTTTTACCGCTAGCTAAACGCCCGCCGTAAAGATTCGTGGTATGGTGGAATTTTTTTACTGCGAGCTCATGGCCCGACATAAAAAGTGTCCCAAGTCATTAACCGCGGTCTATAGGCCGCAGTAAAAAAGTGCTCTAGTCCTGGGAAGCCTTTTGTAATTTTGATGAAATCCAGGCCTGTATTACTGAATTTCAATCTATTTTTGTCTAATTAATTTAAAAAATTCATCACATGAAAACATGAACCAATAAAATGATATTCCAATAAAAAATAAGAGTACAACATAAAAGTATATTTACATACACATAAATTAATAAGTTATACATTCACATACAACATAAAAGTACCAAGTTTATTTGCAATCTCAACAATAATTGAAGTCTAGAAGTATAAAATATGTCTAGAAGTCTTATTCCGATTCAAGTTGTCATGTGAAAAAAAACCTGCACAAATAAAATGTAATAATTAGATGTCTTACTATTACTAAGTTTATTAGAGAGGTTTAAATAAAGTTATTTGCCAAAATTTATTTATTACTGAATAATGATAAATAACTTCATATATATCTAATTCTCCTCATTCTCCTTTTCATTTGTTGTTGCGATGTTCACGTTGACGCGATTTTGGTGTGCACTTGAAGCATCCGGAACTGAAGCCTAAGACATTTTAAAAAGTTTAGAAAAACTTTTAGTCCTATATAGTTCATCATCAAGTTCGATTTTTTAATATATCATTTACTTGTGAGAAAGGAACATCCACTCAACACATTTAGAAAGGAACTGAATTTAAAATGGAAGCTTCGAAAACTTATTTATAGGTATGAGAAAACATGCAAACTAGCTAGCTATTACAAATAATTAACTCACCTATCCTACATTTGTGGAACAACAAAAGGAATTGGATGAAAATGAAATTGAGTAGGTTAGAATATTTAGAATCATGTGGAAGACTATGTCAAAATATTTAGAATCAGTGGAAGACTATAATGAATCCTGGTGTAGTCAACAGTCATTCTAGGAGATATATTGATGGACAACGAAGTTATAGTGGCAGTAGCAGCATGAGATAATGATTTTTGGGTGAGGATTTGCAGTTGTAGATCAACAACTTTGTGTAGGTGTATGTGGCTGCATTTGAGATTGTAGTTGGGGGACAGTCACTAAAGCAGGGTTATTGCTGCAATTGGGATTTTAAATACAGGTAATGCTAGCGATGGAAGTGGCTTATACACCTCTAATAATTAGTTTAAATGCAGATTCCGTGTTAATCTAAATCAACTCTTATGAGTCTTGCCTGTGAGGTGCATGGATGACATGATATTTGTGAGAATTTACAAATAGAAAAACTTGTATAACACTTTTAACAACCTTGATTCAAATTGCATCAAATTTTCTATAAGATTTCAGCAAAACCCAATTATTACAGCTGCAAACAGTACTAAGATCTTTTGTTAACAATACACTTTTTTCATCATCAAGTTAAAGTTAAGTAAATACCTGAGGTCGCATAGGTGGTGGCAGCTGCTCTTCGATGTTTGAAAATTTATGTTGCAGAAAGTTGTACAACTGGGTATTATAGTCCTTCAGTTCTTTGTTCTCTACTTGTATTTCATGCAACTCTTGATGTAATTTCTCCACATCAACAGGTTGAGAAGAGCATTGACTTTTAATAATATATGGGGATGGACTCTGGCCATATGTGTGGGCATAACCACGATGATCATGTCCCATTACATCATGAAATACTCGTTCTGCCGCTACATCTGTCCGTTGATCATCAGGTATTCTAGACATTCCTTCTTTTAATTGGCTCTACAAAATGATGAGAATAAATCAAATGGTAAAAAAGAGGATCGTGTAATCAATTTCATACAAAATGTAATAGGAAATAAGTTAGTTTAAAAAGCATACAATTATTTCGCCACCCTCATTATCAACTGTTGACCCAGGTATGGCAACCCAAGAGGTGGGGGGGTGAATTAGGTTTTTATTTATCAAAACGGATTTAGAAAACTTTTCTTGAAAGATCAAAATTAGTTCACTCTTTCTTTGAGAATAAAGGTGAGGAAGATGAAATTAGAATTTATCAAAGATGCAATCAAAAGAATAATAGTAATGAACAATCACAAGTGCAAGTAAATGTAAAGAAGAAAGGGATAGAGAGTACAAACTCAATTTACGTGGTTCGGCAAACCTTGCCTACGTCCACGGGCTCCTAGCTCCGCTAGCTAAGCTTTCCACTAAGTTGTAGAAATCTTTACAACTTGCTTGATGAACAACCTCACCAAGACTTTTTCCTTCAACTCTTGATAACACTACACCAAGAGTTTTTCTTGATGAACAACCTCACCAAGGCAGCTTTCTTCAACCCTTGATAACACCACACCAAGAGTTCTTCTTGATGAACATCCTCACTAAGGAAACTTCCTTCAACTCTTGATAACACACAACAAGAGTTCTCTCAAGGATAACTATTATCCTTTACAAGAATATCTCACTCTCACCACAATACAAGAACATAGATAATTTTTATAACAAAAGTATAACTCTCTTCAAAGAGTAGATAAAGAATATAAAAGCTCTCTAGACTTGATATTTCTCTTGTTTTTTTCTTGATAGATGCTTCTCTTGCTCTTGGTGAATGCATGAGAGAAGAGCTCCTTTTATAGGCAAATGGGATGAACTTAATCAAGTGAAGACACCAACTCCAAATTTTCTGCCCACCATAAAAACTATAATCTTGTCTGCTATTTTTGTCAATGTTCCGTTTGAAATTTAAAAATATGCAAAACATAAAAGATCTGAACAATTGAGTAAGATTTTCAACGCATCAAGAACCAAGTCATTTGGATAACTGTAGCTCAAGATATGGCCAAAAAACCATTTGGTGCTCATGTGACTTGATTTTTCTTCCATGTGTCAGTTCACTGACTTGCATGTATATTATGTCAGCCTTCCGTTTGAAATTTGAATTTCTTCAAAGAATATGAAATTTTTTCCATTGAATTATCTTTCCAATTCCATAAGAATCAAGTTATTTGAATATCTCTAGCTCAAGATATAGATAAAACATCATTCGGTGCTCATATGAGTCGATTTTTCTTCTCTGTGTCAGTCTACCGAATTTCATGTCATTTATGTCGGCCTTCCATTTGAAATTTGAATTTCTTCAAAACATATGAAATGTGACTATGTCCTCTTTCCAATGCCATAAGAATCAAGTCATTTTGAGTTTTCTAGCTCAAGATATGTCTAAAAGAGTGTTCAGTGCTCATGTCAGCTGCTTCCATTTGTCTTTCAACTTGCATGATGATTTGGACAAACTTGCATTTGAAATTTGAATTTATTTAAAACATATGAAATATTATAAATTGAGCAAGCTTTCCAAAGGCTCAAGAATCACGTCATTTGGACATTTGTAAGGAAATATATGATCAATTGATTTAATATTACTCATGTGTTACAGTCCTTGAATCAAACCTTGTTCTTAAACTTTGGTGCCTTTAACATGTAGTCTTCTCCTTAGCTTCAACACTTCATTTTAATAAGCCTCTTCTTGATTTTACAATTATTTCAATGATATTACTCTTGCACATAAATAAACATGTTAGTAAATCACAATGAATCAATGTGTATTGTTATCATCAAAATTATCATGTAGCCTTAAGGCTAACAATCTCCCCCTTTTTGATGATGACAAACCATTGATTACTTTAAAATAATATCTAAAATCAAGAATGAAAATAAAATCAAGAATAAGCAAAAATAGAGCAATTATTATAAATGCAAGCAATCCAACCATTTCTCCCCTTTTTCTTATCATCAAAAAGATATAATCAAATTAATTACTCCCCCTTAATATATTCTCCCCCTTAACATATGTTACCATTCAAAGATTATCATATGAAAGAAAAATTAAGACATATCCAACATGCATAATACTCTTCTAATAGTGCAAAATTTATCTTGACTAAAGGGTTTAGTTATATTTGGGTCTAGGGACTAATTCCCAAACTTGATTTCTCTCAAATTGGTTTAATTCTTCTTGCATAGCCAAAATCCAACTTTTGTCATTTTCGACTTCTTAAAAGATTTTGGTTCAAATTGAGAGACAAATGCAAAATGATTACAAAAGATCCTAAAAGAAAATCTAGTTCTCATATCTTGTGATGGTTCACCAATAATGAGATCTTTAGGGTGAGCTTTTACATACCTCTATTCCTTCGGTAATTCTTGGGAAGAATCATTTACTTCCTCAAACTTTTCTTCTTGAAGTTGTCATTCATCTTGGCTCTTTTCATCAAGCCTTGATTCCATGATTTGCCTTTCTACCTCAACAATATCATCATCTAAATTCTTTGAAGAAATCACATTAGTTTCATCAAATTCAACATGCATAGATTCTTCAATAGCAAGAGTCTTTTTATTAAAAACTCTATATACTTTATTATGGTTGGAGTAGCCAACAAAAATTCCAACATCAGCTTTTGTATCAAATTTTTCAAGGTTATCCTTGGTGTTTAAAATAAAACATTTACATCTGAAAACTTTAAGAAATCCAATATGATTTTCTTCATTTCCAAAGTTCATAAGGAGTTTTCTTTATTAAAGCTCTAATATGAACTCTATTGATTATAAAGCATGCGGTATTAATGGCTTCGGCCCAAAAATATTTTGGCAAATTAAGTAACATGGTCCTAGCCATTTCTTGGATAGTTCTATTTTTCCTCTCAACAACACCATTTTGTTGTGGAATTCTAGGTGCTGAAAAATTATATTCAAAATCATTTTCATCACAAAGATTTTCAAATGCAACATTGTCTACTTCACCACCATGATCACTCCTAATGGACACAATAGAAAATCGTCTTTGATTTTGGACTCTTTTTGCAAATTTTGAAAAAGCTTGTGTAGTCTCATTGTTACTTTTCAAGAATAACACCCAAGTGAATCTTGAATAATCATCCACAATAACAAAAACATAATACTTTCCACCAAGGCTTTGAGTTCTTGATGGTCCAAAAAAAATTCAAATGAAGTAATCGTAGATGTTTATTTGTTGAAATAAATTTCTTTTGTTTAAAAAAATTCTCACTTGTTTTTCCAAGCATCACAAATCTTATCATTTTCAAATTTTATTTTTGGAAGACCATCAACTAAATCATTTTTAAAATTTTTTGAAAATGTGTCCATGCTAGCATGACCTAACCTTCTATGCCATAACCAAGCATCATGATTAACAATGAAACAATTTTCTACATGATCATTAACATCAATATCAATTGTATAAATATTACCACATCTATTACCAACAAATAATGTCTTATTGTTACTAACATCCTTAATCACACATCTATTAGGCTCAAAAGCAACAAAATATCCCTTATCACACAATTGACTAATGCTAATCAAATCATGTTTCAAACCATTAACAAGCAAAACATCTTTAATAATATGTGAAGAAGGGTTACTAATATCACATGTCCGATTACCCTTCCTTTGGCATTATCACCGAATGTCACATATTCTCCTTTCTTCATGATTAATCTTGAGAACTTGGAGGCATCTCCGGTCATATGCCTTGAGTATCCGCTATCTAAGTACTACTTGTGTTTGCCACTCCTTTGTTTCAACAATCAATACTTAAAGAGCGACTTTTTGGTACCCAAATGTTCTTAGGTCCTTGGGGGTTAGTTATGGTACATTTTGGAACCCATATTTGTTTCAAATTAGGATTTCTCTTAATGTAGCAAGAATGCACTTTGTGTCCTTTTCTTCCACAATAATTACATAAATGATTAGGATTATTCCTAGAAGATGCATGAATCAAATACTTTTGATTTTATAAGTTTTATATCCTAACCCTCTTTTATAAAAAACATAGCTTTGGTTTTGTAACATAGAATTCAAATTTTTTGCGCTTTTTGTAAAACTATCAACAATATTTCTTAATTCATTATTTTTCTTTTTCAAAATAGCATTTTGTTTCTCCAATTTATCAAAATCCTTTTGCTTTAAAATGTCATTTTCAGTTTTTAATAAATGTATTTGATTTTCCAAACTTTCAAATTCTTTTTGCTTTAAAATTTCATTTTCATTTTCTAAAGCTTCATTTATTTCTACCAACTCTTCTAATTGAGATAACATGATTTTTGACTTCTTTTTTAAAGCATTGATTTTTTAATTTTGTTTATCAACATGCACATTTAAATTTTGGAATGCTTCAAGTAATTCATCATATGAAAGCTTAGGATCATAGTTTAGAATACTTACCTCATCTTCTCTTAAAGCCATGAAGCACATGTTTGCCACTTTGCAATCTTCTTCTTCATTCTCTTTTAAGGTGATTTCATGAGTCATGAGAGAACCCATAAGTTCTTCTAATGGTAGGTTGGTGAGGTCATTTGCTTCTTGAATTGCCGTCACCTTTGGCTTCCAAGATTTTGGTAGAGACCTAAGAATCTTTCTCACCATTTCAACATTAGAATACGATTTACCAAGAGATTTCAAACCATTGACAATATCCATAAATCTAGTAAACATTTCAGAAATTGATTCATCCGGTTTCATTTTAAAAAGCTCATAACTATGAACTAGCATACTAATTTTAGATTCTTGAACTTGACTAGTTCCTTCATGAGTTACTTCAAGTTTGTTTCATATTTCTTGTGCCGTAGAACAAGTAGATATTCTATTAAACTCATTTCTATCTAGAGCACAATATAGCACATTCATAGCTTTAGCATTCAAACTCAATTTCCTTTTATCATCTTCACTAAACTCTTTAGATTCTTTAAGCATGCTTTCATCATTTTCAATTTTGGTAGGAACAAAAAGTCCTTCCAAAATAATAGACCACAAATCATAATCAAAAGATTTCACAAAAATGCTCATTCTAGTTTTCCAATAAGAGTAATCACTTCCATTAAAAAATTGAGGTTTAAAGATAGAAAGCCCCTTAACATATGAAGTTGGATTAAAATTTGCCATATCTCAAAATCGGTTAAGATTTTAAAAAAAATGAGCAACCTTGCTCTGATACCACTTGTTGACCCAGGTATGGCAACCCAAGAGGGGGGGTGAATTGGGTTTTTATTTATCAAAACGGATTTAGAAAACTTTTCTTGAAAGATCAAAATTAGTTCACTCTTTCTTTGAGAATAAAGGTGAAGAAGATGAAATTAGAATTTATCAAAGATGCAATCAAAAGAATAATAGTAATGAACAATCACAAGTGTAAGTAAATGTAAAGAAGAAAGAGATAGAGAGTGCAAACTCAATTTACGTGGTTTGGCAAACCTTGCCTACGTCTACGGGCTCCTAGCTCCATGAGCTAAGCTTTCCACTAAGTTGTAGAAATCTTTATAACTTGCTTGATAAACAACCTCACCAAGACTTTTTCCTTCAACTCTTGATAACACCACACCAAGAGTTCTTCTTGATGAACAACCTCACCAAGGCAACTTTCTTCAAGGCAACTTTCTTCAACTCTTGATAACACCACACCAAGAGTTCTTCTTGATGAAGAAATCTCACCAAGGCAACTTTCTTCAACTCTTGATAACACCACACCAAGAGTTCTTCTTGATGAACAATCTCACCAAGGAAACTTCCTTCAACTCTTGATAACATACAACAAGAGTTCTCTCAAGGATAACTATTATTCTTTACAAGAATATCTCACTTTGACCATAATACAAGAACATAGATAATTTTTACAACAAAAGTATAACTCTCTTCAAAGAGTAGATAAATAATATAAAAGCTCTCTAGACTTGATATTTCTCTTGTTTTTTTTTTTTTATAGATGCTTCTCTTGCTCTTGCTAAATGCATGGGAGAAGAGCTCATTTTTATAGGCAAATGGGATGAACTTAATCAAGTGAAGACACCAACTCCAAATTTTCTGCCCACCATAAAAGCCGTAATCTTGTCTGCCATTTTTGTCAATGTTTTGTTTGAAATTTGAAAATCTACAAAACGTAAAAGATCTGAACAATTGAGTAAGACTTCCAACGCATCAAGAATCAAGTCATTTGGATATCTGTAGCTCAAGATATGGCCAAAACACCATTTGGTGCTCATGTAACTTGATTTTTCTTCCATGTGTCAGTCCACTGACTTGAATGTGTATTATGTCAGCCTTTCGTTTGAAATTTTAATTTCTTCAAACAATATGAAATTTTTTTCATTGAATTATCTTTCCAATTCCATCAGAATCAAGTCATTTGGATATCTCTAGCTCAAGATATAGACAAAATATCATTCGGTGCTCATATGAGTTGATTTTTCTTCTCTGTGTCAGTCTACCGAATTGCATGTCAATTATGTCTACCTTCCATTTGAAATTTAAATTTCTTCAAAACAAATGAAATGTGACTCAATAAGTCCTCTTTGCAATGCCATAAGAATCAAGTCATTTTGATTTTTCTAGCTCAAGATATGTCCAAAATAGTATTTAGTGCTCATGTCAGCTACTTCCATTTGTCTTTCAACTTGCTTGATGATTTGGACAAACTTGCACTTGCAATTTGAATTTCTTTAAAACATATGAAATATTATAAATTGAGTAAGATTTCCAAAGGCTTAAGAATCACATCATTTGGATATTTGTAGAGAAATATATGACCAATTGATTGAATATTGCTCATATGTCACATTCCTTGAATCAAACCTTGTTCTTAAACTTTGGTGCCTAAAACATGTAGTCTTCTCCTTAGTTTCAACACTTCATTTTAATAAGCCTCTTCTTGATTTTACAATTATTTCAATAATCTTATTCTTGCATATAAATAAACATATTAGTAAATCTCAATTAATCAATGTGTATTGTTATCATCAAAATTATCATGTAGCATTAAGGCTAACATCAACCACATCTCCACCACTTGTAGTTCTAGTCTTAATAAACACACTAATGCGATCAGTTTTTTCTCCACGCTTTGACATTTTAATAAAACAAAGAATTATTAGTTTACAATTACAAATGAAGAAAGTTACAAATAAACTGTATTGACTACCTTTGCAAAATCTCAAACAATTCATATGAATTTAGATGTTGTTAAAACTTACCTCTTCTCTCTTATTTGCAAAAGAAGTGCGACTAGTCCTATGAAGCACAAACTGATGGGCACGAATTGCCTTATTTCTCTCTGCCTATTTCTGTAATATTAAAGAGCCAAAACAAACCAATAAATATATAGTTTATACATATCTAATTTGTTAGGATGTTTTGGTGAAAACGATTATGTTAACCATGATTTTGATTACTTACTTGAGCTCCTTTGCTGCTCCAATAAGCGACCAAAATCTTTCAATGCTCTTCAATAATTGTTGGAGGAGTAAAGGCTAAACGTGCCTCATCCGTCGGATATGGATTGTAAAAGTCCACTACAAGAAATTTTCACATATTTATCGCTTTGTATTTTTTTATTTGGCCTTTTTTTAAGAAAGTGAGAACTATAACAATATTATGAAAGTCAAACCCATATTTCTTCATACTTGTCACTTATTGTTTTGATTATATTATATATTTCTCATATTTTTAGATAGTGACAAGTAATGAATAAGTAATTAGGATACATATGAAAACAAATAAAGTTTAAATACTAAAAGTAATTTTCAGGGGTGATTATGAAAAATTTTAATATATTAAAAATTCAAGTCATTTTACTAAACTATATAAACAAAATAACTCCAAAAACCTAACCTAAAACCTAAACTAAGCCGTCTCTCTCGTTCTCTCCAGTGCCGCAGTAGCACCTCCGCGACTCGCTGACAGTAGCAGTGGTGAAGTGAGAGAGGAAGAGGACCGCGACTCGCCCACAGTAGCAGCAGTAAAGTGAGAGAGGAAGAGGAAGAAGATGGAGGGCGTATCGTACCAGCGATTTCCCAAGGTCAAAATCTGCGAGCTGAAGGACGATTATTGTAAATTCGAGCTCCGTGACACTGATGCCTATATGGCCAACGCCCTTCGCCGCGTCATGATTGCTAAGGTCCCTACCATCGCCATCGACCTCATCCAAATCGAGGTTAACTCAACCCATCCTCAACAACGAGTTCATCGCTCACCGCCTTGGCCTCTTCCCCCTCACCAACGAACGCGCCATGAGCATGCACTTCTCACATGACTGCGACGCATATGACGGAGATGGCCAGTGCGAGTTCTACTCCATCAAGTTCCATTTGAGAGCCAAGTGCATGAGTGACCAAACTCTCGATGTTACGAGTAAGGATTTGCACAGCTCCGATCACACAGTTGTTCCCGTCAATTTCGTCGATTCTGGCACCTACGACGCTAGCGATCAGCAACGGTGAGATTATTTTTTTGAATAAATAAACTTTATTATTGATCTGTAATAAGCTGTTCAATTTAATGCAATTTTTGTAATAAATTTGTGTAATTTTGATTGAGATTATCTTATACTTTTGTTTGTTCTGGTTTGTATCTTTTGATAACACTGCCAAAAGATCATTGCTTTTTTATATATCCTTGAACTATCGCTAATCTGAAATCTAATTTAGCATAGACTCTGGGTTTATATCTATCTATTACAGTAGGTAAATAAGAATCCTAAATCTATGGCATAATGCATTTGACAAGCGAATGGTGCAATTTAGCTTATGTAAAAATTTCTTAGACACAGACCTTTTACTAGTAATACTTCTTTGCAGTCCCATCCCATATATATAAAAAGATGCATACTTAATTGCAAACATATAGCTTTGACTTAGCATGTGTGTGTGTGTGTGGTGAAATTATATTACTGGCCTTTACTGAAAGCTGCTTATATTCAATTTTCTAAATTCTCGTATATTGGTCAGGTGAACAAGGAATGGTAGATGAGGCACAAAAAGCATTGGAAGAAGCTGAAGCACTTTAGAAGGTTGTAATTCCCTAAAACTATATAAGTTTTCTCGAATCATGGAATTTTCTTGCACTTTGACCTGTATCATTATTTTATTTTTGTTTTAAGCTTCTGATACTTTCTTTTTGTTTATGGATAACTGTTCTTTTTCTCTTCCATTCAGCTTCCTACCAGATAGGATCCTGTTTTAGAATCTTCGAAATACACAGCTGCAGATGTGCGTATTGTGAGTCCGTCTTTCTCTACTATATTTGCATTTATCTATTTATCTCTTTAATTTTAGCTCCATAATTCTAAAACAAACAATTTAAAGACAGAAGACAATGAAATAGGACAATCTGAGTGTAAATAGATATCCTTATATTTGTATGAATTTTTAAAAGCAATCATTTGGACTCTATCATGTCAGGTTCTCAGAGAAAAATCATAACTTTGCACTTTAAAAAAATTAAACTAGAAAACCTGGATGTTAAATTAAACACTTTAAAAAAATTTTTGCATTTTGTCCCTCTCTATTTTCCTTTTTGTAGATTTTATTTGTTTGTTGCAGAATAAATAAGCTTTTGGTTAAATAACTGTTCATATTGTATTATGGCTGGTTTGCTTTCTGGAGTGAGCAATATGTTTGCTTATGTGCAGATATGTGGCTTGTGGTAGATTTCAGTTTCTTAATAATGTTTTACGTTATTGTACTGACAATCATTTCTATCAGGGTTGGTGAATTGTCTGCTACTAAGTTGGACAATCTTATGGTCATTGTTGCAAACTTCAGGCAGTTTAAAATCCCTGGCTGGTTTTTGAATAGACAAAAGGATTAAAAGGATGGCAAGTTCTCTCAGGTTGTATCTAATGCACTTGACATGAAGTTGAGATATGATCTTGAGCGTCTCAAGAAAATCAGGTAATCTTTGATTTGCCATCTTTCCTAAATCAGTTACCCTGGAAAAAATTATATTAAAAATTTTGTACAGTAATAACTGAATAGCTGGCCCAAATGCTTGTGGGAGGAGTAAAGATTGATTGTGTAATAGCAGCTGTATTATTAGATTAATAATCTATTTTGTAGCATCAGTGGAAAAAAATTATGTTAGATTGTGTATAGTAAAAAACTAAACTTCTGGCCTGGAACACTTTGGTGAAGATTGAAGTGTTTGTGTATGGGAAAGGGTAGTGTGTCTAGTGGATATGCTTTGCACTATCATCTCTGATAGGAAAGAAAACATGCATAGGAAGGCCTTTTTTATAATTGTCTCGTATAACCATAAATTCCTGTTGAGGTCCGATTAATTTTAGATTAATGGAACATACTGAATATTTGGTTTCTTCTAGGCCCTGCGTTATATCAGAAAAATAGCTCAGGAGACTAGTGGTGAGGTAGTTTATGGGCTGGGCAGGTAACCTGCTATTCTTAGAACTTTCAATCAGAGATTAAGCAGGTAGCTATATGGTTATCTTGATCTGTTTATCATTGTACTTGTACAAGCATTCAGTATGTGTACGTGTTCATGTATTTACTGTGTGAAGTCAAGAGTTCAGTATGTTTGCCACAATTTTTTGTTTGTTTTCCTGTAAAGGCTTCAATAATGCTATCAATGGATTTAATGATGATGGCTGGTCATTGATGAATTGTGATGGTGCTGAAGATGTGATAATTGCAGTTAATTCAACTAGGAGTTTGACCACCACATCTAATCCTACTACTTCCCTTTCATTCCTTGGAGGTATCCCCTGTGCAAAGGCTTACATGTTACTTCAAGTAAGTTATAAATCTCCTATTTTCAAATTCATTATGACCTTTTCTTTTTTTTGATGTGCTAAAACAATATGCAGTGTTTGTTCGTTGATAATGTTGTTTATATTTATTTTCTCCTTTCAGAATGTTCTGCATCATTGAAAGACGGTACCTTTGCATATCCAGGAATGAGGCCTACAAGGTTTACTGGGAGCCAAATCATTATGCCACTTGGTCACACGATTGGACATGAAGAGGTATGTGCTTCTATAGTCTTCTGCTTCCTGTTGAGGAGTCAGAACTCATATAATGTGGGAAAGCTGGCACTGAGATATCTGACAGTGAACTAATTCTCTGTATACTCCAGTTGCTTGAAGTGATTCGACTTGAAGGGCATTCTCTTGCACAAGAAGGTGCTTTTGTTTCAAGGGACATTCATCTACCACAGGTTCTGTTTATATATTTTTTTTAAAGAAGTAATAGGATTATTTGCTTGTATTATATCTAACTTCTTGCATTTGCTCAGCTGCAGTACTTGTTTTTTTTTTAACCCTTAAATTTAATTGCTTGTTTAACTCAAATGTAAGAAGGGCCAAATCTTCTACATTCTAACGGCTTGTTTTCTTTGGCAGATATGTAGTGGAGTTTATGAAAATGCTGTAAGGGCAAGTTCTGAACTTGTCTTTGCTCCAATTGATGAAATGTTCCCAAATGATGGTCCCTTGCAACCCATATATCATTTTCATATCAATTCGTCCATGTTTCTTTGCTATATTCCTTAGTGTTTTTATGTTTTTGTGTGGTTTTGATGTTTGTAGGAGTTTTGGAGCAACTTGCACAAAAATAGAGTAAAACCCTTCATTTTCACCTCTGCTAGTCAACCATCTTCTCGGATTTAATTGTATTGATATACAATGAACCCGATGACATATTATATACCGTTGGAAAGCTCTCGAAGTCTATTTTCTGGAGAAATTTACGGTTTATAAATCCATTCAGTGTACCAAAAGTTGTAATCAAAACAGTGTGAGAAGTATAGAAATGTAATTCCACAAATCACTGTAGCATGTATAATACGGGACACTGTAGCAGGTTACTGTAGCAGAGTATTTAAACACATTTTAGGGTTTTATTTTCATAACTTGAAGAGGGGAGAACGTGGAGGAGGCTGCATCTTTGGATTTCTCTCATCTCTTAGAGTTCTTGAAGGAGATTGAAGGCTTGGAAAGAGGAAGAACTACAAATCCTAAGAGATTTCATCAGATTTGCTAAGTTTTTCATTTCCCTTTCATTTTCTGGAATTGCTATATATTGTATTGTATTTGTATTGTGTCTGAATATGTGTAACTAAATCTGAATTGGTTGAGGGTGATTTCAAAGCCCTTGATATGGTTTTTGTGAGTTGATTGTGTAAGAAATTGGTTGAGGGTGATTTCAAACCAGATAATCGAGATGGAGCAAGTCCCATATCAGTTCTGCCACTGAAGGAAATCCTATCCTTTTAAAATCTATGAGTAGTAGGTAAATATCGCCGATAACCCATATAACAAAATTTCCTACTATGAGACAACCATTTGGAAACAGTATTTCCTAAACAACAAGGACATGCTTTCTCTCCTTTTGTACTCTAGCCCGATAGATTCGCATATGCCGGAAAGTCATTGATAGTCCACAACAATGCTACATGTAGCTTGAACATTTGTTGACACGATACATCATAGGTTAGTACACCTTCACTCCATAATTCTTTCAATTCCTCAATCAATGGTTGCATATAGACATCTACTTTATTCCCAATACCTTTGGGACCATCAATGAGAACAGACAATAGGCCATGTACTATGTTTTTTTTTTTTTGGAAAAGTTACTTAGTAATATAAATCCAAAAAAAGTTATGATGTACAAAAATCCGAGGGGCATACCCTAAGAATTATAAAAGGACGTAAAGTCCAAACATACAATCCAACAAAAAGATAGAAAATGAAGGCCACAAGCAGCCTAAAACAAAGTAAAAAAGCCACAAACGGCCTTAACAACGTAGAAGAGAAATGATCACAAACAGTCTAAAACATAAAAATACAAGAGCTTTAAACCTTCTTGTTTTTCTTTTTCTTACCCTTCTTTACCGGGGTAGCTCGGCTGTCTGAATGAGTATGGTCAATCCTATCAGATTGATCATCCTCACTAAGCCCATTCAAAGGCTCAAAACGAGTGGGAGAAGACTCAGGAGGTATCCGCCCTGAGGAAATAGATGCCTTACGATCTGTAGAACACTTGATAGTGCCCAAAAGTCTACCCTCGTCAGTCGCAAAAAGAAATGGAGAATCAGAATCTGAAACTGACTCTGCACTCGGAGCTGTAGTAGCCTTCGGAGGCTCAACTTGCACTGCAGAAATTTCTGGAATAGTAACTATTTTGGTGCAATCAGTAACCTTGGTCACATCCTTTTCTTTTCTCAAAAGGGCACTATCAGAGGTGCTAGCCTCATTCTTATCTGGACTTAAAGTCTTTACCGGTTCTGGACAACGATGACCAAACTGGCAACATTTGGGGCAATGTTTTGGAGTCCACTCATATTCAACTTGAATTTCAATGGGCTCTGGAGAGAGTTTGCACCTGAACTCAAAGTTCTTAACTCGAGGGCGTCTTGCATCAATAAGAACACAAACCCTCGCATACTCCAATCTAGATAGATCAGAAGTCGCCTTATCACAAGATTGAGGTTCTCCAACCATGCTGGAGATAATGCTAAGGCCTTTGGCTGTCCACAAAGGAAATGGAAGGCCATACAAATGGATCCAAACTGGTAGTGTCCGGAATGCTGTAAGATTGAAATCCAGATGCGGATGCCATTGCTGCAGGTAAATGAATTTACCTCCAAATATCCAAGGACCGCAAGCAATGATTGCATGTACCTCATCCTCAGTTCTAAAACGGAAGATGAGAAATCCCTTATCCGTGAAACGGACGTCCTCAAGACCACTAGATTTCCATGCACGCATCGCCATCGAACGTGCAGCATGGAAGGGCATCACATATCCCGAAAGAAGCCAACAAGACATCTACGCCATTCGGCTAAATTCTCGTCGACAATCTCATCTGGAATCTCAAGGATTGCACCCGGTTTCTTAGGAGTAACCGGACTCAATTTGCATCGGGTACTCGAATCAGTGATCTTGATTTTATCAGCCCAAGAGCCAGCAGTTGTCTTGGATGGATCCATCAAGTGAATTACAAATCAAATATAATGCAAACTCATAAAAAAAAGATGGAAAAACAAAAGCAAACCAGGCACCGAAGCGGCTTGGCTTCCAAAGTCGTCGTCACCTCTTTAAAAACGATAATCCACAAGGAATCAGAAAATCGACCAAGAGGCAAAGTTGCATGAAATAACCTGAAGAACAATCTGGGTGGGGCTTATAAATAGTGTCTCCGGTAAATGAATAGTAACCACCGCGGTGAACAGTAAAATCCAAATTGAAGAAGCGGCGATTTGAGGGGTTTCTGGTTGGAATCAGATGACGGTCAAGAAGAAAAAGTTGGTCAGTGTTGCCCGATCTACTAGATGGTGGCAAAGGTGAGATAAAACTCGCCGTTTTCCGGTGAGATGTGGCGGTGAATAGTTAATCCGAAACTTTGAGGCCTTGAACGGAGGTGTTGCGGCGCGAATCTGGTGGTGCTGATGAAGGGAAACTTGTAGAACGTTGCCTGATCTACAAGAATTTGATGGAGGTGAGATGCCACTCGCCGGTGACAGCGGCAGGCGGCGGTGAATAGTGAAAAATCCAAAACTTTGTGGCCTTGAACGGAGGTGTTGCGGCGCGAATCTGGTGGTACTGATGAAGGAAAACTTGTAGATCGAGTCAAGACCAACACGATGATGGCAAAGGTGGCATCCCACTCGCTCGCCGTCGATGATGAATAGTGAAATCCGAAACCTTTTTTTGCAATTTTAACCGTTTTTCTGCCGGAAACTGAGGGCGACCCAGAAGAAAATTTGTCTCAGGATATCCCGATCTACAATATATGTAGATTTGAAAGGCTGATTCGCAAATTGGCCAGAGTGAACAGTAATTCCGGTGACCCTAATTGAGAGAAAAATTTTCTCTCCCCCTCCCTCTCCCTAATTGATGCGTTCGCCCATGTACTATGTGCTATAGACATAGTCCTAAAAGGATTAAATCTATCAGCTGCCAAGCCAAGTCTCACGTTACGACAATCAATAGCAAAATCTAGATTTCTTTCATCAAAAGTTCTCCAACGAAGACTATCAGCCGGATGCCTAAGAACACCATCTTTAATGCGATCTTCTGCATGCCATCGCATAAGAGAAGCAGATTTTGAGGACATGAATAATCTTTTTAACCTAGAACTTAATGGAAAGTATCTAACTTGCTTTGCAGCTATCTTCCCATGCGAATTTGATGCATCATTCAACTCATCAAAGTTTTTATAGCGAGACACTTGGCATATGCAAAATCTATCCAAATTTGCAAACTCGCCTCTGAACAACATACAATTGTTAGGACAAGCATCCCAAGTCTTGTACGTAAACCCCAAGTCAGTAGTAACTTTTGACTTGGTCAGGAAAGGCCTTCTTCAAAAGTTCTAGTAACATTGTCATTAATTTGTCAGTTCATCTGTGCAACATCTTAAGTTGCAAAAGTTGAACAGTAAATGAAAGGGAGGTAAAATTTTCACAACTCGGATACAAAGGACACTCTGCCTGCTCAAGTAGCTTTATATACATTTCAGTTTCACTATCTAATGGACAACTACTACCTTCACCGAAGACATTATTCGAAATCTGCATGGCCTCATGTATCATTCCAACCATATTATCAACCCTTGTAGAATCACAACCAACCTCAAAATGTTGGTTAGGTTGGTCAGACTCTATAGGTGTATATTGTTCACCATGTAAGGTCCACCTCTTGTACGTTCTTAAAAACCCATTACATATTAAATGCTCCCTTGCTGTGTATCTATCCATAAGATATCGATTGTGACATTTCTTACATGGACATAATATTCTATTATCATTCACTAAATTACCAAAGGCAAAATTTAGAAATCCCTCCACCCCAGTGAAATATGCTCGACAACATCGATTTGGTAAGTCAATCCAACTCTTATCCATGAGAATTTCCCTTAAAAGTAATAACAACAATGTTTATATCAATACAAATTTATTCATGCACAAGTGAATAAATATAATATGAAACCTAATTGCAAACATTTATCTAAAAGGTTGGTGGTTGTATCCCATTCAAGAATGCATAAGTTTGTACTATAAACTAGTAGTCACAAGTTGCTCCATCTTAACAAAAAATTCGGCAGCATTTCCCTATAGTTCTCCAAGTACACATATACATAGTTGATTGAATGCATGTGTCATTTCGATGTTCAAAAATTAACACAAAACAGACAATCATCTATTATGTACTAAGAGAACTTGAGGAAATGTAACCAAATTTTTTTATAAGATGGAACAAAACATGACCAACTAATTTACAATACAAACTTATACATGCTTGAACTGTCCAAATCTAGACAATTCAAGAATCGTTACTAGATATATACTCTTCGTTGTCATCTTTCGATGAAAATGAAAAAATATATGTCATATAATAATTCTTGAACGGGGTCTAAGCTTATATGCATGAATAACAATTGAATATAACAATTTTGATTAACTTTTCAACGACATAGGAAAACATAATATTTATAACAAAGTATAGAAGCAGAATCCGTACTTTATGTGAAACTACCGTCTGGCTTTATTTGGTTTTAGTAGGCTTGTTTCTTTTTTTAAGGTTTAATGGGCTGTTGGACCATTTTTTTAATTTGGTTCTAGAAGGCTAGTGTCTTTTTATAAGGTGTAATGTGTTGTTGTCTTTTTTTTGTTTGTTTGCTTTAGTAGAATGGGTTGTTTTAATTTATAAGTGAATGGGCTAGGTTAGTTTAATTAATTATTGGCTTAATGGGCTGTTTCTATTTTTTTGGAATTAGTTGGGCCTAAATACTTTTTTTGGGTTTAGTGGGCTACCCACTTTGCATATGTTAGTGGGATGGGGTGGTTTAGTTTATAAATGAATGGGCTAGGTTAGTTTAATTAATTGTTGATTTAATAGGCTGTTTCTATTTTTTTGGAATTAGTTGGGCCGAAATGCTTTTTTTGGGTTTAGTGGGCTACCCACTTTGCTTATATTAGTGGGATGGGTTGGTTTAGTTTATAAGTGAATGGGCTAGGTTAGTTTAATTAATTGTTGGTTTATTGGGCATTATTAGGCCATCAATTTTTTGGGTTTAATGGGTTGTCGGCTTTTTTTTAGAATTAGTTGGGGCGTCATGCCTTATTTTTTTATTTTTTGTAATTATTTCCCTTCTACATTCAGTTAGTTGGGCCCTCTTTGTTCATTTGGTGGGCTGGTGTCTAATTTTTTTATTTGCGTAGTGGGTTGCCCACTAAACAAATGTTGTAGCAATTTTTTGGGCTTCTAATGATTCATAATTAGCCATAAATCAAACAATAATCAAATTTGGACAGCATTTCCTGCAAATGATTCATAATTAGCCATAAATCAAACAACAATCATTGCAGAAAAATCCACCAAAAACATGCTAACAGGACAAAAGTTTGTATGGTATGCATCAATTAGCTGATTTACATTAATCTGCATGTCATGTTTTCGCTCAATTCTAGTACATCAAATATGGCCCATTGATCATTTCAAAGTTAGTTTTGCAAATTAGATTATTCCAATTTGTTTCAAGGCATTGCCTCACCCAAACACAGAAGCAGGAACTGAATTCTTATGATTTAATTTTCTTCGTATTCGCACCTTCGCATTAGCAAATAACAATAGTATTGGCATAGGACAGAGAATGTGTAATCAACAAGTAGCAGTGAAAGAGTAACTATTTGGTATACTTATTCAGACCTAATAATCAGTCACCAAACCTCTATCTTCAGCTTGCTTCTTTTCAATTAATTAATCTGTTGGCAGGTTGATCCAACAATTGGAATTTGACAACCTAGAGAAAGAATTAAAAGAAAAAGAACATAAATGGGCAACCAATCTTCTATAACAACATAAATTTCAAATAAAGTGACTTTCAAACCACATTTTTCAAACTGCATATTATGCAAAATCTTAATTATGAAACTTAACTTTATACCAAAATTACTAATTATAGTTACAATTTTATAATCAGTCAATATCAATCTATCAACTATTGGAAGAACAAACCATAATTATGCAGTTGTTGCAATAAAGATAGAGGTGCCCAGCCAGCATTGTCATCTACCTTTGACACCCCCCATCAAGTATTCATTTTAGACGGTTGTGATATCGGCTTTTTGTCCCCATCAGATTAGATGGATAGAGCAAGTTCCATTTTTTGTTATGTGTACACAACTACAATAACATTCCATTAATTGGTCTACATGTTTGTTCTTATTTAAAGTTGATGTCTCCAGCAAATAAAAACAGAATTTTTTCAGCCTTTTTTAAGACTCTCAGAGTTGTGTATGGTTCAATTTTTTTTGTTAACAGGCTACTTTACTTTTGCTATTGGATATCATTTACTGGGCTGCAACAGTCTCTTTTTTTTTAACTCCATAAAAACAAGTGGAATTCTTAGGATAGAGAAATAATTGGCAACTATATATATACTCAAAATCAAAGACAATTCTAATTGTTAATCAAAAACATATAAAAAATGGACATGCTTATTGATTTTATCACTAATGAACAATGCATACCATGCATTTAGAGCAGCAAGCAAAAAACAGTAACAAACATTACAAATTTTTTCCTGCACCACTAGCTCAGGCTAGCAAAGAAATTTAAGATTTTACTGGAGTTTTAAACATTACAACATATTGGCCACATAACTTTAAAACACACAAATGGGAACAATAGAAGCCGATTGAATACCCACAAAATTGTACAAGACAGCTACGATTGAAAACTTTCATAATGAAGGAAGAAACCTATCAAAAATTCACAAAATGCTCATAATCAAGGAAGAAAACAATCATCAGTACAAATTTCAAACAATAACAAGGTTCGAACAAATTTTCAAAGAATATCAGCATGCACTAACAACACAATAAACATAAGATGGAAACCTACCAGAAGGATAGGGAAGCTCTAAGAAGCAAAGCACACCAGTGAAGAAACTGAGAACAATGGTAGCTTCAATGAAGACAGTGAATTTATTTTCTACAGGTTTCTCAACGTCTTTTATTTCTACAGGTTTTTCTAGCCCATTTTAAGTTCTGCTCGTTTTCTTTTAGTAGATATTCTAGCACATCAAAGCATAATGCAGAATTAATTGAAGGCTTAAAAACAAAGCATAAGTTAAGAAGCTTAGTATCTATGGAAAAAAAAATCACACATGAGTGAAAATAAAATTGAGAGCTAAGTTAAAATTGAACCAACATAAGGGCAATATTCATGCTTACCAAAATGACTTAAAAAAAAAAACCATTGACATTTCAAGAATTTTATATGTATTAACACAATTTTAGATATGGAGTCTACTTCCACCAAAACTCCAAAGTAATCTGTGGACAAATTAATTCTGTCAAAAACTTGTTCAAACAGAAAAGGCTTTCTACTTCAATAAGCAAACATAAAAGAGAGAAATAAATGTTACAATTCAATCAATGTGAGTAGTTTAGTCTTGTATGGAATCAATTTGGCAGTGGCAAAAAACAATAGAAGTAAGGCCATAATCGAGACATAAAAATAATAATAAGACAAGTTCAGTTTTGTATGAAATGGAATAGAAATGAGGAAAGGAAGCAAGCCAGTAGAAACTATAATGTTAGGATCAGAATTCCATTTCAACACCCAGTACTCAATTTCTTTATTTAGATAAGACTAGTTCAAGTTTAATTCAAAACAAAGCAGAACATAGCAGAACAACTTCTTACCACAATTGAGGTGGTTGAGTAGCTAAAGAAAATGAAACACTACTTATATAATCATCAAATATGTATATATGTATAGTAGTTCCATATATATAGCCAAATGTGAATCACTGCCTTTGCTGCTACATGTATGAATAATAATAAAAGAAGAAAGAAAGCTTAATTTGTTAAACTGATAGAGCAACCTTTCCAGCTTTAGTGCCTACGTCAGTTCATGACATCTCACCCACAAATTAAAATAACATACACTTATTTGAACCACCCCACCACTTGAATTCATTATTTTATTATTGACTTTTTATTCATTATAAATTGGAGTAGTAATCGTAGATAAACTCCTTCTCTTATCATCATTATCCCTATTTATGTTATCTTTTAGTTTTCAATAATAATTGAGGTGTTATGGGAGAGAATAAACAAAGTCTATGTCGGCAGTTGTAAATGAAACAGTGATTGTTAGATTTAAGTTTTAGGAAATTCTGTTATCTAATAAAAGTATATTTTACTAAAAGAAAATTTTAACCATCTTTTCTCATATTAAGTATATGAGAAATCATATATCACTAAAACTTGAAAACAATATAAAAGTCATATACAAAATTTATTATTCTTTAAACTATGTTATTGTTTATATTGGAACACAAATTAGAAGACAAAATCAATGCTTCTCTACCCAACAGGGTAAACCGCAACCAACAACAACCTTAACACCACCATTACAGTTTCTAATTCTTTGAGATTTGAATAGCAACCAAACAGAAGTTTCTTTCCAAAAATCTCTGATGGCACCGAGTTGGCACCATCAACCAGATAAAAAATTTTATTTAATAAATATTTACCTTTTCTGGGGGTGTATAGAGAATCAGAGGTTGGCAGCGACAATGGCTTTGAAACAAAACAGCAATGCTAGGCTACCTAGGTCGGCTGGTTAGTAACAACACTAGTGGCGTGGGAACGGTAATGTAGAGTGGCGGCTTTGCTTGAGAATGGATGCAGGCTTGCACTGGTGTGCGATTGCAGGGGCTGAAGAAAAGGAAAGTGAAAGAGATGGGAGAAATTAACAGTTGTTCTCTGGCAACTCCAAATCAAGGAAGAAAGCAAGCACGTGAAACTGGGAGTCTGATGCGAAATAGCAATTTCAAATGAGAGAAAAGTTGAAAGAGATGAGAGGGTATTGATACAAGACGCGGTTAGGGGAAAACTGATTTGGGGGAGTTTTAGGCCATTTAAACGGTTGTTTTGAAAACCGCCGCATACAGGTCCTCGTAGCATCTATTTACTGTGGTTTTTAAAAATCGCCGCAAATGGGCGTATTATAAACCCTACCTTCTTCTAGTGAAGAGTAAATAATTTCCACAGCACCAAAACAAGCTATCAATAACAGAAAAATAAAAGAAGAACAAAGATAATCCCCTTCAATGTATCCAAATTCATAACTTTGCCCCTCTTTCTCATAACATTTGTAGCGCCTAGATTAAGTTAAGCGGATTAGGGATGTATAAGATGGAGATGGCAAGGGTCTAGACGAAGGACCAAACAATGTAAGAGGCTTTCATATGATTTGATGTGGTGATGTTTTAGCAATATGCCAAATGTAGCTAGAAGATAATTCTGCCAAGAAAACAACGATCAATTGCTTAGTCAACTCCAGATGCATGCACAAGTTGGTAAATGTGCAATGTTTCAACTTTACATGCCGTATGATAATAATAATGAACTACAAGCTCACAATCTTTTCAGTCGAGTGGACCATGCAAATGAGGTCTGGTTGGCCTTTTAGTGTATAGTCAACTTTTTGTTGACCATACTAAAGCTGACTATGATGCAACTTTGTATTGACCATGGCAAAACTAAATTAGCATACTAGACCAAGTTGCATTCCCGCATACAATCACACCATATTCATTGTGAAATTATCTTTAGGGAGATTATTCAGAAGCTCTATATTTAATTTGTTATAATTTATTGAGATAAAACTGTAAGTTAAAGATTAGATACCTTGTACCATTACAGCAACCAGTGGTCTCAAATCCAAAATGTTGGATTTGAAAGCCTCAGCTAAGATCTTATTCATGAGAACTTCACGATAATTTCTACTAGTTCCTCCTTTTTTATTTCAAATTTTGCCTCAGTTCACTAAAGCTTAATGTCATACTTTTTATGAATTTGCATGATCTCTCTATCACAGTCAGATTTGAGCTGAAGCTTCTGATCAAAAGCGAATACATTTATTAGCAGAAATAAGGGTTACCTTCCTTTTCACTTTACAAGAGAAGCAATTAAGTTAACAAGAAAAGTGTTATCCTCATTACAAAACAATTAAGTAAATAGGAAAGTAATATATTTTTTAATGATCTTGTTGGATAATTCTCTTCCTTTGTGTAATCTGTCCAATTCATTTTAAAGAGGCTCAGGTGACCATAATACCACTGGGGGTGCATTTTGTATTGTATGATTGATATGTCTGAAAGTAACTAATGTTGTACTGGTGTCAGGCATGGATCCAAAAGGATTTTCCATGGGCTTTGTTGATGATATTGTTGACCAAGCAAAAAGCACAAAAAACCAAAAGCTTAAAAGCTTTAGTTCGCTTCAGTCAATATACACTAGCTATAATGCTAATAATAATGGTAATGGTAAAGCAAAGTATGGCTAAGGCCTAGACAAGACACCTATCACCCCTTTACTCGCTTCAACTCTTAGGCGGCTCTTCAGAGGCACAAAACTACCTAGAAACCCAACTACTTCACTTGAGCAATCATTTATGAGAGTGTTGTCACTAGACATTGATATCATCTATGATAAATTTACATCATCTCCACTCATTTCACCTCCACTAATAATAGTTGATAATGGTAACAAAAGTACCAACATCTCCTCCTCAATCGACTCTACAGTTCTAAACCATTCTTCAAACCTCAAGTGATAGGAGTCATCCATCCCCCTTTAATACTTATCCATAAGCTTGACATGAAAATATAATTAATTGCAAGTTATTTTATACCTCGAGAAGCGGTTGTTGTAACCTGCAACCCCTTTTATCAGACTATCAGTTTATCAAGGGTATTTATGCTATAATAGAGTATGTTTCATTTAAATAATAAAAAAATCCCGTCCATTAATTACACTCACCTCCATTTTCTCCCAATAGATTACACCAGTATCAATTTTTGGAATTGCTAGAGTCCAACAGCTAGACCAGCATAGCTACTACTATAGCTAAGGCTGGTATATATCTCATAATCTCATGTAATACAGTAATGTGCATATACAGTAGACCAAGGCAATTTGGAAGGGAAGAACAAGATACCGTTAAAGATAAAATTGTGATTTATACCACATCACTACCCAACTGACCCACCATTCATCAGGCTGCCACTAACCACGTCTATTGAAGAAAAATGGTGATTGTTAACACTGATATTAGCATGTAAATATTGCTTCCTTTGTAGGCCTAAAACTGGGTCAATCAACCTCTCCAAGAGTTATTTAGCTGGAAGCTCCATAAACTAACTGATACCATCCAGCCATAGCCTAAAACTCTAGTTTATGAAGGATTTATTTTATGGAACCAAAGAAGCTAGTTAACAAGGTCACTCTCCTGAAATAGAGTACAAAATGCCCTTAAAAAAAATTAGTTCTTTTTCTGGAAAAAGAAGAATCTAAAGAGAATTCCAACATTAAACGGCACTAACCATCAAAATATGAGCATTACAAAGTAAAAAGTAGAAAAATTAAAAATTAGAAAACAAGCCAAAGAACATTGACACATCCGAAAAAGGATTGTCTCCCAAGTATAGGAGTGTCGAAGTAATAAACCTGATGACACCGGGGTCGATCCACGAGGAAGGGGATTTTAGCGCTACAAATTATAAGCTAAGCAAATATGATGTCGATGATTCAAAGGGTTGGCAAGATAATATCAACAAATATGAATAAAGAACAAGTTCTTAAACAATAAATGAGAATAACACAAGAGAAATTAACACAATAATAATGAGAGCTAAGGTTACGGGATCCGCCCTTGATATTTCGAATAAGGATAAACAACCCATTTTAGTTATATGAATTATATTTGCTTTGTTACCAATACTTGTAAATGGGTTCAAGCATCCAATGTGTCAATCTCCATATGTCGACAACAAATCAAGGTTCCTAACTAGATTCGTGTCGGTAAGAAAAAACCATACGACATCTAGAAAGGATCCAAGCATTTGATGTGCCAAGGATTGTCTACAATGGAACAAGACCTCCACTTTACGAGTGGTGTCAAGATTGATTAAGAAAGTAAATATAAGTCATATAAAATAAACAACATAAGATTATGATAATTAAGCACATATCAAGGGTTAGAGAATCCTTACTCTCATATCAAGGGTTTCATCCTTTCACCTTAGCAAGAGTGGAATTAGAAAGACTTTATAAGAGAAAGAAAACAAATTGCAAGAAAAAGGAAATTCATTAATAACATTAACATACAAGAGAGAAAAGCACAATAACAAGAGATACACAATACAAGATCTTAGCTAAGGCCAGGATGCCCCTAATGGGTCACAAGGCACCTCTATTTATAGAAACATTCATGGGCAAACTTGTCAAATTACAAAGGAATAATTGTCAAATATTAGATGCACCAACTTTGACAATTTGGGTAATTAGGTGAACCGACATTGACCACCGATTTTGACCTTGAATTATTGTGAATTTTAATCATATGTCTTCATGAAGTCGTAGATATTTCTCTCAGCTTTCTAGAACATCTTGATTCATATGATTTGGATATGTATTCTGAGATATATGGTCAAAATACTGAGGCATGGTCAGGCTAGGCCAAAACTACAGATGGGTTCACTTCAAGCCCATTTTTGGTCCACTAAAACCCCGAATTTGATGATGCTTGTGAAATATAATCTTGTAGATAATTTAATTAGCTTTCCAAAACAATAAGATTTTTACCATTTTGATTTATAAATAGAGAGTTATGTCCATTTTACCAAACCTGTAACAAAACCAAAATTAAGAGGAAGTTAATTCCAAAGATGTAAAGACTACAAATATGCTTAAGTTGAGGAATTTAATGACACTATTAATACAATATGATGAACTAAGCTCTTATTAAACATACATGATCAGTGTAAACAATTGTTGGAGAACCAATTAAATAAGATCAAAATTTGTCCAATGCAAATACTACTGCAAGTAGTTCTTTTTCAGTTGTTGTGTAATTCATTTGGGCATCATTTAAAGTCCTACTTGCATAGTATATCACATAAGGCTTACCTTCTTTTCTTTGTCCTAAGACAACACCAACGGCGTAGTCACTTGCATCACACATCAATTCAAAAGGTAATGACCAATCAGGAGATTGCGTAATTGGAGCAGTTGTTAAAAGTCCAATTAATTTATCAAAGGCATTTTGACATTCTTAAGTCCATTCAAAAGAAGTGTCTTCATTAAGAGGTTACAAAGAGGTTTAGATATAGCACTGAAATTTCTTATGAACCTCCTATAAAATTCAGCATGCCTAAGAATGAACGAACCTCTTTGACTGTTTTTGGTGGAGGCAAATGGGAAATTAATTCCACTTTTACTTTGTCCACTTCAATTCCCTTAGAAGACACCACATGACCTAAGACAATTCCCGAAGTGACCATAAAATGACATTTTTTCTAATTCAAAATAAGACCTTTTTCTACACACCTTTTTAGGACTTTTTCTAAGTTTTCAAGACAATTGTCAAAAGAGTTTCCAAAGACAGTTAAATCATCCATAAAAACATCTAAACAATGCTTAACCATATCACTGAAAATGCTTAACATGCATCTTTGAAAAGTGGCTGGGGCTTTACAAAGTCCAAAAGGCATTCTCCTAAATGCAAAAGTGCCGAAGGGGCACGTGAATGTGGTCTTTTCTTGGTCTTCGAGTGCAATAGGAATTTGATAATAGCCTAAGTATCCATCAAGAAAGCAGTAGTAGGGGTTCCCTGCTACTCTTTTAAGAATTTGATCAAGGAAAGGTAAGGGAAAATGGTCTTTTCTAGTGACAGCATTTAATTTTCTATAATCAATACACATCCTCCAACTAGATGAGATTCGAGTTGGCAATGATTCTCCCTTTTCATTTTTAACTACTGTAATGCCAGATTTTTTAGGCACTACTTGTGTGGGGCTTACCCACTTACTATCAGAAATAGGGTAGATAATTCCTACATCAAGTAATTTAAGAACTTCAGCCCTAATAACCTCTTTCATATGTGGATTCAATCTTTTTTGAGGTTGTTAGGATGTTTTGGCATTTTCCTCTAAATGTATTCTATGTGTGAAAATTAAAGGGCTAATGCCTTTTATGTCTTTTAAAGTCCACTTGATTGCACTTTTATGTCTTTTAAGCACTTCTATCAACTTACCTTGTTGCTCGCATGTGAGGGATGAAGAAATTACCACCCGGTACGTCTGATTCTCCCCAAGATATGCATATTTCAGTCTTTCAGGTAAGGGCTTTAGTTCTAACTTGGGAGCTTCCTCTTCCTTGCTTTCATTCATTTGCCCCAATTCTTCGAATCTTGGTTTTGAACCTTTTTCCATTACCTGTGCACAATCCAGTAAAGAACACATATCAGAAAGATTAGGTTCTAGTTCCATACTTGATTCTAATGAATTCACTAAACAAGTTTCCAAAGGGTCAGAAAAACTCTCTTTTTGGATGTGATCTTCCACAATAGATTCAATCATATTGGCCTCATCAATTTTATCTTCTTCTTCATGTGGTTGTTTGCACATATTAAAAACGTTAAGTTCCAATGTCATGTTTCCAAATGATAGCTTCATGACTCCATTCCTACAATTAATCAAAGCATTAGAGGTAGCTAGAAACGGACGCCCTAAAATAACAGGAATTGAATTGCATACTTCCACTGGTTGTGTCCAAGACGATAAAATCTACTGGATAGATGAATTTATCAACTTGAACTAACACATCTTCTGCTACTCCTCTTGGTACTTTGATTGATCTATCAGTAAGCAAAAGAGTCATAGAAGTCGGTTTTAACTCACCTAGATTCAGTTTTTGAAAAACTGAGTATGAAAGCAAATTCACACTAGCACTAAGACCAAGTAAAGCTTGTTCAATTTTATGGTCTCTAATAACACATGAAATTGTAGGACAACTTGGATCCTTATATTTCACTGTATTATTATTTTGAAGAATAGCACTTACTTGCTCTGCTAGAAATGCCTTCTTTTTTACATTCAATTTCCTTTTTACAGTGCATAAGTCTTTCAAAAATTTTGCATAAGAAGGTACCTGTTTGATCACATCAAGCAAGGGAATGTTGACATTTACCTGTTTGAAAATTTCAAAGATTTCATAATTATGAGTTGTCTTCTTTTGTGTGGCTAATGCTTGAGGAAATGGAGGCACAGAAGAGGATTTGGTTTCTTCTTCGCTAGGTGTTGGTTTGGCAACCTCTTCCTGCCCTTTAGAGATTGATTCTTCTTCTTTCTCACAAGGGTCAGGAATGTATTTTTCAACAACCTTACCATTGCGAAGGGTCATGACTGACTTGGCTTGGTCAAAATAATGGTTACTTAAACTCTCTGCATTTGCATTAGATTGATATTTGGGGTTTTGCAATGTTTGAGAAGGAAATTTTTCCTTCTCTTAGATGCTAAATGTAGATGCAAATTTTGCAAGAGTTTCTAACAAATTTGCTAATGTTTGAGCAGTTTGACTATTAAAAGTCTCTTGCTTTGTAATGAATGAATGCAATGTCTCTTCAAAGTCATTCCTAGGAGGAGGAGCATATGCATGATCATGAGACTTTTGAAAATTTTGTCGTGTTTGAAAAGGGACTTGTGAAGATTGTGCATGATGATCATTTTTCCAACTAAAATTTGGATGATTTCTCCAACCAGGATTGTAGGTTTGTGAATATGGATTGTGATTTGGCCTTTTGAAAGTGTTCAAGACATTGGCTTCTTCATGGAGACATTCCCTAAAAGCAGGCAAAGTTGGACAATCATCAGTAGAATGGTCATTATCATTACAAATGTTACAGACATTTTCTTGAATAGAATTCAATTGACCACTCTTTTTCATTTCTAAAGCCTCAACTTTTCTAGCTAGGGATGTATATTTGGCTTGAAGGTCATGGTCTTCCCTAAGGTTGTAAATGCCTCTATTGGATGTCGAGGTTAGGGCCTTGCTTGGTATCTCATAGGTGCCAACAGTGTCCCAATTTTGCGCCTTTTCTGCCAAGGAATCTAGGAAGTCAATTGCTTCCTCAGGATCTTTTTTTCCAAATTCTCCATTATACATTAACTCCACTAGTTGCCTATCTTGAGGTGTTAACCCTTCATAGAAGTGTGCAACTATTCTCCAAGTTTCAAAACCATGGTGAGGACAGCTATTAAGTAGTTCCTTATACCTATCCCAACATTGGTAAAGGGTTTCTCCTTCTTTTTGAGAGAAATTGGAAATTTGTCTTTTAAGAGAATTTGTTCTATATGTAGGAAAAAAATTTTTCAAAAATTGTTGTTTCATCTCATCCCATGAACTGATAGAATTTGACCTCAAATTTTGTAGCCATGTTCTAGCTTTATCTTTTAAAGAAAAACGAAAAAGCTTTAATCTAATGGTGTTTATGCTACAATTTGGGTCAGTGTAGGAGTTGCATACCTCTTCAAAGATTTTCAAGTGCAAATATGGGTTCTCCATGTCAAGGCCATGAAAGGTGGGTAGAAGTTGAACAAAACTTGGTTTGAAATTGAAATGGATTAAATCTAGAGGAGAAACTATACAAGATGGTGCACTAGTCCTTACCGGATTCATGTAATCTTTGAGGATTCTTGGTTGGTTTTGATCATTTTGTTGGGAACGGTTGTCCCCTTCATCCGTGAACCTTTCCACTTGATTGTTGCTAACAAGTCTACCATTAGATGTTCATGACCAAATTTTCATACAAGAAAGAGAAGAAAAGATGAACACACAACAAAGTAAAAAATTTAAGATCTAAAATGAAAGAAGAGAATACTTACAATTTTGCACGCCAAATTTTAACTTCCCCGGCAACGGCACCAAAAATTTGACACATCCAAAAAAGGATTGTCTCCCAAGTATAGGAGTGTCGAAGTAATAAACCCGGTGACACCGGGATCGATCCACGAGGAAGGGGATTTTAGCGCTACAAATTATAAGCTAAGCAAATATGATGTCGATGATTCAAAGGGTTGGCAAGATAATATCAACAAATATGAATAAAGAACAAGTTCTTAAACAATAAATGAGAATAACACAAGAGAAATTAATACAATGATAATGAGAGCTAAGGTTAGGGGATCCGCCCTTGATATTTCGAATAAGGATAAACAACCTATTTTAGTTATATGAATTATATTTGCTTTGTTACCAATATTTATACCACTACTTGTAAATGGGTTCAAGCATCTAATGTGCCAATCTCCATATGTCGACAACAAATCAAGGTTCCTAACTAGACTCGTGTCGGTAAGGAAAAATCATACGACATCTAGAAATGATCCAAGCATTTGATATGCCAAGGATTGTCTACAATGGATCAAGACCTCCACTTTACGAGTGGTGTCAAGATTAATTAAGAAAGTAAATATAAATCATATAAAATAAACAACATAAGATTATGATAATTAAGGACATATCAAGGGTTAGAGAATCCTTACTCTCATATCAAGGGTTTCACCCTTTCACCTTAGCAAGAGAGGAATTAGAAAGACATTATAAGAGAAAGAAAACAAATTGCAAGAAAAAGGAAATTCATTAATAACATTAACACACAAGAGAGAAAAGCACAATAACAAGAGATACACAATACAAGATCCCAGCTAAGGCCAAGATGCCCCTAATGGGTCACAAGACACCTCTATTTATAGATACATTCAGGGGCAAACTTGTCAAATTACAAAGAAATAATTGTCAAATATTAGATACACCAACTTTGACAATTGGGGTAATTAGGTGAACCGAATTTGACCACCGATTTTAACCTTGAATTATTATGAATTTTAATCACATGTCTTCATGAAAGTCGTAGATATTTCTCTCAGATTTCTAGAACATCTTGATTCATACAATTTGGATACTTATTCTGAGATATATGGTCAAAATACTGAGGCATGGTCAAGCTGGACCAAAACTACAGATGGGTTCACTTCAAGCCCATTTTTGGTCTACTAAGAGCCCGAATTTGATGATGCTTGTGAAATACAATCTTGTACATAATTTAATTAGCTTTCTAAAATATTAAGATTTGCACCATTCTAATCTATAAATAGAGAGTTATATCTATTTTACCGAACCTGTACCTGTAACAAAACCAAAATTAAGAGGAAGTTAATTCCAAAGATGCAAAGACTACAAATATACTTAAGTTGAGGAATTTAATGACACTATTAATGCAATATGATGAACTAAGCTCTTATTAAACATACATATTTAAGTATTCATCAAACATGTAAGAAAGAAAATGAAGAACCATTATTGAACTACCAAAACTAATCTTCATATGAATGAATACTAGTTTTTACATTAAAAAATGAGGCATTTTTATGTTAAAGGCCAATAATGTAGTACTAGGTTTGATTTTTGTTATTCATTTTAGAATACTAACTTGCACTTACTTACAATGATAACATTATAACTTAATAAATTTTGATTGAATAACAAAATTTTGAGCAATTATTCAATCCAAAACACTGAGTAAATGAGTAATCAGATGATTTCATGTATAGTTGAATTTTACTCCTTCAGACACACACTTAAATTTGACATGATACCTGGTAATCATTAACCAACCTTAGGTTCAAACAAATCATGCCACCCATGAAAGGGGACCCCAGAATATCTTAGATTAGTTTGATATCAAAAATCAAGCTTATTAAAATGTATAGTTTTAAACAATCTTATTGACCATGAAAAATTTTAATGTCATATTCTTTCTTGTCCATTCTATTAAGCCTCAAATCATTAGACACATTTGACATATTTCACTTTGATGTTCTCAAACAAGAACTACAAAGCCCATGTTGTAGGTGAAATATTACTCATCCTGTTACTCACTTTCTTTACTGAACAATTGAAATTATTGCAGTTAACTCAAGAGTGCAGTTAACTCAAGAGTGCATTACTACACTGTGCAAAAATGGAACCATTCCAACTGCATCTGGTGGTTTTAGTGATTTATTTGACTTAATGTACCCTCACATCATAGGCACTTGGATACAAACCAAATGTCCAGTGAAGCTTTGGTATTCCAACTTATGTAGCACCATCATATTAGACACATCATACCACTTATTTACCCATATGGCCTACCACATCGGTCCTGATGGGGAACATCAGTCCATTGCTATGTTGGACAAACCATAATACTAGCCCATTACACTAGCCCATTTTGTGCAAATATAGTAGCCCCTTGATTAAGAAACAAATGATATGTAGAAGAGTAATCTCCAAACATCTTCATCATTACTTTCCCGACATCTTCCACAAAATTAGGAATTCTTTTAATTATCTTTTGGATATTAGCCGCTAATGCACATGGTTGCTTTTTGGGCATTAAATGGCTACTTTAGGCTGGAAGATTTTGTTATCATGACAATATATATTTATGCCTTGTTTGACTTGCATATAATTTTTTATTCAAATATTTTATTTTGGTTGCACCTAACCTAGAAAGATGTTCTAAGTATTTAAACTTGCTTTCAGGTACTATTGAAGAAGGTTGAATGTTATTTTCATTAAGAGAGTTCTCAGTAACCAATCTGTCTAGTTTAGAATTTTTTGAACTTATTGTGTTTTGTTCAACGATATCAATATCCTTCCATCCTCGTGAATGAGATCACGTAACCATCAACGCTTGTGCTGCATCAAGTGGTATCAGATCTTAGTCTTGAGATGGCTAGGCCTAGTAAAGGCAATGAAGATCATTATACAAGAATGGATTAGTGTACAAAAGAGATGGCTAAAAGCATTGAGTTATTGATTGAACTTGTTAAAGGTTTGTAAACCAATGGAAAGAGAAGACAAAATCCACATGGGGAAAATGTTACTCCTCTAAATAATAATCTAGGAGGTTGAAACAAAGAGGAATTAGATGAAGGTTTTAAGCCAAGAGTAAGAAGTACGAACAACAAAGTGATTCCTACAAAATGAAGGCTGATCTTCCTTCTTTTAATAAAGTGGTCAATATTGAGTAATTTCTTGATTGGATATATGAAGTAAAGCCTTTTTTTTATATTATGAAGATTGAACTAGAACGTAAGATTGACTTTATAGCCTACAAGTTGCGTAGAGGTACGAATGCATGGTGGCAATGCCCACAAGAGCAATTGAGATCAAAGGGGCAACCTCCTTTTTAGAGTTGGGGTCAAATGAATGCACTTTTAAAGGGTCATTTCCTGCCGTTTGATTATGAAAAACCACTTTCTAATAATTTCAAAATTGGTATCAAGGTACATGTTCCGTTTCTTCTTGTACAGAAGAATTTCTATGATTGCAAGCTAGGTATAATTTGAATAAGAATGAAGATCAACAACTTGCACATTATATTAATGGCCTAAATTATGGTATTCAAGATCGTATAGCCATGCAAAGTATTTGGTTAATTGATCAAGCACATAATTTAGCATTAAGGGCATAACGCCTCATGCAATCTAGGTGGGTACCAAGAAGTCCTATGAACCAATGAGTTGAAGCTAGTAACAAGGCTTCATTGAATAAAACTGAAAGCAAGGCAGTAGACTTAAGGGCTAAAGAGGTTGAAACTAAAAGACTCAAACTAAAAGGAAAAGAAAAGTAAGAAATAGCAAAGGGAGTGTGTTTTTTCAAGTGCATTGGGATGGGACACAAGTCTAGTGATTGTCCTAGGTGCAAATTTGCCAATGTGACTCAACTTGAATGTAAGGAAGACTACTATAAGGAAGAGGCAGCAAAAGAAGATGCTGAAGAGGTGGTATATGTTGTGAAGAGGTTGTTATACACCCCAATAAAACCTAAAGAATCGCAACACAAGCACATCTTTGAAGGTAAATGTTTAATGGTCCTAACAAAGTGTGTAAACTTGTGATTGATAGTTGTTGTTACAAGAACCTGGTTTCAAAAAGCTTAGTTGAGCATCTTAAGCTTAAAACACAAACCACATTCAGCCCCAATAGCATTAGTGGGATAAAGAAGGGACCTATGATGAAAATTATAGAACAATGTTATTTGCCTTTGTCTTTAGGGAAAACTTACAAATCCAAAGTTATTTGTGATGTCATGGAGATGGATGCATCCCATGTACTAATAGGTTGGTCGTGGTAATTTGATGTTGATGCAACACATAAAGGAAGGGATAAGACCTATTCTTTTACTTCATATCACAAGCAGATAATTGTAATTCTAACTCAACAGTGGAATGTTGTGCCTAAAATTAAGGAGAAAACATTGCTTTCCATGGCTCTTAGAGAGGATGAGTTTATAGAAGATGTGAAAAATGTCAAAAGTTGTACTTTCTTAATTGTAAAGGGAGAAAAGCAACCCATACAGCCTATACCGAAGGAAGTTCAAAGCTTATTGATAGAATTTGAAGATGTAATGGTAGAACCAACACAATTGCCACCAATATGAGACATTCAACATCACATTGATTTTATTCCTAGAGGTAGCTTACCAAATCTACCACATTATCCCATGAGTCCAAAAGAGCATGAAATCTTGAGGGATAAAGTGGAGGAGCTGTTATAAAAGGGGAACATATGAGAGAGCATTAGTCCTTGTGTCATACCTACCTTACTTACTCCTAAGAAGGATGGGAGTTGGCAGATGCGTGTGGATAGCCACGCCATTAACAAAATAACCGTAAGGTACCGATTTCTAATCCCTAGACTCGATGACTTACTTGATCAATTAAATGGTGCCAAAGTATTCATAAAGATAGATTTATGGAGTGGTATCATCAAATCAGAATTAGTGTGGGAGATCAATGGAAAACGGCTTTCAAAACAAAGGATAAGCTCTATGAGTGGCTAGTCATGGCATTTGAGTTGTCTAATGCACCAAGTACATTAATGGGCCTAATAAACTAGGTACTTAAACCTTTTATGTCCTACTTTATTGTTCTATATTTTGATGATATTTTGATCTATAGCAAGAATGTAAACGTAAACGAGCACCTTGAGCATATTAAGCAAGTTTTGGTTATGTTAAGAAAGAACGAGTTGTTTGTAAACTTAAAGGAGTATTTTTAACAAATAGATTAGTGTTCCTAGGATTTGCTGTGAGTAGTAAAGGTATTCATATGGATGAGGAGAAGGTGAAAGCTATTCGAGAATGGCCAACACCTAAAACCATAATTGACATAAGGAGTTTCCATAGCCTAGCAACTTTTTATCGAAGGTTCATAAGAAATTTCAGCACCATTGTAGCACCTCTCACCAATTGTTTAAAAAAAGGCAGATTTCTATAGTGAGAAGATGCAAATCATAGCTTTGAATTAATAAAGGAGTTGTTTATTGCACCTATTCTATCTTTGCCCGATTTTGCAAAAATATTTGAGCTTGAATATGATGCAAGTGGAATTGGCATAGAGGCTGTTCTTTCTCAAGAGAGAAGTCATATTGCATTCAACATATCAACAAGAACTATATACGGTGTATCGTGTTCTTAAAACGTGTGAAGCATATCTTTTACCTAAAGAGTTCACTATTTATTCTGACCATCAATCTCTCAAACACTTTTGTGGCAGAAACACATTAATCATGTATTGTCAAGGTGGGTAGTTTACCTTGAGAGGTTTAATTATTTTATTATCCATAAATCTGGAATCACTAACCGAGTAGTGGACACTTTAAGCCATTGTGCAACTCTTCTTATTACAATTTCTACTAAAGTTTTTAGGCTTTGAACAACTCAAGGAGTTATATGAGAGTGATGAAGATTTTGGTGAAGTTTGGGCTAAATACATGTTGAAACAACCCTTAGGTGAATTTTTAGTCCAAGATGGCTATTTGTTCAAAAGGAGCAAATCGTGCATTCCAAGGAGTTCTCTACATGACAAGTTGCTAACGGAGATGCATTCTAGTGATTTGAGTGGTCATGTGGGTTGAGAAAAGACTATAGCTGGTTTGGAAGAACATTATTATTAGCCACAATTAAAGAGAGATGCAGGAAAGTTTGTGCAAAGGCGCCCGGTTTGTCACGAAACACAGGTTTGTAAATGCCTTTATCTATTCCTTGTGCACCTTGGGATCACATTTCTATGGATTTTGTATTCGGCTTGCCATGAACTCAAAGGGGAAGTGATGTTGTCTTTTCATGGTTGATCGCTTTTCTAAGGTGTCATTTCATGTCGCAAAACAACCGATGCTCATCATGTTGCTAAATTGTTCTTTAGAGAAGTTGTTCGTTTGCATGGTGTACCTCTTTTAATCACTTCGGATAGGGAAGCAAGTTCTTAGCCCCTTTTTAGTTAACTTTATGGAAGAGGTTTGAGACTGAATTGAAGTTTTCTTATCGCACATCCCCAAATTGGTAAGCAAACAAAAGTTATGAACCGTTCTTTGGGTAAGTTGGTTAGATGCATTTGTGGCAACAAGAAAGGGCAATAGGACTTTGCTTTAGCACAAGCTAAATTTGCATACAATAATTCAATCAACTGCTCAACTAGAAAGAATCCTTTCTCTATTGTTTATACTAAAATTCTTAGACATGTTATGGATCTTGTCAAATTACCTTCTAATGCATGTTCTATTGTAGCTGCGTTTGCTTTAGTGGATAACGATACAAAGGTTTTCCATGAAGTGCAACAAACGTTGGACGAAAACAACATCAAATACAAGGAAACGACTGAGAAGCATAGAAAGCACAAAGCATTTAAGGTGGGAGATCAAGTGATGGTCTATTAAAGCAAGGAAAGGCTAACCTTGGGAATTCATGATAAACTAAGGTAGAAGCATTATGGTCCTTTTAAAGTTTAGAAGAAGATCAATGACAATGCCTATGTGATAGACCTTCCAGCTAACATAGGCATTTCTAATAAATTCAACGTAGCAGATATCTCCACCTATCACCTTGAAAGTGACCTTTATGATCACTCGAGGATGAGCTCTTTCCAAGTGGAGGAGAATGATGAGGAACATCAGCCCATTGCTATGAATGGTTGGATAACCTACATTACCAGCCCTTTACATTAGTGCATTTTGTGCAAAAATAACAACCCATTGATTAAGAAACAAATGATAGGCAGAGTAATTGTCAAACATCTTTATTATTACTTTCCCAACATCCTTTGCAAAATTAGGGATTCTTTTGATTATCTTTTGGATGTTGGGAGCCAATACATATGGTTGCTTTTTTAGCATTAAATGACTACCTTAGGCTAGAAGATTTTGTTGTCATGACAATATATAATTATGCCTTGTTCGACATGCATATAATTTTTTATTCAAATATGTTATTCTAGTTACACCTAACCTAGAGGGATGTTCCAGGTATTTAAACTTGCTTTCATATACTTTTTGAATGAGGTTGAATGCTTTTTCACTAAGAGAGTTCTCTCTAACCAATCTGTCCAGTTTAGAATTTTCTGCACGTATTGCGTTTTATTGAACGATATCAACATCCTTTTGTCCTCATGAACGAAATCACGTAACCATCAACGCTTGTGATAAGTCAAGTCCCTCATTCATTTCTATCCCTCCCATAGCAAATGACAAGAGGTTATAACAATATGTGGTCTTCAATATGATAATATGATTTATTCTACTCTACAGTTTGTTTCTCTATTAAAAATCACTATTTTCCCTTCATAACTATCTGTAAATCATATTCAACTAGTTTTTATATAAGTGAGTATAAAAAAATTTTAGTAATTTAATAGAAAAGGAAATCAACTTTCCTTCCAATGAGAGAGGAAATTAAATTATCAGAGTTTTAGGAAATTGGATTGTGTAATTAAATTCTCTTTTCCCCAAACTTCTACTCCAATCGAATGCCCCCTAGATATAGGGTTAATACACTAATTCATTTTACCCAAAACTAATCCAAAGAGCTTATGAGCTTTTGCTTTTTGTGCATTTTGCTTGATCGATAGCATTATCAGCAAGGCCCATGGAAAATCCTCATGGAGCCATGTCTGAGACCAATACATCATCAGTTACTTTTGGACATATCAATCATATTGAACATAATGCACCCCTATGATATTGCGGTCACCTAACCCTTTTAAAAAATGAATTGGACAAATTATGCAAAGGAATAGAATTTGCCCAGTAGGATCCTTAAAGAAACTGTTAGTTTCCTGTTTATCCAATTATTGTCTAGTGAAGATAGAGCTTCTCCTGTTTACTTAATTGCTTCCCTTGTGAAGTGAAAGGGAAGGCAATCCTTATTTTTGCTAATAACTGTCTTTGCTTTTGAACAGAAGCTTTATCTGAAATCCAATTGTGATCGAGAGATCATGCAAATTCATAAAAAGTATGACATTAAGCTTAAGAAAACTGAGGTAGAATTTCAAATTAAAAATGAGGAAGTAGATAGAAATTATAGTAAAGTTACCGCGAATATGATCTTGGTTAAGGCTTTGAAATCCAAGTTTTTGGATTTTTTGGATTTCAAAGCACCTGCTGCTGCAATAAATTTAACTTATAGTTTTATCTCAATAAATTATAACATAAATATAGAGCTTCTGAATAATCCACCTCAAAGATAAGTTCAATATGGTGCCATTCTATGTGAGAATGCAACTTGTTTTAGTATGCTAATTTAGTCTTGCAATTAGCTTTTGTATGGTCAACAAAAAGTTGACTATACACCAAAAGGCCAACTAGACCTCATTTGCATGGTCTTCTCGACAGAAAAGATTGTGCGCTTGTAGTTTGTTGCTATTATCATACTTCATGTAAACTTGAAATATTGTACATTTGCCAACTTCTGCATGCATTTGGAGCTGACTAAACAATTGATTGTTGTTTTCTTAACAGAATTTTCCCTCAGCTTTATTGAACGAATTGCTCGAACATCATCACGTCAAATTACGCAAAAACCTCCTACGTTGTCTACTCCTTCATATGGCACCTTGACATCCCCATCTGATAGACCCCTAATCTATTTCACTTACTCTATGTGCCACAAACGTAATAAGAAGGGACGGGTAGACTAATGAAATTGGATAAATTAAGAGGGATTCTCTTCGTTCTCATATTATTTTTCTATTATTAATGTGTTGTTTTGGTACTGTGGGGATTAATCACTCTTTATCTAGGAAAAATTGAAGCTAGTTAGAGAATATAAGCAACAAAGAGATAGGAAAAAAGGCACTCATCCATTTTCACATATTTTGGTGAGAGATTATCTCTAAGGAGAGCTGTATTTTTTCCTTCTTATTTTCTTGTGTATTTTAATATGATTTTACTCTAAAGTACCTTGGGAACCAAAGTAATCTTGGTAGCATTAATACACCTAGGCATCCTGCAGGTAATGAAGAAATGTCGTCAGTAGCTCCAAACTTCACACCAACAATCTTGCAACCTAAGCTATCAGTCGACCTAATCAGTAACCACCATACCATCCTCATCCTCTAACTGATGAATCTGATTCCTAATCTACTAATAGTCCAGAGACCTATAAAAGAACTTAGTAGTTTGATCCCCTAGAGAGAGCCACTGTACTTTAAATCTCTGCCTGAAGAAATTCTTATCATCCTTATAATGCCCGAAATACCTCTTGCAAAAAGGTACCTCTCAATTGAAATACACTCTGCTGAAAATGGGCTCGCATTCGAAACAACTTGAGACGTAGCCCGCTAAGTCTAAGCCTCGATAATCTGACCAAATATATGACTCTAGAATCCCAGCCATGCAAAGACTTGTTACATGAACAATATCTGATGAACAGTGACGACTTGTTCCTTGTCCACTTCAACTTTCACAACACTAACATAATTCATCCTTTTATGTCTCTATTAATCCCTGTCCAATTCTGATTAGCAAACCTACTTAGTCTAACTAATTTTGTAGGCTCCTCGAACTTAATCCCATTAAGTCTTTAATTGGGCTTTTAACACTCAACTAGGTGTAACCCAATTTCGTATAGGCTTTTAATTAATCACATTGATTATAAGCCCATTAATCTAATTAATTAAATTTGCCAAATACTCTATTATTTAATTAATCAAATTAATTAAATAATAAGCTTATTTACTAGTCAAATATATTTAATTTAATATCTAGGTTTTATTCTATAACAAACCTAATTAAATTAAATAATTAATGCCTCAAGTCTAATCCTTATTCAGATCATTTTATATCAGTTATCTAGGGGATCTTGATAGACACGTTTAATTACAAGCTCCAATAAGTTTAACCCAGTACCTTCTTATCTCCTAACTGTAGTGGGTCCTATCTATTAACTTTAGTCCATTCCACTATAAGTCCAAAGTTGTACTCTTGAATTAAATAATCTTTACAAAAAGCTTAATAATTTAACATGATTAAATTATATCTTTAAGCCCTATCCATTGAACATCATGTTTACATAACTATCCTTTATGAAATACCAATAGTTGAAGCTATGTATGATTTACTGTGTTACCCCTCCAATTATATCTTGAACCTTTGATATAAAACTTTGTAAAACTATCAATGTGGTATTCTGTAATCCTTTCAAAGTCACAAATTCCATATTTATGATATAGTGTCTACTAGCATACAGATCTTACAATCCTAACTGACCAAGGTATTGAACTTACTCTTTTATATCTCACTTTTTATTCTAGTTAAAGACCATAGCCTATATATTAGAGGTATATTACCCACTTAGGATTAAGGTAGGAATGCTTTTAGTGCTAGATTGTGATAATTTACATTCAGTTATGATATTTCCACCAAATGTTGTAATTTCGTGTGGTCTATGTTCAATGCATTCATTAATCGACTAGTGTCTTTGTCTTGAAGTTTCCACTGCAAATGGTTAGAGACTTATCATTTCTCCATTTAAAACAAACAATAGTACAACCTTGTAACAAAGTGCAGACAAAGTTTCCACTTCAAATGGTTAGAGACTTACCATTTCTCAATTTAAGACAAACAACACTACAACCTCGTAACAAAGCATCCAGCTTTGTTTATAGATTATGAACTAGTATTGAGCTATGATAAAGTTCTATGTATCATATATATCTCATATATACAGAACTTTATCAATGCATAAGCTCTGAGCCTTTAGTCATTGGTGTAGTTAAACTTGGGTAATTTGTAAATAATAACTTTTATTCATTTATAACAATAATGTTTATATATTACCAAAAAAAAAAACTTAAGTAGTCTTAAGGTAGATCCCTAACAAAAGTAACTCATGGTCCTCAAACGCTCAACCTTGGGAACCAAAGCAATCCTAGTAGCATTGACACACCTAGGCATGCTACAAGTAGTGAAGAAATGTCTCATGATAGCTCTGAACTCCACACCAATAATCCCCTAAGCCCTCTTAAAAATAAACTCCACACCAGCCCTAGAGCTTTATCATCAGGAATAAAAAATAAAGCCAACCTAATCTCATCATCAGTAATGGTACACACCAAATAAGGCAACATCTCTTTAGAAACCCACCTAAAAAAACCTGAAGGCATCCACAATAGAGGGTCGAGAAGGAGTAATAAGAAGTCCCTAAAAAACCTCACTGTTAGTCGACCAAATCACCCTGATTAGTAACCATTATACCGCCCTCATCCTCTTGCTGATGAATCAAGCTCTATACCTACCACTAGACTAGAAACCTATGAAAGAAGTTGGTATTCTAATCCCTCAAAGAGAGCCACTTAACTCTAAATCTCTCCCTAAAGAAAGCCTCATTCTCCTTACAAAGTCTGAAATACCTCATGCCAAGATACCTCTCAATTGAAATACACTCTATGAAAAATAGGCTTACATCAAAAGCAACCTAAGTTACAGCCCACTGAGCCCTAGCCTCGATAACCCTACTAGATATGTGACTAGAATCTTGGCCATGCAGGATCTTGAAATCACACTTTAGCATACCTAGCTTCTGTGTGACTTTATGCATAAGGTTGCCATCCATAGGCATATTTTTCACTCTCTGAACAACCTCCAAAAAGTTCTCTCGATCAGCCTAGAAATTCAGAAACTTAAAAAGAGTAGGCCCCTAACATCTCTAATCTCCAAATCAAACAACCATAGCATAATGATCTGAAACATCCTTAGGAAAAATCTCTAAAATAGTACTCGACCAAGTGGAGAACCAGGAAGAATTATCAAAATTCCAATCAAGCATCTTGAGAATAGTTCCCTCCCCTTGTTGTCCATTATGCCAAGTGCATTGAAGCCTAGAAGATGGAACCCTAATCAACTATGCATCATGAACACACTGCCCAAACTCATCCATAAAACCATACCAAGCCTAATCCTCACCAAACCTGCTAGAAGACCTCAAAATAACATTAAAATCTCCCAATACAATCTAAGGTAAATCACTAAAGTCTAGAGGCTAATCTCTAAGAAAGTCCCATAACTGCCAACAAATACCCACGTCATTAGAACCATATACAAAAGACAATCCAAAAGAGATCTCATCCGATAATCTAGTAGCTCTAGGAGAAACCCACTAAGGAAAATACTACAAACTAATCATATTGTATAATGTCATGTCCTAATAAACGAAAATTCTACAGGCAACTAAATCTGTGACATTTAATAGAAACTACCAAAAAGGACAAACAGCTGAAACCATTGACACAAGATGTTATTGATCAGCCTTAGTTCCCAAAAGACTAACCAAACCTAAGGAAAATCTGGAAATCCAATTTCTAACTCTGCATAAAGAAGCAAGTAAGACCTCTAACATTCTAACTCTCTATCATAGAAAACTCGAAAAATCCCTTGGCCTTAATGCCCTCTTTGCCTTCTTACCCTTCTTACCTTTTTTTCCCGTAAATAAACGAGCATCAATAACAAGTGGGCAAGTGTCCAAAGTTACTGGAGTAGGAATCGAAGACATCTTGCATCAGATCTCAGAATAATGTAAAGGGAAAGCTCTGCATCTAACTTAACATATACCTCAGGATAAGATAACCTGGTGCACTCATAAGTCATTCTGTCATAAGATAAAGGCTCTTGACCATGCTGGAAATAGTGCTAAGAGCTCTACTTTTCCATAATGGAAAATGCAAACCATGCAACTGAACCCAAACTGAAATCCTAGATTCCTGATTCTTATCAAAAGAAAAGTTAGGATTCCATTACTTTAGGATGATGTTTTTACCCCAAAACTTCCAAGGCCTTCTCTTTGAAATAGGACGGACCTAATCCTTAGATCGAAATCTAAAGATTAGAAACCCTGTGCCTTTCGAAAAGACATCCTCTAACTAACTAGATTTCCATGCTTGCATAACAATAGAATGAGCAACGTGAAAAGGCATATCATACCCTGAAAAGAAACCCACAAAGCAACACAACCAATCGTACTCAACATCATCAATCAACTCATTCGGTAACTCTTGAAAAATACCCAGTAGCTTACGTGCTATTGAATCCAAATTGAAACTAGTGTTGGCCTTAGTCACCCTAACCCCATCTGCCTAAAAACCCTATAGTTGGGATGGTTTTGTGGTGGTGGCTTTGTGTAGAGGTCATGTTTGGTGAAGTGTGTTGGTAGGATTAGTGGTGATGGTAAGGTCAAGAGTGGAGGGCGGTATGGTGATGATGGTGTGGTGAAGGATAGGAAAGCGATGGTAAAGGTTAAGTGTGATATGGTTGTAGCAAAAAGTCAAATAGATGCCAGGTGGCCAAAACCAAACTTCAACACTTCCAAAACAATATAATCAAAAACCCAAACAACAAATTCCAGAAGCTCGCATAACAAAATCATACCACAATCATAGAATTTCATAATGAAAATTAGTAAAGGGAAGAATTCAAACTAGTCACCATAGTGCAAAAATGCTACTACTATAACTTCTTTGTCTAATATCTTCTAACAATAAGCTTGGTACAGGTGAATTTATCGTTTCAAGACTTTTCTAGCAGTATCTTATTCGCTCTAATTGGATAAAGGGAGCGAGTTGTAAAGGCAATAATAATAATAATAATGTGGTGGCTATTATTCTAACGATAATTCTCAATCCGATGTCACTTGACGATGATCTTGGTATTCGTGGATTCATACTTTTGAGACCTTTCCACTAGTGTCTTACTCACCTTGATTGGACAATGAGAGTAAGGTGTAGAGGCAAAAACTAGCGCAGCAGCTACTATTTCAACGATAATTTCTCTGTCCAATATTGGCTGATGACAAGCTTGGTAGCGGTGGATTCGTCTCGTCAAGATACTTCCAACGATAACTAACTTGCCTTGATCAAATGTCAGGAACGTCCACTCTGAGCTGAACAAGGTGGCAACTATAGAGAGAATTTTTCCTTCCCCCTAAACCTAAACTTTAAACTTTTTTTTGGAAAAATTAAGAATCAAGTAGAAAAAAAACCATGGTACATGATACGAGAGGCATACCCTAAGAAAATCTGGTCAAAAGTCTAAAATGAAAAGGAAACACAAGACCCAAACAGCCCAAAACAAAACATAACAAGGACCAAGACAGCCCAAATAAAATAAACATAAAAAAGACCTAGATGGTGCAAACACAAAGAAACATAATGGCCCAAGTGAGCTAGAAGAGGCGTGTAGGCCCAAACAAAAGTCGAGGGCATACCCTAAGTAAAACTAGCTAGGCAAACCCTATATAGCATGAAGCTACGACGTGATCACAAACTTGGTCCCTAAATCAAGAAGCCGAGACCATACCAGGTAAAAAATATTCGCTACCACCTCCTGACGAGTCTGACGATGCTATTGAGAGTCATTATTATTTCTCTCATATCACATAAAGTAAACCATGGCAGAGAGAAACAATTACACTAGCACATGTTTAAAATCCCTCTAGTGTTGAAGATGAAGAGAACCTTACTGAAGAAGAGAACCCCATGAAAAGGGTGGCGATGCCATGGGTGTCTTAGCTAACATCTCTTTTCAGACTGAAAAAGAGAAAATACAACAAAAAAATAGATGTTTATACGTCTCAGTTGCCAAACTGCACATAACACACTTTGAAGAGGATAGGATACCATGATGCTAAAAACGATCCATAGTATATAGTTAAGCCAACGTGGCTAGCCAAAGAATAAAAGAGTGTTTGGTGACATGTCCAGGGAATCAAAGAAGTTGATGAACATAGTTCAATATTGTCTAGATTACAAAATATCCCAAGCCAAGTCAAAGAAGAGTATGTTAGCCCTAAGGCTACATGATAATTTTGATGATAACAATACACATTGATTCATTGAGAATTACTAACATGTTTATTTATTTGCAATAGTATGATCATTGAAATAATTGCAAAATCAAGAAGAGGCTTATTAAAATGAAGTGTTAAAGCTAAGGAGATAACTACATGTTAAAGGCACCAAAGTTTAAGAACAAGTGCAAGGTCGTCCAAATCATCATGCAAGTTGAAAGACAAATAGAAGCAGCTGACATGAGCACTAAATACTATTTTAGACATATCTTAAGCTAGAAATATCTAAATCACTTGATTCTTATGGCATTGGAAAGAAGACTTAATAAGGCACATTTCATCTGTTTTGAAGAAATTCAAATTTCAAATGGAAGGCTTACATAATTGACATGCAAGTCGGTGGACTGACACAAGGAAGAAAAATCAGCTCATATGAGCACTAAATGGTGTTTTGTCCATATCTTGAGCTAGAGATATCAAAATGACTTGATTCTTATGGAATTGAAAAGATGACTTAATGAGCACATTTTATATGTTTTGAAGAAATTCAAATTTCAAATAGAAGGCCGATATAATTGACATGCAAGTCGGTGGACTGACACAAGGAAAAAAAATCAACTCACATGAGCACCGAATGGTCTTTTCGCCATATCTTGAGCTAGAGATATCCAAATGACTTAGTTCTTGATGAGTTGGAAAGCTTATTCAAATTTGAAGATCTATTTTGTTTTACAAATTTTCAAATTTCAAACATAACATTGACAAAAATGATAGACAAGATTATAGTTTTTATGGTGGGCAGAAAATTTGGAGTTGGTGTCTTCACTTGATTAAGTTCATCTCATTTGCCTATAAAAAGAGCCCTTCTCCCATGCATTCAGCAAGAGTGAAGAGAAGAATCCATCAAGCCACAAATAAGAGAAATATCAAGTTTATAGAGCTTTTATACTCTTTATCTACTCTTTGAAGAGAGTTGTACTTTTGTTGTAAAAATTTTCTTTGTTCTAGTATTGTGGTGAGAGTGAGATCTTCTTGTAAAGGATAAAAGTTATCTTGAGAGAACTCTTTCCTTGGTGAGGTTGTTCATCAAGAAGAACTCTTGGTGGTGTTATCAAGAGTTGAAGGAAGTTCATGAGGTTGTTCATCAAGAAGAACTCTTGGTGTGGTGTTATCAAGGGTTGAAGGAAGTTGCCTTGGTGAGGTTGTTCATCAAGAAGAACTCTTGGTGTGGTGTTATCAAGGGTTGAAGGAAGTTGCCTTGGTGAGGTTGTTCATCAAGAAGAACTCTTGGTGTGGTGTTATCAAGAGTTGAAGGAAGTTTCCTTGGTAAGGTTGTTCATCAAGAAGAACTCTTGGTGTGGTGTTATCAGAGTTGAAGAAAGTTGCCTTGGTGAGGTTGTTCATCAAGAAGAACTCTTGGTGTGGTGTTATCAAGAGTTGAAGGAAAAAGTCTTGGTGAGGTTGCTCATCAAGCAAGTTGTAAAGATTACTACAACTTAGTGGAAAGCCTAGCTTGTGGAGCTAGGAGCCTGTGGACGTAGGCAAGGTTTGCCGAACCTCGTAAATTAAGTTTGCACTTTCTCTATCCCTATCCTCTTTACATTAACTTGCACTTGTGATTGTTCTTTATTTCTATTCTCTTGATTGCATTCTATTTTCATCTTCTTCGCCTTTATTCTCAAAAGAAAGAGTGAACTAATTTTGATCTTTCAAGAAAAGTTTTACAAATCCGTTTTTAAAAATAAAAACCCAATTCACCCCCCCTCTTGGGTTGCCATACCTGGGTCTACAAGTGGTATCAGAGTAAAATTGCTCAATTTTTTAAATCTTACTATGGCAACTTTTAATTCAACTTCATATGTTGAGGGGCTTTCTATCTCTAGACCTCCATTTTTTAATGGAAGTGATTACTCTTATTGGAAAACTAGAATGAGTATTTCCTTGAAATCTTTCGCTTATGATTTGTGGTCTATTGTTTTGGAATGACCTTTTGTTCCTACCAAAATTGAAAATGGGGAAAGCATGCTTAAAGAACCTAAAGAGTTTAGTGAAGATGATAAAAAAAAAATTTGAGTTTGAATGCTAAGGCTATGAATGTTGTATTGTGCTCTAGATAGAAATGAGTTTAATAGAATATCTACTTGTTCTACGGCACAAGAAATATGGCACACACTTGAAGTAACTCATGAAAGAACTAGTCAAGTTAAAGAATCTAAAATTAGTATGTTAGTTCATAGTTATGAGCTTTTTAAGGTGAAACCGGATGAATCAATTTCTGAAATGTTTACTAGATTTACGGATATTATTAATAGCCTGAAATCTCTTAGTAAATCTTATTCTAATGTTGAAATGGTGAGAAAGATTCTTAGGTGTCTACCAAAATCTTAGGAGCCAAAGGTGACGGCAATTCAAGAAGCAAAGGACCTCACCAAACTACCATTAGAAGAACTTATGGGTTCTCTCATGACTCATGAAATCACCTTGAAGGAGAATGAAGAAGATTTCAAGAAAAAGAAAAATATCGCTTTCAAATCTTCAACAAAAGAAGATGATGAGTCTGACGATGAAGGAGATGATGAAGATCTTGATTCATCACAAGAAAGCTAAAAAGGATGATTAGAAGAAACCAAGGATTCAAGAAGAATTCTAGAAGGGAGTACAAAGGGCAAAGCTCAAAGCAAGATAAGAAAAATGATCAAATCATTTGCTATGAGTGCAAGAAACTGGGACATGTAAAGATGGATTGTCCTTACTTCAAGAGTCAAAACAAGAAATCCAAAGCAATGAAAGCCACGAATTGGGATGATAGTGAAGCTAGCTCCACTGAAGAAGAAGATTGCAAAGTGGCAAACATGTGCTTCATGGCTTTAAGTGAAGATGAGGTAAGTATTCTAAACTATGATCCCAAACTTTCATATGATGAATTACTTAAAGCATTCCAAAATTTACATATGCAAGTTGATAAACAAAATTCAAAAATCAATGCTTTCAAAAAGAAGTCAAAAATCATGTTATCTCAATTAGAAGAGTTGGTGAAAATAAATGAACCTTTAGAAAATGAAAATGAAATTTTAAAACAAAAAGATTTTAAAAATTTGGAAAGTCAAATACATTTATTAAAAGCTGAAAATGACATTTTAAAACAAAAGGATTTTGACAAATTGGAGAAACAAAATGCTATTTTGAAAAAGGAAAATAATGACTTAAGAAATGTTGTTGATAGTTTTACAAAAAGCACAAAAAATTTGAATTCGATGTTACAAAACCAAATGTGTGTTTTTGATAAAAGAAGGTTAGGATATAAAACTCATAAAAATCAAAAGTGTTTTAAAAACTATTTTGTTCATGTATCTTCTAGGAATAATCCTAATCATTCATGTACTTATTGTGGAAGAAAATGACACAAAGTGTATTCTTGCTATATTAGGAGAAATCCTAATTTGAAACAAATATGGGTTCCAAAAAGTATCATAACTAACCCCAAGGACCCAAGAACATTTGAGTACCAAAAAGTCGCTTTTTGAATGTTGATTATAGAAACAAAGGAGTGGCAAACACAAGTGGTACTTAGATAGTGGATGCTCAAGGCATATGACCAGAGATACCTCCAAGTTCTCAAGATTAATCATGAAGAAAGGAGGATATGTGACTTTCGGTGATAATGCCAAAGGAAGGGTAATCGAACATAGTTATTTTGGTAACCCTTCTTCACCTATTATTGGAAATGTTTTGCTTGTTAATGGTTTGAAACATGCTTTGATTAACATTAGTCAATTATGCGATATGGGATATTTTGTTGCTTTTGAGCCTAATAGATGTGAGATTAAGCATGTTAGTTACAATAAGATATTATTTATTGATAATAGATATGGTAATATTTATATAATTGATATTGATGTTAATGATCATGTAGAAAAGTGTTTCATTATTAATCATGATGCTTGGTTATGGCATAGAAGATTAGGTCATGCTAGCATGGACACAATTTTAAAAATTTCTAAAAATAATTTAGTTGATGGTCTTTCAAAAATAAAATTTGAAAAGGATAAGATTTGTGATGCTTCTCAATTTAGAAAACAAGCGAGAACTTCTTTTAAACAAAAGAAATTTATTTCAATAAATAAACCTCTACAATTACTTTATTTGGATTTATTTGGACCATCAAGAACTCAAAGCCTTGGTGGAAAGTATTATGTTTTTGTTATTGTGGATGATTATTTAAGATTCACTTGGGTGTTATTCTTGAAAACAAAAAATGAGGCCACTCAAGCTTTTTCAAAATTTACAAAAAGAGTCCAAAATCAAAAAGGGTATTCAATTGTGTTCATTAGGAATGATCATGGTGGTGAAGTAGATAATATTGCATTTGAAAATCTTTGTGATGAAAATGATTTTGAACATAATTTGTCCGCACCTAGAACTTCACAACAAAATGGTGTTGTTGAAAGGAAAAATAGGACTATCCAAGAAATGGCTAGAACTATGTTACTTGAAAATTATTTGCCAAAATATTTTTGGGCCGAAGCTGTTGATACCGTATTCTTTATAATCAATAGAGTCCATATTAGAGCTTTAATAAAGAAAACTCCTTTTGATCTTTGGAAAGGAAGAAAACCCAACATTGGATTTCTTAAAGTTTTTGGATGTAAATGTTTTATTTTAAACACCAAGGATAACCTTGCAAAATCGATGCAAAAGCAGATGTTGGAATTTTTGTTGGCTACTCCAAACCATAGGAAAGCATATAGGGTTTTTAACAAAAAGACTCTTGCTATTTAAGAATCTATTCATGTTGAATTTGATGAAACTAATGTGATTTCTTCAAAGAATTTAGATGATGATATTGTTGAGCTTGAAAGGTAAATCAAGGAATCAAGGCTTGATAAAAAGAGCAAAGATGAATTACAACTTCAATAAGAAAAGCTTGAGGAAGTAATTGATTCTTCCCAAGAATTATCAAAGGAATGAAGGTACGCAAAAGCTCACACTAAAGATCTCATTATTGGTGAACCATCATAAGGTATGAGAACTAGATTTTCTTTTAGGAACTTTTGTAATCATTTTGCATTTGTCTCTCAATTTGAACCAAAATCTTTTAAAGAAGCCGAAAATAACGAAAGTTGGATTTTGGCTATGCAAGAAGAATTAAACCAATTTGAGAAAAATCAAGTTTGGGAATTAGTCCTTAGACTTAAATTTGACTAAACCCCTTAGTCAAGATAGATTTTACATAATTAGAAGAGAATTATGCATGTTGTATATGTCTTAATTTTGCTTTTACATGACAATATTTGAATGATAGCATATGTTAAGGGAGAGAATATATTAGGGGGAGTAATTAATTTGATTACATCTTTTTGATGATAACAAAAGGGGGAGAAATGGTTGGATTGCTTATATTCATAACAAGTGTCATCTTTTTGTTTAATCTTAATTTTATTTTCATTCTTGATTTTAGATATTATTTTAAAGCAATCAATGGTTTGTCATCATCAAAAAGGGGGAGATTGTTAGCCCTAAGGCTACATCATAATTTTGATGATAACAATGCACATTGATTCATTGAGATTTACTAACATGTTTATTTATGTGCAAGAGTAAGATCATTGAAATAATTGTAAAATCAAGAAGAGGCTTATTAAAATGAAGTGTTGAAGCTAAGGAGATGACTACATATTAAAGGCACCAAAGTTTAAGAACAAGTGCAAGGTCGTCCAAATCATCATGCAAGTTGAAAGACAAATAGAAGCAGCTGACATGAGCACTGAATACTATTTTGGACATATCTTGAGCTAGAAACATCCAAATCACTTGATTCTTGTGGCATTAGAAAGATGACTTAATGAGGCACATTTCATCTGTTTTGAAGAAATTCAAATTTTAAATGTAATGCTGACATAATTGACATGCAAGTCGGTAGACTGATACAAGGAAGAAAAATCAGCTCATATGAGCACCAAATGGTGTTTTGTCCATATCTTGAGCTAGAGATATCAAAATGACTTGATTCATGTTGAATTGGAAAGATGACTTAATGAGACACATTTTATATGTTTTGAAGAAATTCAAATTTCAAATAGAAGGCCGACATAATTGACATGCAAGTCGGTAGACTGACACAAGGAAGAAAAATCAACTCATATGAGCACCGAATGGTGTTTTGGCCATATCTTGAGCTAGAGATATCCAAATGACTTGATTCTTGATGAGTAAGCTTATTTAAATTTACAGATCTTTTATTTTTTGTAGATTTTCAAATTTCAAACATAACATTGACAAAAATGGTAGAAAATATTACAATTTTTATGGTGGGCAGAAAATTTGGAGTTGGTGTCTTCACTTGATTAAGTTCATCTCATTTGCCTATAAAAAGAGCCCTTCTCCCATGCATTCAGCAAGAAGTGAAGAGAAGAATCCATCAAGCTACAAATAAGAGAAATATCAAGTTTATAGAGCTTTTATATTCTTTATCCACTCTTTGAAGAAAGTTGTACTTTTGTTGTAAAAATTTTATTTGTTCTAGTATTGTGGTGAGAGTGAGATCTTCTTATAAAGGATAAAAGTTATCATTGAGAGAACTCTTTCCTTGGTGAGGTTGTTCATCAAGAAGAACTCTTGGTGTGGTGTTATCAAGAGTTGAAGGAAGTTACCTTGGTGAGTTGTTCATCAAGAAGAACTCTTGGTGTGGTGTTATCAAGGGTTGAAGGAAGTTGCCTTGGTGAGGTTGTTCATCAAGAAGAACTCTTGGTGTGGTGTTATCAAGGGTTGAAGGAAGTTGCCTTGGTGAGGTTGTTCATCAAGAAGAACTCTTGGTGTGGTGTTATCAAAGGTTGAAGAAAGTTGCCTTGGTGAGGTTGTTCATCAAGAAGAACTCTTGGTGTGGTGTTATCAAGAGTTGAAGAAAAAGTCTTGGTGAGGTTGCTCATCAAGTAAGTTGTAAAGATTACTACAACTTAGTGGAAAGCCTAGCTTGTGGAGCTAGGAGCCCGTGGACGTAGGCAAGGTTTGCCGAACCACGTAAATTGAGTTTGCACTCTCTCTATCCTTATCCTCTTTATATTAACTTGCACTTGTGATTGTTCTTTATTTCTATTCTCTTGATTGCATTCTATTTTCATCTTCTTCACCTTTATTCTCAAAAGAAAGAGTGAACTAATTTTGATCTTTCAAGAAAAGTTTTACAAATCCGTTTTTAAAAATAAAAACCCAATTCACCCCCCCTCTTGGGTTGCCATACCTGAGTCTACAGAGTACACCTAAAGAATGCCTCTTCCAAACAAGAAGATCTGGAGCACCAATTGTGGGATGAATCCTGACTAGTTCCTAAACCAACTAAAGATCCGGCCATGTAGACGAAAATACCCAAACCCCATCTTGAGTAACATCTGAGACCTTGGCATCAAGAGGAAGACCTGCAGATGAAAGAGTTCTAAAAGAGAACAAATCACAAAGATGCCCCTAAGTTACTAGTAATCTTGACAAAGAGAGGTATCTTTGTCGTCGCCAATACAAGTGACAAATTTACCCCTAAACTAATCACTGCTGAGCAAAATCTTCCTCTATGACCAGGAGGCTCCAAATGTAACTTAAACCTGCCAAAACAAAATGCCCTAAAGAAGCACCTGATAAGCCCATGAAGACCAAATAGAGTACTGGTCCGAGATGAACCTCAAAATATGCTTCAAAATAGCTGCTCTATTCCAATCCTTGACCCTTTTGATCCCCAAACCACCCTCCCGCAATGGATAGCAGATCGCAGCCCATGTTACCTTCACCCCAAAATGAGACAAGGATGTCCCATTCCAAAGGAAAGCAGTCAAAATACCCTCAATCCTCCTCACCACAACTACAGGCAATATGAACATGGAAGACTATTGGACATCGATAGAAAAGAGCACTGATTTGATTAACTGAAGCCGACCAGAGAAGGTTAGTGCCGTAAATATCCATAACCTGATCCTAGACAAGATCCTATCAATCAAAGGTACATAGTCCAAGAGCCGCAGTTTAGTACTGATCAGAGGTACCCCAAATATCTGACCGATAGTATCCCAACCTAAAAACCAAGGATAGCTTGTAACTCAACTCAGTCCTCCACACTAACTCTTGAAAAGAAAACACGGCTCTTAGCTAAATTGGTAACAACCCTAAGAGCCTTCTCATTCTGGCAAAGTCTGAAATACCTTCTACATAGATCCCTCTTAGCTAAAATACACTCTACCAAAAACAGTCACTCATCCAAAATAGCTTGAGTCGCAACCCACTGAGCCCTAACCTCGATAACCCTACTAGATATATGACTAAAATCCAAACCATGCAAGGATTTAAGCTCATGCTTTAGCACATCCACCCTCTCTAAACAACCTCTAAGAAGTCCTCTCAATCAGCCCATAAATTCAAAAACTTAAAAGGAGTGAGCGCCTGATGTATCTGATCCCTAAACCATAGCATTATGATCTGAAACATCCTTATGAAAGATCTTTAATATGGTCCATAACCAAATCAAGAACTAGGAAACACTACCAAAACTCCAATTAAGTGTCTTGAGAATAGTTCTTTCTTGCTGCTGGCCATTATGCAAGTGTATAGAAGCCTAAAAGATGGAAGCCTAATCAACTTTACATCATGAACACACTATCCAAATTCGTCCATGTGACTATGACAAGCCTGATCCCTAATAACCCTATAAGAAGATCTCAAAATAGCATTTAAAACTCCCAAAGTTATCCAAGGTATGTCACCAAAGTCCGTACACTGATCCTTTAATGGTCAACGAATACCCTAATCATTGGAATCGTGCACAAAAACCAATCCAAAAAAGACCTCATCCGAAAATCTGGAGCTCTATAAGCAACCCACTAAGGAGAATATTGTAAACTACTTATACTATGTAATGTAGGGTCCCAACAAACTAAAACTCTATGGGCAACTGAATCTATGACATTTGACAAGAACTGCCAAGAAAGACAAATAGCTGAAACCACTGACCCAGGATGTTGATGATTAATCTCAATCTCCAAAAGACCAATCAAACCCAAAGAAAATTTGGAGATCCAATTTCTAACCACCCTCTACATCGAGAAACCATTAAGGCCTTTATCATTCTAACTCCCTATCATAGAAAACTAGAAAGAAACCCAAAACAGATAAATAATATTACTGGGGGTACTTACCCCCTTTCCCTTCTTACCCTTTCTTGTAAAAGAATAAGCATTAATAACAGGTGATTGAGTATCCAAAGGTACTGAAGTGGGAGTCTAAAAGTCAACAGCTACAAACCTCTATGGAGATAAAGTCTCTAGACTAATAGATAAAGAGGCCTCATGGTTTAACGTAACTGATATACCTATTGATAACAAAAATTCCAACTACTATAGATGTTGCAATAGGAGAGGAGTTAAAGTGTTGTCTACCTAGATCAGGTTTTTGTCCAGTTTCAGCCACTCTATATAACTTGTCGTTTGAATCAGGAGAGTGCATTGGCATTTCCTTAAAAACAGGTAAGATGCGACTTGAAAAACAAGAAGAATGAAGCATTTTCTTGTTATATCGTTGATATCTCTATTGCCATGTACAGGTATTGTGATTGGGTTGGATCTTCTATCAACTACATCAATTTTACATCAAGCAAAAACTTACCTAATATCAATAATCATATGATAACATTAGATCAGTATCACAATAATCATTTGAAACCTTCTCACCAAAGAATTGAGATGTAAAGAGTATTGAAGAAAGATCAATTGTACCATAATTTTCAGTTCATTCATCGAATCGCCTTTATTTGCCATAAAATTATTAAAGATCTCTTTACTATTTCTTCTTTGTACTTTTTTTAATAGGTTGGGATTGTCACACAAATTTGACTGTTGCTTCTCAATGGGAATACTAGGTAATTAGGAGCCAACTCCAATGTGATATTTAAAGGGCTTCACATTCAAAACATATAATCAGAATTCAAACATAGGCTCCAGGAGTTTTATTGGAAGCCAACTTAAAAGTATGGTGTCTTATTGCTCTATCTAGTGGTGATGGCATTGATGGTTCTGGAGGTTGGGGTTAAGAAGAGTTAAGTGTTGTCTACCTAGATCATGTTTATATCTAGTTTCATTGATGTCATCACCACCAGACAAAGCAATAAGACACCATACTTTTAAGTTGGCTTCCACAAAAAATACTAGAGCCTATTGTCACAGCCCGCCCAATTTGCTTGCTAGAGTGGCCCAAAATGTGCACAAAGGCTTGGCCCGATTTCTAGAAGACATGCAATCCAAGCCCATTTTCTAGAAACTCTAAGCAAGTCAAATATGTACAACTAGCACATGTAAATATACATTGTCAAAGGTAGTTCACCTACCTCACCTAAATTAGGTAGGACTCATTTATGGCCGTTGGATGTATTGAATCCTAGCCATTCATTTGGGAGGTAGATTAGTATAAATACCCCTCCAAGGCTCATTTGTAAGCATCCAAGCTAATCCAAGCAATTACAATACAAAGCATTGTAAGAATTCTCTTGTGTAATACAAAGCGCATTTGCATTAGCAATACTTGCCTCTAAGTTCCTTCTCTTCTTCTAGCCTCTAAAGCTCTTTTGGCTCAACGGTCCTAACTTCTCCTTGAGCGAGAAGCACACTACAAGGCTTACTTAGCAACTTTCAGGTTCAAGTTGCCTAAGTGCCGCACGAGCAGCTGCGCTAAACTCTAAGCTCGTGACAGTTGGTATCAGAGCACGGTTTGAGCACAAGAGCAAATGGCATCCGATATTGAAGTGACCATGGAGGAGCAAGTCCGCGGACGTGAGGAACAACCTCAGCCTCAACCACGCCCACAAAGAAAACGAGGTAAGTCCAAAGCTCCCTCCTCGGAATCCTTAGAGCCTCGTGTTGCTAGCATAGAGCAATCTATTTCGAGTATGGACAATGCTATCGAGGGCCTCTCCGATCGTCTCGAAGGCCTAGAGACGGATTATGGAGAAATCACCCAAGCAACAAAGTCCACAATACTCGAGTTTAGTGAAAACCTTACACGAGAGCTCGCTAGCTTACGAAGCTTTGTGGAGCGTGAGTTGCGGGCAATCCGTGCGGAAGTGGAGGAATCTCGCACGGAATGGGAGAAACACCGTTGCGAACGTGCTAGCCCCTCTTACTCAAGTCCTAGTGGGCTAAGCAACATGCAAGTGCCAACTCCCGCCACATACCATGGCACTCGCAACGCTACGGAAGTCGAAAACTTCCTATTCGGCTTGGAGCAATATTTCGAGGCGAAAGGTGTGTATGATGATGCTTCGAGAATAGGCATTGCGCCTACTTTCCTTCGTGATGCAGCCCAATTATGGTGGCGTCGTAAGCATGGCGACGCGGGCAAAGGCATCGTCGTCCTTCGCACATGGGAGGACTTTAAGAGAGAACTACGGAAGCATTTCTCTCCAAGCAATGCGGAAAAGGAGGCAAGGGGTCGCCTCCGCCGTTTGAAGCAAAGCGGCACCATTAGCGAATACATCAAAGACTTCACCACAATCATCCTTGAAATCGAAGGTATGTCCGAAAAAGACTCCCTCTTCTACTTTTTTGATGGGCTCAAGGATTGGGCAAGGGTTGAGCTTGAGAGGCGTGGCGTGCAAAACCTTGATGACGCCATAGCCATAGCCAAATCCCTCGTTGACTACACATCCCAATCGAAGGAAAGAAAGCCCAACCATGGCAAAGGTGGGGGAGAATGAAACACCAAGAAAGGATATGACCGAAGGGATGGTGGTGCGCGCCAGGCTTTCAGAGGGGACAAACGAGACACGCCTAACAAAGGTAAGTTCGAAGCCCCTAAACCTAAGAGTCCTTGCTTTATATGTGATGGTCCTCATTGGGTTCGGGATTGCCCAAAGAGGAAGACTCTTAACGCCCTTGCCGCTCAACATGAGGGCGTAAACAATGAAGAGCCACAAGCGGGGATGGGTTCTCTCCGCACAATTGGCGCACTCAAAAGACCCACATCTATGCAAAAGGGTCTTATGTATGTGAGCGCCACAATCAATGGCAAAGATGTGCGTGCGATGCTTGACACGGGAGCCACGCACAACTTCATTTCGGAGGACGAGGCCAAACAGCTAGGCCTCAAATACACCAATGGAGGTGGCACCATCAAGGCGGTAAACTCACCCGCCAAGGCAATCTTGGGAGTGTCCAAGGCAACAACGGTACAACTTGGCACATGGAACGGTAAGCTTGATTTCTCCATTGTTCCCATGGATGATTTTCAAGTAGTGCTTGGCATGGAATTCTTCGACCAAGTCCATGCTTTCCCCATACCATCTTCCAACTCCCTCAACATACTCGATGGGAGTCATTCATGCATGGTGATGGCGGAGCGTGCAACAAAAGTTGAAGGCAAAATGCTCTCCGCACTACAATTCAAACGGGGAATGAAGAAGGATCCAAGTTTCCTTACCACCGTTCGAGAACTAAACGATGGAGAGGACATTGCCATTGCCAAGGACCCAACGCCAAGGCAAATCCAAGCCATCCTTGAGAAATACAAGGATGTCATGCCCCAAGAACTTCCAAAGAAGTTGCCTCCACGACGGGAAGTGGACCACGAGATCGAGTTGGAGCCCGGTGCAAAACCTCCAGCCATGGCACCTTACCGCATGGCGCCACCCGAACTTGCAGAGTTGAAGAAGCAACTCCAAGATTTACTTGATGCGGGTTACATCCAGCCCTCCAAAGCTCCATATGGTGCACCCGTCCTCTTCCAAAAGAAGAAGGATGGATCTCTCCGCATGTGCATCGACTATCGGGCACTCAACAAGGTAACAATCAAAAACAAGTACCCAATACCTTTGATTGTGGAATTGTTCGACCAACTTGGGAAGGCTCGATACTTCACCAAGCTTGATTTGAGATCGGGGTACTATCAAGTGCGCATCGCAAAGGGTGACGAACCAAAGACCGCGTGTGTAACAAGGTACGGTGCTTATGAATTTCTTGTTATGCCATTCGGTCTCACCAATGCACCCGCCACCTTTTGTACCCTCATGAACAAGATCTTCCATCCCTATCTTGATCGGTTCGTGGTAGTCTACTTGGATGACATTGTCGTCTATAGCACAACTCTTGAGGAGCATGTGCAACATCTCCAACAAGTCTTCCAAGTCTTCCGCAACAACGAGCTTTATGTCAAGAAAGAAAAATGCTCTTTTGCACAACGAGAGGTAGAATTTCTTGGCCACCGAATTCGGGATGGAAAGCTTATGATGGATCAAGCGAAGGTGAAGGCCATTCAAGAATGGGAGCCTCCAACCAAGGTACCCAAACTTAGATCTTTCTTTAGGCTGGTTAATTATTATCGGCGGTTTATCATGGGCTATTCAGCCAAAGCCGCCCCACTCACGGATCTTCTCAAGAAGAACCGTTCATGGCATTGGTCCGAAGAATGCCAACGTGCCTTCGAAGAATTGAAGAAGGCCATATGTGCAGAACCGGTAATGATGTTACCCGACCACACAAAGCCATTTGAGGTACACACGGATGCTTCCGACTTTGCTATAGGGGGAGTTCTTATGCAAGATGGGCATCCCATTGCATATGAGAGCCGCAAGCTCAATGACACGGAGCGGCGATATACGGTCCAAGAGAAGGAGATGACCGCCATCATTCATTGCCTACGGGTTTGGCGACACTACTTGCTTGGTTCCCACTTTGTCATCAAAACCGACAACGTGGCAACAAGCTATTTCCAAACTCAAAAGAAGCTCAGCCCCAAGCAAGCAAGATGGCAAGATTTCTTGGCCGAGTTCGACTATAGGCTCGAGTATAAAGCGGGTAAGGCAAACGTTGTGGCCGATGCCCTAAGTCGCAAGGCGGAACTTGCCACCCTAAGTGCAAGTCATCCATAAAGTGTGCTCATTGACCGCATCAAACAAGGCCTAGAGCACGATCCCTTAGCCAAGAATCTCTTCAAGTTGGCAAGTGAGGGGAAGACACGACGCTTTTGGCTTGATGAAGGCCTACTCCTCACAACCGGGAATCGCTTGTTTGTGCCAAGACATGGGAACTTGCGGAAAGAAATCATCAAGGAGTGCCACGACTCTAAGTGGGCTAGTCACCCAGGTATGGCACGAACCCTTGCGCTCGTGCAAGATTCTTATTATTGGCCTCAAATGCGGGAAGATGTGGAAGGTTATGTGAGAACTTGCCTTGTGTGCCAACAAGACAAGGTTGAGCACCAACGTCCAGCGGGGTTACTTGAACCCCTACCAATTGCGGAAAGGCCATGGCAAAGTGTGTCGATGGACTTCATCGTGGCCTTGCCAAAATCCGAAGGGTACGGGAGCATCATGGTGGTAGTCGATCGCTTTAGCAAATATGCCACCTTCATACCCGTTTCTACGGATTGTACAGCGGACGAAGCCGCTCGAGCATTCCTCAAACATGTAGTGAAGCTATGGGGAGTTCCACAAAACATTGTAAGTGATCGTGACCCTCGCTTCACCGGTCGATTTTGGGGAGAACTCTTTAAATTGTTGGGGACCGACTTAAGCTTCTCTACAAGCTTTCATCCCCAAACCGATGGGCAAACCGAGCGCATAAATGCCTTGCTTGAGCTATATTTGAGGCATTACGTGAGCGCTCACCAACATGATTGGGCGAAGTTACTTGATGTTGCCCAATTCTCTTATAACCTCCAAAGGAGTGAGGCAACGGGCAAGAGTCCCTTCGAAATTGTGACGGGACAACAACCCATGACTCCACATGCCATAGCCTCGACATATGGAGGAAAGAGCCCCGCGGCCTACAAGCTTGCAAAAGAGTGGCATGAACAAGCCGACATCACACGTGCATGCTTGGACAAGGCCGCCAAAAAGATGAAGAAGTGGGCGGATACAAAGAGACGGAACCTCACATTTCAAGAGGGGGACTTGGTACTCGTCAAGCTCCTACCCCAACAATTCAAATCACTTCGGAAAGTGCACAAGGGGTTGGTTCGAAAATACGAGGGTCCTTTCCCAATTATCAAACGAGTGGGTGAAGTCTCTTACAAGGTACGCTTGCCCCCTAATCTCAAGATCCATCCGGTCTTTCATGTGAGCTTCCTCAAGCCCTATCATGAGGACAAGGAGGATCCAAGTCGAAGCGAGTCCAAACGAGCACCCACAGCCGTCGTCACCTCATTCGACAAGGACATAGAGTACATCCTTGCGGATCGAGTAATTCGAAGGAGAGGAGTTCCACCATACACCGAATACTTGGTGAAGTGGAAAAACCTTCTGGACAGCGAGGCGAGTTGGGAACGCGAAGATCTCTTGTGGCAATTTGGCGAACACATCCAACGCTACAAGGACGAGAGCGCGCCGAGGATGTTGCGGAAATAGGCGGTGGAGGATGTCACAGCCCGTCCAATTTGCTTGCTAGAGTGGCCCAAAATGTGCATAAAGGCTTGGCCCGATTTCTAGAAGACATGCAATCCAAGCCCATTTTCTAGAAACTCTAAGCAAGTCAAATATGTACAACTAGCACATGTAAATATACATTGTCAAAGGTAGTTCACCTACCTCACCTAAATTAGGTAGGACTCATTTATGGCCGTTGGATGTATTGAATCCTAGTCATTCATTTGGGAGGTGAATTAGTATAAATACCCCTCCAAGGCTCATTTGTAAGCATCCAAGCTAATCCAAGCAATTACAATACAAAGCATTGTAAGAATTCTCTTGTGTAATACAAAGCTCATTTGCATTAGCAATACTTGCCTCTAAGTTCCTTCTCTTCTTCTAGCCTCTAAAGCTCTTTTGGCTCAACGGTCCTAACTTCTCCTTGAGCGAGAAGCACACTACAAGGCTTACTTAGCAACTTTCAGGTTCAAGTTGCCTAAGTGCCGCACGAGCAGCTGCGCTAAACTCTAAGCTCGTGACACTATGTATGAATTCTGATTAAATGTTTTGAATGTGAAGCCCTTCAAAGATCACATTAGAGTTGGCTCCCAGTCACTTGGTCTTCCCAATGAGAAGTAGTAGTCAATTTGGTTAACAATCCCAACCTATCAGAAAACTACAAAGAATAAATAATTAGAGATATCAGTAAGAATTTTGTGGCAAATGAAAGTGATCTGATGAATAAAACTGAAATTATAGTACAATTTATCTTTCTTCAATACTCCTTACATTTCAATTCTTCAGTAAGAAGGTATTAAATTATTATTGTGATACCCTCTAATGTTATCAGATGATTTTTTATATAACAAAGTTTTTGCTTGATGTAAAAGTAACGTAGTTGATAGAAGATCCAACCCAATCACAACACCTGTACATTTCAAGAGAGACATAAACAGATACAACAAGAGAAGGCTTCATTCTTCCTGTGTCTCAAGTAGCCTCATTCCTGTTTCTGAGGAAATGCCAATACACTCTCCTGATTCAAACGACAAGTTATAGAGAGTGGCTGAAATTGGACGAAAACCTAATCCAGGTAGACAACGCTTGACTCATCTCCTGTTGCAACATCCATAGTAGTTGGAACTGTTTCTGTTATCAATAGGAGTATTGGTTACCTTGTTTAATCTTCTACAAAATTGTTGGCGGAAACTGGTCCAACACAAACCGAGCCTGTTGAAGAGATGATTTATGCTATTTGTATGTACGATTCTTCTCATAATTGTTGGCCTCCCCTTCTAACTTTTTGTCGTATGATCGACTAACATACACTCCTTCTTGGACTTAATGCCAGCAAGCTGACGAAATTGCATCGTGATGCACCTGGAGCCTCTGAAGTAGAATCGTTGCACAAACTAGAACTGGAAGTAACCGAAATGATGCAGCTAGATTCTTTTGTGAAACATGCGGTATTTGTACATAGCATAATTATGCCAAATTTAAGTTCTTTATAGCATAATTATGCCAAATTTAAGTTCTTTTCCTAAGTACAATTCTGTGCATGTTTTCATGCTAGTGTTCATGGTGTTGGGATTGTGGCTGGGTTCATGATGATGGCGCATCAATGTATGGAGGTAGTGATGATGCTGGGTTTTGCAGCCATGCTGAGTTACAAGTGTATTCTTAATTCTATTTTAGTTTAGTAATTTAGAAGAAAAATTGTTTGTACTGATAAAATTATCGGTCCATAAAAGAAATTAATTCACAGTCATTTTTACCCTTACATCGCCATTAATTTTCATCGGTGTTGGCAATCAGGGGATGGAAATGTGAATTTTAAAAACACAGGGATGGTTACAAAAGAAAATCGACAACCTTCCTCTGGATAACAAAAGCAAGAAGCGCAGGATTGGTTCCTATTATTGTTATTTTGTTACGAGAGGGGGCTTGGTGTGTGAGCCGGTATTTAAAAGTGTACAGAAACGAGTTTGCAAGAACTAGCTAGGGTTTAAGGAGAGAAAATGGGAAGTAAATGGAAATTGGTGGGGATGGAAGTGCCAGTCGTCGGTAGCGACTCCGTTAAATGGATTGAGGTTTCCATCTCTCTTTCTTCTTCTAGTTTTATCTCTGAGGGTGAGACAGAGTCCCAGCTTATTGCACCACCGACTGATGATTGCGCTTCATGCTCCCTTGTTGGAGATCCTTCAATTTATCTCATTTGTCGAATTCGTAAAACTCTTCCTTGTGCTCTCGAGTTACTCCATTTCTCTTCTTCTCAGCCATTCCCTGTTGTCGGATTACGTATCAATTTCCCTCATCAACTCTCTCTTTTTGCTTTCATTACCCACTCTCTACTGATGTTTACTTGCTTTATGTCTTGTCTGTCTCCGGAATCGCTTTCCTACTCAAACTTTCATCCAACTTTTCTGCATACGAAATTTCTCCTGTTTTTCCACCCCAAGACCTTTTAGAATTAAATTTGCCCAGTTACGCACCCATACCCATAACAAGCGTCGCCGCAATTACTGGATGCTTGGTCGTCGGTAGATATGATGGGTCTGTTGCTTTCTTTCAACTTGGCACTCTTCGCCCGACTGCTCCTGGTATAAGAATGAATTCCCAACTTTTGTTTAATTTCTTTTTTCATGCTTTCCAACTATGCTTATGCACTTTTCTCACTCTCAGGCTTTGCGCACGAGCTGCGGGATGATACAGGAATTAGTCGTTTGTGGGGTTTAATGTCAAGGTGCTTATTTATTTATTTTGACTTAGGTCAATATTATATGTTCTTTAAGCTAAATCCTTCCTTTAAAGTTGTATGTATTGTTATTTTGAATCTTATCAAGCTTAGGATTTTCTATTAATATCATGTCATGCAGGGGTAAGATGGTAGGCCCTGTACAGGATATGGTAATAAAAGAGGTGCAGGGCAAAAAATTCGTATATGTGCTACATTCTGCTGGCATTCTGCGAGTGTGGGATCTTTCTTGTCGTAGCAGGGTTTTTAGTCATTCAATGATCAATCCATCATTGGAAGGTAGAAATTTTTAGTTTTAGCAATCTGCATGCACTTTTGTGGTTTTATATTTGTTTCGATTATGTCCATCCATGAGTGTCCTCTTTATAGCTGTTCAACATAATAGTTTTATTTTGTTAATGCTTTGAATTTTATGATTAGCATGTTTCAAGAGTTAGATTTTTCTTGGTGGATCATGTTGATAGATGAGACTTCTCATAGGAAGAAAAAAAAAAGGAAATATTAGTCTTAAGGACAATAAGCTATAAAAGAGGATGTACTTCATTTAATTAAAAGATTAAGAGCTTTTCATTAATATTTTCAGTCTTGGAACTAATATATTCTTGTATGTGTCTACCTTCTACTTACAGGAGCTGAATCTGTAAGGTTGTTTGTTGCTGAAGCTAATTGCAGTTCTAGCACTATTCCTTTGGCAATCTTGTATAGAAATACTTTGGTATGCTTCTCTCAAATGAATGAAAACCTTTAAGTTGGTTTTAAAGCATGTTTTTTTTTGTTTAATTTTTTTAATCCTCTGTTTGCAATTTTCATTACCTGATATTCTTTTATTAGATCTGGACTTGAACGTGCTTATGGCATGCATTATAGTTTTGTTTCATGTGATCACCAGTAGCGTAACCAAAAGTTATGCTTTTTGATACAAGTTGATTAACCTCTTCCTCAAAGGTGAAAAATATGATGGTCTAGAAAACAAATTGAGTTATTATGGGTCTTGTATTAAGATTTTGGTTTGTTTAAAATGTTTGTTTGGTTCTTGGGTAAGTCCATGGCTTAAGTCCAAAGTCTTTTAACTAGGCAGGCAAAATATGTTGAACTTGGATATAGTCCTATGTTGAACAGAAGAACAAGAAAGGGACGAAATAGTGCACTGAAGGTGCTTGTGATAGGTATAGGTTTTATAAAGTCCTGTCAAGTTGTTACACATATATTGTTGTTTATTTTTCCTCATCTTGTCCCTTGGTAGGTATGTTTGACATACTATGTTCAGCTCCTGCTGCAAACTTTTTTATATACAATAATAAAAGATGAAGGAGAAAAGCTCATATTAGAGTATTATTGTTAAGACTTGAGTCATTTAATGCAATTTTTGGAACCAATGAGGGGCATAGGCATATTTATTTTGGACTTGGTTCTAGTTTTATCATCCATAAATGCTGAAAAATTTTCTTATTCTAGCATAATTGATTGTTCACGACCTCTCACTGAAAGTTTGGAGCCTGATAGTTTACCTTTCAGCTGTTGGAGTAGTGCCAAATTAAAAGTTAAATATGAATTGTTGATTGACTTGGTTGACATGCATGTTCTGAGTTCAGCAATAAAGGGGGATGTCCAACAAAGCTTGAAATTTGATTATACAAGAACATAAGATAACAGTTGTTGTCAAAGATCCTAAAAGTTAGAGTCTAGCTATTTATAGGCATGAGAAGATTTGTATAAAGAGGCAAAAAGTCCGAGATACTTTAAGGGACAATTTGAAATTTCAAGTCCATTTTTTCCTCTTATTCAATCTTATTTGACTGATTACTTGAAATTTTCTCAATCATGTTAAATTTTCATTTAATGGATAACTTTTATGGTTTTGTAGGTCTTTTATTAGGCTTTAATTGTTTGTTATAACTTTGACTGATTTTTCTGTGAAGGAGGTTGACATTGAGGTGATTTATATATATAGTCTTCAATGTAGTTTGGAGGATAAGACAACATTATCATTGGAGTCATCAGTGCAAAATATTCCTTTGGAGGTAAAGAAAGTAGTCGAGATTACCTCATTTTATTTTGATATGCACACATTTGCAGCTCTCTCCACTTTTTCTCTTCTTTTTAATTTTAATTTTATTTATTAAATAAATTCATTTATATTTTTGGTGTTAGCAGGGAGGATGTGTTGATGTCAAACTTACCTCAGAAAAGATATGGATATTGCAAGACAGTGGAATAGTCTTCCACAATTTGTTCCATTTGGATGCTCCAGTGTGAGTTTTTAATTATCATTTTTTGAGGGACTATACAATTTTCTATAATTGTGGTGTTAAACTTCACGCAATATTATCATTTTATTCAAAATATGCCGCATGCAAAATTGAAAAGATTGTATCCATGGAGCTAAATTATTTATGCAACCTCTATTGTTAGGGAAGAAGCAGGCTGTTATGCTTTGCAAGAAGAATTTATTGCTGACCAACTCTTTCAAAGTTCTGAACATTCATCTGATGATCTTCTTTCAATTACCCACTCAATACTTACGTCTTCCAAGGTGCATATTTTTGTTGCCTTACATAATTTTTATAGTGTTCTGGTGGCACTGTAGTTTGACTTCATTTAGATTTAAAAAGATCTAATGTGACACAGTTCTCATATTATGGAAGAGGACACTACAAATTAAGAAATCGAAATTTCTGGTGCTAAGTTGATTTGCTTGAGTAGTTTGAATTGATTTAGACTTGAAATTCCCTTTTTACAGCTCTTTGAAGCAATTGTGATGCTATAATATTGGTTTAAATTTTCTTTATCATGAAAGAAAGAACGAGATAGTACTGCCAAAATTAGTAAACCACTATAAAATACATAATTGCGAACTATTTGTTATATTACCATTTAGGCATTACTGCTCCGGTCAATTTATTTATTTTTTCCATATTAGGTTGGTCCTACATTTTGCGTTGCTAAATGCCGTTTCAAGTGATATTGACATTCAACTTAACAAAAATATTCCCTATCTAACAACTGCACTTATAAGTATTTATGTTGTGTTCTGCTTATTTGGTACGTTCTTCTTTCAAAAGTGTAGATTCTTACGCTGTTTGCTTGTTAATAATTTTTGCAGGATCACACTCTGCCATTTGTATCTTCTATTTTCTTACGCAGGCTGCTTCATCCAGGTGTTCATAACAATGTTGTTCTCCGAGCAACTTTGCTGGATTATAACAGGCACTGGACAGAGTCTGAGTTTCAGTCCTTAACTGTTGATAGACTTAAAAAAGAGATAATTTCGCTGATTGAACATGAGGTTTTTTTATTGGTGTATTGCAGTTTTTTTTTTTTTTTCTATTCTCTGTCTCTCGCGCTGATTCTGATTTGAAGCCTTGCTTTATCTTCTTTCCAAGGAGTTTGTTGAGGTTTTGGGTTTGTTCCCACGCTAATATGTGGTATATTCTGTGCTAGGGTGTTGCTGAAAGTCCTCTGTCCCTATTTTTTGGCTGGAAGAATTTTTGTACTCGTTATTACCATAATTGGTGCAAGAACAATGAGCCATTTGGTTTGTTTGTTCACCCTGCTACAGGTGCTGTTTGTTTAATCAGAAAGAATTCAGTGTCTGTATTTCGTGGTCTGGAAAAACTTGAGCTGCTTATTAATGGTATGTTAGAGAGTCATGCTTCGACATGAACTAGAATTGAAACAAAAATTAAATCATTTTATTTGCTTTTGAGCAAATCATTCAATGTTATACTTAGTGTCTTCTCTCTCTCGTCTCTCACTTTCTCTTGGTGGATATTCTTCTGTTCTTTCAGTTAGTGCTTTCTAATTACACTTTCATGTTTCTGCATTCTGCTAGGTTCTTCTGATGAACTTGGTGATCTTGCAAGTTTTGGGTTGGATTTTTCTGATGATGATTTGGAATGTGAGATTATCTCTGAAGTGCTCAGATGTACTATTAGTCTCAGCCGACAATTAGGAAAAACAGCTTCTGCTATATTTTATGAATCACTTGTGGGCACACCAATTATCTCAACTGAAGAAGTTGTCCCTCGATTACTGAAAATTCTAGAAACAGGATATAGTTCATCAGTTGCAGCACTCGCTACATCAGATCTTGGAGCTGATGTAGCTAGGGAGAAGGAACTTATAGCTCATAAAAATCTTAGAAAATTTTGCATTGACATGCTATTATCTCTTAACGCTATGGGCAAAAAGGCTGCATCTTGGGATAAAGTCCTGAATGTCATTGAGAGCTATCTGCAGTTTCTTGTACCTCACAAAATCTTACAAAATTTGGATGCTGAAACAGTTTTTAATGTCAAAAGTTCCATTTTAGTCCAGGCTACTTCTCAAATTGCGAAGGCGATGTTTGATTCTGCATTAGATGTTCTTCTGTTTGTAAGCTATCTGGTGAACATAAATGGACAGGTCAGAATTTCTCCTTTTATATGTCCCTTATAATTTAATCTTAACGTACTGACAATAAAATGAAATTGGGCTTTTCATCTTGACATCTGTTTCTTCTCTGTGTGCATAACTGGTCTTCATCCTGACATCTGTTTCTCATCTGGCTATTGAGCTACTTTAAAGATGTGTGATATTGTCAAATGTCAGATGATCTGCAGGAAATTTGTTTTAGACCTAATAGCTTGTTTGATTTAGTAATTGAAAGCAAATTTAAATTTTGCTTAACAAAAAGTCAATTTTTAACAAAACTCTGAAAATAGTTTTTGTATATTAAAAACATTGAGAGCACAACTGACTTGAGTTTACACATATGTAACTCCTACCTTTAAAACTCAAAATTCAACTCTAAATAACAACATAAACAAAAACTAATTTACAACAAAAGGAAAAAAAAGTGTAAGCAATAAAACAGTTTCCCATAATTTAATAAAAAGATATATTCTCTCTCTCTCTCTCTCTCTCTCTCTCTCTCTCTCTCCACTAACTAATCAACAAGCCATAATAAAACTCTATGTGAGATATTTTGGCGCCTTAAAATTGTAGATTGGTTAGTCAAAAATGTAAGCAAAGGAAAGAAACTTTTCTTGGAGAATCTTTTCTTGGTGGCACTGCAGCTTCTTACAATGAATTTCTTAGGGGCAACTAGCTGGCAATGGCTTGACTCCCTTTTGTACCCAAGTTTAAGTGAAGCAAAACCAAGAAATCATATTTTTTTTGGGAAATATTTTTGGATTTTCTTAAAATGTGCCATAAGATCGCATGTTAAGATTCCTAAAATGAATTACTGTGCCGTAAGGGGGCACATTAGCAAAATATTTCTTTAACATGCTTAATGTCTGCCCGTATGTGGAAATTAATAAATCTCATACTTTATATAGGAAATGATATTTTAGGAAACTATATTTTGGGAATTTTTGGAATTGAATTACTTATTTCGGTCTAATTGTTATTATTTTAAACAAATTATTTTACCATTTATCAAGTCTTAATCAAAGGAAATCCTACTCATGCATGTGCCTTGGGTGTGTAAGTCATTTTGAAGGGGCTCTAATATTTGAATGTTCAATCATTTACTTCTTTGTGGTTATGCGGAGGAAACTTCTCAAGGTCAAATGCAGAAGCGACGCTTTTTTGGTCTGTAGAAACAGAACTATTATTAGAGAACTTATGTGTGGTTTTTATTTTTTATTTTTTGTTGCTGTACGGAGCTCCTTGTAAGTAAAATATAGTGTGCAAGTAATATGCCCATATATCAAGTAGGTATCTTAAGTATATGAATGTTAGGATTATACTTTCTTTATAGGAAAACTGTATCAAGTTCCCTATTAACTTGTCTTGTTCCATCAAATAGCAACTTTGTATTTTATCGTCCATCATGTCTAAGCTTTTGATCCAAATTGAAAAATTAATCATTCAAAGGCCAAGATATTTTGCTTCTCTTGACATCTATTTATCTTTTTTTTTTTTTTTTTTATTTCTTTACGTAGGCATGCTTGTTTATTAATACTTTGCATTTGAAATTTTTTATGCATTTATTTCTGTTATGTAAACTCGTATTTGTTTGCATGCAGATTGGATTGTCACGTGATGATGTATTGAAAATACAACTTGAGTTGATTCCAATGATTCAAGAAATAGTTTTTGACTGGCTTATCGTTCTCTTTGTTGGTTCCACACCATCTGAATCACCTGCAATGGAAGATTTCAGCGCTCAACTTTCATCATTACAAATTGGTAAGTTTACTTGAGGTATTAAATCAAATTGCCATTTATAATGTAAAATCAACTTCAAGTCGGAAATTGATGAGTTGCCAAATAGTTTTAGCCAAATGAAATTGGGATAATGGAGAAGTAGCCAAAATAAGCAGGTTATTTTGAATTTTAGTAAAAACCTAATTTTTTATTTGATTTTTAATTTTTTAATGTCTTAACCAAAGTATCGAGTTGGAGAATAATTTGTTAAGTAGGTTTCTTAATAGCTCAATACTTATTTGGTTGTCTAGCAATGCTTGATGGATGTTAAGCAATATGTCGAGCTATAGAACAAACTCTATTCGACAATTCAGTACTTTGTTCGACAACTGAAGACTCGGCTAGAACATTAATATAAATTAGTATTTGTCTAGCTGCTAACAAGGAAATCAAGGTGTGGCTAAAACTCCAAACAACCTCCAAATTTGGTTATTTTTTGTATGTTCCAATGAGATTGCAATCAAGGTCAATGTCTTATATGTACTCCTTAAGCATGCTAATGTACTTGGTCAAGGTCCAGAAGTTTTTGAAACTAATAAATACCTCCCAAAAGTAAATGACATCAACATAAAATTAAATTATTTAAGGTTTTTTTTTTTTTTTTTACTGTTATTGAAAGAAAAAATAATTAGTCTTTGATATTTTTTGCTTAAAACAAATAGCCATATTATCATTTTTTCCCCTCCCATCTCTCTTTGAAACTCAATTAACAAAACAATCTTACTAATCCTTTTGTACGAAATTCAAAATACTAATAAGCTCCTTCCAAAATAAATAAATAAGACAAAAGCTAGACAAAACCCAACAACTTATATATTCTCTTCAATTTAACCTTGTCAAACAAGAAGAAAGTGTCATCATCTTTTGGTTATTTATTTATTTTACTTTTGTAAGAGATGCTATAGATTTCATTAAAGGAAAAAAAGTACACAAAAGATTAAGTGAACTAGAGGTCCACAACAATAGAGAGAAAACTCTAAAAAAAAAAAAAAAAAATCAAACAAACATGTCCAATCCAGGAAAATCAATGTACAGCTATAATTCAATCCTTATGAATGAAGAAAAAAGAGGTCATTTAAACTTCTTATGTAATTGAAGCACATAAAGAAGCCAGGACATGAATCTTTCCCGTAACATGCATCATCTTCTAAAGTATCTTCAAAAAACTGTGCTATTCCTTTCACACCAAATAACCCTAAAGTAGCCAAAAGACAATACCTCCAAAGAAGTTTAACTTCTGGTCCTCCACAAACACAATGACATTCAACAAAAAGTGCGACACATGATTGTGGAGCAACCTAATCAATTCTAGTTCCATTAAAAATTTTGGACCAATTTTAAGCAACTCGATAATGAAAGAATATGATTGTTTTTTTATGAATTTAGAATCCCCTTTTTTGTGATACATATTTTTCAACGTACTTCAAATTCAAATATAAATCTCAAAATCTAATTCCAACCACATATGCTTTAAATAAATTCAAATATTATATTCAAAATTCAATGCCAACTACATATTTTTGAACATCAATTTCCTTTGAAAACAAAAATGCAATTCATAAACAAACACACCCTACATTATCAATACTTTCCAAAATCTTTTTAGAGATAACACACCAATTAGGAGCCAAATGAATGTCTATCCTTTTCTTTGTAAAACATCCTCAGAGTTACATGTTCCATGATTTATAAGCCAATGTAGAAATTAAACTTTAGGAGGAGCTTTAGTCTTCCAAATCATCATTACAGGTTCAGAAAATTCCTTAGGAGGATCACCAATACCCTAACTGAAAAAAAAAAAGGGATTTAGAGAAGAAACCGCCTAAAGATTTTAAGTTTTCATGTTTGTTATCCTCCTTCAAAATATCAAGTTTAACATTCTCAATTAAGGATGATAGAGGAAAGCTCATGAGCTTCCTTATCCCTCAGTTTCTAAAAAATAAGACTCATTATATGTGAAGCACCTATTTTCTTTGAATGGAAACACTATGAGCCCAGAAATAACTGTATTGCATACCCATTATGTGAAAGTCCCTAGTTTTCTTGGAAATTCAATCCAATGGAAAGGTGCTTCAGTTGATTGCTTGGAATTCCTACAAAAATATGAGACTTGTTCAATTCCTCCTATTCAAATTATGATACAGCAAAAACCTCAAGTCCCACACATCACAATTGTCACCCCGCCAGAACAACAATAGTTTTTAATTTCTAAAAATGCCCTCTCACATACACTTACCTAATAACCAAACACAATTGGAACATGTATTCTTTAATTATATTAAAATGGACGCATTTGAATAAAAAAAGACTTTGCTTACTTGCATCTAATTTCATGCCAAATAGCTGCTTGACCTAAAAGTGTAAGATGAGTAAGTTCCAGCGATTGTATCTAGGTCTAACACCTACTTAACAAATAAGAAAGTAAAAAAGGGACTACAAATTTTTAAATTATATCTAAATGACTTGTATAAAAAGTACAGTTATGAAAAATAAAGCTTTTCTGCCAAGAAAGGTGGCATTTTTGTTAGTGGTGGTGGCAATGCACTTTTTATATGTTGTATAGGTGAGCAAAAGAAATTAAAATAGAAGATTTAAAAAAAAATGAATGATAGAGAATTTGTTTGGTTTTGTTTTATAATGAGAAAGCATTTGATAAGTTAAGAAAAATTGGTAAAATTAATAAAATATAAAGTAGATAGATATGCTAATCTTTTTAAAATATTTTTTAATCTAATGATAATTTTTTTAACTAATTAAATAATTAAAAATTCCATTTATTTTGAATAAAATATTTTTATTTTCTGTGAAAAGTATTAGTATTATATAATTCTTAAAAGTAATTTAATAAAATAAAATAAAAAAAAATATTAGGAGACAGTTTTGAGGTGAAGGACAGGGGCAGAGAAAAAAGGCAGAGGAGAAAACATCGTTACATGTGTTTTCAATTTTAAAGAAAACAATGCTTTGCTTGGTAGTACATGAGACATATTCATTTGGGTTATGTTGTAATAAGCCGATAGCTAAATTCATATCCAAATGCAAGCACACATTCTCCAAGATTTTCATTCTGGAACGTTATAGCTGAGTCACGGTGAAAACATTACTAAACAGGCCCTTAGTAAAGGCAAGACTGGTGGTGTTGGTGATTGGCATCGGGTTTGGGGCAAGGAATAGATAACGGAGAAGTAATAAATAGTTGTTGAATGATTATTCTAGGATAAAATAGATTTTTTTTTAAACTTTATGTGATATAGTATTTATTAACAAAATATTACATAATACCTTATTTTATTGAGCTATATATAATTTTGTTTGTTTCTTTTTTATTATTATGCTATACGTTTGAAGGGGATTGGGGGTAGTGGTCTTTGTACGATAGATTCTATTTCAATTAACAAATTCAGGTAATGACTATTAAATTTAGGGGCATCTTTGTTAGTTTTGGGAACCATTGGATCCTGCCGAGTTGATAAAAAAATCCCTTGATAATTATTCTCTAGTTCTAGTAGAAATGGCTTGAATCCGACAGGCTTTGGGGCTTACAATTGAGAAAATAATTGAAATATTTTTCCTCGATATCTAGATTAAAACTTGTTAGAAAAGAGAAAAGAAGGAAATTTGGACAAAGAAGAGTTGATGAAAGGTTGTATCTATTGATATGTGAGGATTTACATATATATAGTAGAAGAATCAAAGTAAAGTTGGAAATAAAATCACTAACAATCAATACTGTATTCACCACCTAAAATATAATTATTATAGTTTAAAACTTCCATATGAATTTCTAACAAAACTTATACAAAACTGTTCAAATAAGGTTGTCATGGGGATGATATTGATGATGACGTGATCCTGATTTCATGACTAAGTATGACTAGTGTAAGTGATAAACCACATCATCATCACCTGTTTAGGATTTGATAAAGCTTTTGTTTAGGATTTATCTCTGTTTTATCATTATCATGTTTTATAGTTTGTTTTATCTTATTTTTCTAGCCTTTGATTGTCATTAGGTGACTAGTACATTAGCTTATTTTTCCAATGTAAAATTGAATAATAATCATTTTAATATCTGTTACTGGTCCAGATAGCAACTTTGGCAGAAGATCATGGAATGAGAAGCTTGGAAAATGTGATTTCACCATAGCTTTTATTCTTTTACTAAGTGATAAAAATTCTTGTGGAGACTCTAGTTACATTTGTTCAAATCGTTTCCCTAATCCACAAGAAGTTACAAGTTCAGTACGAGCCTTTACCAGCTGGATCATTTGGGGAACAACAGGAGAGGAATCTTCTTCTTTCATGAGGCGTTCAGCTGAGCTTGCACTGGTCCTGCTTGAGCATGGCCAGTATGATGCTGTGGAGGTTATTACTTTGCCTTCTCTTTCCTACAATAGAGAACTTGCTTGGAAAAAAGCTACAACATAAATACACAGATGTACTTAGATTTTGAGAATCTTGCTGACTCTTGCCCTTCCCCTCCCCCCACCCCGCGCCCCCCTTCATTTCAGTACCTACTTACTCTTGTGGAGGCATATTCACAAGAGGAGAAAATATTTAGAAGTATCCAAGATACTAGTGGTGACTGGTGTATACTCCAACATCTTTTGGGATGTTGCCTTCTTGCTCAAGCACATTGTGGATTACCTGGAATTTTGAAAGAAAAGAAAGTTTTTGAAGCTGTTCGCTGTTTCTTCAGGTGATTAATGCTTGTATTTTTCTAGTTGCTATACTTTGTTTTTGCTCTTTGCCACCACTTATCCTGTGAAGGTAACTCCTGAGAAGCAGTGGGATCTGACTAGGCTGGCAATTTGAGAAAAAAAAATATATATATACGAAACTTTTTCTCTTTCACTTTATATTTTAGAATTTTTTAATGATTCAGAATTTTATCTCAGTGGTAGGTTTTCATCACTCAAATTCCTTTTACTTGATGGAAGTTCTAACTTTGTTTCATAGCCTTGAATATTTTACTGACCTGTTCGTTTATACTTATCTAGAATTCATACTTTTTGTTTACCGGATGCAATTTGTTCCTCTTTGAAGCTACTTTTTCATATTTTAGCAACATGTCTGAATTTCTTGGTTCCTGGCATTTAGCAGATTCCAGTTATCAGAGTGAGTTAGCTGTGCAACTTAATAATTGACTTATTTTCAGAGTCTTTTGCAGAGTGTAAAACATATGGTGAATTCTTTAACATTAGGTGGCAATAGATTTCTTAACTTTATTTTCAGAGTCTTTTGCAGATTGTAAATCATCTTTATAGTCATATTTTCTTAACAAACACTGGTGTGCCAATAGATTTAGTTTTTTAACAGAGCTTCTAATTCAATGTTACATTTTGCACATGCTTATTTGCTCATACAACTATAACAAGGCTTATGATAGTTATTTGAACTGCTTACTTCAGAGCTTCATCTGGACAAGGGTCTCGTCAGGCTCTGCAAAGTTTGTCTCCTGAAATAGGATTGCCACATCTTGGTTCAAGTAAGTTTACTCCCTCAAAATTCTATTCATCTCGAGACAAACTTATGCTCCTACAATTATTTCAATAGAGGGGTGATTTAAATTTCCATTCTGTTTATATTGACATTTTTAACCAGGTGGTTGTCTATCATCTGCCGCATGGAAGCTTCATTACTATCAATGGGTAATGCAGATTTTTGAGCAGTATAATATTAGCGAAGGTTCTTGCCAGTTTGCTCTTGCTGCACTTGAGCAAGTTGATGAAGCTCTTAGACCAAAAGATGATTGCGATGGTGGAAATCCACTCAATGAAACAGCCACTGCTATCAAAGGACGACTTTGGGCAAATTTGTTCAAATTTACTTTAGATCTTAATCTTTTACATGATGCATACTGTGCAATAATATCAAATCCTGATGAGGAGAGCAAACACATCTGCCTGAGACGTTTCATTATTGTTCTCTATGAGCGCAATGCAACAAAGGTTCTCTCCAAATCAATCATGTTTATTTTTTAATTTTTCATTTTTTCTTCACTGCTTGTTACTGATATTTGTTGTGATTTTATGCTTTTAGAAAGTGGTGGGAATAAATCATACCTTTTAATGTAATTTTGGGTCATACCACTTAAGAATATGAACAGTTTTATAGCTTGACCTAAATGGGTTAGTAGATTTTGTCCTACTGGACTTAATTTGTTGAATTAGGAGCTAAGCTATATGCCAAATGCTGGTCCCTCAGTCTTGTTAACATTTCTGTTAATTAAATATCTCATGTTTCTTATTGAAAAAGTAAATAAATGAAAAAGGTAGGTATATGCCAAATGCTGAACTTGCAGGTTGTGATTTCTTTCCTCTGTTGTTTACACATGTAATAACTATTTGCCTAACTAGTATAAAATTATAGTGTTGCTTATAAGAACATGTATCATAGTTTGTGGTTAGTGTCTATTGATTATTCCTCTATTTGATTCCTAGATGCTTAGAAACAAACTTCAAAATTCACATTTTAGTTACTGGTGGAGTTTCATCTTGTTTACTGCAGTTTCTTTGTGATGGTCAACTACCCTTCATTGGTTTAGCAGAGAAGATTGAGCGAGAGCTTGCCTGGAAGGTGTGTCCTAGTGGCAAACAAGAAATTAACTTTCTTGGCTGCTGAGTTTTAACATATTTTCTTGCATACTGATTACCTTCAACATTTTTGCACTAAATAGGCAGAGCGTTCAGATATCTTGGCAAAGCCAAACCCATTTAAGTTGCTTTATGCCTTTGAAATGCAACGGCATAATTGGCGGAGGGCTGCAAGTTACATATACCTATATACGGCTCGTTTGAGAACTGAACCATTTGCAAAAGATCACCAGCAAATTTTGTTGTCACTTCAAGAGAGGCTGAATGGGCTTTCTGCAGCTATCAATGCACTGCATCTTGTTCATCCTGCATATGCTTGGATTGATCCTTTGATTGGGAAAACTTCTTTTCAAAATGAGAACTATCCAAGTAAAAAGGCTAAAAAGATAGTCAAAGAACAATGTAAATAGTGCAACTGAGAAATTTGGTTTATATGTTCAGTTTTTCCACTAAATTTCATTAATTATTGCTCTTATAAGTAATATTTTTATGCTGCATCCTACTGGTAACTTATTAATCTGATATTTGATTGTTCATTCTTATTATTATCATTATTATTATTTTTATATTTAATTTAAAAATTATGCATTGCATTTATAAATTATATGTCTTCTTGCTGCAGCTGCAGGAAGTGATATTCACCCTCAAAGACTACAATCATACATTGATATTCAGAAACTGGAGAAAGAGTTTGTGCTAACTTCAGCTGAATATTTACTTTTATTGTCAAATGTCAAATGGACATTTAATGGTAATTTCTTGTGGGATGATTCTAACTGACACATATTCCTAGTGAATGAAATTTTCTTGTTGTGGGAAACCCCCAAGTTTATTACGTTTGAAAGAATTTCAACACCTTCTTTATAAAACACTTTGATATCTTCATCTTAGGATTTTGTTCAACATATTTTGAGTATAACTCTGTCTTCTTTCTTATCTTTTCTTTTCCACATTAAATAATGTTTGTATATACCATATGCCTCTCAGGAGTTGACAAAGCCCCATTAGATTTGGTTGATCTCTTGGTCCAAACAGATTTGTATGACATGGCATTTACAGTTCTTTTAAAATTTTGCAAGGGCTCAAGATTAAAGAGGTACATTTTTTTGCAATTGGGTTGCATGATATACTTCCCTTGTTATCATACTTGCTTCTGCTGATGGATATATAACTTGGGGACTTTTTGCTCAGTGAACTGGAGAGGATTTTCTGTGCTATGTCATTAAAATGCTGTCCCAATAAAGAAGGCTACACATATTCTGGGTAAGAAAATTGTCGTCTTTGCTGAATCTGCTTCGCTTTTGTTCATCAACTTTTGAAGTGTGTGTCTATCTCATGCATGAATTCAGGACACAGGGTCTCTTGTTGACATCATCAAAAGATGAAATGGTTCATGCCTCTCCTGGCATTCTTTCCGCTAAAGAATATAAAGCAAGTGGTCAATGGGAAACTCTTGAACTCTATCTTGTGAGTATCCTTTATATGCTACAATTTTTGCTTCTTTGTTTTTCACCCTTTTTCAGCTTCATTGACATTGGAAAAAGAAATTTTGATGCTTATAATATATGAATATATATTTTTTTCATTTTTCATTTTTTTTTTCCACTTTCAACTGAATTGTTAATTATTTTTGCTGGTGGATTGCGAGAACCTGACGCTGTATATTAATTATTATCCGTTTTCACACAATTTCCTTATGATGTCTCTTTTCCTTTTCCCTTTTATTTCATACATATCTTATCCAGGTCTAATGGGGCTAAGGTAGTCTAAAACATGATACATGCTTTATTATTATAAAGAGGGTTAGAGGAGGGTAAGGAAGTCTAGATCTATGTACTTGTTGGGACACTAAGTTGTTAAATTCCTTGAACTTAAATCAGATCTTGAGAGGTTGTTATGTGTAAATTTTGAGAGAAAAAATCTGTTTATTTCTCACTATTTCTCACACTAAAATTAGGAAGATCAGCTATGAAGAGTACAACCTAAAAATCTAAATCCCCAAAAATCAGGACAATACACAATATTCCTAACTGTACAAGATTTTCGAATTATTGTAAAAAGGAAAAATAAAAAACTCCAGATCACGATAGCACCACGTCCCTTGAAGGTGTAGCATTGCGGCACTCAACATCGTCGATCTCCAGTGCTGCAGCGCTATAGTTCTTACTTCATTTCTTTAGACTACCAGCACTGCAATGCAGGCTTGTGAGCGTTGGGGCATTGAGCTTACTGCTAAATAAATCAAATATGATTTTCGAAACTCTCCCTCAAGCTAGGAGCAGATGTTGATCATTCCTAGCTTGGGAATAAGCCGATCAAACTTCACTCTTGGTAGTGACTTTTAAAGATATCAGCAACTTGAGTTACAGACGAAGTATGAGATAACTCAAGTATTCCTTGTTCAACTTTCTCCTCAATGAAATAATGATCAAGCTCGACATGCTTAGTTCAATCATGTGATGAACCGGATTTTTCATAGTGCTGATAGCTGCTAGATTATCACAATAAGCCTTCATTGAATTGCTGATTGTAGTGCCAAGTTCTTCCAACAACCTTCTTAGCCACATACCTTTTCATATGCTTAATGCTAATGCATGATGCTCAGCCTCAACATTACTTCTAGCAACAACAGCCTGTTTCTCACTTCTCCAAGTTACAAGATTCCCTGACATAGGTATGGTATCTAGTAGTAAACCTCCTTCTAGTAATAGATTCTGCCCAGTTAGCATTTGAGTAGACCTCAACACTCTTATAGTTTCCTTTGTTAAGAACAAGCCTTTCCCTCAAGTCATCTTCAAGTAACTGACGATCTTGTAAACCGCTTGTAAATGCTCCTCATTAGGACTATTCATGAATTGGCTTACAACACTTACAGGGAAGCTAATGTCTAGCCTGGTATGTGATAGATAAATTACCTTGCTTACCAAGCATTGGTACCTCTCTTTGTCAACTGATGCACAATCACTCTTCAATCCCAATTTATAATTTGATTCCATGGGAGTATCTGTAGTTTAACAATCGTAATTTTTTTTTGATAGGGCTATATAAGTCATTATGGGAGTTAGTCAAGGATAATAATAATAAATAAAAAAAAGATAGTTTTAATTAGATTTAAATTGGAAAAGATAAATAGTGGTTAAGTTTTACCTCTTTTCAAATACATTCACCTCATGTAGTCTATATAAGTAATGTTATAACATTACAAATAAGGTTTTAAGCGTGAAAGTTAGGTGGAGGCTTTGAAACTCAGAGAATTTCAAGGTAAAGGTAAGATCGTATTCCCCTTAGTTTGATATAATAATTATTTACTAGAAATTATTGTTGCCTAGATTTATACTAGGATTTCTGTAGAGGTTTAAGGAACAGTTCATGATTTTCGAATTTATTAAAAGTCTTAAAAATAGAATTTTAGTCTGCTCTTTTTATATGTTATTATAGACAAAAATATGAACGTGTAGAATTTTATTTCATAAAAAAAAGGTCAAAATTTTTGAACTTTCTATTAAAATCCAGGAAAATACTGTAGATTCTGGATATTACGAATTTGAAACGTCTTAATCTGGAAATTTTGGACAGAGTTTACTGGCAGAAAACGAAAATCTTAAAAAAATAGTTTCTAATCGTAAATTGCTTTGAAAAATTTTTACTTGAATAATTTATGTGTTTAGTTTGCCCCTGCAAAATCCTAGATTAATCGGGTTAAGATATAAATTTCTAAAATTTCTGGAATCACCTCTGTTCAGAGAATGAGACTTAGACAGAACGGTTTGTTTAGGAATTTTTAAGGGAATTTTATAGCATATTTTAGGTGTTGAGTTTATGACTTTATGAAAATGTTTTATGATTATGTCTTAGGACAATCATTGAACAAGTAGGAGCTAGGATATTTCTCTTTTTAGATCGATCAAGGTAAGTAACATCATACATATACTGTGATTCAAGTGTAACGTGTTCTTAATGAATATCTTACTATGTTAAAAAATAGTTTTATGTGATATTATATGAATTATTTTTTGTTTTAAAATATAAATTATAGAATTAGAGTTTTAGCAAATCTTTTAAATTGATTCTCAAAACCCTTTTATGTTAAAAATCATTTTAGTGAAAGAAACTTTTAACAAATTATTTTTACAAAAATTCAGAATATATGTTAAATGTTCCATTGACATTTTTTTAGAAGCTTTGATAGTTTGATGACTTTACGATTATCTACGAAAAGTCATTAGACAATGTATTTTGAGTATTAAGTTATTTTGTCATAGTTTTGAAATGTTTTAACTCATTGTTTATAGTATCTGATTACTATTATGAACTCTGAATTCTGAACCCAGCTGTGGTATTAGTGTGCACACGACTTTTTGGTCGGGTCACCGGGATTACAGGTGACATTAATGTCTGAATTTTGGGCCGGGTCACCGGGATTACGAGTGACACTATGTGACATGAGTCGATGAATGTTTTCTGATCTGTGATGATTTCTTTGATCTTAAGTGTTACAAATGCTTATGACTATATTTTTATTAAGATATGATTCTGAAATTGAAGTATTAAACTATGAATTATATGATATTTTTATAATTATTTTAAGATACTAAATGGTTGTATATGATTTTACTTAACAAGTTGACAGCTCACCCCTCGTCTCTAACATTTTGCAGAGTAGTCTTGGAAGTTAGTAGTTATGCTTGCTAGTTGATGTCGAGGCTTTATTTCATTTTTGGAATTATGAAATAAGAAGATTTTTTTTTTTTTTTTAATAATTACGTTTAGAACTTTAGATTGTTAGACTTTGTTTTGATTAGAGAGATATTAAATGTATTGTTATGTTTACTTTTTTTTAATAAAAAGGATTATTAAAGTTTTTGTTTAGATATTTATTATTAGTGATTTCCTAGTCCATTAGCCACAATTGTGTTTCGGTTTTGGGGCGTTACATGCAGGTTTACAACTAAACATTCCTATCTCTTCAGGCAAATCAAGGATGTACTTTCTTTTTGAAAATGAGATTTCTCTTCTAGGTTAAGCTACCTCCATTCCTAGGAAATATTTCAGATTCCCTAAGTCTTTAACTTCAAATTCACTATCAAGAACTTTCTTGAATCTACTCAATTCTTCTAAATCATCCCCAGTTAAAATAAAGTCATCCACATAGACAATAAGCTTGCTTTCTTACCATCTTGTGAATGCTTGATAGAGAGTGTGTGATCAACATGACCTTGAGTGTAACCGTGCTTCTTAACTACCTCTGTGAATTCTTCAAACCATGCTTGAGGTGATTGCTTAAGACCGTATAGAGATTTCCGTAACCTACACACTTTATTAGCATTGTGGTTGTTTCAATTCCAGGAGGAATTTCCGTATAGACTTTATCTTCCAAATCTCCATTGAGAAAAGCGTTCTTGACATCTAGCTGAAAGAGAGGCCAATCACAGTTAGCTGCAAGAGACAATACATGAACAGAATTAAGTTTTAAACTAGAGCAAAATTCTCCTGATTATCCAACCCATAGGTCTGAGTGAATCCCTGTGCCACCAACCTAGCTTTGTACCTATTCACAATCCCATCCGGTTTGTATTTGACATTCAATATCCACTTGCACCCCACCGGTTGTTCTTCTGGTGGTAATTTAAAAAGTTACCATGTACATTTTTTTTCAATGCATTAATCTCATCTCCAACAACCACTTTCCACTTTGGTCTTTAGTGCCTCATAGATAGACTCGGGGATCTCCACTCTTGTCATATTTGTAGTAAAAGCTTGGAACTGAGGAGATAGACCTTCATAGGAAAAAAACTGACTAATAGGATGCTTTGTATGTTTCTGACTCCTTTCCTGAGAGCTATAGTTACATCAAGATTAAGAGAACTATTTTCAAGAGTAGGCTCAAGGTTAGTGTTACCTGGGCTTTCCAGAATCAGGTCAGAATCTTGGCTTTGTTCAAGTGCTTGATGATGCTTTATCTTCTTTTGGCTTTTGGATTTGCATTCTCAGGTGCTTCAATTAGGTCATGTTGTTCAGTAGAACTACTAGTTTCAGGTAGGGTGGTTCCGATTGGGTTGTTGTTATCAAGTAAAGTTGGGTAGGGATCATGGACTTCCGGTTGTTCTTTGCTAAATGGGTTATTTTCTGTTGAGGAGTGAGTGTTCCGAGCTACTAAATATCCCAGTTTTAGTTTTCACATGGCTTCCAATTGAATGGTTTCCCATGAAGGACCCAACAATTCTGTTTAGTATGTCCAGGCATCTTACAGTGGTCGCACCAAGGTCTTCCTCCCCTTTTTGCACGGTCTTCATTGCTTGGCATGTTGGAATTACGAGCAACAAGTGCAAAGCTCTCATTTGGGCTTGGTTGAGAGGCATTTGATCCTACGAGCATAATCTCTTTCCTTCTATCCTCCCTTCTGACTTCTGAAAAAACTTCTCTAATGGAGGGTAATGGTTTGATTCCCAAAATGCTTCCTCTGACTTCATCTAGAATTTAATTCAGCCCTAACAAAAACTCAAATATTTTCTCTTTTTCAACAAGTTTCTTATATATGTTATTACAGTCAGGGCAACCAGCAATTGATTCCTTAAATAAATCAACCTGCTTCTGGAATGTAATTCAAGATTTTAAAATATTTAGTTACAGAGAGATCACCTTGCCTGAGATCATGAATTAGCCCTTTAACATCACAGAGTTGTGAAGTGTTCTCACTGTCGGAGTAGGATTCCCGAGCTGCCTACCAGATCTCCTCAGTTGTTCCATGGTACATGAAGTCTTCACCAATGTCATTGGTCATAGAGTTTATCAACCAGAAATGAACAAATTGTTCCCGGCCTCCCATATTTTAAACTTAGGATCAGTTGCAGGAGGAGCTATGGCAGCCCCCATGAGATAATCATCTTTTCCTTTGCCACATACAAACATCATTACTGACTGGGACCATTGGAGGTGATTATGGCCATTCAACTTATGGCTGGTAATAGGCAAAACCATAGCATCAGAATTGCTGGGTTGGAATTGGTTAGAGACCTCTTGAACTGAGGTGATTTATGAACTTGATGATTCCTTTTTAAAGGACATGATGTTTGTATATTATTGTGTATCAGATTGTGGCTCTGAAACCATGTAAATTTTGAGAGGAAAAATCTGTATATTTCTCACCCTAAAATCAGAATTACAATAGCTGTATATATAGGAAGACCAGCTGGAAAGAATACTACAACCTAAAATCTAAATCCCCAAAAATCAGGACAATACACAATATTCCAAGCTGTAAAAGATTTTAAAAATACAGCAAAATAGGAAAAATAAAAAACTGCAGATCACAATAGCGCCGTGGCCCTTGAAGGCGTAGCGCTGCATCGCTCAACATGGTTGGTCTCCAGAGTTGTGGCGCCAAATGATGAGCGCTGTGGTGCTACAGTTTCTGACTTCATTTCTTTAGACTTCCAGTGCTGCAGTGCTGACTTGTGAGCGCTGGGGCGCTGAGCTTACTGCCAAATGAATCAAATCTGATTTTCTACAATATGTACTTAGTGGGTCACTACTTTCTCCTTATGCTGCCTTAATATGTGATCTGATAGAAGTTAAAGGATTGAAGTGGAAAGTGGGTGAGATTGTGTTGAGTCAGAAGTGCCCAGCTTTATACCATGTTTGATATGATTGAGAAGGTGCATACCTATGGTTAAGTGGTAAGGCCTGGTCCATGCCACTTATCTCCCTCAGCATCAAGGCAGGAGGAATGTATGTAAGCGTGCTGAGAATGGAAGATTGGTTTAGTTGTTCCAATTATTGAAAATTTGAACTATTTTATTTCATAGATTGCTGGGTCTATGTTGAAATCTTGGGTCCAGTGGTAGGGAACATTAATGGCTTTTGCAAAATCTCTTGGTAAAGCAAGGTTATTTTTTGGCTGCATTCAATATGCATTTCTTTGCGTCGACTGAAGAATCATTAGTGTTCCTATGCTAATTTTCTGTAACTTTTATGATTTTTACCTTTTTCCCCCTAAATTGAGCTGAAGATTATGTCTACTTCATTATATTCGCTGAAATTGAATTCTAACTATGATATTGAATATGTACAAGTCTCTTGATTACAAAAAGCTATCTACCACTCTACTCTCCTTTTTTCTGCTAATGTTTTACATCCCACAAATTTTATTCTTATGGAATTTTGGTAAATTTCAGGAAAAGTATAAAGGTTTTCATGCTGGATTACCGGTGGTTGTTGCTGAGACCCTCCTTCGGATGGATCCACGGATTGAATTACCTCTATGGTTGGTCCATATGTTCAAGGTGATTTTTCTAGTCAGACACTGGGCAGTTTTCTGTTGGTATTTTCAATTGTAAGATGAAAACAAAGTCGTAGTTCATGAATTTGATTCACCATTATTAAATTTCTGGGAATCTTCAGGATGTTTTCCGCCTTTTTTATTTTTTGTGGCTCTATTAAACAACATTTAGGATAAAGTTTAAGAACTTGCAGTTATCTTTAATATGGATTTGGGGTATTCAAAAATGTGAAAGTATATCTCAGTGATTGAAAGACCCAGGAAAAGTGATGAACATATACTCCATTGGACTAGTTTTCCTATTGATATTCTCATCTAAGCTACTGCCTACTCTCTGAGGTTCCTTATTCCAAAGAGCATTGATGGTGAGGGGATGCCAAATTAAGGTAGATGGTAGGCTTGATTAAGTGAAACTCCCTTTCTTCTTGAACACGATTCTAGCTGTCCAAGATGTTTATTGTGAGTGACTTCTATGACCTCTTCTCTTTACACAGATCTCTGTTAAATAGTTTATTGTCTTTAACTAGAGCCATATTCTTAATATTGTTTACTTAAGAAGATAAGTTAGTTGCCATCTTTTTATCGGATTTGTTGATGTTGCCTTGTTTCACATTGTTGTATGATAATAAGTCATGCCCACATACTAATTGCATTCTCATTGGTTCAAAAGGATGCTCAAAGGGACAGGAACAGGGGTATGACAGGCCAAGAATCAAGTCCTGCATCCTTGTTTCGACTTTATGTTGATTATGGCCGGTACACGGAAGCTACAAATTTGCTGCTTGAGTGCATAGAATCCTTTTCATCAATGGTAAGTTGCAACCCTTCCTGGCTTGCCAATCTTGCATATTACTACAAACAAAAGTTACTGATGGTACGTTTGTTTCATCCAATAATACATCCTTTGAATTGTGAAAATTGATGCCACTATATATCTGGTTCTGGACATGCTTTCTATGCAAATATTATTTTTCTTTTTCTCCACGATTTCATAAGACAAAGAAATTGAGGAGAGCTTTATTAAAGTCCGTGTCTGCAGAAAGAACTTTTGACAAGTTGTGCATTTAGCTGTTGGATGTCCCTCATTTAAATGAGTAAACAGCGGCAAAGTTTTACTGTTAAGATCATATTCTCAGGAATTTGTGCAAATTGTGTATGTAAACCTTAGCCTTCTCCATCATGGTTGAAAAAAGGGAAAAGAAAATCCACATCCCATTTTTAGTTATACAGCATGGTAGGTACTGGATAAGTCAATCATTGGCTAGGTATGGTTTATGATATTATTGAAACAAAAGATGGAAAGTGGAAGGATGTACCTTTTCCTCTATTCCGCTGGAGGAAATGGAAGGGTGAGGGAAAACTTGAATGAGCAACTTCCCTTATACTCAATCACATTGTTTTCACCCTGGAATAGGCTGTCAACTAGAATAAATTGGGAAAGGTGTCTGTAAGGGGTTGGGTTCTTGTTACATTTTTACTCCTTTCGGCTTCCTTTTCTTTTTTTCTTTTTAATAATAATGATTGTATTATTGTTGACATGACCAACCTTTTTGCAGAGACCCGCTGACATTTTTAACCGGAAGAGACCATTTGCTGTATGGTTCCCATATACAACAATAGAGCGTCTATGGTGCCAACTTGAGGAGTTGATGAGGTTAGGTCACATGGTTGATCAGTGTGATAAGCTCAAAAAGCTACTACATGGAGCTTTGCTGAACCATCTCAAGCTGGTACAATATGCTGCATATTAGTAGGACATTCTTTACAAATTTAATTCCTGCGGTTTTTTGAAATGACTATCAATCTTATCTGCTGTTTTCAGCTAAAGGTGGACTCGGATGACGCAATATCTTCTGCTTCCAGTTAAGAAATGTTTATAACAAATAGAGTTGACATGCCAATGCCATCCCGATAAGCAAAGCAATCAGCGGCAGTTGGAAAAGCCCTTTTTCTATATTTAGTAAAATCGCTATTTGATGCCCAAAAACAAAAAATAGTGATGATTGGTTATGGCTTTTTGATGCCCAAAAACAAAAAATAGTGAAGAGAGAAAGGCCTCCAACTGTACAACTTCGACAAACTCTGCAGCATGAAAACTACTCGATGCTTTGCGAACACAGACAAGTAAATTGAGCCTTTGGGTTTTTATGCTGCAGAGTTTGTCGAAGTTGTACAGTTGGAGGCCTTTCTCTCTTCCTTAGTCGTTTTTGTAACATGTGTCACAGGGAAAACAAGTTTACTTTTAATAGAAAAGTTTGCACAGGAGGTATTTATGGTTTGATGTGCAATGTCCTAGTAAGCAAGTGTAATTGAAAATAAATACATGATGGCACTTGGATTGAGGTGAAGAAACTGATTTTTTTTAAATGTTAATTTTAATTTTAAACTATTTTCGGCCATTAATATTATAACCAAAATGGAGAAGTTACAGTGTATGGAGAATTAAATGGAAGGGTGTTATTCACACTTATCAGATTAAGGTAGGAAACCTGCGGTTTGCATGACGGATGAAATAGACGCAAATGGCATGTCACACATTTTAATTTAATTAAGATTTTTGGTGAAAAATAACTAAAACTTATTAGAGACAATGATAAATTGATGGTAGAACATGGATTGACAGGGATTGTAGGCATGTAGTAAGTCGAAGAAGAAATCGTTAGAAAATCCATGGAATTGACCTTCTAGATATGAAGGAAAAGGAATAGCATTAGCAAGCGTGGAAATTGCCTACCTAGTCTTGTATAATGGGGCAGGGCAGGGGTTGGGCTACGTGTAGCGTGTGCGACTCCGCCAAGGAGTTCTCAAGTTTGAAATTGCTTCAAAATTAAGAATATTATTAAATCTAATTATTATATATATATATATATATATATATTAAGTTAAAGTTGAAAAAGGAAACAAATTGATCACCACCAACAGCAACAATACAAATCAAAACAAAACAACCGTTTGGTCTGACACACACATAATCAAATACATCGGTTGTTCGCCGGAAGCAACGGCCAAGGCTCAGGCTAAGTCCCAGTCTCTGAGAGGTAAGATAGATAAATAAATTAATTCGAAATCGAAGCTCGTTCAAAATAAAATAAAATAAAATCTTAGGTTTGTGTTGCTGGTGGCAGCAGAGATGCAGGCAAATTCGAGTGAGGTAGGGCAACAGCAAGAACTTCACCTTGGGCTTAGAAAGGAACCGAGTGAATATGTTAGGTTGGTTGTTTCAGATGACTCACCTCCAGCAGCTGGTTCTGATGCTGATGCTGATGTTGTTCAACCACAAGCAAAAACTAAATCTTTCGTCTGGTGGATCAAAGCCTTTGCCTTATGCTTTCTTGTTCTTATCCTTTCTCTCCTTTTCTTAAAATGGGGACTACCTTTTATTTTTGAGAAGGTAAGTTGCTCTCTATCTCTCTCGATTGCTGTGCTTTGCTTTCAATTTTTCAATTTCTAGGGATTTGGTTCTTCTCAACTCATCAGCAACACACAAGACTCCCTTAGCTTTTTCTATCTTATCTTGCTGCTTGTTATTAGCTTTAATTTCATTTCGATTCATACTCTTTGAAGTTTTTATTTATTAAGTTCCTTGTAATTGAATTGTAGATTCTCTTCCCCATCATGCAATGGGAGGCTACTGCTTTTGGCCGTCCTGTTCTAGCCCTCGTGCTTGTTGCTTCTTTGGCTTTTTTCCCTGTCTTCTTTATACCTTCTGGCCCTTCCATGTGGTTGGCGGGTATGATTTTCGGTTATGGTCTTGGATTTGTTATAATTATGATTGGAACAACCATTGGGATGGTCCTTCCCTATTTAATTGGCTTACTGTTCCGTGACCGCATCCATGTAAGATTTTTATGCTTGCTTTACTTTAACTCAAGAGTTATACTCCATTCCATTTCTCTTCTTAATTTATTTGAATGTTATGCGCAGCAATGGTTAAAGAGATGGCCCCAGAAAGCAGCTATGCTCAGACTTGCCGGGGAAGGAACTTGGTTCCATCAATTCCGCGTGGTTGCTCTTTTTAGGGTTTCCCCATTTCCATACACTATTTTCAACTATGCAATTGTGGTGACAAGTATGAGATTTTGGCCCTATTTATGCGGATCCATTGCTGGAATGGTGCCAGAAGCTTTCATTTACATCTATAGGTCTCTTCTCTTCTCTTCTCTGGATTACTTATACAAGAGAAACAAAACAAAGAAGAAATATTAACTTTCCTTATCATGTTTTTTAATTGACAAACATAGGTCTAATTGCACATGCACACTAACTTCTTAAGTCTAGTCTAGTCGCATTTTTCCAGTGGTTTTCCTTGGATTTATTCGAGCCTTTTAACCATTCTGCCTTACATCTATTTTTGCAGTGGTCGGTTAATTAGAACATTAGCAGATGTCCAGTATGGGAACTATCACATGACTACAGTGGAAATTGTGTACAACATTGTTTCCTTCGTTATTGCAGTTGTCACTACCGTTGCTTTTACTGTTTACGCAAAAAGAGCTTTGAACGAGCTTGAAAGGGGAGAGGCCAATGTAGGACAAACATCTGCTTCCAACCATGACATTTATGAGATGAATAAACTTCCCTTGGAAGAATCCAAGCATCTGGGTTCCTCATCTTTTTCATTGTAATCTGGACACCTGGCAGAATATCCTAGTATGTGTAAAAAGTGAGGTATTAAATACCCCGTGTAAACTTTTAATTTTATTTTTTCTCCATTTTGGCTGCTGTAAGTTTAATCTCTCTAACTGCAGAAATAGAATACGAAAAAGAAGGAATCGTTGACAATATCTTGTATGGAGCTCGTTCTACTTGTAGATGCTCATGACCCCACTACTGAGTTAGCTCATTCTTCGAACGATTGCCCACCTTCAATGGCGGAGAACTGGTACAGGGGATGATGAAGAACGAATGTGATCACTCCTTCTGGGTGTGATCATTCCTTCTGGGTTCGTCCCTCGCTTTGCTTCGGGGTACTGCTTTTTCTTTCTTAGAGGGAGGGCTGGGTGATATGTGAGATTTTAAAGCAAATTAGCTGACGCATACAACTCGTAGGGGAAACATAATCTACCCTACACACTGTACCTTGGAAATATATCAAAGCAAAAATAAGCTGGTTACAAGAGTTATATTTTCTGTTTAAAGATCTGTAAATTTGAGGAATTTTCTAGTGGATGGCACATGGTAGTACAACAGACTAATTAGGAGAAAAGAAAAGGCAGTGGAAACCTGAATACTAACTGGATTGTTCATTTTTGGTGTGCCCCAAACCAACTTCGAAGCAGTGAATTTCAAGACAAAAGCAAGCTCCAAAGTGTAGGGACACATATCTGGTAATTAACAAGGCAAATAAGATATTGTTAGTATGCATGTACCTAAGTCAATATTTCCTTCTTAATATACTAAGGCGAGGCTACACAAGATAACTCGGTTGTCGATGCTGTTGCTCCTTTAATATGAACCATTTAACTCGGTTGTCGATGCTGTTGCTCCTTTAATATGAACCATTTCTTCAGCAACTTCAATACTTGCATATGATTCTTGAGCCATCTTATGCATGTGGGACTCCGCTGCATCCCTGCCTTCAGTCCTACCGTTTTGACTTTGCGATGGCGGCTTCTCATCTTCTGCGCGTTTCTTACCCATCTTCATTCGGCAGAAAAAGATTACGATGAAAAGAACAATGAGTATTGCAAAACGCTGGACGAGGAACTTGCCACATCAGTGTGCTTATTGGTATATGCACAGGGAAGAAAACTGGTTAACTAACCTGGGTGACCAGAGCATACAAAGGCAGGGTGCTGTAACTGCAGAGAACTTGAATAATCACACTGGATAACAAAGCAAGATATGTGGTGAGTGAGAATTGGCAAATAAATGTGTTTTTGTTATATAGTGAACTGGTTTGTTTAAAAAGATTTAAGCAATAAAAAAAATATAGGTTACAGAACGATAGAAAATTTCCAAAAAGGAGCAGAAAGTCATGTGATTTCCAGTAAAGTACTACCCTATAATAAGTCTTGGGATTATGAAGTCTAGCCTTTCCATGATGCAGGAGTGGATTCCGTACGTGCACTGCAGTTAAATAAATTGAACAACCTGAGTTAATTTATTTGCATATATGCCGTGATATTTACAGAAATCTCCTTACTGAGTTGGCTAACATCTTTTGTTACATACCAAAATCCAGAAGAAGAATGCAATCTCAAATGCATTCTGAAATAAAATGAAGTGTATTAAGTCCAGGAAAATGCCAGGGTTACTAAACCAAAAGTGTTCATCAGAAGGTTTCACATCTCTGTACTGATTCTGCACCATTGTTGCCTCCACAGCCAAGCGGGTGATTATATGTTCTAACTTGGCACCCACTAGAAGTAGAAGCTGTCAGTCCGCCAACTCAACCATATCAGGCTTATGTTATCCCAAAGCCAAATTCAATGAACCACATAAATATGACTTGGAAAGGATCTAGCCCACTTACAACTAATGGTAGAAATGATAACCAAAAAAACGTGTGCCATCCTGCATTTGCAATTCATGGATGGGATTTTTTAGAAAACCTATTATTATTAAAGAAGAGTCCATGCTAGATCGGAAAAAAGGAAATTACCTTCCACGTTCAGCAGCAAAAAGATCACAACAAATAGCCACAGATGCCATCTGTCATTTGACATTAGTACTTCATGTTGATCACGAAAATAATTACGATCTTTAAGCAGTTCAGTAATTAAAATGTACCATGTTCATATAACAATTACCTTATGCCAACAACTTTTCTGAAATCTCTTTCAAGTTTCCCCATTATATCCTTATAGAAGTCGAACACAGAGTCGTCTTCAAGGACATTGGCCTATTTAAAAAATAAAAATAGAAAAGAAGAAAATTTAGTAACATCTGCTTATATTATAGCATGACACAGGAAACACTTAAAACTTGTTAAGAGTCTACATGTCACTGTTAGAATCTTAGCTATAAACTTAAGTTTTTAGGTCAAGTGATTGTTAAATATGATATCAAACCCAAATAGACTAAGAGGTCTTGTGTTTAGAACCCCTTCATCTTAATCATAATAGAATGATAAGTTGTATTCATTTTCAAATCTCTCCAATCACTTAATAATAAATTGCGTTTGATAACTACTAAAAAAAGGTGAGGAAGTTAACCGTTTTAAATCCTTGTCGAAGCGCCCTGTAGTCCGCCTTGGTAACAGAGCCATAGAACTGTTTGAAGAATGCTATCTGAAAACAAGTTTAGAAACCGGGTACCATAATTTTAAAGATGAGTCATCATATTAGGAAAACTTTTTAATCAAAATCAATAACTAGTTAAGTTTATTTATCAAATGTTACAGGGATGGAATTTAGCTACATCAGAATTTTTTCACAGATCGGTAATGAACTCACCAGCCAACTCACAACTGCTGCCTTTCTCCAGTATCCAAATGTGCGATTCCAAAACTCATCATGATGGTGCTTAGCGTCCTTGGGTGGAACTGCACAAAACATATTTTCATATATAGAGCCTTAGCAAACCAAAGCAGTTAAATCTGTTCTACATGTTTTAAGGCTTCAAGCGAAATGTTTTGGATATTAAAGTACATGTATGATTTCCTTGCTTAATTGAATCCTCCCAATTCTTCCATTCCCTCATCTGCATAAAGGAAAAACTAAGAACATTATAGAGTGAGATCCGAAATTGACTGCAACTATTTCAATAATTTTACTTTTACAAGAGGCATTAAATATTTTCAAACTATTTTAGTTACTGAGACTAAAAGCAAGACATGCAAGGCACATTGGCTTCTTAAGTAAACTCTACCCAATTATAGCATGCTAGATTCTAGAAACACCGACATGTTACCTTTATCCCTCCTAGAACCATTGTAGTGGCACAGAAGAGCACATGAACAACGGCTAGGACAAAGATGAAAATGTGCAGTTCGTGCAATGCTTCCAATGACAACAATGGAACTTTCCCCTAAGGACAGAAGAATAAATGTCGAATTTTAACTATTAGTTGGACTGTATTTTGAGTATACTAGACAGATGAATAAATAAGATAACAAACCATTTAAAAGAATTTCTAGAAAAAAGCATAGTAGCATACCACATTTGTACAATGCTCTGAATTATTATCTGAAGACAACAGCCGTCGTTTAAAATCTATAGCTCTGATAGAATACTTTCCATGTGGGACAATGTTCCTCTTGCAAGGAAGCATGTGGGATTTAAGATAAGCTGGAATGCACATGTGGCTTATTGCGTCTTGAAAAACACTTAATAGAAGGGAAATAAACCCTAAAACCATCAATTCTGTTAACAGAAGCCAGGACATATAGATTAGCCTAAAATGCGTTAACTTTGTTTCCCTTGATGCTATGCATGTATAGACATGCTGAATGCATTGATTTCTGCAAGGCTTGTTACATCTCCCTAGATCCAGATTTAAAGAAAAACTAATATCTAAGCAACAGACAATCAGACATGAGAGACATACTTGTAGACAATATCTAGGGAGCATAATAAAAAGAAAAATAAAAAAAGGAACCGAAGATATAAATAAATATCTAGATAACTTCTCAAATTATTTGTGGCACTGCAGTGACTGAGAATTGTAGCAGGTGATACAGTTTCATCATGATTTTTCACCTTGTTAATACTTTGTTACACCGCTGTTGACAGTTAATCTTATGTACAGTATGAACAAACTTTTAATAGTTTACATAGCGTGCAGATCATACTTTCAAAGTGCAGAGTTACAACCATAAGTTGCATGGCACACGAGACAATCATAAAGCAATGTAATGATATTTAACGAGTCACAATATCGATTTTTTTACTTAATAATATTTGAAAAATAGTAGCCCAGCATTTCTTTAGATCCAAGGGCTAGCACCGGTCTGGGTATGTTACTGGGACTAGTTCTAGCAATTCCCTCACTGAACAGGACACGAAACACTTAAAACTTATCACTGAAGCAGCTCAAGTAAAATATGTACACAAATGTCATTTAGTGTATGCCTATGTATGTATGAACTAAGTAAACATATGTGTGTGTATTTTATGTATATCATTAAAGGACATCAATTATTGAAAAGAGATAAGAAAAAGAAAAAAACTTCAAGTATAAGAAGAGGAGAGTGAGGGAAAAATGAGAGAAAGAAAGGGACACTGGCAGCAAACCCTCTTGTAATTTTTCTAAGGCATTAGAGAGAAGAAACTGCTCCTTTGGCTTCGACCACTGCATTGTCAAATCAAAATACAAAGAGAAAAATCACTCAGGGAACTTCCTTCATAGACTATTAATTTTTAGTCAACAAAGAAAAGATTGAATCTCAGCATTCAAGACATGCGTGTTCACATAATGACAAAACATTGCAGAAACTCCGGACAAAAATTCAGCTTTGAATATGCTTCAAGATTAGCTCATTCTTCTGGAAAAACTCTCCAACTCTTTAGTTTAGGAATTGGTAACATAAGCTTTTAAAAGTTTGGGGTTTAGTCACTTAAGTTTGTAGAATGCAAAACAATGTTAAGATTAGGTAGGACTAAGAAAATTTGGCCTTATCAGAAGGTGCAAAAACAAGTTACACATGAAAGGATTACCACTTTTAAAGTTTTTAAAGGCTCTGCACAAATTTTTTGCAAGTCTGGAATATACACTAAATACAAACAACAGAATTTGTGAAGTTCAGGGATGTTCAATTTCAGCTCTGAGAATTGGTCATAGTTAGCATTTGAATCATTATGAAAGCTTGCTTAGCCTAAAATTGCTGATATATTTGCCACCCCAAGATGGAACAGGAAAGGAATGAAGCAAAAGGAGCCCGCCTATTGCAAGAGGCTAAAACGATAGGTATAGTTTTGTTTGGATACCTTTTCAAGTTTATGAAGACCACGCTCAACGCAAAGAGAGATGAGAATGATGACTGAACAGACAGCAGCTATCACCCATGTTGGTGAATGCTCCAGAGAATTGGGTGTCTCTGTCATATTTTAGAACATTACATATGATACAGTTCAGTGATAACTGATACGTGGCAAAAGATTGCAAATGTGTCTTCAACGATTGATTAATATAGATGCCTTTTAACAATGAGTATGTGGAAGGGATGTCTGTGTCTGTGGGGTGGCAAAGAATAAGCATGTACATAGGACGAAGGAAAAGAATATCTTGACTGAAGCACATTCCTTTTTTCCTTAAGGATAAAGAAGAAAATGAAGTGTCGTGCACAAGAGCTTACCTGCTTATAGAGGAAAAGCACAAATGGGAGATCAAGTTGCTGAAGTAATATGCCCTCCAAATACTTGACCAGACTGTCTTGTGTCCCCTCCTTTTTATCTGTGTTCGATTTAAATATTCAAAAACTGCAAATCTGCAGATCATTTTGACACTCTTTTATCTTAAATATTCTAAAATGAATAATCAAATCAAATTCATTCCAGCATTAGTTCTCTGACGAGTCATGCAGAGAACTTCGACAAGTAGAACTCTTAACAAACTTCTCCAATTAGCGAACAGGCGAAGGTTTGGAAGTGCGTTTTTTAATCCTGCCAAAATGCATTGAAATAGCTTTCGAGAAGTTTGAGGGCACTTGGGAGAGAGATGGGGAAAGCCTCTAATGCACCATAAAATTTATAAGACAGCTATAGATGACCAATGACTACAGAAAGAGAATACACTTAACAGCATTTTGAGTCGCAGCCCTTAATTAATTAAGACAAATATGCTTGAGCAAGCAGTCCTAGAACGAGGCATAGCATTTGATCTTCATAGATATCAGTGCAACACAATGTGTAAACCGTAAACCACAACATAGGAGTAACTTTACAACAAAGCTTCATTCTCACATTTCTAATATAACTAAAAGTTCTGGAGATATACAGTTATAAGAAATATAATTGTAAATTATAATATAAATCGGCACAGGAGGATTTTATGTGATTCGGTTATAAAACTTACGTCCATGGACAGCTATAGGGCTGTAATTCACTAAGTTCTTGTTTGTACAATTTTTAGGACCTTTTACAGTGCTGACTCACTCTCACACATTAACCTAATCTTTGACAAACAAAATCTTCATAAAGATCCTAAACTCTAGTGACACTGCCCACTCTCTGTCACAGATAACTTAATAATACACTGTTAAGTTATATATAACAATGACGTCTGACACTGAATTACATAAACACTTAACACGCAAGTTATCTCAAGTGTCTACTAACTCACACAGACTAAGTCAACAACTTATGTACGATTTCTACCACTCATACATGAATCAAAAGACTCAAAGAATCAAATCAAAGAAGGCATTCCTTTGCATTGAAGCTCTCTTCTATAAATTTATGGAATGCCGAACTCAAAACTCTCTCACAACCAAAACAGCCAACACGTCAATCTCTTAATCACATTCTCAGCCGCCTGAATAGCTTTGTATATATATAGTGAGAGGTTTGACCGAAATCTCCTAGAAATCCTGTAAAAATTCTAATCAAAATCATTTTAGGATTAGGAGAAATAAAATAAGAAGTGTTATAAACAAACTCCAAAAGGAATTAGGACAAATAAATATTCTCATATTCTAATTAGGATACAAGATATTATATCATAATCTAAAGAGATACTTATTCCAAATCAAATACTTCCTAAAATATAATTCTAAAAACATTAAAATAGGAATAAAATAATATTATTGTTTTATCACAAGTTGATCAAAACTCATCATATACATGACACATGCATATGTAATAGACTTTTATACCAACAATCTCCCTTTTTTTGACAACTTATGATGAAAACACCAAATTGTTTTTAATCAGAGAACATCACACATATAAGTCAATCATAACCATAAGCTATCATGAAATAGCAAACAGAAATTATCATGTGTAAAGAATTAACCAGTGAGCTGTTACAAAACTCATAACAGAACACTGTTAGAATAAGTATATTCTGCAATCAAAATGACTTTGTCAAACTGATCAAGCAACACATTTTAATCAATTCATGATCAGAGCAGTTATATCAATCAATGCAATCAGATCATAATCAGAGCAAAACATCCAAGCAAGACATTCATCAAATCAAGATATCTCGAATGCACACATAAAGCAAACATAAGAAGTTCTTCTTACTCCCCCTTACTACTTACTTACATCCCTTGAGAAATAAGCAACAAAAAAATATAAACAAAACAGAAGTAAGTAACCATAGTTACATCAGACATAAAAAGATCACAAAAAATAAAAATAAAAAAACTCCTCTTGATCTCCCCCTTGATTTCAGCACAAGTGCCAAAAGCACTTAACGAAGTCTTGAAGACTTTCGAACGGGAGGAGAAAAGGAACTACCAGTGCACTTCCTAAGTCTGCCAGTGCGCTTGTTGCGTCGAAGATGATTGAATATTGTCACTCTTGTTGTAACTGGAGTCGCTAGGAGAAGATGAAGAACTGGTGGATTTTGTCAAACCAATTGCGGTCGCCATGGTTAGGGTTACCAGTCTGCAAAAAAAAATTTCCAGAACAGGAAGAGAGAAGCAAGATGCAAGATAGGGAAGACACTGTTGTGGGAGTATGGAATGAACAGCAGAAGCCCAAAACCGATTCGTAATATACTAGGCCAAATTTAAAAACAATTTTGTTTTTAACAAAAATTAGTGTCAAATCTATTTCCAAAACCGTTTCATAACTGACATTTATGAACAGAAATTCAAATTTGATTCCAATTTGAATAAGGAATTCTAATAGAATTAGGATTCCTGCCACTGAAACTCACTACAAGAATTTTTTACATATTTGTCACTTTATAATTTTTTTATTTGATATTTTTTAAAAAAAGTGAGAAATATAACATTGGTTTGAAAGTCAAACCTGCCTATTCATCTTATTTGTCACTTTTGTCTTTATTCAATCAAATATTTATCATATTTTTATAAAAATGTGACAAGTATGTGAATATGTAATCTTCCCCATTTCCTTCTCACATTTTTCATCTTCTCTTTCAAGCATTATGAATATAATATTTTAAATTTCAATAAATAGAGAAGTAAAAAAATCTCAAAATAATAATTAAATAATGTAATTTTATGTTTTAAAATTTAATTAAAAATAATTTTTAAAAATATTTAAATAAAAGATAATATTTTTATATAAATTAAATAATAAATTTTTAAAATCAAATTAATGAGAAGTAAATTTTTAAACATGGAAATTGTATGAAATAAATATATTATTTTATACTTTCAAAGTGATTAAAATCAGATTGTTTAATTTTTTGATAAAAATTATGAAATTAAAAATCTTGAATAAAATCTTATTTTGAAATAATATAACATTTGTATTTAAGCAAAAATTATTATAATTTATTTTAAAAATTAAATAAAAACAATTTATATTTATAAAAATAAAAAAAGCTAAAGCCTATATATATATATATATATTTAAAATATCTCCCGTATCACATTTTTAGTGAGTAATAAAGTTTTAAACGTACCCATGTTTTACACCTCATAAAACCCGTTTGCCATAAACCTAAAACTCTTTAACCCTAAAATCATTTTCTCTTTTCTTCACCCTTTCACGCCTCCACGCTTTCACGACCTCTCTCTCCCCCAAACATTCCACTCCCTCCTTTCTTTTCTCCTCCCATATTGTGGCTTGGAGTTCGGATCGGGTACCGAGATCGAGTTCTTGAGGTAACTCATAGGCATTGCTAAAATCTCGGCTCAGAAGATCATGATCGGCGACTTAATCTCTGACTGGTTCACACTCATCGACTCGAATGGTAAGCCGCCCAAGCCCAACACGGCCATAAAACTCGAACTGAAATTCAAGCCTTGCAGGGATAATCCTCTGTACCACCATGGCATCGCTGGTGATCTGGAGCAGCGAGGTGTTCTGCACACATATTTTCCTTTGAGAAAGGGACATCATGTGACACTGTACCAAGACGCTCATGTGACTCCGGGATGTTTGCCTGAGATTCAACTGGATAAGGGGAAGGTGTATAAGCCAGGCACGTGCTGGGAGATTTGTCATGCGATAGCAGAGGCTCACCATTTGGTTTACATCGTTGGCTGGTCTATGTTTCATAAGATTAAGCTTATCAAAGAAAAGACGCGAGATCTGCCACGTGGTGATGACTTGACGCTTGGTGAGCTGCTCAAGTACAAATCAGAAGAAGGTGTGAGAGTTTTGTTCTTGGTTTGGGATGACAAAAGTTTTTTAAGTCTCTCAAGCCAAAACACAAGTGACTTCTTTTCCAATTCTGGGTTTTCTATTGGGGTTTTTTTATTTTTGGTATAATTATTTGGGTTTTGTGATGTTGAATAGTCAAATCCGGAGAACACTGTCGGAATATTGACGATGGCGGGAAAAGGGGTTCGTGTGTTGACTACTCCTATGACTGATCTTGGGAAAATATTGGCTTGCATGCACAGTATGCTTTCAAATTCGATAATTTTTTTTGTATATGTGTTTTTGCTTCTCTTGATTTGTTTTCAATTGGGTTTTAGTGTTGATTGGTAGTTGATAATGATGGAAATCAGAGAAATTCTTTGGCTCTTGTTGTTTAGATGGTTGTGGTGGGATAGTGATTTGTGTATTAAGTTGAAAAGTTGTTGAAGTAGTTATGGAGAGCTTGGACTTGTTTTTTTGGAGTGATTATTGGTGATTGTCTATGGTGGGTTAATCGCTTTGAGTGTTAGATTGGTGAGAGGTTTGCACACAATTTATCTGATCCATGGGCATCTTCAATCTTTTTGATTGTTTATTTTAAATCTTTCGGCGAGTGAGAAAAATTGTTTCATAACTAAGTCGGAAATGAGTACTGATGTTGGCTTCCATTTGTTGGTTTTCTTGGTTTGCTCTTTGAAGTTTAAAGACTATGTTGTTATCTGTCTTTAAGAAATTTATTACTATAACCTATGCGAACATGGGTTGGCGTCTGGTGCAAATTCTGGACTTTTTCTTTTGTTCAACGTTGAAGAAAGAGATCCATTTGATTATTTGCTTAGACAATTTTTAACTCTTTCTGAATTCTTGACCTTGACAGTATAGTTTGATCAGGTTTATGCTTAACACGCACATTAGTGAATGCAGCATGATAAGCATTTTGTTATTTTTTTCTTAGTTGTTTTAGGTTAAACTCTCTCTCTCTTTAGAGCTTGAAATAGGGGGTGAGACAAACCTAGTAGCTGGGATCTAGGTTGCTCAGTTAGCTCTCAAGCATCAACAAAACAAAAACCAACTCCAAAGAATCATAGTTTTTGCTGGAAGGTATTTGTTGTTGTCTATTTGACTTACTTGTTCATTTGTGTTGATATCTGCTATTCTTTTATGCTATACGAATGTAGTCCTATCAACCATGATAAGAAGGTGATGGAGATGATAGGGAAGAAACTAAAAAAGAACAGTGTGGCCCTTGACATTGTGGATTTTGGTGAAGATGATGACGGGAAGCCGGAGAAGTTGGAGGCCGCCCTTCTTGCTTCTGTAAATAACAGTGAAAGCAGTCATATAGTTCATATTCCTCCTAGTCCAAATGCTCTTTCTGATGTACTCATCAAGTGTGAATCTTTTTCCCTTTGGCTTTTGCATGTAGCATCAATTACAGCTGCAAATCTAGAAATGGTATATGTATTGCAAATTTAACAAGAGATTTAAGTTAGAGTGTATGTCAAAATGGCAAATAAACAGGTATGGAGTAGGATTACATGTTAAGATCAATATCAGTCATTTTTGACTGATGACAGGGGAAAATTGCTTTTCATGAAAGAGATTCTTGTAAGAACAGTTGTTGAAAAAGTAAGCCTGTGATAAAGGTGATCTTTAGGTTGAGTGGTACATGTTGCTGTTTGAAAAGTCCGGTGAAACTTATCATATTGCTTAATCCTATTAGCTCATATTTGAAGTAATATGATTTTCTATTCCTCTGGCAGCACACCTATATTTAATGCTGATGGAGAAGAAGGAAGTGGCTTCGCTGCAACAGCAACAGCTGTAGCCGGTGGAGTTTCTGACTTTGAATTTGGTGTAGATCCCAATATAGATCCTGAGCTGGCTCTTACCCTTAGAGTTTCTATGGAAGAGGAGAGAGCAAGGCGAGAAGCTGCTGAAAAGGGCTGCCGATGAAGCTGGTAGACAACAAAAATGGGAGGAGCCATCATCCAATCAGGATGTGACCATGACTGAAAATGCTAACTCAACTGTTGAACCAACAGAGAAATTAAACTACTGATACTATTCATGTTCCTTTTTATTCTATGAGCGAGGCTATAGACTTAAAGCCATGTGTTTATCTGTCCCATCATTCTTTCACAGATATGTGTTCTAATTATCTAATCAACAATTTTAAGGCTCTCAAGGATATAATATGCAAAAGTACATTAAATTTTCATATATACTGACATTTTTCCAATTTGCTTCTGATTGTTTCATATCATATTTGTGCAGATTGAGAATGAGTATGAGCCTGAAAGAATCATATTTGGAAAGGCTAGTGAGGCATACATGAAATGGCCAGCAAAGATGGCTGTTGGATTGAACACTGGGGTCCCATCGCTTACGTGTAAGGAAGAAGATGCCCCAGATCCTGTGGTAAGCAAATCACTTTTTCAGTTAGAAATATTTTGTTTATCATCATTTTGTGCAGATTGACAAATATGTTATCTATAACTTGTTGAATTGTCCAAGAATCTGTAAAAGAGAATATTAGCAGAAAATATCATGTCAGATGAGAATCCAATATTTTGATGCAAGAGAAAATTTAATCCATCTCTCTTTACCCTGCTGACAGATAAACACATGCAATGGTTTTTATTGTGACCAGTTCTCCCCAAAACAAACCTTTTAAACCCAAAATATGGACTGAGGCTTGGATTGGCTGGTAAATTTCCTAGCTACCATTACTCTCTATAATGTTCACTAATAAAATGAATTTACTTGCTGCATGTAAATTTTGTAGGTTCACAGAGTTTGGTGGCCCTATCAATCGGCGGCCAGTAGAAGATTTAGCATTCGCAGTAGCTCGATTCATACAAAAGTAAGGCTCTCAATTTCATGCCCATTTTTACACTATAGACTGTAACAATAAATGGAACTATAAAATTTTATTACTTTTCTGGTAGAAAACAAAATATAATTCCATGTATTGCTCACAAATTCTTTAGTTGTTCAAGAATCAAGATATGTTAAAGAGAAAACCCCCTTTTATACTTTTCTTGATTCCCCAGAAAGCACAATGAAGATATTATTAGATATGTGAACTTTGCATCAAATAAAAGTTCAGGTTGTATTGGCAAGTTCAGAATAAAACTTTCTCTTTTTCTCTTTGATCTTTTTATTACCATTCGACCATCTGAAGGAACATTACTTGTTGTAATAACTTTCCAGACTTGCTACAATATGTGCACATTTTATTTTGCAGTATCATAGAGGAACCAACTTTGGAAGAACTGCTGGTACCTGTTTCATTACAACAAGCTATGACTATGATGCTCCCATTGATGAATATGGTCAAATTTGAGCTCAACTTTCCTATATTCTGAAAGCCTAATTTGTGAATTAAATAAAGTTTGTTGGACTTGTGTGACTCATAGCAGCACCATGTGACATGTCTTAGGTTTTACTAGTTTTTGTTAACTCCCTAGCCGGTGCCACATGAGTAGGACAGCCCAATTATCATCTATAATTATTTCATAGTTGTTGTAGAAGTTGCTTGCTTTCCTGTCCATGTTGGAAGCTGGGTTAATGATAAGGTGGTGATATCATTAGTGTACTGAATAATTAAAATATGGAGTACTTGTTAATGTTAGTTTTCTAACGTTACAATACATTAATATTTATACTAACTCAATACCCTTTTTTAAGTTATTTTTTTTGAAAAAAAATTAAATATGTAATCGTCCTATCATTGTCTATCTTAGATTCTCTGCCACATATTCTGGGTTGAGTAAGATGAAATCAAGCTTTTCTGGCGCATTTTGATTTTCAATTATCTAATAGATGGCAAAGCTGTTTTGCAGTTGCATTTTTATGATTTTGAGTTAGTGTGATTGCTAACTTAGGGTTTAGGGGGGTTTAGGGGGGAGAAAAAATTTTCTCTCAAATAGGTCGCCGGAGTTACTGTTCACTCCGGCCAATTTACGAATCAGCCTTTCAAATCTACATATGTTGTAGATCGAGATATCCTGAGACAAATTTTCTTCTGGGTCGCCCTCAGTTTCCGACAGAAAAACGGTTAAAATTACAAAAAAAGGTTTCAGATTTCACTATTTATCGTCGACGGCGGGCGAGTGGGACGCCACCTTTGCCATCATCGTGTTGGTTTTGACTCGATCTACAAGTTTTCCTCCATCAGCACCACCAGATTCGTGCCGCAACACCTCCGTTCTAGGCCACAAAATTTCGGATTTTTTACTATTCACCGTCGCCCGCCGCTGTCACCGGCGAGTAGCATCTCACCTCCATCAAATTCTTGTAGATCAGGCGACGTTCTACAAGTTTTCCTTCATCAGCACCACCAGATTCGCGCCACAACACTTCTGTTCAAGGCCTCAAAGTTTCGGATTTACTATTCACCGCCACCTCTTGCCGGAAAACGGCGAGTTGTATCTCAACTTTGCCACCATCTAGTAGATCGGGCAACACTGACCAATTTTTCCTTCTTGGCCGTCATCTGATTCCAACCAGAAACCCCTCAAATCGCCGCTTCTTCAATTCAGATTTCACTGTTCACAACGGTGGTTATTATTCATACCGGAGACACTGTTCATCAGCCCCACCCAGATTGTTCTTCAGGTTATTTCATGCAACTTTGCCTCTTGGTCGATTTCCTGATTCCTTACGGATTATCGTTTTTAAAGAGGTGACGACGACTTTGGAAGCCAAGCCGCTTCGGTGCCTGGTTTGCTTTCGTTTTTTCATCTCTTTTTTATAAGTTTGCATTTATTTGATTTGTAATTCACTTGATGGATCTATCCAAGACAACTACTGGCTCTTGGGCCGATAAAATCAAGATTACTGATTCGAGTACCCGATGCAAATTGAGTCCGGTTACTCCTAAGAAACCAGGTACAATCCTTGAGATTCCAGATGAGATTGTCGACGAGAATTTAGCCGAATGGCATAGATGTCTTGTTGGCTTCTTTCCGGGATATGTGATGCCCTTCCATGCTGCACGTTCGATGGCGATGCGTGCATGAAAATCTAGTGGTCTTGAGGACGTCCGTTCCACGGATAAGGGATTTCTCATCTTCCGTTTTAGAACTGAGGATGAGGTACATGCAATCATTGCTCGAGGTCCTTGGATGTTTGGAGGTAAATTCATTTACCTGCAGCAATGGCATCCGCATCTGGATTTCAATCTTACAGCATTCTGGACACTACCAGTTTGGATCCGTTTGTATGGCCTGCCGTTTCCTTTGTGGACAGCCAAAAGCCTTAGCATTATCTCCAGCATGGTTGGAGAACCTCAATCTTGTGATAAGGCGACTTCTGATCTATCTAGATTAGAGTATACGAGAGTTTTTGTTTTTATTGATGCAAGACGCCCTCGAGTTAAGAACTTTGAGTTCAGGTGCAAACTCTCTCCAGAGCCTATCAAAATTCAAGTTGAATATGAGTGGACTCTAAAACATTGCCCCAAATATTGCCAGTTTGGTCATCGTTGTCCAGAACCGGTAAAGACTTTAAGTCCAGATAAGAATGAGGCTAGCACCTCTGATAGTACCCCTTTGAGAAAAGAAAAGGATGTGACCAAGGTCACTGATTGCACCAAAATAGTTGCTATCCCAGAAATTTCTGCAGTGCAAGTTGAGCCTCCGAAGGCTACTACACTCCCGAGTGCAGAGTTAGTTTCAGATTCTGATTCTCCATCTCCTTTTGCGACCGACGAGGGTAGACTTTTGGGCACTATCAAATGTTCTACAAATCGTGAGGCATCTATTTCCTCAGGGCGGATACCTACTGAGTCTTCTCCCACTCGTTTTGAGCCTTTGATTGGGCTCAGTGAGGATGATCAACCTAATAGGATTGACACCCCAGCTACCCCGGTAAAGAAGGGTAAGAAGAAGAAAAACAAGAAGGGTTAAAGCTCTTGTATTTTTATGTTTTAGACCGTTTGTGATCATTTCTCTTTTATGTTGTTAAGGTCGTTTGTGGCTTTTTTACTTTGTTTAGGCCGCTTGTGGCCTTCATTTTCTATCTTTTTGTTGGATTGTATGTTTGGACTTTACGTCCTTTTGTAATTCTTGGGGTATGCCCCTCGGATTTTTGTACATTATAACTTTTTTGGATTTATATTACTAAGTAACTTTTCCAAAAAAAAAAAAGTGATTGCTAACTTATCTGCAGGTATATTTACCGCCACTTGTTGGGCCATGAAGTTGAAGTTCAGATGGTTCGTAATACACTTCCCCATCGTTTTGGTGCACCTGGTCTTCCAGAGCTGAATGCATCTCAAGTATGCAATTTGACCTTTACCCTTTTAAGTCCAACTTATATAAGAATATGATTATCATTTCTTATTTCACATGTCAAATGCTTAAATTTTATGCAATTATTCTGCTCTTTTAGAGATGTAGAATACTGGATTTCATATATTGTAGAGATCTTGGAATCAGCATATAAAAAGTTCATGAACTTCATGTCGAAAATTTCATGTAAATGTCACACTTCAAATGTTTTCTAATTGGCCTTTTCAACCTTTTTTGTTTTGTGAAGTGTATATCCTGACTTAGTTTTGTTTATTTCCATTGTTTTTCTAGTTTATTTAGTTTTGAGTTGTTTTTCTACTTTATTTGGTTTCTGGTAGAATGTGTGTTAAAATTAGAAACATTACTAGTTTAGATATCCAGTGTTCAACATTTCAAGCCAAGTGTACTTTTGTGTGTGGCCGTTGTGCATTTGTTCTCAAAAGTTGGGGGATGTTTTTGTCAGTCACAATTAAATCTTTGTGGGAGTGGTTAAACTGCTACACATCTACAACACCAGCCAAATTTTGATATTTTGAACAATTTCTCACGATAATGAAAAGTTGTTCAAGTGGATGCCATTTTGAAAGGTAGTGTTTCTGCTTTTAGGCATTGACCCAGTGTTCAATAGACATAATGGTGATGGGCTATCTGATCCAATGTCACCATTTCACTGCCAAAAAAAAATGCTCAAAAGTTAGATTTGAAATGATAGTTTCTACAGTTTAGATTCTATTTGAAATTATAGTTTCTACAGTCTAGATTCTAGCGACTATTAGATGAATGTTGGTTTTCTACAGATTCACTATGGTAATATTATTCTGTGTTATGCAATGATGGATGCAGATATCTTGTTCCAGCTGATCTGACTGTTGGACAATTTGTTTATGTGGTCTGAAAGAGGATAAATGCAATTGAGGTTCTATTTCAAGTTTTTGATATCGATTTAGATATCCTGAAATATTAATAGAAGCCCTGTAGTACTTGTGCTGAGTGTTGTTGCTAGTAATCAGCTGTAAATGCTCAAGTTTTCAGATTACTCAGCATAGTTGATGCTTTTATATCATTTTTCTATATAATATTTTGGTGTATAATAGTTTATTGCATCACCAGCTTTGGATTATATATATATATATTAATTTTTTTAAATACTTGGTAGTTAAAAACTGCCAAGTATATTTTTTTTTTAATTTTTGAAACTATTATACTTGGCGGTTTTTGACCGCCAAGTATATTTTTTTAATTTTTAAGCCTATTATACTTGGCGGTCTTTGACCGCCAAGTATGGTCAGATGCATATTTGGCACTTTGACCGACCGCCAAATATAATTAATTTGATTATATTTGGCGGTGCCATTGGTGGCGCTTTTAAGACCGTCAAATATATACATATTTGACGGTCCAAGACCGCCAAATATGATCATTTTTCTTGTAGTGACTTCTCCCCCTCAATTCAATAATGCTGACATGGCATTTTTTACACATGGACACATAAGAAAATCAAATTTTGGATAAGCACAAAGAGAATCATATGTTATAAAAAAACGTAACAAAACACAGTTAAAAATAACATAACAACAATATCTGAATATCATATGAATCATTCTAAGAAAGCATATTCAAAAGCTATTTTATTTTCTTTTAATTATTTTATCACTTAATCCAATTGAGTGATCAACTTCAGCATGCTTCTTATTGTGAATTTGCTAAATAATACAGTAGCTTTCACACATGTATAGAGGTAGCCCTTTTCTATTTGAGTAGGTGACCTCACCATATTTCCTAGATACAATGAAGTTACTCTCAATGGATGGCTTTCACACATCATATACTGGTAGTCCTCTCTGTATTTTTTATTTTTGAACTAGTGTTTAATTATTCACACAATTTTTTATATCACAACTCACACATGCTTAATTAGAAGAAAACTTATGATACTACAGATATGAATAACATAACAGTATACTGTGTTCACTCATATAACTGACAAATACTTAAGGCTTTTTTTATATTTTCAAACCTTGTTGTGTCCAATGCCTCAGTGAACAAGTCAGCTAATTATTTATCAGTGGAGATGTGTTTAATGTGTATCACTTTAGATTCTACTAGTTCCCTTATAAAATGGTATCTAATATCAATGTGTTTTGTTCTAGAATGCTGAACAAGAATTTTGGAAATATTTATAGCACTAGTATTATCACAAAACACAGTTATAGGCTTTTGTTCAATACCATAATCACTCAACATTTGCTTTATCCACAATAGTTTGTGCAACAACTCTCTGCTGCTATGTATTCGGCTTCAGCAGTAGATAAAGAAATAGAATTCTGCTTTTTGCTGTGCCATGAAACCAAGTTAGTACCAAGATAAAAACATCCTCCTGAAGTACTTTTTCTATCATATGCATTTCCTGCCCAATCAGCATCACTAAACCCTGCAAGATAATCATTTGTATCTTTAGAAAACTATATTCCATAATTATGTGTTCCATGAACATACCTGATGATTCTCTTAGCTGCTGATAGATGTGATTCTTTGGGATTTGCTTGAAATCTAGCAGAAAATCCTACACTAAAGCACAAGTCTGGTCTGCTTGCTGTGAGGTATAGTAGACTGCCAATAATACTTCTATACAAACTTGCATTAACATCTTTTCCTGTATTGTCTTTTGAAAGTTTTAGATTAGCATTGATAGGAGTTTTCATTGGTTTTGCATTCTCAAGTTTAAATTTTTTTACAAGATATTTAGCCTATTTTGATTGAGATATGAATATCTCATCATTCATTTGCTTAACTGTAATCCAAGAAAGAAATTTAATTCTCCTGCCATGCTCATCTCAAACTCTTCCTGCATCAACTTAACAAACTCATTAGTTTTGCTTTTGTTAGTTGATCCAAAAATAATGTCATCAACATATATTTGAGCAACAATAAAATAGTTAGATGCAAATTTGATAAACAAAGTCTTATCATTGCTGCCTCTTTTATAACCTCTGTTGATCAAAAAATTTGTCAACCTTTCATACCAAGCTCTAGGAGCTTGTTTCAAACCAGACAAAGCTTTGTGCAATCTGTACACAAAATCAGGATGTTTAAGATCTTCAAATCCCTTATGCTGTTCAACAAAAACTTCTTCATTGAGATAGCCATTTAAAAATACTGTTTTAACATCCATTTGGTACAATTTGAAATCAAGCAAACAAGCATTTGCAAGTAGTAATCTGATTGATTTAAGTCTAGCTACAGGTGCAAAGGTTTCATCAAAGTCTATGCCTTCAACTTGTGTGTAACCTTGTGCAACTAACCTAGCTTTATTTCTTGCTACTTGACCACTTTCATCAGTTTTATTTTTGTAAATCCATTTAATTCCAATGAAATTTGTACCTTCTGGCCTAGGAACTAATTACCACACTTCATTCCTTTTAAACTGATTAAATTCATCTTGCATAGCTTGAATCCACACCTCTTCTTTTAAAGCTTCTTTCACATTTTTTGGCTCAACTAAAGAAACATTACATGCAAACCTTACCTAATTTCTTACCTTGCTCCAAGTTTTCATCATGTCATCTGGTGTTTCAATGATAGAACTTGTTGGATGTGCCTTCTGAATCTATGTGGATGGATCTTTTCTATCTTCATCATTCCGGATTGAACTTCTGTTCAAATATGAGTTGTCAGATGTTACTGTTACGTCAGGTTTAACAGCAGCTGTTTCCTCTTTCATAACAGCATCTTCCTTTTTGCTGCAGTTTGAATCTGATTTTTCTGTATCTTCTATGAAGCTAGTTGTGCTTTCCTCTTGTGAGTACTTTGCATAATCACCAAGATCATCAAATAGTACGTTTGTAGATTCCATGACTGCCTCAATTCTTATATTGTAAACCCAAAATGCTTTACTGTTTTGTACATATCCCACAAAGACTCCTTCATCACTTCTCATATCCAATTTGCCTAACTGCTCTTTGTCATTTAAGATGTAACACCTATATCTAAAGACATGAAAATATTTCAAATTAGGTTTTCTACCTTTTAAGATTTCATAAGGTGTCTGGTTAGTGTTAGGTCTAAGAAAAACTCTATTTGAAATATAACAAGCAGCGCTTATTGCTTCAGCCCATAGCCTTTTTGTCAACTTCTTGCTATTGAGCATCACTCTAGCCATCTCTTGTAGATTTCTATTCTTCCTTTCCACAATGCCTTCTATTCAGGAGTTTTGGGAGCTGAAAATTTATGATCAATTCCATGATATTTACAAAAGTCAGCATAACTAACATTTTCAAATTCCTTGCCATGATCACTTCTTATTCTCACAATCCTGTCAATGTTTCTATTTTGTTCATTCTCAAGCTTAACACAAAGACTTCTGAAAGTCTCAAAAGTGTCAGATTTTTCTTTAATAAAATTAACCCAAGTATATCTAGAAAAATCATCCACACAAACAAATATGTATCTCTTACCCATAATACTTTCAATTTGCATAGGACCCATAAGATCTATGTGAAGCAAATCAAATATTTTGGATGTGCTAAGATGTGGATTTGATTTGTGTGAACTTCTAATTTGTTTTCCCATTTGATATGGCCCACAAATGTCATTAACTTTGTCATCAAGTTTAGGAACTCCTTTAAAAGCACCTAACTTAGTTAATTTAACTAAGTCTTTGTAATTTAAGTGTCCTAATTTTTGATGCCACATCTTTAAATCCGAAATTCTAGCATGAAATGCAATCTTTACCAAATAATAATTATCTGAAGATCTATTACCTTCTAGAATGCATTTACCAAAATTATCTAAGACCATGCATTTATTTTGTGTGAAATTAATAATATACTTGTCATTACAAATCTGACTAATACTAATAAGATTAGCTTTCAAACCTTCAACCAACAAGACATTTTGAAACTTGGGTATACCTTTGATATTTAAAGTACCTTTACCAATGATCTTACTCTTTGCTCCATCTCCATAGGTAACCTTACCATCCCTGCATGCTTTAAAATCTGTTAAAAACTGTTTATTTCCAGTCATGTGCCTGGAACAACCACTGTCAAAATACCACAGTCCGTTAGAAGTATGTTCAAGAGTAGTAAGAGCAACATTGCATACTGTCTTATCTTTCTTAACCCACTGCAATTGTGATTTTCGTAACAGTTTGAATTGTTTTGATCTTTTATGCAAAAGATTCAACAATTTAAAGCATCTAGGCCTAATGTGTCCCTTTTTACCACAAAAATAACAAATATAAATGAATTTCCTTACCTTTTCAAAACTGGATTTAAAAGAACTCAGAGGAGAGACAAATATTTCACTGCTCTTGGAATTAGGACTTGACTTTAAAGAGTTAAGTTCAAAATTCTTACCTGATGTTGAAGCTTTCACAAAAATTGTTTTTGATGAAGATGCAACATTACCTTCTGTCTATCCCAATCCATATTTGTTAGAGTTTTCTCTTCCAAGACTCAAGACCTGATCAAGTTTGGCTGCTCTAATATTGAGTTGATCAACACACCTCTTGCTTTTAACCAATTATGTTGTGATTTTCTCAATATGTGCTATTTTGTCTGTCAAAACAGTTTCCAGTTCTGTGATATGGTTTTCAGCAAGGGATTTTTCACATTCCAGCGCCTCAATCTTCTTTTTCAAGGCTTTGATTTCTTCCTTCTGACTCAGCCATTCATAATAGAGTGCGTCGTATGTCTCTTGCAACTCTTCATAGTATTCTGGTCTATCTTCTTCATCAGAATGATCAACACTTGTTTTGTAATTTCCTGTTATGTCAGACATAACAGTCTTTCCTTTATCAGCTGTAGATGCAATAAATGCAATAAAATTGTTCATGCAATCTTGATCTTCTGACTCCGATTATGATTCATTACTCCAGGTTACTGTCAACCCTTTATTCTTCTTCTTGAGATTTGCACATTCAGATTGAATATGCCCATAACCAAAACATTCATAACATTGAATTTGTCCTTTCTTTTCAGGTTGTTTTGGCTTCCTCTTGTCATTCTCCTCGCTGAACTTTCTGAATTTTTCTTCGCTTGAGTTTGATGGATTTCCTTAGGGATGGCAATGGGGCGGGGCAGGTCCGGGGCGGCCGGTACCCATCCCCGCCCCGTTTAACTAATTTTTGCCCCGCCCCGCCCTATTGCCCGTAGCGGGGCGGGGCGGGGCAAAAAAAATTTGAGGAGACCGAGACCCGCCCCGCTTCGCCCCTAAACATTTATATTTTTACAATTACATCCCTATAAAATTTATACTTTTTGTAATCTCATCCCCATATAATATTTACATATTTACAAATAACTTCATTATCAATTTTTCATCATATTATTTATAATTATGATCATTTTTTAACAATCATAAAAATAATATATCTTCAAACTAAAATCAAAACGTTTGTATATTATTATTTAATTTTATTAGTAATAATGTTACATATTCTATTAGAAATGATGTTAAAAGTATATTATTGATTATAAACTAATTAATTGACAAATTTTCAAATAGTTGGTAATATAATTAAATAACATGTTGATTTAATTTTAATATAATAATAGTAATAATATGATTGGCATATTCATATGTCAATTAGTTAATATTATAAATATTTATAAAACATTAATAATTTAATTAATTAATTTCAATTACGATAAATCATATATTTAAGGTTATAAGACTATTTTTATCATTTTTTGTTTATATATTTAGAAAATAATATATTGGTTATATTAAAAGTATACATTTTCAAAATAATCTTGATAATATTGTAATAATTTAATTAGTATTTAGTAATCTGTATCAAGATTGTAATATTGTATATATTACACAAATTTAATTATTATAAAATATAAATATTTAATTACCATTTGATTTTATTAGTAATAATGTTACATACTCTATTAGAAATAATATTAAAAGTGTATTATTGATTGTAAACTAGTTAATTAATAATTTTTTAAATAGTTGATAATACAATTAAATAATTTTTCAATAGCATGTTGATTTAATTTTAATATAGTAATGATAATAATATGATTGATATATACCAATTAATTAACATTATATATATTTATAAAATATTAACAATTTACTTAATTAATTTAAATTACGATAAATCATATATTAAAGGTTCTAAGATTATTTTTATTATATTTTTATTTACATATATAGAAAATAATATATTAATTATATCAAAAGTATACATTTTAAAAATAATATTGTTAATATTGTAATAATTTAATTATTACTTAGTAATCTATATCAAGATTGTATATATTATCCAAATTTAGTTACTATAAAATACAAATATTTAATTATCATTAATTATCATTTGATTTTATTAGTAATAATATTACATACACTATTAGAAATAATGTAAAATGCGTATTATTGCTTGTAAATTAATTAATTGACAATTTTTTAAATAATTGATAATACAATTAAATAATTTTTTAATAGCATATTGATTTAATTTCAATCTAATAATAGTAAAATATGATTGACATATGCCAATTAATTAACATTATATATATTTATGAAACATTAATAATCTAAGTAATTAATTTAAATTATGATAAATGATATATTTAAGGTTATAAAATTGTTTTCATCATTTTCTATTTACATATTTAAAAAATAATATATTAATTATATGAAAGGTATACATTTTGAAAATAATATTGCTAATATTGTAATAATTCAATTACTACTTAATAATATATATAAAGATTGTATATATTATACAAATTTAATTACTATAAAATACAAAATATTTTATTTGTCATTATAACATGATCAAATTGATGTTATTGATGTTAATTATTAAGTAAAATATAACTTTATTAAAGTATTTTTATTATTTGTAAAATTATTAATATATATGAAAAATTTAACAAATATAACCTAAAACATTATTTGACAGTCCTAATAGTTTAAAATATTACAAATGCACCCCTATATCTTGCGGGGCGGGGCGGGTCAACGGGTCCAAGAGCCTTGCCCCGGACCCAGACCCGCCCCGGTCGGGGCAAAATTTGTTTGCCCTGGACCCGCCCCAAAATACTATTTTGACGGGTCTTGCCCCGCCCCAGACCCAGCGGGGCACACCGGGGCTCCGGACCCGCGGGGCAAATTGCCATCTCTAGCTTTTCTTGATTCTTTTTTCTGAAATTTCTTTTCATAAACTTGACATAATTTCTTGTTAGAAAAGCAATCTGTTTAGAATCAGTTTCATCAAGCTCATCACTACTTTCATCATCATATTTTTCAATTTTCACATTGAATGCAATGCTTTTACCTTTTGCTTCCTAATACTCTGATTAATTTCAAAGTTTTGGAAAATGTCAATCAGTTCATTAACCCTCATCTCATCAGTGTTTTTAACTTCCTCAATTACTGAAATTTTAGGTTAAAATTTATCTGAAACAGACCTAATTATCTTACTAACAATTTCTGCATAAGTGAAAGTTTTGTCAAGCATGTATGCCGAATTTGTAATGTGACATATCTTAGAGTAAAACTCAGAAATTGACTCATCCTCATGCATCATCAGTTTTCAAATTGAGAATTTAATCTCATCAATTTAGATCTTTTAACAGATATAGTACATTTATGTTTTACCTCAAAAATGTCTCATGCTTCTTTGGCCACTTTACACCTTGAAATCTGTCCAAAGTTGTTTAAGTCCATTACAGCAAAAATTACATTGAAAACCTTTGAATTCCAACTGGAACGACGATATTCTTCGTTAGTCCATTCATCCTCTAGTTTGGTTTCAAAATCACCAAAAACATTCAACTTTGTTGGCGGTGTCCATCCTTTAAGTACACTAGTCCATGCTGTACCATCAAGAGATTTGATATACATCATCATTCTTACCTTCCAATATGAATGATTACCATTATCAAGAATGGATGGTTATGTTCCGAATCCTCCAATACGAATAAACTCAATCATCCCAAATCAGTATGATCGTTTTCTTCACTTGTCTATCAGTGATCCTGTTCTGATTCCAATTGAAAGTTCTGGAGGTATGCGATTATAAGAAATATAACAGTAAACTATAATGTAAATCGACACAGGACGATTTCACGTGGTTCGATTATAAAACCTATGTCCATGGACAGCTATAGAACTGCAATTCACTAAGTTCTTGTTTATACAATCTTTAGGACCTTTTACAGTGTTGACTCACTCTCACACACTGACCTAATCTTTAACAAACAAAATCTTTGCAAAGATCCTAAAATCTAGTGACACTACCTTCTCTCTGTCACAGATAACTTAACAACATACTGTTAAGTTACACATAACAATGACGTCTGACACTGAATTACATGAACACTTAACCCGCAAGTTATCCCAAGTGTCTACTAACTCACACAGACTTAATCAACAACTCATTTACGATTTCTATTACTCATACATGAATCAAAAAACTCAAAAAATCAAATCAAAAAAGACATTCCTTTTGCGTTGAAGCTCTCTTCTATAAATTCATAGAATGCCGAACTCAAAACTCTCTCACAACAAAAACAGATAACATGTCAATCTCTCAATTACATTCTCAGTCGTCTGAATAGCTTTGTGTGTGTGTGTGTATATATATATATATATATATATATATATATATAGTGAGATGACTGATTGAAATCTCTTAGAAATCCTCTAAAAATTCTAATCAAAATCATATTAGGATTAAGAGAAATAAAATAAGAAGTATTATAAACAAACTACAAAAGAAATTAGGACAAATAAATATTCTCCTATTCTAATTAGGATACAAGATATTATATCCTAATCTAAAGAGATTTATTCCAAATCAAATACTTCCTAAAATATAATTCTAGAAACATTAAAATAGGAATAAAATAATATTATTGTTCTATCACACGTTGATCAAAACTCATCATGTGCATGACACATGTATATGTAGTAGACTTTGACACCAACAACAAATTTGAGAAGATAGAAAAATTAAAGATCCACAGTTAAGAGGAGAAACAAACGTTATAAGCGAAAAGAAAAGAGAAACTAAAAGAAATTTATCAAGCAAGAGGTTTAACTGTCAGACATTAACTGGAATTTATTGTTAAACAATTTCAAACTATTCGACGTGTGTTTTCAAAGAATACAAGATTTGTATCATACATATATACTATCTATACCACAAATTCCAAACAAAGAAACATGTCCTGATACAGGAATTCTTAATGCTAGTTAGGGTTCCCAAGCAGGCCCCAGCTTTTCACAAACTTCTGTGCATAGCTCTCTCCACCATCCATATACTCCCTCAGATCTGCATTACCTTCACCTTCAAGGTGACTCATGTTCCAAGAACTACCACTGCAGCAAAATTATCTGATCAAAAGTCACACAAAATACTTAAACGTAGAACAACAGACCCCAATGGTGCCTTATGGTTTCCAGGGTGCAGGAGGTGGTGGTGGAGTTGGAAACATCGGGGGAACAGCAGAGAAAATGGTGTTCTTGTCGATGCCAGTACTCTTTTCGCCTGACAAAGCCACCAGAGCTGCAACTAAACCTGCATTTCCTGCAAGAGTTGGCTCTGTATAATTGTAATTAGTGCGAACATCATGGAAACCATCGTGCTTGTCAGGACCCGCAACCATGGCTCCAACAATTGTATTTGGATTTGGCTTTGAAGTATCCCTCCATTTCCATCCTCCTTTGCAATTATATCTGATCTTATTCTTCGGGATAGAAGCGCCTCTATGGTGGACATGTTTTGGATAATGATTACCAAAACCAACTATATAGCTCATTTTCCTAGGATTTTTGCCTAGGATGTAATCAATCTGCCAAAAAACAAAAAGGGGGAAAAATCCAGTAATTAGCCACCATATCTCAACATCATTTATAAATCTGTAACCAGAATCAATCCCCAGGACCAATAAAAGATTAAGGAAACAAACCTGAGTCTTGGCAAATTGACGCAAGGTATCAGTCGAGAAGAAATTGGGTCCACAATACCATCCAGGTGTATCGGCAGCATCAAGATAATCACTGAACAAGGTAGCCAAGAAGGCTGCATTCGCGACATATTGAAGAGGCTGAGGCCTTCCATGGTTTAACTGGATCAAACCTCCTATGAAAGATCCAAAAATAGTTAATGTCAGATTCCATAAAAGATAGTAGCCCACTAAAACACAAGTCAATCAAAAAATGTCACTTTACCTTTGGTTCTATTAAAGCTTGTGAAATCTGGAAGGTAAGAGCACATAGTTATGCTCGTTTGGTTGTGGAACGTCCTCAACATTTCTTCATATGGATAACCAGGGCTCAAGAACAATCTCAATCGACTCAGAAGCAGCTAGAATGATGTACAGTATATCAGCAATGGACAGACATATATCTCAAGAAAGGTTTAAAATTATACTATCAAGAAACTTATCCAAGTTTATATATATTTAGTTTACCGAAAAGACAATTAATAAAAATAAATTTCAGGGAAAAAAGAAGTTGCTGACATATTTTACCAACTACAGAGAGTTGGTCAACACCATGAATGAATATTTGCTCATGAACTGAAAATTCAGATCCTTCAAACACACATACGACAAAATAATTGAAGAAGAAAATCTCTCCTGTGATCTTCTAGATGAGCGTAAATACAACATGGTGATCTGAAGTTGGATATATAATATTTTTAGCGAACTAGTTTAAATGATAAGGTGGCAGCATGAATGTAACGTAATATTTGATTCGATTTGATTAGATGGATAAACTCACCGCAGCACCAGCAAGCTTGTTGTCCCAGCTAAGTACACTATTGTCGAGAATTCCCCAGAAGGCACCAGCATGTCTGGCAAGACCGGTAGTAGTAGCAAGCTGAAGGTAGGAAGAATTGCCAGTTGCATAGTACAACCAAGCTCCACCCCAAATGAACTCATCCCAGTAAGTGGTGGAATTATAGAAGATTGCAGCTTCATTACTACCACCAGCACTGTATCTGCCTCGCTGATCCCTTGAAAACTTAAAGAGCGTTTTAGCTCCATGAACAAGTTTCTGGGAGTAGGCCTTGTTGTCTTTAAAAACAATGGATGCAGAAGCCAAAGCGGCAGCCATTTCAGCAGCAAGATCAGAACAACTGCTACAAGTTGAGACAGGACGTTCATAATCAATGTCCTCAGGACGCATCCAGCAATAGTGATCGTTGGGGTTTGTATTCCCACCAGATGTATCCCCAGAACCAACCTATAAAAAAGGAAACCAAAAGAAACGAAGGGGACCCGATATTTAGATTTCTAATCAGACGAAGAGAAAAGGAATGAAATTGAAATAATAATAACAATAATAAGAAAATGGGGAAGTATGTACCTGGGCAACCATCTGGGAAATGGAATCGGCAGAATGGTTGAAGGTCTTGAGGAAGTAATCAGCGCCCCACTTGATGATTTCTTTAGCATGGTTGAGTTCTCCAGCAGCTTCGTATTTGGCACTATACTCAATCACACTCCAGCTCAACATAGTCATGGCAAAAGAAGCCGGGAAATGAAACTTGATAGCGTCTCCAGCATCGTAATAGCCACCCACCAGATCTTTGAAAAAACTGCCGGTGACGGATTTCCCGTCATTGGTACATGAATTACCTCGCCAGGAGACGTTATTGTGTTTGGGGAGCTTACCGGCTGAGGACAAGACAAGGGAAATTAATAAATTAATTAATTAATTAAAAAAATAAAGAAGAAGAAGAAGAGATTGGCATTGGCATTGGCATTCACATTGACATACATTTTTGCGCATTGAAAAACATAAGAGCCTTGCGTAGAGCAAGCGTGTAATTATCAGGAGGAGCATGGGAGTGGTGGTGGCGGGGGACAGTTTTGACAATAAGCGTGATGAAACCAGCAAGGAAGGCAGAGACAAGGAGAGTGCCGACAGTCCAAATGAAGATCTTACGGCTGACAATGATACAACCCAGATCTACATATTTCTTCTTCTTCTGCTCCGTAGGGCCAAGAAGCCAACTCTGTTGGGTCTCATCCAACGGCCTAGAAAGGGCAGCTCTATCAAAGTCCTGCAGATTCCGACTTCTATCGTCGTCAGTAGCCGAGTCTGCCGCGTTTATCTCCAGGGGACCACCCCACGGATCTCTTCCGTACATGCTCATTTTCCTTTTTCTCTGTTAAGAATCACAAATCCTGCCCTTACTCTTTAAGAGAGAATGACCAGTGGTGATGGAGATCGAGATCGAGATGGAGATCCAGATGTGGAGAGAGAAAGAGAGAGTAAATGCAGAAGAATAGTAAAGTAGTAGTAAAGGGGTTTTGGATTTAGAGGTGAGTAAGTGAATGACGGTGCTCGTCTCTTGTAATTGTTTTCCTATATTAATTAATTATATCATCAAGTCCACCAATAGACCATGACAGGACAGGACAGCCTGTCTGCGTATTCTTCCTTCTTTTATAATTTAAATACAAATTTTTACATTATTCTAATATTAAATACGTAACGTATATATTATGGTATGGTATGCCATGTGATATCGTGACCAGCAACAGCCACGCCACTGACTGTCTTCCAATCCTAATCCTAATCTTAATTAATGATATTGTATCTGTGTCAAATCTTTCAATACCAATTAGCTTCATATTTGCTTGAAAATGAAAGCTCTTTCCATTTCAACTAACGGTAGGTAGCCCAGCCAGAACTCAAATTTTACCGCCCACCAACCCTTCCCCTCCTTTTTAAGTTCAGTTTTAACCTCAACCAAAAACTTGCCCTTGCCGACACTCTAAGATATCTATTCTATTCTATTATTGCTTTGCTCGCTTTCCACCTGTTTATATTATTCTATTCTATTCTATTCTTCATTTTATACAGTACATTCATGTATTGTTCTTTTGTCATTTCTCTATACAATCAATAATCAATCAATGATTATAAAAACAAAATTCCACCATAACTATACATTAGCAAATCACACATGGACACCCTTCAACAATTAGTATGCAAATTGTGGGTTAACCTGTCTTTCTCATTTCATTGGGCCTGATTTCTACTGCGCACCAAAACATTTTCTTTTTCAAGTTTAAATCTCTCTTTCAGCCATTTTACAGCTCATTCCCATTTGTTGCTTTCATTATCTCCTATAACTATTTCCACCCGACTCACCACCTAACCTAGATTGGTTCTCACACTGCTCATGCGACATATTATCAAAGTATCCATAAACATGGCAATTCATTTCATCTTATATATAAACCACCACAAGCTTCTTTCTCCTAAAAGACAAGATCGTGATTTGCTTTGCTGTGTTTCCACACCTGAATTTTCAGTTTCCACCAATATAATAGAGAGGCTCCTTTCTTTTCGGTGAGTATAATACCAGAAATATAGGTGAATGTCTTAAATACAAAGTAACAAGTCTACAAAGAAAGTTAAAACTTTACCCCCAATCGTATAAAATTAGTTGGGATGTTGTCATAAAAATTGTAACAATTTGCATTTCTAAGCAAATAGGAGAGTCTGAATACCAAATCATAGATTACATTAACTGGAAAACTTCCTCCTAACTGTGCCATCAAACATGTTAAAAAGAGGAGATTCTGATGGTAATCACTACAAATCAAAACTATGGCTGTTGAAATGGAAGATTGGTTGACAGCTTCTTCTTCTCAAATTATATGACCTACACTCTTTCGCAACACTTGAACAAAGAGTTTCAGGACCACACACAAATACACCAACATCAAAGCAGCCCCAATTATCTGATATCAATCCAAAAATCTCTACAGAATGGAAAAATAAAAATGAAATCATCAAAATAGATCTATTATCCATAAATAAACTTTCAAGCCAAACATTATCCAGTCTTGATTTTAAGAGAATAATTATTGTGCCCAAAGTTGGTTGGATACAGATTTTGGTAATAATGCGCTTGATGACCAGCAAGTTTTTCACATGAATATCAATCAAAATAGTCTGATGCAATTCAACTGTTATTGTCTCCCATTGATTTTCAACATTTAAGTGACAACATAAAGAAATTACTAAAATGAGTTCTAAAGCTTGGCAGAGATGCAGGTTTTATGGCGGTTCGAAACAGAAGCAGAGTTGCCTACACTTGACCTGAAAAACAATTTCCTGGCAATGCAAAACACTTGTAATATGATCGCATTTCACAACTGAGGTTTTGGGAACAGGGCCTCAGTGCCACAGCTCAGTCTCAAGCTATATGAAACAACCTCATGAGGAAAAAATAAATGGACATGCAGTAATTCATAAATGTACCTAATATCAAAGTTTTTCTTTTTATTATAAATACTTTCCAATTAAAAAAAAAAAAAAAAAAGACATGTATACCTTTTAAGTTCGGTCTGCAACCATAGATGGTTTTCACACCAGCAAGATATTCCTGGCATGTATCTTTTTCAGACACTACTTCCTCCTCTTTCAGCAGAAACTTATTCCCTTCATCCTCATCTTCCTCCCTAGCTGAACTACTTGTTTCCCAGTGATTCCATAGAACAACCACAAAAACACCAAAGATAAACACACTTACAACCATGCCTGTAACAAACAGAAGCCCTTTGTACCATGAATATGAAACAGCAAAAGGGTTTATGTAACACATGTATAATAAACCCAGAACTAGAACAAAGCCGATTGCAGATGTCATAATATAAATTCCAGGCCATATATCATTTCCTGTACCAACCAAAACTGACATGCCGTGTCCCTCAGACAAAGTAGAAGAGCTCATAGCTTCGTGAATTTCCCCATCTTCCTGCAACTAGGAACGGTTAGAAGTCATAATTATGACAAAGAAAATAACTAATACATTAAAAGAAAATATCAGCAAGGGTAAGAAAGTACCCAGTAGACCTACCAATAAAGATTCTGATTCTCCTGTAACATAAAATTGAAATTCAATGTTCAATTTATTAGAACAAAATGGAGACATCGACTCCATCCTGTCTTTAGAAAGTAGAGAAAGCTCATATGAGCTTCTCACAGCCCAAACAATCATAACATTTCTTGGTAGGCAAGGATTCTTCTCTTTAATTCTGTAAAGAATATCGTTCAAGATAGCTAGGAATGGGAAGATCCCACTACCGCCTGCCACTAAAATCAACCGTGAATACCTAGCACGACAAAAAAGACAAGTTATTATATTCTTTTTTTAATAGACATGTAGGAAACCATAAATAATAAAAGATAGGATGATGATAGAATCAACTTATCAATCCTGTGGCAAAAATTTTTGCTGTGGAAAGTCTACTGTGCTATGTTTATTGCAATCTTTTTTGAGTTCGACAAAGTTTTGCTAGATGGTAATTTGCATTAAATCCAGCCAAATTGCACTGAAAGTTCTACTGATCTTGAGAGTCAAAAATAAAATTTGAAATCAAATGGAAATGTGGCTGTCTAAGGATGAGTTCAACTTCTCTTTCTTACTTAAAATAGAAATATTATGGAACAATTTTAATAGCGACTTCTTTGATTCAAGATTAATCTGATTAGAGCACTTACATCAAGTAGCAGAGTTTCTCATGCCCATAAGGCCCCTCTATAGAAGCGGTAATCTTAGAATGCAGATGGGAAGGTAGCGGTATCTGAAATTCCTCCGAGAAAATACTTGTAACTTTTTCCCTTAGCTTCATTGTCCAGTCCCCAACAGGTTTTATCAGGACTGAAAGATGACACATTCCATCCAGGGGAGTGGATGAAACACTGAAAGGATGCCATTGCAGATAAGATATTTCCCGAACTTGAAGGAATACAAAACTGAGGGCATTGCATCGAAGGTCTACAATGTTAAAAGAGAGGCTACAACAGTGTTAACAAACAAAATGCATTGCATCAAAAGTTGCAGAAAGCATGTAATCTTACTTCGAGGTTTTGGAAACACCAACTTCATTGTTCCATTTGGATAACATGATGCGGAAGCTACGTTGACAGTCTTTCGTGACTGGCAGAATCTCAGAAAGCGATCAAGCATGAAAAGAAATATTCCTCCTGCAGCTTGGCTAAAGTTGGTATCCCCAATATGCAAGGCCAAGAAGATGATGAAGAGTATGTAGAGTTGATGGGTGTAGAAGAAAAGCTCAAAAAATTGCTTTCTCACAAGAGGAAGTGCTGTCACCCAGATCAATAGCCCAAATGCATAGCAGATAACCCCAGGAAAATTTGCACCCCCACTACTTTTCCATTCCACTATCTGTGTGGAGAAACAATAAAAAAACTTATTAGGATCTTCTTTTTCCTATATGTTTTCTACAATATTCAACAGGGAATGGTTCACTGAATGAGTAAAGGAAAGATAAAGAGAGCATTAAGAATTAACAGGATTTTGTATGAACTTTTCTTTATGTCAGTCCATCACTTCAAAGTGTTCTTACTCCATCTTTATAAATTTTACAAACCGTTTTCCAAAACTCATGAATTTTATAACAAAAGTACTTGCAAGTGAAAATAAAGAATGAGAACTCACTGATGATAGCAGGATGCCCCGTATCATCCATACAACCATATAGCACAGCCCATGAAGAGTGAGGAGAAACATTGTGAGATTACCCAACCATACATGATATCTGGTACCACGCTCAAATGGTATATCTATAAGGCGTAGAAGAATTGATCCACGTGTAATCGGGAGAAACAGAAATGCCATGCAAGGAAGGGCAATCAAACCAAAGCAATATGCCGACATTTGCAACATTTGAACCCTGAAAAGTGCAAGAGTCTCAAGATATTACGAAAACTCAGATGATGAACCAATATTAGACTTATGAAAAGGAAGAGTTCGATGGCATTGAACTTGCAAGATACATCTCAAATCACATAATAAAAATTTTGGTTATATTTTAATCCAAATTAGGCATCAGGATACAGAGTAAAATTCTTTGAACTTCAGTCATTATAAAAACGTTGGATTACTATGTACAAGTTAATAGAATTTCTAAGACCATAGTGTGACTTTGACAAGAGGAGAGTAGAATATGCAGCTTACTATGGCGTAAGTAATATGCCTACCGGGAGCAGATGTCACATTATGCCTCCTTGAAGCTTATTCTCTCAAAAAGTAATAAAATCTTGGGAAAATACCAATAGCAACAACAAATTCAAAAATCATAAATTGCATGTACATAGAAGATATCTATTAAAAAAAAAAAACCACAAAAACAAAGTACCTCTTCTCTTTGGGAGTTAAATCGCCATAGCTTGGTAACATATTGAAGTTGGTAATGGCATATGCATAAAGAGCCCAGAGAAGAAACAAAAAAAAGAGGAGAATTGCGATCAACTCAGCAGCAGAAACAACACCAAATGGTCCATTCACCAAAACAGGAAATGTCCGCAAGCGAAATCTTGGAACCTTTTTTCTGGAGAAGTTTAATATTATATATATATATATATATATATATATACATATATACATACATACATACATATATATATATATATATATATATAGAGAGAGAGAGAGAGAGAGAGAGAGAGAGAGAGAACAAATACATTAGCTATTAAGTGGAAGTAATTAAATAAAGAGAAGCAAAGAAGTGAAACTAGAGAATAAATTACTAACGTACTCTTGGAAATGTTCTTGGCCATACTTCTGAGAGGAGATGATAAGATATGGAACAGCAAGAAATGCAATGATGAGAATTGGGCCGCTGTACAGCAGCAATGCACTTCCTATTTATGCATATGAATATATAGTAAGTTCAAAGCAAACAACAGCTTCAACGATATATTAGTTTGGATGCAATTAAAAGAAATAACAGTAACAAAGTACCAGTCTCCCCAAAGAGAGTTCCACTTGTCGCATCAACCCAATTATCATACAATTTCATCCCAAACTCTGAAGGAGCAAGGAAGAAAAGAGCAACCCATGCTACAAAAACAACCCACATCGTAAATTTGAGAACATATTTGGCCAACAAGCAGTAGCAGCCGCAGGCTTCAGTTTCACGATTGTTGGGATGAGCATGAGCAGATCCTTCGCTGTAAAGAAGAGATACTTGTAACTCTTCCATGGTGGCATTGGCAATAACCAACCCAGTAGACAAGAGATATCAGCAACAACATGTACGTCCACACTGGACACGGACATGGTGGTAATCATACACACTTGTTTACCTATACTTCAAAGTTGAAGTTTCTCTTCTCACCTAAATTCCAATTCCTTCTGGTTTTGGTGTAGGCGAATGAAGTCAAGTTACAACCGTTAGTTTTCACTTGCACTTTCCCTTTGACAAAGTTCTCAGACTCCTGCAAGACTTTTCGGTTGGTCGAGAAATTATTCAGTACATCCACTGCACCAAGTGAAATTGATGACACGGTGCAGCAGACCAATAAATGTCTGACAAATGGAAAATTACAGACATTGGAACGAGAGAGCAAATTGCTGAGACATGTAAAAGACAAATCATTTCACGTGAGTTCGTATCAGTTAGTGCCTCCCCTTGTTCAGTTTTCATTAAGACACATTTCTGCCGAGTAATTTAAATTGTTACCTCTTGAGCAAAGTAACACTCATTTTTTTTCTTTGATAAGATAACATAAAGGTAATACTCTTCTTCAATCTTTGATAAGATAATATAAAAATTTTTAATTTTTAAATATTATTAATCCATTCATTAAACGTATTATAAAACAATAATTTTACTCTTATTTATATTATAAAATTTATTTATTTATTTTTCTTCATAATAAACAAAAATTTTAAAGATAAAACTTATCCCTCTCCATCTGCCTTTATATTAAAGGTATGTTACACACTCACTTTTCTAAGTTGTTTTGCCCAAGCTCAACCCATTTAATATATATATATACATATATATATATATATATACACACACACACACACACAAACACACTTCTTATGCCAATTTTACATTTGGGGGATCGGTATTACATTTTTACTCAAATAAAGTATATATGAGGAGAAAAATAAAAAATAAATTGAAATAATTTTTAATAAATGAAGTGAAATCCACTTATTCAATAAATCTATGTTAAATCAAATTGTATGAATTAGGTTATAGAAATTAGTTGTATATATATAATTATTGATATACGAATTATAAATCAAGTATATGTTACATAGTTTCTGAGGGTATAAAAGTTAACACATGATTTATATTATATTGATTGAAAGTGATAAAATATATATAATATATATCAAATTTGCATCCCCCCAAAATAAAATACATTTGTGGTTGAATAATATCCAAGATATGCTATAAAAGCTATAAAATATCAAGCAAATTTTTTTATTCTTTGATCTTAATTAGACTCTCATAATGATAAATATTGAGAAGGGTTGCAAATCCATTAACCCTGAAAGTTCTGGAAGTATGCAGTTATAAGTAATATAACAGTAAACCTACATCCACAGACAGCTATAGCCCTGCAATTCACTAAGTTCTTATTTGTACAATCTTTGAGACCTTTTACAGTGATGACTCACCCTCACACACTGACCTAATCTTTGTAAAAACAAAATCTTCGCAAAGATCTTAAACTCTAGTGACACTTCCCACTCTCTGTCGCAGATAACTTAACAACACACTGTTAAGTTATACATGACAAACGGTGTCTGACGTTGAATTACATAAACATTTAACCCACAAGTTATCCCAAATGTCTACTAACTCACACAGACTCAATCAACAACTCATGTACGATTTCTACCACTCATACATGAATCAAAAGACTCAAAGAATCAAATTAAAGTAGCATCCCAATTTGCGTTAAAGCTTTTCTATCAATTCATGGAATGCCAAAATCAAGACTCTCTCAAAACACAACCAAATCAGCTAACCCGCCAATCTGTCTAACCCATTATGTAGAAATAACGTTGTATATATATAGTGAGAGGCCCGGACAAAATCTCCTTTAGAATCCTGTAAAAATTCTAATCAAAATCATATTATGATAAGGAGAAATATAATAGAAAGTGTTATAATTAAACTCCTAAAGGAATTTGAACTCAAATAAATATTCTTCTATTTTAATTAGGATACAAGAAACAATATCCTAATATAAGGAGATATTTATTGTAAACCAAATAATTCCTATAATAATCATCTAGAAACAGTAAAATAGGAATCAAAATACTATTCTAGTTTTATCACAAGTTAAACAAAAATCAACATGTGCATGGCACATGCAAGTGTCACACGTTGACACCAACAATCTCTCCCTTTTTTGGCAACTTGTGATGAAAACACTAAACTGTTTCTGATCAAAGAAAATCACACATGATAAGTTAGACATAACCATAAGTGATCATGAAATAGCAAACAGACAAATATCATGTGCAAAGAAATAATCAGTGTGTTGTTACCAATCTCATAACATAACATTGTCACGATATATATAACCTATCAATGCAATCACAAAATTGAAGTTTGACAAACTTGTCAAACACCTATGTAATCAAAAGCATCATCAGATCAAATAAAAACATCCATCAAATGAGATGTGCAGATAATAGCATATAACACAGTAAAAACACAAATCATCAAAAAAGTTCGAATGCACACACAGCATAAGTAGTTTAGTTCTTACTCCCCCTAACTTCTTACTTACACCTTTGAGGAATAAGCAAAAAAAGATAACCAGAGGGATACACAGTTAAAACAGAGATAACTCCTTATTACCCCCTTGATTTCAGCACAAGTGGCCAAAAACTAACTAAGTCAGGGAGACTTGGGAACTGGTTGAGAAGTGGAATTGCCAGGGCGCTTTCTAGTCCTGCGAGCTACTATTTTAAACCTGCACCTAGTAGTAGGGGTAGGCTAGTCAGAGGGTACAGGTGCTGGCTATGCATTAGTAGTGTCAGAGAAAATAGCAGTAACTTTAGCCACAAGTCTTCTGATGTCCTTCTCATGGAGTTCTGCACTGGTTTCTGTTGTCTGCAATGTAACAGCAGTCTATTGTGAAGAAGGAACCAGTAGCTTATCTACAGTTGGTGATGGTGGATGTGGGACTGGTTCAGTTGATTCCTCTGCAGGAGATGTGATTTGAACTACATGTGGTGGTGATTGAGTTGGTAGAGGAGAGGTATAAGGCTATGCTTCAGCTGCTTCAAGAAGTAGGAAATCATGAGGTTCTTCCTCAGCAAGTGGTGAAGTCAATTTCTTCTCGGATTCTACTTGTGGTGGTTTATTTGACGAAGATTCATCTCTCAGTGCTGGAGCTGTGGATTCAATTTTCTGTTTCCTCTGGTCTGATGGTTTCTTCACCACTTCAACTTTCTTCTTTCCTTTCCTTCTAGTTCCCTTTGTAGGACACTTGGTTGGCTTTTCCTTCTACTTCGGTTCTGCTGTTATGTCTATCTCAATAGCAGATTGTGCAGCTTGACCTGCTGTAGGTATTTGCTCAGCTTCTTTAGGCAAAGGTTCATCAGCCTCAAAAATCTCCTCAGTTGATTTCTTAGAAACCACGGTTTCAGTCTCAATGGGTTATGGCTCTGCTGTAGTATCAGGGTGTCCTGCAAACTTTGCTTCCAAAGCAGATTGCTTGAATTTAATTTCTATCAAATCCTGCACAATTTCTGTCAAAGCAGAGTTAATCAATACAAGCTGTTCTTCAACATTTTTCATCTGATTTTTCCTGACTCTCTTTGGCTTTTGTTCAGGTACAGGCAATTCAGACTTATCATGTAATCTGTGAAGAAATCCCTTGGTGATTGACTTAGATAGAATTTCTGTCTGTTCATTAGAACTTATAGGGATGCTATTCTGTGCAAGAATTCCTTGGATTAAGCATGGATATACAAGCAAGTAATAATCAGAGTGATATGAACCAATCTAGACAATTAATCTATAGGCTAGCAAACCAAAGTTAATTGGTTGATTGGTGCCTAAACAATATAGAAATTTCACTCTGTCTTCTCGAACTTGATTTTGATGGGAAGAAGGAAGCCAATTGAACTGAGCTATCTTATGCATCACTCGATATTTCTTCCTAAGGTATTGCTGGTCTATACCATCTTTCGGTTTCCAAACAATGTCTGTTCTACCAGTCAATTCCTTTATCACTTCAGCCATGTTAAATTCTTCATCTAATGCATTCAAACTGCCTATCGGAATGTCCAGGAAAGTGTTTATAACATTCGGAGAGAATTTAACAAACTTTCCTCTATAATAAACTTTATGATAATGAAAGCTTTTAGGATCATCAATGGTAGTAGTGATGTTTGTATAAAATTCCTGAATTAAAGCCTTCACAGGGGGTAGGAAGTCTATTACCGTACGAGTCCAGTAAATAGACTCAATCATATCACTCAGGCCATAGGTGTTGAAATCTGACAGTTTCACCGGCCTTTCCATCTGCAGTTTCCTCTTTGAAGTGTGTTTCACAAACTTCTGTTTGATAGCTGCCGTGAGGAATTTTTTGTACTTCGGCTTGATTTTGTCATTTATCTTCTTTACTGGAACAAGCTCATCTTCGCTCATGGCTGGATCAGTTGCGGTCTCTGCATGTGCTTGTTGGTCGGAGATGACGAAACACTGTTGCTCTTGTTGTAACTGGAGTCGCTGTGAGAAGATGAAGAACTGGCTGTCTTTGTCGAGTCAGATGAGGTTGCCATGGTTAGGGTTACTAGTCTGCAGAAAATTTCTAGAATAGGAATAGAGAAGCAAGAAGCGGGATAGGGAAGAAACTGTAGTTGGAGTATGGTATGAACAGAAGAAGCCCAAAAACTATTCGTAATATACTAGGCCAAAATCAAAATAATTTTGTTTTTAACAAAATTTAATGTTAATTCACTTTCCAAAACTGTTCCATAACTGACATTAATGAAAAAATTCAAAATTTGATTCCCATTTGAATAAGGAATTCTAATAGAATTAGGATTCCCGCCACTTAAACTTCTCCTCCTCAATACAATAATACTGACATGACATTTTTGACACATGGACACACAAGAAAATCAAATTTTGGATAAGCACAAAGAGCATCGTGTGTTAAGAAAAACGTAATAGAAAACAGTTAATAATAACATAACAACAATATCTGAACATTATATGAATCATTCTAAGAAAGCATATTTCAGAGCTGATTATTTACCTTTATTAATTTTATCACTTAATCCAATTGAGTGATCAACTTAAGCATGCTTCTTACACACACAAAAGTTAGTCTCAATGTCAATTTTATAAATAAATACAGTAGCTTTCACACATGTATAGAGGTAGGCCTTTTCCATTTGAGTGGGTGACTTCACCATATTTTCTAGATACAATGAAGTTACTCTCAATGGATGGCCTTCACACATCATATACTGGTAGTCCTCTCTGTAGTTTTCATTTTTAAACCAGTATCTTATCATTCACTCAATTTTTATATCACAGCTCACATATACTTAATTAGAAGAAAACTTATGATATTACAGTTACAAATAACATAACAGTGCACAGTGTTTATTCAAATAACTGACAGATGCCTAAGGCTTTTCTTAAATTTTCAAATCTTGTTGTATCCAATGCCTTAGTGAACAAGTCAATCAATTGTCTATCAGTGGAGATGTGTTCAATGTGTATCATCTTAGACTCTACTAGTTTCCTTATAAAATTTTATCTTATGTCAATGTGTTTTGTTCTAGAATGCTGAACAGAATTTTTGGAAATATTTATAGCACTAGTATTATCACAAAATACAGTTATAGGCTTTTGTTCAATACCATAATCACTTAACATTTGCTTCATCCACAATAGTTGTGTGCAACAACTCCCTGCTGCTATGTATTCGGCTTCAGCAGTAGACAAAGAAATAGAATTCTGCTTTTTGTTGTGCCATGAAACCAAGTTAGCACCAAGATAAAAACATCCTCCTAAGGTACTTTTTCTGTCATCTATATTTCCTGCCCAGTCAGCATTACTAAACCCTACAAGATAATCATTTGTGTCTTTAGAAAACCATATTCCATAATCATGTATTCCATGAACATACCTCATAATTCTCTTAGCTACTGCAAGATGTGATTCTGTGGGATTTGCTTGAAATCTTGCACATAAGCCTACACTAAAGCACAAGTCCGGTCTACTTGCTGAGAGGTATAGCAGGCTGCCAATAATACTTCTGTACAAACTTGCATTAACATCTTTACCTACATTGTCTTTTGAAAGTTTTAGATTAGTACTGACAGGAGTTTTCATTGGTTTTGCATTTTCAATCCCAAATTTTTTTTACAAGATTTTTAGCATATTTTGATTAAGATATGAATATCCCATCATTCATTTGCTTAACCTGTAATCCAAGAAAGAAATTTAATTCTCCTACCATGCTCATCTCAAACTCTTCCTGCATTAACTTAACAAACTCATTAGTTTTGCTTTTGTTAGTTGATCCGAAAACAATGTCATCAACATATATTTGTGCAACAATAAGATAGTTAGATGCATGTTTGATAAACAAGTCTATCATTGCTGCCTCTTTTATAACATCTGTTGATCAAAAAGTTTGTCAACCTTTCATACCAAGCTTTAGGACCTTGTTTCAAACCATACAAAGCTTTGTGCAATTTGTACACAAAATTAGGATGTTTAGGATCTTCAAATCTTTTAGGCTGTTCAACAAAGACTTCTTCATTGAGATTGCCATTTAAAAATACTGTTTTAACATCCATTTGGTACAACTTAAAATCAAGCAAACAAGTAATTGCAAGTAGTAATCTGATTGACTAAAGTCTAGCTACTGGTGCAAAGGTTTCATCAAAGTCTATGCCTTCTACTTGTGTGTAACCTTGTGCAACTAGCCTAGCCTTATTTCTTACTACTTGTCCACTTTCATCAGTTTTATTTTTGAATATCCATTTAGTTCCAATGACATTTGCATTTTTTGACCTAGGAACTAATTCCCATACTTCATTCCTTTTAAACTGATTAAGTTCCTTTTAAGGCTTCTTTCACATTTTTTGGTTCAACTAAAGAAACATAACATGCAAACTTTACCTGATTTCTTACCTTGCTCTAAGTCTTCATCATGCCATCTGGTGTTCCAATAATAAAGCTTGTTGGATGTGCCTTCTAAATCTATGTGGGTAGATCTTTCTTTTCATTTTCATTCCTGATTGAATTCTTGTTCAAATATGAGTTGTCAGATGTTACTGTTACGTCGGGTGTAACAACAGCTGTTTCCTCTTTCATAACAGAATCTTCTTTATTTTTGCTATCTGAATCTGTCTTCTCTGTATCATCTGTGAAGCTGGTTATACTTTCCTCTTATGAGTACTTTGCATAATCGTCCAGATCATCAAATACTACGTTTGCAGATTCCATAACTACCTTAGTTCTCAGATTGTAAACTCGAAATACTTTGCTATTTTGAGCATATCCCATGAAGACTCCTTCATCACTTCTCGGGTCTAATTTTTCTAACTGCTCTCTGTCATTTAAAATGTAACACCTGCATCCAAAAACATGAAAATATTTCAAATTCGGTTTTCTACCTTTCAAAATTTCATAAGGTGTCTGGTTAATGCCAGGTCTAAGAAAAACTCTATTTGAAATATAACAAGTAGTGCTTATTACTTCAGCCCATAGCCTCTTGGTCAACTTTTTGCTATTGAGTATCACTCTAGCCATCTCTTGAAGAGTTTTATTCTTCATTTCCACAATGTCATTCTGTTCAAGGGTTTTATGAGCTGAAAATTAATGATCAATTCCATGATATTTGCATAAATTAGCATAGCTAACATTCTCAAATTCCTTGCCATGATCACTTCTTATTCTCACAATCCTGCCAATGTTCCTGTTTTACTCATTTTCAAGCTTAACACAAAGATTCCTGAAAGCTTCAAAAGTGTTAGATTTTTCTTTAATGAAATCAACCCAAGTATATCTAGTAAAATCATCCACACAAACAAATCTGTATCTCTTACCTGTAATGCTTTCAATTTGCATAGGACCCATAAGATCCATGTGAAGCAAATCAAGTATTTTGGATGTGCTAAGATGTGGATTTGATTTGTGTGAACTTCTAATTTGTTTTCCCATTTGACATGGTCCACAAATTCCATTAACTTTGTCATCAAGTTAGGAACTCCTTTTATAGCACCTAACTTAGTTAATTTAACCAAATCTTTGTAATTTAAGTGCCCTAATTTTTGATGCCACAGTTCCAAATCTGAAATCCTAGCTTGAAATGCAATATTTATCAAATAACAATTATCCGAAGATCTATTACCTTCTAGAATGCATTTACCAAAATTATCTAAGACCATGCATTTGTTTTGTGTGAAATTAACAATATACTTCTCATCACAAATCTGACTAATGCTAATAAGATTAGCTTTCAAACCTTCAACCAGCAAGACATTTTGAAAATTGGGTAGCCTTTGACATTCAAAGTGTCTTTACCAATGATCTTACTCTTTGCTCCGTCTCCATAAGTGACATTACCATCCCTGCATGCTTTAAAATTTGTTAATAACAGTTTATTTTCAGTCATGTGCCTGGAACAACCACTGTCAAAATACCACAAATTGTTAGATGATTGGTTAAGAGCAGTAAGAGCAACATGACATACTGTCTTGTCTTTTTTAACCCACTGCTGTTGTGATTTTGATAACAGTTTGAACTGTTTTGATATTTTATGCAAAAGATTCAACAGTTTAAAGCATCTAGGCCTAATATGTCCCTTTTTGCCACAAAGATAACAGGTTGGAATGAATTTCTTTACCTTTTCAGGGCTGGATTTGAAAGAACTCAATGGAGAGACAAATGTCTCACTACTCTTGGAATCAGGGCTTGACTTTAAAGAGTTAAGTTCCGAATTCTTACCTGATGTTGAGGCTTTCACAAAAACTGTTTTTGATTAAGATGCATCATTACCTTCTGTGTACCCCAATCCATATTTATTAGAGTTGTCTCTTCCAAGACTCAAAATCTGATCAAGTTTGGCTGCTCTAATTTTGAGTTGATTAACACACCTCTTGCTTTCAGCTAGTTCTATTGTGATTTTCTTAATATGTGCTATTTTGTCTGTCAAAACAGTCTCTAGTTCTAAGATATGATTTTTAGCATATGATTTTTCACATTCCAGCACTTCAATTTTCTTCTTCAAGATTTTGATTTCTTCTTTCTGATTCAGTCATTCACCATAGAGTGCGTTGTGTGTCTCTTGCAACTTTTCATAGTATTCTAGTCCATCTTCTTCATCAGAATGATCAATACTGGTTCTGCAATTTTCTGTTATGTCAGACATAACAGCTTTCCCTTTATCAGCTATTGATGCAGTAAATGTAATAAAATTGTTCATGCAATCTTGATCTTCTGAATCCGATTCAGATTCATCACTCCAGGTTACTGTCGGGCCTTCGTTCTTCTTCTTGAGATTAGCACATTCAGACTAAATATGCCCATAACCAGAACATTCATAACATTGAATCTACCCTTTCTTTTTAGGTTGTTTTGTTTTCTTCTTATCATTCTCCTTGTTGAACTTTTTGAATTTTTCATCACTTGAGTTTGATGGCTTTCCTTGATTCTTTTTTCTGAAATTTCTTTTCATAAACTTGACATAGTTTCTTGTTAGAAAAGCAATCTGTTTAGAATCAGTTTCATTAAGCTCATCATTACTTTCATCATCAGATTTTTTAGTTTTCACATTGAATGCAATGCTTTTTCCTTTTTGCATCCTAGTACTTTGATTGATTTCAAAATTTTGGAGAATGCTAATCAGTTCATCAACCCTCATCTCATCAGTGTTTTTAACTTCCTCAATGGCTGAAATTTTAGGTTGGAATTTATCTGGGACAGACCTAATTATTTTGCTAACAATTTCTACATCAATGAAGGTTTTTCCAAGCATGTATGCCGAATTTATGATATGACATATCTTAGAGTAAAACTCATAAATCGATTCATCTTCATGCATCATTAAATTTTCAAATTGAGAATTAAGTCTTATCAATTTAGATCTTTTAACCGATGCTGTACCTTTATGTTTTACCTCAAGTCTGTCCTATGCTTCTTTGGCAACTTTGCACTTAGAAATCTATCTGAAATTGTTTAGGTCCACTGCAGCCAAAATTGCATTGAGAGCCTTTGAATTCCAGCTGGAACGTCAGTATTCTTCATCAGTCCATTCATCCTCTGGTTTGGCTTCGGAATCACCAAAAGCATTCAACTTTGTTGGCGGTGTCCATCCTTTAAGCATACTAGTCGAAGCCCTGTCATCAAGAGATTTGATATACATCATCATTCTTACCTTCCAATATGAGTAATTGTTATCATCAAGAATAGGTTGTTGTCTTCCGGATTCTCCATTGCGAATAAACTCCATCTTTCCAGATCGACGTGATCGTTTTCTTCACTTGTTTATTAGTGAACCTACTCTGATACCAATTGAAAGTTCTGGAAGTATGCAGTTATAAGTAATATAACAGTAAATTGTAAAGCAAATCGGCACAAGAGGATTTTTTACGTGGTTCGGTTATAAAACCTATATCCATAGACAACTATAGAGCTGCAATTCACTAAGTTCTTGTTTGTACAATCTTTAGGACCTTTTACAGTGATAACTCACCCTCACACACTGACCTAATATTTGTAAAAATAAAATCTTCGCAAAGATCTTAAACTCTAGTGACACTTCTCACTCTCTATCGCAGATAACTTAACAACACACTATTAAGTTATACATAACAAACGGTGTCTGACGTTGAATTACATAAACACTTAACCCGCAAGTTATCCCAAGTGTCTAATAACTCACACAGACTCAACTCATATACGATTTCTACCACTCATACATGAATCAAAAGACTCAAAGAATCAAATTAAAGTAGCATCCCAATTTGCGTTGAAGCTTTTCTATCAATTCATGGAATACCAAAATCAAGACTCTCTCAAAACAAAACCAAATTAGCTAACCCGCCAATCTGTCTAACATGTTATGTAGAAATAATGTTGTATATATATATAGTAAGAGTCCTGGATGAAATCTCCTTTAGAATCTTGTAAAAATTCTAATCAAAATCATATTAGGATAAGGAGAAATATAATAGGAAGTGTTATAATTAAACTCCTAAAGGAATTTGGACACAAATAAATATTCTCTTATTTTAACTAAGATACAAGAAACAATATCCTAATCTAAAGACATATTTATTGTAAACAAAATACTTCCTATAATAATCATCTAAAAATAGTAAAATAGGAATCAAAATACTATTCTAGTTTTATCACAAGTTAAACAAAAATCAACATGTATATGGCACATGCAAGTGTCACATGTTGACACCAACAAACCCAAGATCCGTGATTTTTTCAATTTCAAAGTAAACTCTTGCTTTTATTCACATTGAATTGAAAAGTTTAGCATTTAAAAAAAGAAAAAGAAAAAAAATCCATCGGGCTTCCACAAGCCCAATGGTGGGCATAGTCCATTACTAATTAATTGTTTCGTTTAATGCCTCTTAGTTATTACTCATATATCAAAGCAACCTTTTATTGTATCGAAACTTGGAAATTTTGAGAAAACAGCTTATGTTAAGAGTTTTTTATAAATAATTTTATTCTTAAAAATTCGTATATTATAATTAATAATATCTTACAAATATGTCCAATAGTATTCAAAAATATTCGATGATGCTCGACACTGATAGAGATTCATAATGTACAAATTTGTAGAAGAGATTCATAATGTATAAATTTGTAGAGACTAAACAACTTTTATGATCCACACTTTAAATATAAGAATTTTTTTAAAAATTTCCTTAAAAAAAATAAACTGACAGCATTAAGAGCATCATTGTGATTATCAATAACACTTGCCAATGTAGATATGACCTATCTGTTTCTTAATCCGATATACATTGATGAACATCAGAAAATGCTGTTTTTATCATGAGCTAAACATTGTAAGAAGATTCTTGACATCAATGGCTTATTGGAAGAAAATTTTTCAATCATAAAAAATGCTTCGTAAAAGAGATATTATAATCTTAAACTTTTATCAAGAGATTGATGAATCTAGAATTTAGTAGTGAAAGCTTAGGTCAGTTTTAAGAAAATTACATGTGGGTTTATTTTATTATATATTTAGGTATTTAAGCAATTTTATTTATAATATATATATATATATATATATAAAATAAAATGAGGTCCTTTACTTATGGATGACGACAAATAGCATATTTGATTTGGAGTATTTTTTTTTACTTAACCCCTTTTTGGGATCTCTTAATTAAATGTAACCCATTTTTTTAGTTTTAACTATTTGTAACCCTTTTTATGTAAAAAGACGTGGATGCCATTTTTATTGTTAACGTATTAAATATTTTTTTTATATAATGCACGACATAGTCGTGCAAATTGCACGATGGAGTCATGCAAAATTCTCAAGACCTGTAATTTTGTACAACCCTATCGCAAATTTGTATGACTAAAGCTATTTTTAACACGATGGGGTCATAAAGTTGCATGACTTAGTCATGCAATATAATAACTACAGTTGTAATGCTATTGACAATTATTTCATGAGATGATTGTGCAAATTGCATGATATAATTATGCAAAACATCCAAGATCTATTTTTTTTGCATGACTCCTCCGTGCAATTGCACAACTATGTCTTGCAAAAAACTATATATGTAATCTAATTTCGTTATTTTTAAAACTATTAAGGTATCTTTATACTTTTTTTTTTCAAAAGAGGGATTAAAATTAGTTAAAAAAAAAGGAGTTAGATATAATTAGTAGATGACCTAAAGGGTTATTTAATGAAAATTTACCATCTGATTTTTACGTTAACTATTCAATTGTCAGTGAACATTGAGAACACAAGTGTATTGTGTTTGTGGCCCAGACAGCCATTTGATGAGACTGAACATGGACTAAATCTTCAATAGCCCACACAACCACCATCCTATCTGGCCGGGACTCAGAAACCCAACAGCCATTTTGACATACAGCCCAATTAAACCGAATTACCAAGCCTGCTCCCTATTGAATCATGAGAAAGGTGACATTTATGTTATGCAACAAAAATAAAATTGATGGAAACATCTTGATAGAGGTTACCTACCTACAAACTGAAACTATGGCTGTGAAAATGAAAAATTGGATGATCATGCTGTTTTCCCATATTAAATGACCTACATTCTCTTGCAACACTTGTTTCTAGAGTTGGAGGACCACATACTACTACACCCACATCAGCGTAGCCCCATCTTTCTGATAAACATTCAAATATAGCTGCACCAAATACAAATCAAACATCATCAATTTAGGAAGACTTGCTTCTGTTGGAAGCATAAGAGAAGGAAAGTAGAGCTCTAACATTGCTTTAAGATATAAAAGCTTGAAAGATACTGGCAAGCAACACAAATTACTTTACAAACCATTGGCAAGTAAGTATAATGGTAGCAGACAAGCAGGTTTGTTAGATTAAAACTTGTTCCTAGCCAAGCATAAGCCTTTCACATAATAGCAGTGTGATTCATGCAGAGAAGAGCATGAACCAATATGATTTTGTTAACTAATTTTCAGCATATATCTATCTATCTATCTATCTATCTCTGGTCCCCTGTTTCCAATAGCTAGCTAGTTTTATATACATTTAGCTAAGATGAATGGAGATCAGCTGCACAAGTGTCATATGTTAAGTATACCTTTAAAGTCTGGTCTTGAACCATATCGGATTTTTGTTGAACTAGCAAGACCTTGACAGAAATCCTTGTCAGCAGATTCGTTATATTGAGTTATATCAGTTCTTTTCCCACCATCCTGTTGTAAAAATTTTCTTTCCTGAAGATGCCACATGAAAATCACAGGCCCTCCAATGACAATTACACTAGCAACCATGAATACTACGAACAGGAGCCCTTGGTACCATCCTGTTGGTATTCTATAAGGAGCTATGTAAAACTTGTTCAACAAACACCATAGAGCGAAGAATCCAACCGCAGTTGAGATAATATATGTTCCAAAAAACAAATCATTGGTTGTACCAGTTAAAGTAGAAATGCTACTGCAGCTTCCACTGGAGACAGGCCAAACAAAGGAGTTCATAGCCTTGTCAACTGTGCCCTCTTCCTGTAATTAACAACAATTAAGTAGCATAAATAAAATAATCCAACACTGCAATAACTAAAGCAAGTTAACTAGACCTACCAATGGTGGCTCGGACTCTTGGGTGACGTAAATAAGAATATCAAGATTTACTTCATTGCAGAGATCATTTGTGCTAAGTAACTTTTTGTTAATCGTCGAAAGAAGAGGGAGCTCATTGGATCTTTTCACCGCCCAAACTACTAATATATTTTTTAGTAGACAAGGTTTCCCTCGCCTAATATGGTGTAAACTATCACTCAAGACAGCCAGGAAGGGTGATATCCCAATGCCACCTGCTACCAATACAAGTTTTTCATACCTGAAGGAACAAACATACCAAGTCTCAGTCATATTTTAAGAATACTAAGCTGCATATAACAGATGAAAGAATTATATATGTACATTAAATGGTGTGGTAATTCATGTCCATAAGGCCCCTCAACAGAAGCTGTTATCCTCGTAGAAAGAGATTGGATATGTAGCTCTTGCTGAGATTGAATCTCACAAACATTGGACATATTTTCTTTCACCTTCATTGTCCATCCACCAGCAGCCTTTATTAGGACAGATAGGTACTGTTCACCACTTATTGAAACACTGAAAGGATGCCATTGCAACCGAGATACTCCAGGAAGTTGAAGGAATATAAAACTAAAGGCCTTGTAATGAATATCTGCAATTAATGTCAAATAAGAAAAAGTTCACCATATATATGCACACACAAATGACAGCTATATAGCTGGATAGATATGTAGAACAAAAAACAGAAAAGAAAAAAAGGGTTTTGAAGTGAAAGTAGAGCTTACTTGTGGGTTTTGCAAGGACTAATTTGACAATCCCACTTGGAAAGCATGTTGCTGATATAATGTCGGTTACCTTTTGTGATTGCCAGAATCTTAAAAATCGATCAAGCATAAAAAGCAAGATTGCTCCAGAAACTATACTGATAGGAATTACACCAACATGCATAGCCAAGAAGATGATAAACAGCACATACAGTTGGTGAGTGTACATAAAAACTTCGAAATAGTATTTCCTCACTTGAGGAAGTGATGTTACCCAAATCAATATGAGAACTGCAAGGGTGATTACCCCAGAAAGATTGGATACACCAGTTCTCTTCCACTCTGTTATCTGCATCATAATTGATGAAATGAACAAAAACAAAATAGCCAACTGTGACAAACAAAGTTTCAGAAAGACTTACTTCAGATAGAAGAACACCCTCCATTATCCATACAGTTATGTAGCAAAGGCCATGGAGAAGGAATATAGAGACTGTGAGATGCGCCAACCATGCATGGTATCTTGCAGCATGTCCACAAGGAATATCAATGAGGCGGAGAAGAATTGAACCTCTTGTTACTGGAATAAACAAGAAAGCAAACAAGAATATCCCGATGAAGGCGAATGAAACTCCGGCAATTTGAAACGCGAAAGAGCTGAGAATTACATTTATGTACATCCCAGGTTAAGCATGAAAGTTTGAACTCAAACTAATAAAATAAAATAATAATAACAGTTCATACATTGACTCTTGAGAGGCCACTTGTACCCCACGAATGGCGTAAAAACAAACTGCCCATATAATATAGAAAGCAAAGAGGAGAATTCCAATCAACTCAGCTGCAGTGAGAACACCAAATGGCCCATCCACAATAACTGGGAATGTAGACAAGCTGTAACTTGGAGATTTTGGATTATCCATCCTAATCCTGAACAAAATAATAGATATACATATATATCCAAGTATTATTAATCTACAAAAGTCAATTCTAATCTACAAGTGAATTAATTAACCGCTTACTTCTGGTCTTTCCCAGAGATAACAAGATATGGTACTCCAAGAAATGATATGAGCAGAATGGGACCGCTGAATATGAGGAACATAGGTCCTGCAAATTAATAAACTAATTGGTTAAGCTCTAAACAGAGAACAAGTGGGTTATTGGAGAAAAATAAACCAACCTGAAATTCCAAGAAATGTACGAGTGGTGTCATCGACCAAGTCGTTAATGTATTCATTCACCGAGTTTATTGGGTACAAAAAAATGAGAACAATCCAGGTAACGAAAAGCAGCCACATTACAATTTTGAGAATCCATTTTAGTGAAGACAGAAAGAGAGATGTCTTGTTGGTGTGGACAAATTCAACACGGCCACCATTTGAAAGAAGAAGCGGCCGAGCTGAATTTTCATCCATGGATAACTCTTACTTGTGAGAATTTTAGTTTGACTATGGCAACAGCTCAAATTTGCTTGTTTTTCTACTTTTGAGTTCAGTTTCAGAACAAGAGAGGAAAAAAAGTCTTAAGAGAGCTTCCAATCTAAACTTCCAACGGTCACCGGTTGGTAGCTGCTCTGCTGGCTTAAATTTATCAGCAAGTCAATCGCAAAGTCAACATAAAGAACATAAAATTGTTAAGAAACAAAGTCAGAATATTTTCCACCAAATTAATATTCATCTAAACTTCAACCAATAAATTGTTAAATTCGACCCAAAAAATTTAAGAATATGAAAGATGATATGATTAATATATGGTTGTGGTCTTCTGGATTCTGGTGAGTGCATTGATAGGCCGAGGAAGTCGCAATCATCCATGATGTTTTGAAAATATACTATACTATACTATCCTTCAGTGTTTGCAAAAATATATAAAGAGTAGTTCTAGTATATAACCGATCTGGGCACACAAAATCCATACAACTTAATTTCATATAAATTGATTGAATGGGTAACAAGAAAAATATAAAATATAAAATTTTTAATAAATAAAATGGGAGTCATTTATCAATAACTTTGTGTTTCAGATTATATATAAGTTTAATTGTCATTTAGAATTATTCATAAATAAATTATAAAATGTACAAAAAATATTTTCAAATATATATAGAAAGTGTTAGATAATATAAATAATCTTTCTATTTCTAATAAACCAAATCACAACCCTTCTATAATATTAAAACAACTCACTAAAGTTATGGACCTGGCTTTTCATTGATGTAATTTTTCATACCATGATGTCAATTTCTCGTTCATAAATTGTTTTTTTTTTTTTTTCCTTTTTTTTAAGAACCAAACCCAACCCATAGCACAACAAAATAATTTTAGGTTCAGTATGTGGGGTGACTTGGAATCACATGTCCAACTCTTTCAGGATTTATTTATTAATGGAACCAAATCTAACTCCATGTCTATGGTAGACCTTCACATCCTCTGAAGTTTAGTTTCAATCAAGTTTCACACTTGTGTTTCCGAGTTTGAACGCCATCCACCCCTCAAAAAGAAAAGTAAAACGTTCTTTCTGATAATGAAAAGGTGTCAAAAATGTTCACGTGCGTATATGTAAGATACACTTCATTCATAAAATTGTCCGTCTTTCAAACACTACTACTCCGGCACTTCCCTAACTAATTTATTAGGTGACACCCATCTTCCATGGCCCATTAATTCTATATTTGAAAGCTAACTGACCATCGTATTGATAAAGATTCAATAATAAATTAAAAGTAGACATACTTATAAGCCAACTCAGTAACTTTTTAATCATTAATGGTTATAAAAATTATGTGAAAAAAAATTAAATTACAGTAGCTTAACCCTCTTTCTCTCTATATATTATCTTATGTTTGAGACTTTACTAGTCATTTTTCTTCCAATAATCTAAAGAAAAAGTACCCTTACATATATAAATGTGTTCATTAACTATATCTGAAATTGTATGAATGAATTCAATTAGTTGGTTATAATAGCATTAAAATTTGAACTCATAACAACACTCCTAACAAAATAACTATACAATACAATATTATGAAAGGGAGAAGTCAAAACCACCCCTGAGATTTTGGGGAGCTCCTAATCAAGGACATTCAAACTATAGACTGACACTTACATCCCTACCATTGAGAGAATATGCTTATTTACGTAAAATATATTTAACAACGATCGAAATGCCATCTATTGTATAAATGAAAATACAAATTTAATAAAAAATAGAAATAAATTACATAAACCTGGTTACTTATCCAATTATTAATAAAAAATTATTTTAAAAATTCTTAATAATTAATATCATATCAATCAAATATTTTCTCTTTTCTAACAATTTTCTCCATTCTCACACATTTTTCTTCTTGTGACACGATTTATTGACAAAAAAAATTATTTTTTAAAAGTCAAAATTAATGATCAATGTCATGTCAATTACAAAGTTTTCTCTTCCTTCCTAGTTTTCTCTATTCCCAATTCATCTTTTTCTATACAATATATTAATAAAAAATTAAATTTACAATGTATAATAATATTAATACCTCATGTCAATTAAAAGAAATAGAAAATGCAGAAACAGAATTTGACAGTGCAGCTTAATTAGCTTGCACAGAAACTTCATTCAGTATATATAGCAAAGAATACAAACCACTTATCAGAAAAATAAGGAATAAATGCCAGATATACATGACTGATTTTATGCTACAAACTATGACCAACTAATGACTACAAGATTGAGTACAGGTGCGAGAAATGCTGCTGAAGACTTGCAACAATATTGAACACTTCAAACAAAGAGATTACAGCAGCAGTCGTGTTACTATTTTAATCCCTCTCAAACGAAGGGGTGAATCAACCATGCCGAGTTTGTCACGCAATAACTGAAACCGAGAATTTGTCAATGCCTTCGTAAGACAATCAGCTATTTGATCGTGTGATGGAACATACCGAATTTCCAGATCTTTTCTCAAGATCATGTCCCTAATAAAATGAACATCTATCTCAATATGCTTTGTTCGTGCATGGTGGATAGGATTGGATGCAAGAGCAGCAGCACTTAAGTTATCAACCCACACGATTGGTTTAGATGGCTAAGGAAATGAAAATTCTTTGAGAAGTGAAGTGATCCAAGATATTTCTACAGCAAGATTCGCTAAGGCCCTGTATTAAGACTCAGTGCTTGACTTGGCTACAACATGTTGTTTCTTAGAAGACCATGAAATCAAGGTGTCACCAAAATAAACACAATAGCCTGCAACAGAACGGCGATCATCTGGGCAACTTGCCCAATCAGCATCAGAGAATCCACTTAAGCCAAGTCTGTCATTGTATTTGATATGTAACCCAATCGAAACAGTTCCACTTAGATAACGAAGGACTCTTTTTACTGCTTGCCAATGAATCAAAGTTGGTTGCTGAAGAAATTGGCTTAACTTATTGACAGCATATGTTATGTCTGGCCGAGTGTGTGTGAGGTACTAAAGAGCTCCTAAAATTTGTCTATAAGAAGTTGGATTCCTCATGACTTCTCCTTCTTCTTTAGACCAACTTTTCCCAGTAACAAGTGGTGTTGAGCAGGCTTTCGCATGTCCCATCTCAGCTTTCTTTAACAATTCTTGAATGTACCTTGATTGTGTGAGATACATTCCTGTCTCATCTCTATAGACTTCAATACCAAGGAAATGATGTAGAGACCCCATGTCTTTTAGAGCAAAGACCTTATTTAACTTGTGAATAAAGGCTTGCATAAGTTCTTTGTCATTTCCTGTAATCAAAATGTCGTCAACATAAACAAGAAGAAATAAGACTTTGTTGTGAGACCTGAAGAAGAAGAGAGATGGATCACATTTGGAATGCCTAAAGCCCCAATCTACCATTGTGTTTTTTAGCCTGTCAAACCAAGCTCGTGGAGCTTGTTTGAGCCCATAGATAGCCTTGTCAAGCTTACACACATAATCTGGTTTTTCAGCATCAATGAAGCCCTCTGGTTGCACCATATACACGTCCTCAGTCAACAACCCATTAAGAAAAGCATTATTTATATCTAGTTGGCGAACTTCCCATCCTTTTGAGACAGCAAGAGTCAACACAATTCTTATCGTTGTAGGCTTGATGACAGGGCTGAATGTCTCAAAGAAATCAACTCCAGGAGTTTGATGGAAGCCTTTTGCTACCAATCTCGCCTTATAGCGATCAATGCTTCCACTGGGGTTATATTTTAGCTTGAAAACCCATTTACTTCCTACCAATGAATGCTTAGGAGATGGAGGGACTAAGCACCATGTTTTATTCTGAAAAAGAGCTTGATACTCGGCCTGCATTGCCTTTTTCCAATTAGTATTCCTTAGTGCGGCTGAAACACTAAGAGGCTCAGTTGTGTTGAGATCATCAGCAACTTCGGCAAGTCCAGTTGTAGGGTTTTCATGGACAGCCCAAAACTCCACATTGGTATGATATTGTCCACTTTGGGCCTAAACCCTCATGGATTTGTTTTTGGGTTCTACCCAAAAGGCCTCATATCAATGGAATGCTTGTCCACACTTATATGCCCATGATCTTCCCCATGTCTAGCCAATGTGGGACTTTGGTTGCACACTCAACAATCCCCCCCTCAAACAAAAGACCATTTTTTTTTCTTCCCGAGCCTCCCCACAAATGATTATTCATTTGTATGCTTCATCGAGAGCCATCCGTCTTGCTTCTCGATGCAGGACTCGAGAGCTTGCTCTATCGTGTACCCAAATAGAGCTCAACCACGGATCCGGGGGCCCACCACCTTTTGTTTGGGTCTGAGAATTTTCATCACGTATTCTCCTGGCTAAGTCTGGGCCTGGGCTCTGATACCACTTGTAGGGTTTTCATGGACAGCCCAAAACTCTACATTGGTATGATATTGTCCACTTTGGGCCTAAGCCCTCATGGATTTGTTTTTAGGTTCTACCCAAAAGGCCTCATATCAATGGAATGCTTGTCCACACTTATATGCCTATGATCTTCCCCATGTCTAGCCAATGTGGGACTTTGGTTGCACACCCAACACCAGTGAATAGCAGTTTTGGCTTGAAAATGCCACTTTTTCCTCTTATCACCATTGGGTGTTCATTTGACCGTCTTGTCACCATTAGGTGTTCATTTGACCAAGCTGTTCCACTATTTTCCTGTCTCTCATTTTCAATGGAATTTTCAGGTTGAACAAGGGCATTAATTCTAGAATCTGTGGCAGCATCAACTTGCATTAGCTCTCTTGGTGAATTTGAAGTAGAGCTTTCAGAGCTTGGTGATACTGTTGGAGAAGTCTGTTGATGATATATATGAGAGGAAGCTGCATCATTACTCATATCATTTGACATTATGTGCAATGAAAGTGGTGAAGAAAATGAGAATAGGAGAATGCACATTTTTGGTATTAAGAAAACCATTAGCAAAAGGAAATTCTTTTTCATTAAAGATTACATGCCTTGAAATATAAATTTTTCCAGTAGAGCTGAGACATTTATATCCTTTTGAATAATTCACTATATCCTAGAAACACACATTTGGTGGAATGAAATTGAAATTTATGGTTTTGATATGGTCTAAGACATGGAAAACAACTACAACCAAAAATTTTCAAAAAAGAGTAGTCTGGAACCTTGTCGAACAACTTTTGCAATGGTGAAATGTCACGAAGAACTGGACTTGGTAATCTGTTGATTAGATAAACAACACTTTCGAAAGCTTGCCACCAGTATTTTAATGGCATTTTGGCTTGAGCTAAAAGGGTTAAGCCCATTTCAACAATGTGCTTATGTTTTCTTTCTGCTCTACCATTTTGAACCGAAGTATATGGACATGTGTGTTTGAAAATAATTCTTGATTTTTGAACTATTTGTGTGAAAGGTAAGTACTCGGTTCCGCAATCAGAGTAAAGTTGTTTTATCTTGGTGCCAAACTGATTTTCAACAAGATTTTTGAAATGATTAAAAGCTTGTACAGCATCACTTTTAATTTTAAGAGGATAAATCCAAGTAAAACGACTGAAATCATCAATAAAGTGTATGTAAAATCGATACCCAGATGTCGAAAGTAATGGTGCTAGTCCCCAAAGGTCAGTGTGAATTAAATCAAGAACATTTTTCGCTTGAGAATGAGAATTTTTAAAGGGTAAGGCATGTGATTTTCCAAACTGGCAAGCATAACAAAAGTTGATGTTATTAATGGTAGAATCAAGATTACAATCTTTTAGAATTTGAAATAAAAATCTTTTGGATGGATGACCTAACCTCCTATGCCAAGCATCCTCATTTGAAGGGCCCAATGAATTCAAACAAGACTCTGACTTTGATAAATTGGACGAAAAGGAAATGACTATAGAATTTATTTTTGGACGAATAGACTTAATTGAGGAAGGAGCAGCTTCAATCTTGTATAAACCATCTTCAAGCTTCCCCTTAGGCATCACCTGCCCTGTCAGCTTGTCCTTCACAAAACAACCAGAAGAGTCAAATATGGTGTTCACTTTGTTATCAGTCACCAATTGAGATACACTTAGCAGATTTTTAGTAACTTTAGGAACACACAACACATTATTAAGCGCTAAATCATTCCATTTTGCAGTCAATTGAGTGTTACCTATATGACTAATGCCAAGCTTGCTTCCATCACCAACAACAAGAGAGTTCTTACCATTATAATCCTGCTTGTGCTGCAAATTTTGTGGGTTGTTGGTCACATGGTGGCTTGCTCCAGTATCTGCATACCACAATGGATCTTCAATTGTTTCAGAAGTAGCCATCAGGGCATTTGATTGCTGATTTGATGAGTTTCCCAAGAAATTACGATCAAACCTGTTCCAGCAGATGGAAGCAGTGTGCCCTCCTTTATTACAAAGCTGGCACAAGATTTTATTTCCATTGCTTCTGCCTTCTCTTCCACGAAATCTGCCTTTTGTGCCTCTGTAATTTGATCGATTTTGCCCTCTGCCATTATTGGAATTAAATGACTTGTTGTTGGTGTTGCTGGTCGCAAAGTGAGCAGTGGCAGGATTCAAGTTAATACCCTCTGTTTGATAGGTATTAAGTTGTTCTAGTCGACTTTCATATGTTAACAGGTTCGTTTGCAACTCAATCCAAGATACTGACTCTTTGTCAGTAAGAAAAGTGACAATTGAAGTGTATTCTGTATCAAGACCACTCAAAATTTGGATAATTAGTTCAGATAAAGGTATTGGATTACCTGCCAAAGCAAGGTTATCAGCAATGGCTTTCATGGTTGTTAAGTATTCCTCCATCTTCATTCCTCCTTTCCTTGTTTTCTGTAATTCAGCTTTGTAGTAGACAATTCTTGCCCTTGTATGCGCACCTGATAATTCTTTTGCTGCATCCCATAACTCCTTTGATGTTGATTTTCGCATTAGTTGAGAAGCTATATCTGAACTCATAGTACTGTACAGCCATCCTAAGAGCAATTGATCATTTGAAAGCCACTCTTCATACTCTGGATTTGGTATTTTAACCGTACTCCCTAGTGTTGTTCTTGGCATGAATTCTGGAGGGCATAACTTGGTGCCAAGGACATAGCCATCTAGTTTGTGGCATCTGATGATCGGCATGATCATTGTTTCCCATAGGAGATAATTTGTGCGATCAAGTTTGATTGCGTTGTATTGAGTGGGTAAGCTTTTGTTTTATAGGCTGGATAAAATATGTGGCTCACTTGAGCTTGGAGTTCAAGGAGTGGTCATGGTTGATTTTTTTTTTTGGGTTAATAAAAGTTGCCCAGAAAGTGGCTCTGATACCAAAATAGAAAATGTAGAAACAGAATTTGACAGTGCAGCTTAATTAGCTTGCACAGAAACTTCATTCAGTATATATAGCAAAGAATACAAACCACTTATCAGAAAAATAAGGAATAAATGCCAGATATACATGACTGATTTTATGCTACAAACTAGGACCAACTAACGACTATAAGACTGAGTATAGATGCGAGAAATGCTGCCGAAGACTTGCAACAATATTGAACACTTCAAACAAAGAGATTACAGCAGCAGTCATGTTACTGTTTTAACTAAAAGTCTTTCATTCCTCACAAGTCACAACTCTCTTCATTTGTTATCACACGACGGCTTCTTCTTTTTCTCCTCCAACGGTCACTGTGCTTATAATTTTCAAAAGCTAAGCTTTTTGCCTCTCTCTAAGTTGTCTGCTCTCTAAGCTCTTACCTCTCCATCTTGGACATTCTTTGTGCAATGTAGTGCCCAAGTTCCATCTTTCTTGTTTTAATATTTTTATTAATTTTAGGTTGTTATTGATACTATTTTTTAGTTTATTCATATTTGCATATAGTTGTTCTTAATTTGTTATTTATTTATATTTTATTTGTTTGTAGTTATTGTTTATTTTGTATTTACTTGTTATTTTTGAAGTAATAATTTAGTCTTAAAAATGGCTACTAGAAAATATGAATTGGGATATGAAAAACTAAAGAAAAAAAGACAGAAAAAATGGATTCAGCAGAAAGAAGTTTTTCAAATCTAAAATTAATAAAATTTAAATATCAACTATGTCTTCATAAAGATTAAATGGATTAGTTTTATTATTTATTGAAAAGAAATATTAGAAAAACTTGAATATAAAGATTTGATTAATAATTTACATCTAAAAATAAAAAAAATAATTTTAAATTAAATATATTTAAAAAAATTAAATTTATAATTATTTTAATTAAATATAAAAAACTTTATTTACATACGTGGCCTTAGGCCTAAAAAAGGCTTGAGCCGGGCCTGAATGTAACAGATATGAAACTTCTAGATTTGTCTTTCTTTTTAACTGACTAGGAAATCAGGAAGTACAGGTAGGCGAAGACTAGATTGTAAGTTGGATTTTGTGATGTAAAGAGTGAAGAGAAGATTTGTTGGCTATCTGGTGGTGGTGTTGTTGCTGGACGAGAAATGCAGTGGCCCACATCACGTGTCCTTCACTCTTTGTTTATTGATTTTTATTTTTATCGACTTCCACACTGTCTAATGTCCATATTACCCTTCTACCATTTTGTTAAACCAAACTGACGTTAAAATTAGGAATGAAAGTGTCAGTTTATAATTTGACTGTCCCTGATGGGTCCCTCCAAACCTTAGGGGTGTTTATAGACTTCTCCCCCTATTATGAAATAACATCCTCTATTGCTCATGACAAATGCAACCAATAATGCCCACCTGGTTTGACTATTGGAGGCTAATGCTAGTGGTTAATACATGTTTTGGGTCTTGGATTTTGCTAATGCTAGTGATTAATACATGTTTTGGGTCTTGGATTTTAGTTTATAAGCTTTACTATTATGAGTAAGTGTTCCTATTCTAGCTCTACAAATTTCGAATTAAATCTAATTTTTCTATTTAGAATTTTAAATAATATTATGATATTAATTAATTTAATCATGATTTGCATAAAAATTTTGTAAATATTAGTAAAAGAATTTTATATATTTAAATATATGTGCCGATCGATGGCATAGTTAAAAGAGGAATACAGTTCAATTCAATATGAAAATAGTGCAATACAATCTACTAAATATAATATAATGTTTTGCATAGTAAAATATTAATCAACACTATACTATGCAAAACATTCCTTAATTTAGATTCAAATACAATAACGCGATGCGTCAAATATGTTCAACATATATAAAGGATCAATCATAGAGTTGTCTCTGGCTTCTTCCATCATATGATCGATGATCAGGCGCTGCTCTATAGATTGAAACTATGGTTGTGAAAATGAAGGATTGGATGATCAAGCTGATCATTCTTCGCATTTATTGACCTACATTCCTTAGCAACAGTTGACTGAAGACTTGGAGGACCACATACAATTACTCCCACATCAACATGCCCCCTAGCCTCTGACATGTATTCAAATATATCTGCATGTCCAAATTATAAATTAATTAATGTTTATAAATATAGTATGACCTTATATTACATGAATAGGAACAAGTGATAATATATATATTATCAAGGAAAACTTACCAATGCCCTTGAGAATTAGGTTTACTAACTTAGAATATTCTAAAAACTAACAATTTAATTTAACCCTTATATATAAGTCATTTCAAGGGTTTTAATGTTAGATAAAAGAGTTAATTAAACTGTTGGTTTAGTTTATAAACCTCTAAGTTGTTAGTTGACCCAAATCTCAAGGTGGGTACGTAGCAAGTTAAATATGCTTATATATATGTATATATATACCTTTGAAATTTGGTCTTGAACCATATAGAATTTTTGATAAACTAACGAGATCTCGATATAAATGACGACAGTGTTGGACATGTTTCGCTTCAAATCTTTTCTTATCAAGCTCACAATTCATTTTCGGCGAAACTTGTCTCCCCCATATATGCCATAAACCAATCACAAGGCCTCCAAAGATAAGAACACTAGAAACCATACATGCTAGAAGCAGAAGCCCTTGATACCAACCTGCAGGGATGCTATACGGATTTATGTAGAAAATGTTCAACAAGCACATTAAAGTAATGAAGCCAATTGTAGTTGAGATGAGATATATTCCAAAACCAAGTATTGTTTGTAGCAACCAAAACAGAAATGTTGCTTCTATTGGAGAGATGATGATCAGGGGCATGGTAACAAGTTATTGCCTTGTGATCAATTGTACCCTCCTCCTGTAATCAAAAAAGAAATTAAATTGCCATAAATTGGTAGGAAATTAATTACAAGTACTAAAAGCATAGATATATAATTACTAGACTTACCAATGGGGGTTCAGATTCTTGAGTGATATAGATTAGGATATCGAGATTAACATTACAAGGGAAATTAGGACATATTGCCTTCATGTCAATGGTTGAAAGAAGAAGTATCTCCTTCGATCTTTTCACAGCCCAAACAACTACTATATTTTTCGCTAGACATGGTTTTCCTCGCCCAATTCGGTGAAAAATATCACTCAAGACAGCCAGGAAGGGTGAAATCCCAACGCCACCTGCTATCAGTACAAGGTCTTCATACCTAATTAAGCAAAAACAATGCCAAGGTCAGTCTAATTCTAATTACAATTTAATTTAAGGGAAGGCGACGAAATATCTCAACTTGAACATATTGCATACATTAGATGGTGCGGGAATTCGTGTCCATAAGGCCCCTCAACAGAAGCTGTTATCAGCTTTGAAGGAGGTTCAAGATGTTGTAGCTCCTCACCCTCGCACATACTTGAGATAATTTCTTTTATTTTTGTTGTCCATCCACCAACTGCCTTTATAATAACAGAAAGATGATCTTCATCAACAAGAGAACTGGATGAAACACTAAAAGGATGCCACTGGAACCCAGATGCTTCCCCGACTCGAAGGAATATAAAACTGAGAGCATTATATTGAAGATCTGCACTAATAATTAAAAATGTCAACTTATGATAACAATATTCTTATAATAACATATAATTTAGTGATAATTTATTAGTTGATTTTATTTATATGGATTAATTTCAATAAGTATTCCTTATGTTTTGATTACGTCATATGGATCGAAAATTAGTTTTGGAAAATCATTAACTTATTATCTGACCATTTCAAAACTTATCAAAAGCATATTTATTGCAGATTTTTATAAACCGATAGAGCGGTGAAAACGACTAAATGGAATATGTTATTAAAGGTATCAGAACATTTGTTTTAAAATTTTATCTTTTTTTTTATTAACAAGTAATTTAACAAAATTCATTAAGAAAAATCATTTTCATGACTTTTGAAAAGATCATAGAGAAAATTGATATTTTTATATAACTTGAGTTTCATCCAACCGACATTAAATAAAAACACAGGTGACAGTAGTAACTGAAATTAACCCATTACGGTATACGTAGACAAGCAAATAAAATAAGTAAATAAATAAATTAGAAGTAAAATGCTCTCGTTACTTGGAGGTTTTGAAAGGACCAATTCCACAATTTCAGTGGTCGGAAAGCATGTAGCTGAAACTATATCAACAGTAGTTCGTGATTGGCAAAATCTTAGAAACCGATCAAGCATGAAGAGAAATATTGTTCCAGCAACCACACTGAAATATACTACACCGATATGCAAAGCCAGTAAGATAATAAATGTTATGTAGAGCTGGTGTGTGTAGAAGAAAACTTCGAAATATTGTTTCCTCACTGGAGGAAGTGACGTTAACCAAATTGATACAAAAGTTAAATAGCCCATAATTCCAGCGAGATTGGCTGCGCCACTGTCATTCCATTCCAATATCTGCAATAATATAAAAAATTATGATATGATATTTTAAAAGAAAAAGGGCATGCATCATCATCAGAGCATTTCGTACTTACTTTATGGAGGAGATAGGGAAAGCCTTGTACTGACCAAGAAATGATATAGCTGAGTCCATGGAGAGTAAATAAAAGCACAGTGAGATGGGCAAGCCATACATGATATGTTGTGGCATGGGCGAAATGAATATCTATAAGGCGAAGAATAATCGATCCTCTTGCTATCGGAATAAACAAGAATGACAAGCAGAATATCCCAATCAAGCCAAACGAAAGCCCCGACACTTGCAACAAAGAACTGTATGTATATTTATGTAACAATAATTAATACATAATCAATCCCATTAATTATTGTATAAATATATGTACATTATACGTTACCTTCGGCTCTCAGCAATCAATTCTGCTCCATGCACAGCATAAACACAAACAGCCCAGATAACAAAGAAAACAAACACTACTATTCCAAAAAACTCAGCACAAGATACAACACCAACCGCTTCATTTGCAAAAAGAGCGAATGTGGATAAGCGGTAGCTTGGTCGTTTTGGAGTGCTACTACTCATCTTCTTCCTAAAAACAATAAATTAAACAAATTAATAATATAAAAATATATGATCATCCATAGCACTATTTACGACGTCCAAGGAAAGAGATGAAGCACATACTCATGGAGTTGCCGCTCTTTGGCAGAGATGATAAGGTATGGCACAGAAAGAAGTGCGATTATAAGAATAGGGCAGCTATATATCAGGAAAACAACTCCTGTTCAGTTGAATAGAAAGATCAGTGACTAAAAAGGCAACATTAACAGAGCTAATTAAGAGAAGATCAATTAATGAATTACCTGCGCTTCCAAGAAATGTTGCACTGGTGTCATCGTTCCATTTGGTAATGGATTGACTTACAGAGTTTAGCGGGTATAAGAAAATAAAAGCAACCCATGTGATTAAAAGCAGCCATATTACAATCTTGAGAATCCATTTCAGTGAAGATAAAAAAAGAGAGAAGGCTGTGCCTGTCTTCTTGTTCCAAACAAGGGGTTCATCATCAACATCTCTGCTTGAAAGAAGAGGTTTATCCATGGAAACCAAATTATAATGTCGTCAATATTTTCCTGCAAGTAATGGGCACACGTTAATTTGCTATGTTTCTTATGCCATTTATAGATGTAAATTAGAATAATTAACACATATATGCACACATCGTCCTCAATTATTATTGTACTTTTTTTGGTAATGGGACATCTGTTGCAGGCATATCATATAATCTGTGGCCTTGTCGGGAGCATAATATCGCTTTATATCCACAGCCACTGGAGAAGGTAGCCTTCGAATCCAGAAAGCGAAAGACCATCAATCTGCTGAGATGGTTGATCAATAATATTTATGATATTATAAGTTAATTCTTGTGATTCAACATTCTTTCTAAGAGTAAAGATACTCTCCCAAACGAAATTTCAAATTTCGGATCCCAAATGATGTGGTGAGGCAATGGTAATACCACATCAGTCTCTAATTAGCAAACTCATTTAATGATGTATAGATGCATTAAATTTTAATGATTGATATGATAAAATTCATGACTTTTCCATAATATTATTTAAGATTTAAAATCAATTGGGGTTTCATTTGGAAGGTGTATCATTATTATTATTACAGTGATACTATCCTTATATATTATTTCTATAAATTTATAAATATAAATTTATGTAATATCTTCTATCTTAATTAATTATTTTTATTAATATTTATTTATATAATTATATAATATTATATCAATTTATATAAGTAAATTTATAACGATAAGTTATAAATATTATATTATTCTTCGACCTGTGCTTTGCTGTTTCTTCGACAATTTTAAAATTAAAGATTTGATTTCAAAGAAAAGGTCCGTGGGGCACGAAAGGACAAAAGTCGATCTTTTGATAGGTTTTGACAACTTTTTACGGAAAACCACTCAGCTGGTTTGCTAAACTAATAAAATCAGATCATAAATTAATAAAATATACATCCATCTACCAGTCCAATCTGGTCATTTTGAATAATTGTAGCCAACAAACTTCTTCCGGTACCCATTTCTGAAAGATAGCTTTCTGAGAAAGGCAAAGTGTAATTAATGTCCACAAAATTTTCCGAAGAAATAAAGGAGGACTGAGTTTATATTTCATAACTCATAATCTTAAATTATTCAACAATTATGTATCTATTCAAATGTGCTGCAAGAGGAAAAATATTAAATGTACAAATATCGATCATTTCAAATGTACTACAAGAGGGAAAAAAATGAATTCATTAAATGTCCAATTATCTTTTCAATTGTACTACAAGGGCAAAAGGAAAAAGTGCTTGTCATAGGCATATAAAAAACTTTTGGCATTGGACTTTCTCCTTGTTGATTTCCATGCGTGAGACCAGTAGTGTCCACTATAAGTTGTCGTTCCAGGTGTCTTTACATGTCACCCTCTCGACAGGTGCTTTCTTGAAGGGAAAATTAACCTGGACAACGCAGCAGTACATATAGCAGAAGCAAAAATCATAGTTAGAAAGGATAAATATATATTCAATGTCTTTGAGACATTGAGGTAGACTCAATGTTTGTCACTTGGATTCAATGAACAAGGCTTTTGTTCTAATTTACATTCTCAATTCCATGATAAAGATAAATTCCAAAGGAAAAATATAAGTGAATATTATTGATTGGTTTTTCTAATAAATTTTTAGTACAAGTATATGCTTACGTTAAACTAATTCTTACACTAAACAAAAGTATATTGCAAATAGATAAACACAATGAAGTAAAACAAATCAAATCTAATGCGAAAGAAAATCAAACCTACTACTAAAAATTAATCTTCAAGACTAAGAAATGTTCTTCCCACTCGACCCCTTAGATTTTCTACAATGACAATGTGAATCCTGAGGTTCAGGAAATAACAAAAACTAATGTACTGCTGCAATTCGTCTGACAGAATTTTACAAGACTAAAAATACCATTCTTTAAGTTTAAAGTGCTAATAGAATAAATAGTAAAACAAAGAAGTTGTTATTTAGTGGAAAATATATTAATTTCCCAGCATGCACATGATAAAAAAAATACACACACAATTCCAAAAAAGAAATAATTTGAAAAATACTAACTTCTTCATTTATTTATTTATTTTTATCATCAAATTAGCTTTCTGGATTTGTATTTCGTCCGTAAATGTGGAAGACAAAGTGTAGCGTGCTCTGACTGTTAGTTGTCTTTGAGTGTTTTACAAATTGTTTAATTATCAAAACCACTATTTTATTTCCATGTAGTCAACGTGGGAGGCAACGAGCCCCAGCAAAAGTTCAACGTTACTCTAATTTTTGTTTCTTATAATTAATTATTATATACACATACGTACATTTTTCATCATCATCCCTTTGATTGTCTGATTTGATGGAGTCAAACTAATTGCAGGGATATATAGTTTTTGCTATTTCTTAAATCTCTTAGGGTCTTGCCCATTTTAGCAAACCTTGGGGGTTGAAAATTCTCCCCTGGATACCGGCAGATTAACTTATTAAGGGATATTGACATAACACTTCAAATTTGAGCTAGGAATTTGATTCAAATTTTTCTACAACTAACACTTTAGTCCTTATATTTTAACATAAATCAACATTAATACTCCTAAAACTAACTGATCAAATATTAAATAAATAACACTATACTTGCAATCCATTTACAACTAACTCTCTCTACCATTTACAATCCATTTAAATGAATAATACTACATTTAAAAGCTATTTACTAGAGATATAAGTACCTTTATTTATTTTTATTTTTTCCTTCTCTAGTGAATTTTCGGCAACTAAGATTATAAGAATTTTTACTTGTAAATGGGTTGTAAGTGTAGCATTGCTCATATTAAATATAAGAACAGAAGTGTTTGTTTTTTAAACCTCTAAATCTAAATGTTTGTTAACCCAAACTCTATTGATGCCTATCTATATCTATAAAATATTTGTGCTTCAAAATGTTAGTATATAAATAAGTATCTCAAATACAAAAGCCTACATGTGTATGTAGGTGAAGGGCTTAAGATTTGTAAGGGCCAAATTCTTAATATAAAGCCCAAGATCCACAAGCCAAGCCCAGCCTAGTAGCCTAAAGGGTAAAATAGGAAAAAATTTCTAAAAAAAAGGATAAAAATAGTTTCAAGCTTGGGTAGGGAGTTTAGATGGCTGTGTCAAGCTCGAGCAAGGAACTTAGATGGTTGTGTTAGGCTCGGGCAAGGAGTTTGTTAGCCCTAAGGCTACATGATAATTTTGATGATAACAATACACATTGATTAATTGAGATTTACTAACATGTTTATTTATGTGCAAGAGTAAGATTATTGAAATAATTTTAAAATCAAGAAGAGGCTTATTAAAATGAAGTGTTGAAGCTAAGGAGAAGACTACATGTTAAAGGCACCAAAGTTTAAGAACAAGGATTGACTCAAGGAATGTGACACATGAGCAATGTTCAATCAATTGGTCATATATATCTCTACAAATATCCAAATGACATGATTTTTGAGCCTTTGGAAAGCTTACTCAATTTATAACATTTCATATGTTTTAATAAAATTCAAATTTCAAGTGCCAGGTTGTCCAAATCATCATGCAAATTGAAAGACAAATGGAAGCAGCTGACATGAGCATCGAATACTCCTTTGGACATATCTTGAGCTAGAAAAATCAAAATGACTTGAATCTTGCGGTATTGGAAAGACGACTTAATGAAGAACATTTCATATGTTTTGAAAAAATTCAAATTTCAAACAGAAGGCCGACATAATTGACATGCAATTCGGTGGACTGACACAAAGAAGAAAAATCAACTCACATGAGTACTGAATGGTGTTTTGGCCATATCTTAAGATAGAGATATCCAAATGCTTTGATTCTTAATGTTTTGGAAAGCTTATTCAAATATGAAGATCTTTCATGTTTTGAAGAAATTCAAATTTCAACGGAAGGCTGACAGAATTATCATTCAATTTGGTGGACTGACACAAGAAAGAAAAATCAAGTCACATGAGCACCGAATGGTGTTTTGGCCATATCTTGAGCTACAGATATCCAAATGACTTGATTCTTGATGCGTTGGAAAGCTTATTCAAATGTGCAGATCTTTTATGTTTTATAGATTTTCAAATTTCAAACGGAACATTGACAAAAATGGCAGACAAGATTACGGTTTTTATGGTGGGCAGAAAATTTGGAGTTGGTGTCTTCACTTGATTAAGTTCATCCTATTTGCCTATAAAAGGAGCCCTTCTCCCATGCATTCAGAAGTGCAAGAGAAGTATTTTATCAAGCAAAAAGCAAGAGAAATATCAAGTCTAGAGAGCTTTTATATTATTTATCTACTCTTTGAAGAGAGTTATACTTTTGTTGTAAAAATTATCTTTGTTCTTGTATTGTGGTGAGAGTAAGATATTATTGTAAAGGATAATAGTTATCCTTGAGAGAACTCTTGTTGTGTGTTATCAAGAGTTGAAGGAAGTTGCCTTGGTGAGGTTGTTCATCAAGAAGAACTCTTGGTGTGGTGTTATCAAGAGTTGAGGAAAGTTGCCTTGGTGAGGTTGTTCATCAAGAAGAACTCTTGGTGTGGTGTTATCAAGGGTTGAAGGAAGTTGCCTTGGTGAGGTTGTTCATCAAGAAGAACTCTTGGTGTGGTGTTATCAAGAGTTGAAGGAAGTTGCCTTGGTGAGGTTGTTCATCAAGAAGAACTCTTGGTGTGGTGTTATCAAGAGTTGAAGGAAAAAGTCTTGGTGAGGTTGTTCATCAAGCAAGTTGTAAAGATTTCTACAACTTAGTGGTAAACTTAGCTCGTGGAGCTAGGAGCCCGTGGACGTAGGCAAGGTTTGCCGAACCACGTAAATTGAGTTTGCACTCTCTCTATCCCTTTCCTCTTTACATTTGCTTGCACTTGTGATTGTTCATCATTATTATTCTTTTGATTGCATCTTTGATAAATTCTAATTTCATCTTCTTCACCTTTATTTTCAAAGAAAGAGTGAACTAATTTTGATCTTTCAAGAAAAGTTTTCTAAATCCGTTTTGATAAATAAAAACCCAATTCACCCCCCCTTTTGGGTTGCCATACCTGGGTCAACAAGTGGTATCAGAGCAAGGTTGCTCAATTTTTTTAAATCTTAACCGATTTTGAGCTATGGCAACTTTTAATCCAACTTCATATGTTTAGGGGCTTTCTATCTCTAGACCTCTATTTTTTAATGGAAGTGATTACTCTTATTAGAAAACTAGAATGAGTATTTTCTTGAAATCTTTTGATTATGATTTGTGGTCTATTATTTTGGAAGGACCTTTTGTTCCTACCAAAATTGAAAATGGGGAATGCATGCTTAAAGAACCTAAAGAGTTTAGTGAAGATGATAAAAAGAAATTGAGTTTGAATGCTAAAGCTATGAATGTGTTGTATTGTGCTCTAGATAGAAATGAGTTTAATAGAATATCTACTTATTCTACGGCACAAGAAATATGGCACACACTTGAAGTAACTCATGAAGGAACTAGTCAAGCTAAAGAATCCAAAATTAGTATGCTAGTTCATAGTTATGAGCTTTTTAAGATGAAATCAGATGAATCAATTTCTGAAATGTTTACTAGATTTACGGATATTATTAATAGTTTGAAATCTCTTGGTAAATCTTATTCTAATGTTGAAATGGTGAGAAAGATTCTCAGGTGTCTACCAAAATCTTGGGAGCCAAAGGTAACGGCAATTCAAGAAGCAAAAGACCTCACCAAACTACCATTAGAAGAACTTATGGGTTCTCTCATGACTCATGAAATCTCCTTGAAGGAGAATGAAGAAGATTTCAAGAAAAAGAAAAATATCGCTTTCAAATCTTCAACAAAAGAAGATGATGAGTCCGACGATGAAGGAGATGATAAAGATCTTGCTTTCATCACAAGAAAGCTAAAAAGGATGATTAGAAGAAACCAAGGATTCAAGAAGAATTCTAGAAGGGAGTACAAAGGGCAAAGCTCAAAGCAAGATAAGAAAAATGATCAAGTCTTTGCTATGAGTGCAAGAAACCGGGACATGTAAAGATGGATTGTCCTTACTTCAAGAGTCAAAAAGAGAAATCCAAAGCAATGAAAGCCACAAATTGGGATGATAGTGAAGCTAGCTCCACCGAAGAAGAAGATTGCAAAGTGGCAAACATGTGCTTTATGGCTTTAAGTGAAGATGAGGTAAGTATTCGAAACTATGATCCTAAACTTTCATATGATGAATTACTTGAAGCATTCCAAAATTTACATGTGCAAGTTGATAAGCAAAATTCAAAAATCAATGCTTTCAAAAAGAAGTCAAAAATCATGTTATCTCAATTAGAAGAGTTGGTGGAAATAAATGAAGTTTTAGAAAATGAAAATGAAATTTTAAAGCAAAAGATTTTGAAAGTTTGGAAAGTCAAATACATTTATTAAAAACTGAAAATGAGATTTTAAAACAAAAGGATTTTGATAAATTAGAGAAAGAAAATGTTATTTTGAAAAAGGAAAATAATGACTTAAGAAATATTGTTGATAGTTTTACAAAAAGCACAAAAAATTTGAATTCTATGTTACAAAACCAAAGGTGTGTTTTTGATAAAAGAGGGTTAGGATATAAAAGTCATAAAAATCAAAAGTATTTTAAAAACTATTTTGTTCATGCATCTTCTAAGAATAATCCTAATCATTCATGTAATTATTGTGGAAGAAAAGGACACAAAATGCATTCTTGTTACATTAAGAGAAATCCTAATTTGAAACAAATATGGATTCCAAAAAGTACCATAGCTAACCCCCAAGGACCCAAGAACATTTGGGTATCAAAAAGTCGCTCTTTTAATGTTGATTGTAGAGACAAAAAAGTGGCAAACGCAAGTGGTACTTAGTGGATGCTCAAGGCATATGACCGGAGATGCCTCCAAGTTCTCAAGATTAATCATGAAGAGAGGAGGACATGTGACCTTCGGTGATAATGCCAAAGGAAGGGTAATCGAACATGGTGATATTAGTAACCCTTCTTCACCTATTATTGAAAATGTTTTGCTTGTTAATGGTTTGAAACATGATTTGATTAGTATTAGTCAATTGTGTGATAAGGGATATTTTGTTACTTTTGAGCCTAAGAGATGTGTGGATTAAGGATGTTAGTAACAATTAGATATTATTTGTTGGTAATAGATGTGGTAATATTTATACAATTGATATTGATGTTAATGATCATGTATAAATTTGTTTCATTGTTAATCATGATGCTTGGTTATGGCATAGAAGGTTAGGTCATGCTAGCATGGACACAATTTCAAAAATTTTAAAAATGATTTAATTGATGATCTTTCAAAAATAAAATTTGAAAAGCATAAGATTTGTGAGGCTTGTCAATTTGAAAAACAAGTGAGAACTTCTTTTAAAAAATTTCAACAAATAAGCCTTTATAATTACTTCATTTGGATTTATTTGGACCATCAAGAACTCAAAACCTTGATGGAAAGTATTATGTTTTTGTTATTGTGGATGATTATTCAAGATTCACTTGGGTATTATTCTTGAAAACTAAAAATGAGGCCATAACAAGCTTTTTCAAAATTTGCAAAAAGAGTCCAAAATGAAAAAGGGTATTCTATTGTGTCCATTAGGAGTGATCATGGTGGTGAAGTAGACAATGTTGCATTTGAAAATCTTTGTGATGAAAATGGTTTTGAGAATAATTTTTCCTCACCTAGAACTTCACAACAAAATGGTGTTGTTGAGAGGAAAAATAGGACTATCCAAGAAATTGCTAGGACCATGTTACTTGAAAATAATTTGCCAAAATATTTTTCGATCGAAGCCGTTAATACCGCATTTTTTATAATCAATAGAGTCCATATTAGAGCTTTAATAAAGAAAACTCCTTATGAACTTTGGAAAGGGAGAAAACCCAACATTGGATTTCTTAAAGTTTTTGGATGTAAATGTTTATTTTAAACACCAAGGATAACCTTGGAAAATTTGATGCAAAAGCCGATGTTGGAATTTTTGTTGGCTACTCCAACCATAGTAAAGCATATAGAGTTTTTAACAAAAAACTCTTACTATTGAAGAATCTATGCATGTTGAATTTGATGAAACTAATGTTATTTCTTCAAAGAATTTAGATGATGATATTGTTGAGGTAGAAAGGCAAATCAAGGAATCAAGGCTTGATAAAAAGAGCCAAGACGAATTACAACTTCAACAAGAAAAGCTTGAGGAAGTAAATGATTCTTCCCAAGAATTACCAAAGGACTGGAGGTAAGCAAAAGCTCACCCTAAAGATCTCATTATTGGTGAACCATCACAAGGTATGAAAACTAGATCTTCTTTTAAGAACTTTTGTAATCATTTTTGCATTTGTCTCTCAATTTGAATCAAAATCTTTTAAAGAAGCCAAAAATGAGGAAAGTTGGATTTTGGCTATGCAAGAAGAATTGAACCAATTTGAGAGAAATCAAGTTTGTGAATTAGTCCCTAGACCCAAACATGACTAAACCCCTTAGTCAATATAGATTTTGCATAATCAGAAGAGAATTAGGCATGTTAGATATGTCTTAATTTTGCTTTTATATGATTATCTTTGAATGGTAGCATATGTTAAGGGGGAGAATATATTTAGGGGGAGTAATTAATTTGATTACATCTTTTTGATGATAACAAAAGGGGGAGAAATAATTGGATTGCTTATATTCATAACAAGTGTCATTTTTTTGTTTATTCTTGATTTTATTTTCATTCTTTATTTTAGATATTATTTGAAAGCAATCAATGGTTTGTCATCATCAAAAAGGGGGAGATTGTTAGCCCCAAGGCTACATGATAATTTTGATGATAACAATACACATTGATTAATTGAGATTTACTAACATGTTTATTTATGTGCAAGAGTAAGATCATTGACATAATTTTAAAATCAAGAAAAGGCTTATTAAAATGAAGTGTTGAAGCTAAGGAGAAGACTACATGTTAAAGGCACCAAAGCTTAAGAACAAGGATTGACTCAAGAAATGTGACACATGAGTAATGTTCAATCAATTGGTCATATATCTCTCTACAAATATCCAAATGACGTGATTCTTGAGCCTTTGGAAAGCTTACTCAATTTATAACATTTCATATGTTTTAATGAAATTCAAATTTCAAGTGCAAGGTTGTCCAAATCATCATGCAAGTTGAAAGACAAATGGAAGCAGCTGACATGAGGACCGAATACTCCTTTAGACATAACTTGAGCTAGAAAAATCAAAATGATTTGATTCTTATGGAATTGAAAAGATGACTTAATGAAGAATATTTAATATGTTTTGAAAAAATTCAAATTTCAAACAGAAGGCCGACATAATTGACATGCAATTTGGTGAACTGACACAAAGAAGAAAAATCAACTCACATGAGCACCGAATGGTGTTTTGGCCATATCTTAAGATAGAGATATCCAAATGCTTTGATTCTTAATGTTTAGGAAAGATTATTCAAATATGCAGATCTTTCATGTTTTGAAGAAATTCAAATTTCAAACGGAAGGCTGACAGAATTATCATTCAATTTGGTGGACTGACACAAGAAAGAAAAATCAAGTCACATGAGCACCGAATGGTGTTTTGGCCATCTCTTGAGCTACAGATATCCAAATGACTTGATTCTTAATGCGTTGGAAAGCTTATTCAAATATGCAAATCATTTATGTTTTGTAGATTTTCAAATTTCAAACGGAACATTGACAAAAATAGAGGTCACGATTACGGTTTTTATGGTGGGCAGAAAATTTAGAGTTGGTGTCTTCACTTGATTAAGTTCATCTCATTTGCCAATAAAAGGAGCCATTCTCCCATGCATTCAAGAAGTGCAAGAGAAGCATTTTATCAAGCAAAAAAACAAGAGAAATATCAAGTCTAGAGAGCTTTTATTTTCTTTATCTACTCTTTGAAGAGAGTTATACTTTTGTTGTAAAAATTATCTTTGTTCTTGTATTGTGGTGAGAGTGAGATATTATTGTAAAGGATAATAGTTATCCTTGAGAGAACTCTTGTTGTGTGTTATCAAGATTTGAAGGAAGTTACCTTGGTGAGGTTGTTCATCAAGAAGAACTCTTGGTGTGGTGTTATCAAGGGTTGAAGGAAGTTGCCTTGGTGGGTTGTTCATCAAGAAGAACTCTTGGTGTGGTGTTATCAAGAGTTGAAGGAAGTTGCCTTGGTGAGGTTGTTCATCAAGAAGAACTCTTGGTGTGGTGTTATCAAGAATTGAAGGAAGATGCCTTGGTGAGGTTGTTCATCAAGAAGAACTCTTGGTGTGGTGTTATCAAGAGTTGGAAGAAAAAGTCTTGGTGAGGTTGTTCATCAAGCAAGTTGTAAAGATTTCTACAACTTAGTGTAAAGCTTAGCTCGTGGAGCTAGGAGCCCGTGGACGTAGGCAAGGTTTGCCGAACCACGTACATCGAGTTTGCACTCTCTCTATCCCTATCCTCTTTACATTTACTTGCACTTGTGATTGTTCTTTATTGCTATTCTCTTGATTGCATTTTGTTTTCATCTTCTTCACCTTTATTCTCAAAGAAAGAGTTAAATAATTTTGATCTTCAAATAAAAGTTTTCTAATTCCATTTTATAAATAAAAACCCAATTCACCCCCCCTCTTGGGTTGCCATACCTGGGTCAACAGAGTTTAGGTAGTTATGTCAGCCATTAAATGCTCTAGAAAATAGGAAAGGGGGGCATGAGTATTAATTATGTCAGAACTAAGGAAGATGAATGGGGCTACCAAAAAATAATAAACGGACAGGATAATCAAGCCTAAAGGCTTTCCAAGAAGTATTTCTGCAAAGAAAAACTCTCTTCTCAACTACTTCTTCCCTTTCCATAACTTATTTCTGTTCATTTATCTCTTTGCTAAACTCAAACATATAACTCGTATCTAATTTGGGCATCAGAGTATCTTTTGTAGGTGCCAACCTTATCACCTGCGAAGGAGTTGCATCCGAAGGGACAAGGACAAGGTTGTTGGGCCACTGTAAACTCATGGAGATGGAATCAGGCTATTGAATTGGGTTTGCTGGTAGGGTAATTTTTGATTCCTTCAATTGGTGTCATCTGTGGGAACTTTTAGATGATTGTTGTTTTTGAAGGAGCCTCACGACATTGTTGAATAAGAAACCATTCTTTATTCTCAACTCTATGACTAAAATGGTGGTCTCAACTTGTAACACCTTTAGGATTGAGAAGAGTGCATCTCACAACCCACGTACGGGTGAAGGGACATCTTGACCTGAAGGGAACCAGGGTGGAGTTAATCTAATAGTGGCAGATTTGAGAAAACAAGTGGAGCAAGCTAAGAAGGAGAACAAGAAGCTTCGTAAGAAAGTGGTAGGGAAGAAGCGTGATGGAGAAGAGGCCTATTAAGAGGAAGAGGCTGAGAGCACAAAGATGCATGAAAACCCCTCCCACACCAAGTCAAGGGGCAGAAAGAGGTGAAGGTAACCCCAAACAGAACCCCAACCCACGTAGAGAAAATGCCCGTGATATGAACTCGGAGATGTTTGACATTGTTATGGTGGAGTTGAACCATATAGTGGAGAGGAGAATGAAGGACATAGCCACAGCCAAGCCTCTTAACCCATTAGCCCTCACTGCCCGGAGAATAAGCAAAACCCTCTTTACTGACTATATAAATAGTGTCCTTAAACTAGAAACGTTTATCGTGCCCATCTTGAAATTGTTTGATGAGAAAGGAGACCTAGAAAAACAACTTTTCCATGATTGCCAAGAAATGTCCCTTGAAACCTTTGATAATGCTCTGCTTTATAACGTTTTTTCCCACAAATTTGAGTGGGTCGGCTTTGAGGTGGTTTAGGTTGCGACCGCTAGGATTAATAGCCAACTTTAATGAACTAGCACCAGCATTCCTCTCTCAATACCTTAGGAATAGAAAACCAAAGACCATCACTGACCTCCATTCCTTGAAGCAAGCTGAAGGGGAGAAGTTAGGAAGTTTATGACAAGGTTTGACAACGAGCTTAGTCAGGTGGAAAGATATGATTCTAAGGCGATAGCTGGCACTTTTAAATATGCAGTAAGGACCAGGACCACATTTTATCAGTACTTGGTTCGAAAAGGGTTCAGAACATTGAAAGAAATTAAGGAAAAGGCCAAAGGGTGGATTTATTGGAAAAGGATGAGGCTCTCCAAGAACACAAAACTACTCTGGTGAGAGTTAGAAAGGAGATTGGGGGTTATAGACCGTGATATGGCTAAACTATTGGTGAATAGAGGGAGCAACACTGATATAATCTTCCTAACCACTACAAGAGGATGAGGCTTGACGAAGGTTTGATTAAGCTAAATAGAGCCCCATTGGTAAGATTTAATAGGAGTAAGACACAGCCTTTAAGGGTTATATACCTGTTAGTGACAGCCGCTGAGAGAACATTGTTGATACATTTCTTGGGGATCGATGCGCCCTCCGCTTACCACAGAATAATAGATAGGACATAGATTCATATGATGGAAGGAGTGCCTTCTACCTTACATCAATTGGTAAGGTGTACGACTACTAATGGGAAGGGAATAGCAGTGATTAAAGGGACCACGTTATGGCCAGGAAATGCTATGCAATTGCCTTAGGAGAAGAGGATCTTTTGGGCGATGAAATGAACAGAGAAAGGGCAGATAGACCCGTCTAACATAAAATAAATAGCAATTACATGAGGTGCCAGGGTTGGAGGAACCGAAGTAAAGGTTCCCTATGATCGAGCCTTTGGAGGAAATAAACTTTGGGCCCTAATGCAAGCTCTTCATTGGACAACTGTTGAATGAAGAGAAACAAAGAAAATTGAAAGTAATGCTAGAAAGGAACAATGACTTGTTTGTTTGGATCGGACAAGACATGCCAAGTGTGGATCCAGAGGTAGCATGCCATAAACTGAATGTGATGAGAGGAGCGTTGTTGGTAAGGCAGAAGCTGTGGAGGCATGCTCCGAAAAGGAAGGTCGCCTATCCAGAGTGGTTATCAAATGTGATGGTAGTTCCTAAGAAAAAATGGGAAATAGCGCATCTATGTGGACTATACCGACTTGAATATGGTTTGTCCTAAGGATCATTTTCCTTTGTTGAAGATAAACCGGATGGTAAATGCGATTGCTGGTTATACTTGTATGAGCTTCTTAGATGCCTATAGCGGATACAGTCAGATTTTCATATACGGACTGAATAAGGAAAACATTTTGTTCATAACAGAGAAGGGGGTCTTTTGCTACAAGGTTAAGCCTTTTCGGCTCAAAAGCATAGGGGCAACGTACCAGAAAATGGTGGCAAGGGTGTTCCATGGCTCTTGAGGGATATCATGGAAGCCTATATAGATGACATGGCAGTTAAAAGTAAAAGGGCAGAGGATCACTTGTTACACTTGCAAACCATGTTCAACTCACTTCGCCAGTATAAAGAAAACTAAACCCTAACAAATGCATTTCTAGGGTCTCCTGTAGGAATTTCTTGGGTCATATAGTCAATAAAGAAGGGATAGAGACTGCTTCAAGGCAAGTGCAAGCCTTGATGGAAACTATAGAGTCAAGGGACATAAGAGAGGTTCAGACACTGGCAGGAAGAATAGTTTCAGACGCTGACAAGAAGAGTAGCTGCCCTTAGCTGCTTCATCTCGAGATAGTCTGATAGATGCTAGCCTTTCTTCTAAGCAATTAAGAGGGGTAGGCCGGTAAGGTTGAAAGGGTATTTGAGATAAATGCCAACCCTTTCTACACCTATTCTAGGAGAAATTTTATACCTGTACCTGGAGGTCTTAGCTACAACAGTGAGTAGTGCTCTATTAAAGGAAGAAGAGGGGGTGCAAAAGCTAATAACATTTGCCAGCAAGAAACTTAATGATACGAAAACCAGATACACAGCTGCTGAGAAATTGGTCTTGGCCTTGGTGAACACAAAAACTCGATTGTTGCATTACTTTGAGACTTACCCTATCTATTACTGACCACATATCCCCTAAAGGTATTACTGGGCAAACCCAACCTAACAGGTAGAATGACTAAATGGATCATGAACCTAAGCACTATAGACATCACCTTTCACCCTAGGATAACAAGAAAAGGACAGGATTTACCGATTTCCTTCTTAAATGCAAACTCAACATCGAGGACATCATATTGAAAGGGCTTGTATATGAGGAGGAAGCATGCCGAATGCAAATTCATAAGTCCGAGCACCAAAGGGTCTGATCCTATAGACGACAGTTGGGCTTGAGTTCCTCGCCCTTAATAATGAGGCGGAGTAAGAAGCTCTAATCTTCGAATTACAAATAGTGAGGCATTTGAGGATGAAAGGTACTATATGATTTTCAACTGGTTGCTCAGCAATGGGAAGGAGGATATGAGGCTAGAAATGAGAGAATGGTAGTATATTTGGGTGAAGCAAAAGCCTTAGCTGAACACTTTAAACAGGTGAATGCTAAAAGAGTGCCAAGGGTTGAAACAAGCTGATGCCTAGATTGCTCAGCCTTAGCAATAGTGGATGGGATTCTAAAGGTTGAGGTAAGAGTCTTAGATGAACCCAACATTGGGATCGAGGGCACCAATGGCTAGAGGTTCACACCCTATCAGAATGAGAGGGTTGGATGAAGGAGATAATGGACTACTCAAGGATTGGAGCATCCCAACAGGTAAAAAGGAGGCAAGACACCTATAAATGAAGTTAGGTAGGTACTGTATGCTAAATTGGTAGTTGTACAAGAAGACCTTTTCCGGGCCTTACTTGAAATATTTATTAAAAGAGGAGTCTAATGCAATGTTAAAGGAGATACATGGGGGAAGCTATAGAAACCACTTTGGGGATCACAGCCTCGCTCATTGGGTGATGGGGGTACTATTGATATTCACTTCTTACTGACTTAGAAGCTTATGTGCGAAAGTATCATAGGTGTCAAAAGCACAACAGTCTTATCCACCAACTAACTAAACCCTTGCACCCCATATCTAACCCATGGCCCTTAATTCAATGGGGGTTAGACATAGTAGGGCCTTCGCCTGAAGCAGCAAGAGGAAACCAGCATGTCCTCTGGCAACAGATCAATCTATAAAATGGGTAGAGGCCAAAGCTTATAAGACGGTGACATCCTTTAATGTGAAAATGTTCATATAGGAAAACATCATTTCTAGATTTAGTTTGCCACAAGTCGATATATCGAATAACGGAAACAGTTCGATAGCAAGGTAATGAGAGAATTTTATTGGGAACAAGGGATTGAGCACAATTTCTCCTCTAGGAGCTACCCCCAGGGAATGGGTTGGCAAAGATCACCAACAAGACCATTTTCCACTGCCTGAAAAAGAAGCTGGATGAAAGAAAAGGGAGATAGCTGGAAAAGCTGCCCATTGTTTTATAGGCTTATAAAACCACCCTGAGGAAACCAACGAAAGAAACACCTTTTGCCTTAGCATATTGGGAAAAAACAATGATACCAACCGAAGCCTTATTACCCACATTTAGGTCTGTCTTGAGGAATTCCCTAAAAAATGAGAAGGCAATATAAACAGAGCTAGACCTGATCGAGGAAAAGAGGGAGACAGTTATAATCAAGTTGGCTGCATATTGACAAGCCCTGACAAAGGCCCACAAAAGTCAGATGAAGCCTAGGAAATTCAACAAGTACTGAGAAGAGCCATAGAAAACAGGTAAGAACTTAACGTCAAGAAAATGAGAGCTGAATGAGAGGCACTGTACCAGATTAAGAAGGCTCTGGGCAAAGGATCCTACCTGCTAATTACAGTGGAGGGTAAGCAAGTCCCTAAGCCTTGTATTGCTCTCCACCTTTGGAAATGTTATGCTTAATAGCATCCTCATAGTAGATAGGAAAGTTGCATGTGGAACTTTTTGTGTGACTGTAGTCCAAGAGGGTAATACATGAAACTTTTTGTGTGCTTGTACTCACAAACTCACTTGATTCGCTTAGACCTCTAGAAGAACAGAGAGGAGTAATACAGAATATTTTGCAGAAATTCATTTGTGCATGATTGTTAATTGTCTCTTTGCTTCTACTCCCTAACCCTTAACTAGCGAAAAAGGGTAAGCCTCTGCATTTCAAGCACCCTTGATCTTAATAAATTGAAAATGTAAGCCTTTGCATTTCAAACATGCTTTATCCTAATAAACGGAAACGGTAAGCCTTAACCTCTTTCTTGTCAAATGCCTTGTATTGATAAGTTCTCTTTGAGAAGTGACAAAATAAAAAGGCAAAGGGCAAAATGAAGGGCCTTTTGCCAACAAACCAAAAAATATAAAATTAGAAGGGAGAAACGAGAGGCAAAACCAAACTAGGGTCAGACCCCTATAAAGTAATTGAAGTATTGAAAAATCACTTTGAGAGTCAGCAAACCCCATCTAACCCTAGCAGGGGCCATATCGGAAGTCTTAACCCCAGGCATCATGCAGTACTTTAGAGATGATCTGCTAGGACAAAAAGGGGTCAAGGGTGGTTCAAGGGTTCAAGGGCTCCAAAGGCAAAAAGATTGATTTTTGCACATGGGCCTTTAGCTTGATTACACCGATGTCCAAAAAATAGGGGCAAATGAAGGGCTTAATATTTGTAAGGGCTAAGTTTTTAATATCAAGCCTAAGATCCACAAGCCCAGCCCAACAATTCAAAGGGGTAAAATAAGAAAAGACTTGTGAAAACAGGAATAATAATAGTTTCAGGCTTGGGCAAGAAGCTGAGGTAGCTGTGTCAGGCTTGGACAGGGAGTTTAGGTAGTTATATCAGCCATTAAATGCTCTAGAAAATAGGAAAAGGGGGCATGGGTATTAATTACGTTAGAACTCGGGAAGATGAGAAGGGTTACCAGAAAATAATAAAGGGATAGGACAATCAAGCCTAAGGGCTCTCCAGGACGTATCTCTACCAAGAAAAACTCTCTTCTCTACTCTATCTTCCCTTCCATAACTGGTTTTTGTTCATTTATCTCCTTACTAAACTCAAACACATAACCGGTATCTAACTTGGGCATCGAAGTACCTTTTACTGGTACCAACGCCTATCACCTACGAAGGAGCTACATCAGAAGGGACAATGACAAGGTTGTTTGCCATTGTGGCATCATGGAGATAGAATTGGGTTGTTGAATTGGGTCTGTGATGTAGGACATATTAAGAATAAATTAGGAATTTCAATTATATTTTAGGGATTTTAATTAATTATAGATTTTGACTATTATTAGGGATTTTGACTTCTTAAATTGGGAGTAATCCTATTTTAGGGATTTTAATTAATTAGGGATTTTGACTTTCTAAATTGAGAGTAATCCTAATTTGAGTTATTTTCCTAATAAATAGTTTACTATTTTATTTATAATTTAATTTTGGTATATTCTAGTTAAACTAGGATTATGATTCTATTTCCTAATGGGATTTTATTTCCTAGTAGAACTATACTTTAAGGTCTTATAAATAGGAGCCTTTAGTTTTGTTATTTTCAGACTTGGTTGTTATTGATTTTTTTGATCTTTTAGTAAAAAGATTGTCTTCTTCCTCAATTTTACTCTATTTCTCCCTAAATTTCTTCTATTGTTTCTCCCATTTCCTCTGTCTATATCTCCCTCCCTTTCTTTTAATTTGAGGAACGCCGTTCCTCATCAGTCTGCACGTAGGGTAATTTTTGGTTCCTTTAGTAGGTGTGGGCTTGCAATAATTTCTGGGCTTTTTTGGATTGAACTTGTGGGCTTGATTTAATTAATTTGAAATTTGGATAAAATCAAATTAGTCTTCTATTATTATTTTTCTACCAGAAAAAACTTTTAACCCGCAACTATCTAGTCTAATGTATTTTGATAACTTTGGATTGTTAGCATTTAAATTTAATTGGGACCACTATTTACTAAATCCTAATAGACTTGAATTTTTTTTGACCAGTTTCTAAGATGTGTCATGAGTGTTGTTATATAAACCCTTCAAAATTTCTTTAAACCTCACTAAGGACACTCAAATCAAATTTTTGTATAACAATAACAAACCCATTTCTCTAGCAATATTTAGTTTCCATTCAATTCATTTTTTTTTTTACTTTTTAAAACCTACTAATTATACAATTATATGTGAGCCAATCAAATAAAAAAGGTATAAATATTAAAGGATCAAGCTTTATATAGTATTAGTAGTAAAGGCATTAGTTTAGTCCACATCAGCCAATTCATTTTCAACATTATTATCATGTTCAAAACTTTTACCTTTAAATAGTTATAATATATCAATGAATGAAATTAGAAATTAAAAAAATTAAGAACTCTACTTAATATTGCATATATACTTACTTACTTATGTACTTACATATATACATACGTACATACAAGCAAGATGTTTAAAAAATATACACTATAAACTTTTAGGGGGCATTTGGTATGAGGGTTTATTTTGACGGGAATGAGATTTAGATTACTTGGAAAGTAATTATAGGAATCTGATATCTAAGAAACTAAAATTACTATGTTTGGTTATTTATAGGAATCTTGTCTTTATAATCAAATTACTATTTTTGGTTACACATAATAATGGAATGTGTTAATTTTATTTAATATGATAATAAATTTTATAATTAAAATTTTTTAATAAATTAATGGGTTAATTTTATTTAATATGTTACTAAATTTTATAATTAGTTTTTTAATAAATAAATATATTAATTTTATTTAATATGTTAATAATTATATATATTGTTATAAGTGTTATATTATAATTTTTTTTTCTCATTTTCTTGCTTGAGAGAACACTTTCCAATCAAACTTTCATTTTTTTCCTCTTTTTTTCTTCAAACCCACGGCTCACACCACCCACACCATTCATTATGGCCACCAATACTAGGAAAATACAATGAATTAAAATTCCAAACCCACGACAGCCACCACTCACAGCCACCACAACCCAGAAATTCCAAACAAAGTTCAAAGTTGTTGCCATCCACCACAAGCGGAATTTTATTATCCACCACAAGTGCTGCCACCATTGCCATCTAGTTGCACGCACACCACCACCATAGGAGAGCCGCATGTGCATACCACAGTCACAAGAAGCCGTTGCCTTCCACCACAAGCAGCGTCGCTAAGAAGCCGAAAGCTGCACACACCACTGCCTCAGACCGCTAAGAACACGAAAGCCGAAAGAGAGACGGGTACCAGATTGAGAGATGAGAGATGAGAGAAGAGAGACGGGTAGGGGGAGGGAAAGGGGGAGGGGGATGTGTAGGGGTGCTATGTTGCACGGGATGGGGTGGGATTAGGATTCCTTGGAATTTGAAACTCAAGCTTTGGACAAGTTTGATATTACTCCCAATAGACAGTAATGTGAAGCCCTTGGGAAAGTGACATGCTAGAGTTTACAACAGTAATAAGCAAACCAAACGATGGAATGCATTCAAATTCCATTTCCAACTTTCCTACCACCTATACCAAACGCCCCCTTATTATTCAGTTCAATATGTAACTAAACATGATAATTAAATAAGTTTAAACCTTTATCATTGAACAAATAGTCATAATTGTTACTTAAATATATACAAGGTTTATTTATTTGGTTACATATACATGAATATCATAAAGAGGTTTAGTTTATTGCAATTGAATAAATAATCATATTTTATCTAAATAGGGCATACAACTTACTTGTTTAGTTACATTAGATTGAACAAAATAAAAATGTTTAGTTCATAGTGACTAAACAAAAAGTGTTTAATATATATATATATATATATATATATATATATATATATTAAAAATTAATTTGAGAACTTATGGTTGCAATAAAAAATATTTAAATTCATCTTCTATTATTTAAAAATCACCCTATAACATACCATCATTTATTACAATATTGACTTTTCATATTCATCCATCTATTTACTTGATGCTATATCATCTATGTATACAAACTTTGTAGATACACTTTGTAAGTGTAGCAATAATATTATACATAAAAATTCTATTCAATTACTTATAATTTTCTTATTTTATTGAAGATAATAGTCAATAAATCAATAAATATGAAGCTGAATCAAAGATGATAACCCAGTAGGATTAATGCCATCGGAGAGTTGTCGATTTAACCCTCAGGTTTTGAAGCTCATATTTAATATCTATGAAGTTTATAAGCTGAAACTATGGCTGTGAAAATGGAAGATGGGATGAGAATGTTGTCTTCTCGTATTAGATGATCTACATTCTTTTGCAACACTCGTTTCCAGAGAGCGAGGACCACATACAATAACTCCCACATCAACATGGCCCCATTGCGCAGATACGGATTCAAAAATATCTGTGATAATATTTAAAATTAAGTACACAAATCAAAAGGAATAACTCATAATTGAAGGGGATTGTTTAAATTTTTAGTAGAACTCCATATTTTTTCTTATCGCCTAGTTAAGTTGTGACGCTACAGAATGAGCATTTCTAGATAAATTGATAGACTAAATGGTAAGACATGTTGATAGAGATTACTCGTTAACTCTATGGTCGCTCATCAGAGTTGTCACATTGATACGCTCCAATTGTCGAGGACACCAACTTTATGAGCCCACTCATTAGAGATGCAAAAACCAATAATTATGCTCATCAGCTCAACAACTATATACTAGGAAAGTGCTTTTGAGTGGTTTGCTTAGGAAGGAATTTTTTGTCTATTAAAGTTAAAGTTGGTTTTGCCAAAGATTAAAAGAGTTTCGTTAACTTAGTCACACTCACTAGTTAATTACAGATAGGGAGAGAATATTTTAATACAAGATTTTTGACACAAAATTAGACAAAATTTTCTAGTCATTGATCTATAAAATTCAATGGTTGAGAGATAAGTTGGCTGTATTAAATATAACTTGTTGACTTTCAATATCAATTATTAGATTTTGTGAGATTAATAGCTAGAAAATTATGTCAAAAAATTTGTGTTAAAATATTCCATTCCAAACAATAATATTATAAAAAACGATTTATATATAGCCGTATATATTGTTTTTAAATCATGAAATAATGAAGCTTTTCGACAAAATGATGATCTAAAATGCCTATTTCGTCTAAGTTTTTCCTTAGACGTGGTGGCATTTAATATACAACATATTGACACAGTTGGCAAGTCATAAGAAATTAAACCATAAAATGAATTTCTTCAAACAAAAACCTTTTCAATGGTTTTGTCCCTCGATTTTCAACAATTACTTTAACAAGGGCATATAGATCACGAAAGATCATTTTTCTTTCAAGTTTTGAAAGGAAAAATGTATGTCAAGAAACCATACCTTGGATGTCTGGTCTTGAACCATATCGAATTGTTGTTGAACTTCCATAATCATAATTGCCACTAACACTTTTCTCTTGCGCTATTTCAATTTTTTTCCTACCATCCTCACAATTTGATTGTAAAGATTTACTTTCCCAGAGATGCCATAGGCCAACCACAAAACCCCCACAGATGAGAACACTTGCAACCATACATGCTACGAAAAGAAGCCCTTCATACCACCCTGTTGGTATCCTATAAGGCTTTATGTAGAAGATGTTCAATAAACACAATAGAAAACTGAAGGCAACTATTATTGAGATGAGATATATTCCGAACCACATATCACTACTTTTACCAACTAGAGTAGACATTTTGTTTCCGGTAGAGAGAGGCCAAACATAAGAGTTTGAAGCTTTGCAATCAACTGCACCTTCTTCCTGCATTGTAATTAATTAGTACATTCATTACCTTAAATTACTAAAATTAATTGCGTGAATAACTAGACCTACCAATGGACTTTCGGATTCTTGAGTAACATAAATAAGAATATTAAGATTAACTTCATTGGAGACACTTGTATTGATCAACTTCTTGTCAACCATGGAGAGAAGAGATAATTCGGCCGACCTCTTCACTGCCCAAACTACTAGAATACTTCTCAGTAGACAAGGTCTCCTGTGACTAATACGATAAAAAATATCACTCAAGGCAGCCAGGAATGGTGAAATCCCAATGCCACCTGCTATCAATACAAGTTTTTCGTACCTAAATTAAAGGAACAAAAATGCGCAAGTCAGTCAAGCTTGAAACTTGATAAATGTGCTATTTATGTGCAGTCAAGTTTGTGGTCTAAATTCAAAATAACTTACATTAAATGTGGTGGTAATTCATGTCCATAAGGGCCCTCTACAGAAGCTGTTAATTTAGAAAGAGATTGAAGATTTATCCCTTCTTGATCATACTCATGAACCGGCCGTGAAATATTTGAGATATTTTCTTTTAACTTTGCTGTCCATTGACCAACAACCTTGATCAGAACAGAAAGATGAGGTTCACCTTCTAAGGAAGTAGATGAAATACTAAAAGGATGCCATTGTAGCAAAGATACTTGCGGAACTCGAAGAAATATAAAACTAAGGGCGTCGCATTGAAGGTCTGCATTGTGAATCAGAAAAAAAGCTAGCTTACATATTATGATCGATAATCGCTAGAGATATATATAGAGAAATAAAAGCCTTTGAATTGTAGTTGTGTCCATACTTTCGGGTTTGGAAAGGACCAAGTTGACAATTCCACCGGGAAAGCATGTAGCTGAAACTATATCAACAGATTTTCGAGACTGGCAAAACCTTAGAAAGCGATCAACCGTAAAAAGAAATATTGACCCGGCAGCCATACTGAAAAAGATTACACCAACATGCAAAGCCAAGAAGAGGACAAAGATCATATAAAGTTGGTGTGTGTAGAAGAATACTTCGAAATAACGTTTCCTTACAAAAGGTAGTGATGTTATCCACATGAGTAAACCAGATGTGAGGGCAATAACTCCGGCAAGATTAACTACTCCACTATCTGGCCACTCCAGTATCTGCAAGGCAATATTACAACATGAAATTAATTCGACTCTGAGATAAACACAAAAAATAGTATATACGTCCAAAAGTTTGGTTGTGACTTACTCTTTCTAAGACATCCCCTTCGAGTGACCATGCAATTATATAAAACAAACCATGGAGAGTAAAGATGAGCATTGTAAGATTTCCCAGCCATATATGGTACCTTACAGCATGTCCAAAAGGAACATCGATGAGGCGAAGAAGAGCCGAACCCCTTGCTATTGGAAGAAACAAGAATGCCAAGCAAGATAACCCAATCAACCCCAAAGAAATTCCGAACACTTCCAACGTCAGACAACTGAGACCATATTCAAGCCTATCAGAAACTAATCAAATATTTTAATATAACTTAAACTTCAAATTTATCATTAATGTATCTAAATTATCCAAATATATGCTTCATAAAAAACTAAATCAAACCATATGTCTCTTTGTAGATTAAAATTATAGTTCATGACATAAAGATTAGCTAGAGCGGGCAAAAAAGATCCAAAATGATTTTATATATATATATATACATTATGATTGGATTTTATATAACTTCAACTTTTTACAAAAACTTAAAAGATTAATATTAGATATACATGCACATATATAATATATGAATTTTACAATATATAAATGAATATGGGAAGACACATATCATCTTTTTAGCTAGTGTTAGAGCTAGTATCAGAGTAATGCTACATCCACACTTCATCTAAAATCAACATTTCTTATAACCTGAGTTGTATATTATTTTTAGTGTTAAAAATGATAAAAACAAAAATATTAATTGAGACTGTAACATTATTCAATTATAATATTAATTTTTATCTGGAGGTAAGTGGTGTCAGATGACCGCGTGATGATGTGTGAAGTATGGGTAGGTGTTTGTTGTAGATGTGGAGTCCCCATTTAGATAATCCTCATTGGGAGTCCCACATTAATTGGTTAAGGGAATGTCATGGGGCTTATATATGGAAGGAGTTCCTCCACCTAATAGACTAGTCTTTTGGGCTGGATACTTGCTCCATATATGGTGGCCCATTTGTTGAAAAATTATTGTTATGCGCAGAGGAAGCGATCCGTAACAAGTGGTATCAGAGCCAACCCAAGACAGCAATGTGTGGACTCGTTTGGTTCAGCCAAGGAGCAGGGGCCTTGTCTTTGTGGAGGATTATCATTGGTGGTTCAGACAAGGATGGCGCCGCCACCCGCCAGGGCCTTGTCTGAGGAGCGGGATTGTTGTAGATGTGGAGTCCTCATTTGGATAATTCTCATTGGGAGTCCCACATTGATTGGTTAAGGGAAGGTCATGGGGCTTATATATGGGAGGAGTTCCTCTACTTAATAGACTAGTCTTTTGGGCTGGATACTTGCTCCATATATGTTGGCCCATTTGTTGAAAAATTATTATTATGCGCAGCGGAAGCGATCCGTAACAGTGCTGACCGCTGATCAACTGCAGGCTGAATCTCTAATGAAGTTAACAAGACATTACATGTGTACCAGGGAAAGTGAGTGCATGCTTAAATCATACAATTACATAACTAATCTATTGTTACTATAGCCTGCTTACGTACATTTTCTCTGTATCTGAACTGAACTCTGCCTCATCAATGGTGCTTAGATTTCGAATCGTGTAAACATAAACAACCCAAATTATTGAAAGAGCAAAGACGAGTATTCCTATAAACTCAGAAGCAGAAACAACACCGAGACGTCCATCCACAAGAAGAGGAAATGTTGATAACCGGTAACTTGGATGCGTAGTGCTTCGAGTACTCATCTTTCTTCATATACATGCAAACGATTAATATGCAGTGTATCATGCATAAGATTAACTTGTCAATAGTAATATTATATTTTTATTTAACATACTCTTGGAGTTTGTCCTTCCCCGAGACGGATAGGTACGGCACAGAAAGAATTGCCATGATGAAAACGGGGCCACTGAATATCAGGAACGCTGGTCCTGCAATATTTCAACTAATAATGTAATTCAAGTTAAAAAAATCAGAAGAGTAAGAAATATAATGAAGAATTTTGATGAGCAATTGTGACCTTCAATCCCAAGAAAAGTTCCAACACTGTCATGAGTCCATTTCTTAACCAAATTATTGCCAGAGTTAAGCGGGTAAACCAAAATAAAAGCAACCCATGCGATGAAAACCAACCACATTATAATCTTCAGAATCCATTGCGCTACTAAAGATAAAGATAAAGAGAAGGCTAGCTCTGTCTTCTTCTCCGTACTAACGCTGCCATGATCACCTCCATTACTTGGAAGAAGAGGCTCTTGAGCTGAGAGTGCATCCATGGAAAAAAAAAATGCAGGAAGAGTATTTTAGACAGAAGATATATAATAGAATATATGCAACCGTACCTTGCTTTCTATTTGATAGGAAGTTGATCTCTGTTGTCAAGAAACTTTTCTTGAAGACACGTTAATAGATGTGACCTTCCACCTAATTATTCTAGCTTGTACCATGTACTATTGCCATAAATTGCATGAGCACAGCTAGCTACTAGTCCAATTTGGTGTATGCAATACTTGTTAGTAAACTTGTAAACAAATTTGACTCAGAAATCCATCTAACATCAATAACTTATTTTATTACTGCATGTACATATATAGAAAGAACAATGTTTAATTTTATTCGTTAAAATCATTTATTATTTATACATTAAATTAGTGAACTCTTTTTTGGCCCCTATTGATAATGCTACAAATTTGTTACATTATCATACTCCATATACTAATAATAATCAATGTATTATATTTAATTAGAAAAAATATTACTGCTATAAACTTTTTATATAAACTAACATGGCATATGATGGAATATACAAATACTAATAATAAATTATCCTAATTAAGATGGATGATATGGTAGTCATGTAATAATATTCTATCAATTTGAATAGAAAAGTTTATAAAAATAATTTGTAAATGTAACATTAATTTTTAATTGAACACACACACGCGCACACACGCATATACACACACAACACATACAGATATATAATTTATATATTTTGGAAGGAGTTAAATTATTTGGTTTTGTGTCTTGTCCCTTTATGTGATGTGAAGATATAAAAACTATAGTGAATTCATAACTAAGACACATATCTTTATCAATAGGTACAATTGTTTGGGAATTAATCGTTTATTGATCGTGAATTATTCTCTCTCTCTCTCTCTCTAATGTCAATTATATTATTTCCAAAAATAAACTAAATATTGTGGCTTTTCAGCTTTTAAATATTCCACATGTAAAAAGAAAAATAGTTTTGAATGGATAAGGGATACAACAGTACTACTAAAAGCAGGCATGAAAAGAGCATCAAACATACCTGAAGAAATGATATGAATTGGTCAATCGTAGTGAATTTTAGATGAAAAATATGTTTGGTACGTACTTAATTACAATCTGGCATGGTATACGCAATTGCAACATAAAGTAAACGAAAGGAAGTTTGAGTTTGTTTTGCTTTGGCAGTTGTTTGAATGGAAAGTAAACATCACATTTCATCCTAATTAATATAAATAGATAAGACGACGGATTAATCTTGAGTTTGTGGCCACAAATGGAGGCACGTTATTACATTGATTAACGCTCAATGGAGTATAGTAATTAAGCTTGACATCGATTACTGAACGATCTCCACGATCGATTGCTCTATGCCACACCCGTGCACATCAGTTATCCACAGGTCACGGTCACTCCTCTTTATTATCCATCTCTATGGTAGCTAGATGCTCTAAATATCAATTAATTAATTAATTAATTATAAGTACTTGAATGAACTACCATGCCATTGCATCAGAGATAGTTGCGGAACTTGAAGGAATATGATACTAAGGGCTTTGCATTGAAGATCTGCATTGTTTTGTGGAATAGTTTAGCTTACACACATATATATCATTACGTTTCAAAATAATTTTAAGTAAATTTTTATTACTTTGGGGTCTCGAAAGGACCAAATTCACAATTAATCCACCGGGAAAGGAAAGCAAGTAGCTGAGAGTGCAACAACATTGTTTCGTGATTGGCAAAATCTTATTAGAATTATTAAATGATCAAGCATGAAAAGAAATTAATATTGTTCCAGCAGCCATGCTGAAAAAGATTACACCAACATGCAAAGCCAAAGAAATTAAGATAATGTAGATCAGTTGGTGGGTGTAGAAGAGTAGTTCAAAATGCTGTTTTTCAAAACAGGTGGTGATTTTAATAAGTAGACCGACTATGAGGCCAATCATCCCAGCAAGAGTAAATACCCCACTCTCTGGCCACTTTAATATAAATTATAAATTTAGAATATGCAGATTAAGAAATAAATAAAATTGCAGCAACCAAATACTCACATTTTCAAATTTTATTGTAAGAATAAATAAAATTAGTCAGTAGCCGCAAAACCAACAAAGAGTAGAACCTTTCCAAGCTAGAAGATATATACTAATTAATTATTACATATCCGATCTTATAATTTTTCAAAAATAAAATAAACAAACTCATTGTTATTTAGAAATTACATGGAAGCATTTTAAACATCAAGATTAGTAACAAGTGAATAATTTAAATCACATAACATAAAGGGAAAACATATTTATCGTGGTTCGCCATTATATACTTGCTTAATTACTTTCACCATTAGAAAGCTAAATTTAATAGATTATAAAATATAAAACTACAAGAGATCACCCATTAAATTTGGCATTCTACCTAATAGTTAATAATAATTGAGCTCTGAAACTTTTTCAGATACACCCTACTCTATATCAATGTTATTTAAACATCTCTTCTATGTCTCTTCTCATATCCCTACAAGGTTGTTTATCTTAGTTAACTTCTTTGTGTCTAATCTTCTCCTGTAATAATATTTGACTCTCGACCCTATATTTTATAGGTCTATGCCGAAATCTTCTATTTCTAATAAAAATTAATCTATATATCAACAATTCTAATTTTGTATTCCTTCTTTTCTTATTTCATGTAGAAGCAATCCGATTAAGGAAACTAATCATAAATCCCGACAGTTAATATATGCTCTTAAAAAAAAAGAAAAGTTAAATTGAAGTTTACATTAAATTTATAACCTGCTGCGACCTTATTTTGAGCTTTGATTGATAATTAGGGATGAAAATTAGACTATGACGCGCAGACCTGAGGTACCAAAGACTAACAATAGTTGAATGCTTTTCCCCTTTTTTTATTATCTTTTTGATGTGATATTTTTAGTTTGACAATAATTACAATTTTATTTTATGTTAAAATAATAAAAATATCAATACCGTTTTGGTTTGGCATTAAATCTGGAAATGGGACCATATACAGTTTGATAATATGGACAGCATTTTTGGCTGATCGTTGTCCATGGATCTTCATAAATATATACAAAACTTGTCTTGATGACTTCCGAGAAGAGTAGAGGAAATTGGCTGATGAAAGCACATGCATATCAGTTATCAATTTATAACTCATAAATCTTAAAAACTCCTGTCACTGCCTCTTGACGTTCACCCTTCACCTAACTTTAATTTGCTTATATATCTTTTACAAAAAGAAATTTACATTAATACCCCTAAAGTCTTGGATGTTTTCAAAATCTTCATCATTAATAGAGAAACTAGAAAATTGGCAAATAGAAAAGACCCTTTTAGATTTAGCAAAACAAAATTTTTATTTTTATTTTTTTTATTTATAGTCAAAATGTTGGGTTGGTATATTTGTTATTTTAACAACTTACAAGACCCTTGTTTAGTTTTTAGATAAGTGTCTAGTAGGAAAGTGTCAAGTTGCGAAGCTATATTTCATATCAACTAACTAAAATGTTTATAAGATCTATTGATTAAAAAAATTTGCATAAAATATGGTACCATGTATCCCAATCAATATATATTCATCAATTTTCTAAGTTTGACACAACCTTATATACGACATAAAAATGTATCATGTATAAATTTTTGAAAGAACCAAACCTACTACCATCTGTTCCCCATTTACCAAATTTCAAAAAAATTAGATCGTAAAATAACTTTTTAATACAAAACACCAATAGGGTGTAAAATCAGTTTGTAAACTGATATTTTTGAAAAGAAAAAAATTAATTATTGCTTTCAAATTGAAAAACATTATTCAATAATATTAATCTCGACCTGTCTATAAGTACAAAATTAATCCATGTTGGCTTCCTCATCCCAAAAATGTATGACATTTTTAAAGCGAATGCTGAATGCTTACGCCATTTTACAAATCGTTAGTAATAATATAGTTTTAATAAAATAAAGTATTCAGTTGCAATAGTATAATCTTAAAAATAAAACGTAGCAACAGCAATAGTATAATCTCACCTTAAAATTAAAATTTCCTATGCTATAATATAATAAACAACGTTAACCAAAGAATATAATTCCAATAATTATATTGATTTGGGCCAATATAATGTCAAATATGAAACCAAAAATTTTATTGTTCTAAAATAAAATATTCTGGTGCAATAATAGAATCATAAAAATAAAAGATACAGCCAGAATAATGGAATCTAAAGGAAAAAAAATTGAAAGAAAAATGATTTCATAAAAACATATTTTTTTTTCAAAATTAAATGCTTCAGTAATGGTAATATAATCTCAAAATTAATTTCTAGGGTTGTATGCTTTTTCTTTTCTCTTTGTACATTTTTGTTTGTTGTTTCAACACAGCCACTTTAATCCCTGGATGCTTTTAATATTCGGAATGTTCTTCTGGTAAAGTTAATGGATTATAGAAGATCAGAGAGTAATACTACTCATACAAACTATTTATACAAACTCACACATACAAACTGATGTGACATCTCTATATGATCGCCACATCATCCATGTTAATTAATGTCATTTATTATTAATTTATATTTATCAAATCACTGCATTTATTTATCAAATCACATTATGCTATGTCAGTTTGTATAGGTGAGTTTGTATAAGTAGTTTGTAAGAGTAGCATTACTCAAGATCAGATGAGGGTTGGGGAATGTGTGAAGAACATTTTTGGATATTAATGAAGAGAGAGACGAGATATTTGGGGTATTTCCAATAGTGTGTTAAAGAAGTGGGTGGTCTATATTTGTTTTTCAAAAAAGTGTTAATACAGATGCCAAGTAATTGTTATTTCACCTTAAGGTGATTTGTTTATTTTTCAACATTTTCTAAACCATAAGAGTTTAGTGAAATAAGGAAAACAACGGGGATGAAATTTAATTACTCCTTGTTTTTATACCATGATGATTAATTTTCTTATGATGTTCAAGTTCTCTTATATGCTTATCAAATGAAATTTCAAAAATTCTTTTTTTGTTTCTTGACCTCAGCATGCAGCTTGAAGCATGAAATCAATTCGTTACGTAGCATTACCGTTATTTGTTTCTGATGACACCCTGTTTCCTTCATAATATTAATACCGCAAGTTTTATAAGTCTTTAACCACTCAACTCAACCCTGATTCGTTAGAATCCAGTGAGCAAATCAAATACATTTCCTTACAACAAAAGAATGAAATCAGTGTATTGGATCATAATTTAATGTGACAGCGACCAATATGAATCTTCCCAATCCATCCAATTCCAATATTTCATGTTATTCCTTTCCATCACCTAGGCATGTCAAGGAAGAAACGGTCACTGGGAACTTATATTCTCTATAAACTAAAAAAAGAAAGAGCTTAATTGATTGGATTGATTTTCTGAGCTCGGCTCTTGGAGGAATAATTGACCCATATATATCTATGTACGACAGAAAGGCTTAGGACGTGAGTTGGTTTTGAAACATCAACACTGGCCGATCTGGGTATATATATTAAATTTTGAGTTCAAAGAAGAACAATTTCTATGATAAGATAATCTTGTTCTTCTTCCCTGGCAAGGACTGATTTGTCCAGAATGGTCAAACAAAAAGTCGATGTGTGACAGAAATCTTTAATTATATGTTAGTTAGAGACACAAACAATAAGCTCAAGCTGCATGAAGGATTCAAAAACATAATATAAAAACTGTAAATGAAGTCTTGATCAGCAACTCTGTTAAAATGAGTAGGAAGCTTGGAGTCTCTTACATCAATTGGTAAGAAACTGATCAGATATGGTTTCTTGAGTTAGATGTTTTTTGTTAGGTAAACCCGGAAAATTAGTCTATGGTTGTTTCTTGTCAAACATTCAATAAGATATGACATAAGAGTAATACTTAGTCAAATTAAACATCATGCACATACACTCAAAGAAAGAGTTATCAAGTTTGTATGACCATAGAGTAACTAAGTTTATAGGTCTTGTTTCGGGATCTCTTTAACTCTACAATTTGGTTCATAATTTCTCCAACTAATGGGTTTAAGACTCCAGGTTTCACTGCTAACTCTGCACATTCAGATTCTGGTTATAGGGGCACAGACAAATGTTTAGTAGTGTTAGTTTGAAGTTCCTTTTATATGTATCAGTGGCCAGACTTTGACATACAGTTTTCCAGTTTCTGTTCTGTGGCATTCCTTCTTAGCTCATGTTCATCTGAAGCTCGTTTTTGTCTACTGAGTCTAAATTTACCTGATTTACAACAGATAACTTCTACAAAATTAAGCCACTGACTGATATAGCAACTAGCATACTCACTCAGTAGCGTTCTTCTCATATTGCGACACATATACCAATATTTTTCGATTGAGGAATTCAGTTTTGGTGTTGAAGTAAAAAAATTAATGGTCTTTTGAAACATCTAATGCAGTAAACGCTCTAAAGTCTCTCAAGGGTAAGCGGCAGAACACAGCACCCTACCGGGCTGGGGATGATCCTTGTGGTGCTAAAAAATGGGGAGGAATTAGGTGTAATGGTTCAAGTGTCATCTCAATGTAATTTTGCTTTTTCTTTAACTTCTAAAGCTTTTGTGGCTTTTGAATTATAAATCAATGTTTGAGAGTAAATTTAGTGACTTATTTTTCGCTTTTCACAGTACCAGCAGGCATAGGCTTGAGAGGGACCCAGTCAGATGACATTCAGTATTTTCCACTGTTATACACTTTGTATATGTATATATATTTAATGTATTTCTGACATTGAGGTAGACTCAATGGTTGTCACTTGGATTCAATCAACAAGGCTTCTATTCTAATTTACATTCTCAAATCCATGATAGAGATAAATTCCAACGGAAAAATAAAGTGACCAAATTTGTATGACAAGTATGCTTATATTAAACAAATCCTATGGTGGTGAGGAAGCAAAATAAGAAAAATTTAAATTTCTTAGAATAAACAAAAGTAAAAAGAAGATAGATAAACAAAATAAAGGAAAATAAATCAAATCTAATAAGAAAGAAAATCAAACCTAATTAAGAAAATATATAAGAACACTAAAAGTTAATGTTCAATACTAGCCAAGAAATTAACGTTCTTACCATTCGTCCCCTTAGATTTTCTAGAATGACGATGTGAACCCTCAGTTTCAGGAAATAACACAAACTAATATACTTCTGCAATTCGTCCGACAGAATATTACAAGACTAAAAATACCATTCTTTAAGTTCAAAGCAATAAGAGAATAAATAGCAAAATAATGAAGTTGTTATTTAGTGGAAATAACCAAGCATGCACATATTTAAAAAAATACATACATTTCAAAAAAAAAAGAAATAATTAAAAAAATAAAATTCTTTCAATTTTTATTTATTTTAATAATAGGAACAAACTTGCAACCATTATTAGTTGGGTGCTTGGACTGTTAGTTGTCTTAGTGAGTATTGTTCTGCAAAATGTTTAATTATCAAAGCCACTATTATTATTTCCATGTAGTCAACATGGGACGCAAATAGCCCCAACAAAAGTTCAGCATTACTTTAATTTTTGTTTCTTATAAAAAATATAAGCACACATACACATACACGTACATTTTTCATCGTCATTCTTCCTTTGATTGTCTAATTTAATGGAGTCAAACTAATTGCAATTGCAGGGATAGTTTTTGTGATTTCTTAAATCTTAGGGTCTTGCCATGTCGCAAACATTGGGGGTTGAAAATTTTCCCCCGGATGCCCGAACTCAAACTCATCAAGTATCAAATATGAGAGCAAAAGTGTCAGTTTCTAGAACCTAGAATATATGTTTGTTAACCCAAACTCTATTGATGCCTCTATTATAAATCTATGAAATATTTGTCCTTGAAAAAGGCTTAACAACTTTGAACCCGCGACCATCTATATGATGAATTCCAATAGCTCTGGATTATTAGTATTTAAACTTAATTAGAACCATTGTTTACTAAATCCAAATCTCATGGCCTTGAATTTTTTTTTTTTCACTAGTTTCTAAGATGAGTGTTGTTATATAAGCCTTTCAAAATTTCTCTAAGCCCCACTTTAATTAAAAAAAAAAGGTATGTAAAAATTAATATTTACAGACAACTTTTTAATAATACCAAAATCACCATTTTTTTTATAGTATCTTGAAATTAAAATTTTTCATAAACTACTCACAGTTGGAGATGGCAAAGCCTAGGGCTAGTGGTCCTTGCCCCACACCTAGGAAATTTCCTGGGTTTTTTTTCCTAGGGCCGGGGCCGGGTTTTATAATAACCCAGGTTTTCTCGTATATTTTTATTTTTTATTTTCTTGTAATCTATATAGATTTTGTAATCAATATTTGCAGTGAAATGTGTTGTAGCTTAGAGGCAGCTTTGTTGGCTTTCTATGCAACATGTTGATGGTTTGAATCCCAACTGGAGTAACATTTGTTACTCATATTTTTTTTAGCAAGGACTTGGGCTTTCTCAAATTGTTGGGTCTTAGAAAAATAAGTGGGCTACTAGACGTTGGGTAATGGGTTGTCAGTTTGCACATAAATAAGGGCCTTTAGAAACGAATTGACGAACATATAATTTTGCATAATTAATCAAATTAATTTCATCCCCCGACTTTAATCTCGGGTCCCCCGCGGTTTGTTAGCCATCCCACTCAGAGTTCATTGTTGCCGTTATTTTAAAATATGACTCTTTCTGTTCAAGGCTTAGAAACTATTCACTCTATTTTATTGTTAATTAAGGCTTTACTTATTTGAGAGGTAATAGATATATTAATTTTTTTCCCTAGAATTTTCATAAAGTACACTCAAATCGAATTTTTGTATAACATAAACAAACCAATTTCTCTAGAAATATTTAGTTTCCATTCAATTCATGCTTTTTTACTATTCAAAACCTACAAATTATACAATTATATGAGAGCCAATCAAATAAAAAAAGGCAAAATATCAAAGGGTCAAGCATTATAGTCCACAGTAGCCAATTCATTTTCAACATTATTATCATGTACAAAACTTTTACCTTTAAAATAGTTATAATTTATCAATTAATGAAATTAGAAATTAAAAAGAATTGAGAAATCTAATCAATACATACATCTAAGTAAGACGTTTAAAAAATATACACTATAAATTTGTATTATTCAGTTCAATGTAACTGAATATGGTAATTAAATAAGTTTGAACCTTTATCATTGAACAAACAAACATGGTTATTTAAATATATACAAGGTTTATATGTTTGGTTACATAGAAATTACTATGATAAAGAGGTACAGTTACTAAAAGAATTTTTTACATATTTGTTACTTAACAATTTTTTTATTTGGTAGTCTTTTAAAAAAGTAAGAAATTTAACAATGTCTTAAAAGTAAAACATATCAATTCATCTTATTTGTCACTTTTTGTCTTTATTCAATCACATATATATCACATTTTTATAAAAGTTTGACAAGTATGTGAAAATGTAAATTTTCTTTTCCCTCTCAAATTTCCCTCTTTCTTTTCATTTTTTCTTTCAAATATGTGAATATAATATTTAAAATTTCAATAAATTTATCTAAATATAATTAAGCAATATAATTTTATTTTTAATCTAAAATTAAAAATAATTTTTAAAAATCTTTAAATTAAAGATAAAATTATTATATGTATGAAAAGAATAAATTTTTAAATATTAAATTTTAGAAAAATAAATTTTAAATGTGAAAATTTTATGAAATAAATAAAATTATTTTTCAATTTCAAAGTGATGAAAATCACATTATTTAATTACTTTGATAAAAATTAAACAATTAAAAATATAAAAAAATTATTTTGCAATAATATAACATTTTAAATATGTAAAAAATTATTATAATTATTTTAAAAATTAAATTAAGACATTTAGTGCTCTAAAAATTATAAAAAATTAGTCTGATGGTGTAAATGAAAAAGTTTGAAATATAGAAACTGAACGAGGAAAAGATTTTGATAACTTTTAATAAATATGGATTTTCTAAAATTTCACGATACTATATATAAAGAAAATAAAGCAACCCTAACCATAATCTCCTAGATCTAAATTCCTAATTCCTAAACCTTCATTCGTGGCAAGAGTTTGGATAGTTTGCAATGGCTGCTGAATTGGATTTGGGTTAAAGAAAAAGGAAAAGACACGCGCCGCTCTCTCTCTCCTTACTCAAATCCGAATCCAACCTCGAACGCATCCTCGACATCTGCCACGCCGCCTCCCTCACCCCCGACTCTCACCTCGACCGAATTGCGTTCTCAGTGGCCATCTCGAAGCTGTCACAGGCCAATCATTTTAACGGCATATCACAATTTCTCGAAGAGCTCAAGAGCCGACCGGATTTGAGACGAAGCGAGCGTTTCATCGCTCACTCGATCGTCCTGTACGGTCAGGAGAACATGATCGAGCGAGTCAGTCCGTCAAGTCACTGAACGCCCTGTTATTCGCCTGCATTTTGGCCAAGGACTACAAGCAAGTGAAACGGATATTCCTCGAGTTCCCGAAAGCTTATGGAATCGAGCCGAATTTGGAGACTTACAATACAGTGATTAAGGCTTTTTGTGAGTCGGGTGATTCGAGTTCTGTTTATTCGGTGGTGGCGGAGATGGATAGGAAATCGGTTAAACCAAATGCGACGACATTTGGGATTTGGTTAGCTGGATTTTACAAGGAGGAGAGGTATGAAGACGTGGGCAAAGTTTTGGAAATGATGAAGAATTATGGGATCAAATCTGGGCTTAGCGTGTATAATATAAGGATTCAGAGTTTGTGTAAGTTGAAAAAGTCTGCAAAAGCGAAGGCATTGTTGGATGGAATATTGTCGAGAGGAATGAAGCCGAATTCGGTTACTTACAATCATTTGATTCATGGGGTTTGTAAGGAAGGGAATTTGGAGGAAGCTAAGGCATTGTTTAAGAGAATGGTGAATAGAGGGTGTAAACTGGATAGTGAATGTCATTTGTAAGCAGTAGCTCAGCTTCCTCCAGTTGAAGAAATTGGAACTGTACTTGATTGCAATGTTCGCTGCACGCTTTTCACTTTCTCGCAAGTTTCTAATTCTTTTTATTATTGGTTGCTATCCTGAATCTACGCTTTCCACTTTCTCATATTAATCTGGGTTATTGGTTGTGTAGTGTTGCGTCTTCATTTTTGTCTTCTCTTTCGAAATGTAATTAGAAAGAAAATAAATAAATAAATAAAATCGATGTAGGGCAGGCAGTAACAAGAAACATTATGCAGCTCAAGAAGCTCAACACTGCACTGTTCCATGTCCATTCCAACGACAAGCACTATGTTGATGCACTTGCTTCTGCCAAATTTATGAAATTAGGTTCATTTCATTTCGTCTTATTCTTCTTTTGGGTTTTTGCATTTTCTGTTCAATCAAAAGAATGAGTACAACATAAAGAAAATTATTATAAATGATAACATTTATGTTTCATATATAAATATATATGTATATAGAGCAAGCATATGCAATGGAAATCGATGTCATTGAATGATGTCATTTCCCACTTTCTATCTAATTATTTGGTTTTTTTTATTTTTTTTGTTTTATCAATTATTCTATGCTTACCACATGTTCGATGGATATTCTCGTGTGTGATGCTCATTATTTTTGTTCCTTTTTTTGGATTCATGTTTTTGTTTATGAGACTTTGGGTATTGTTAAGAAGACTTGGAGTGCATGAGCTTGAACTACTGGATTTTGAGGGACTAGCATCGTCTTGTAGAAGCTGTAAATGCATTTGAGCCGTTAAATTCAAAGACTCTCCGATGAGCAAATTTGTATTTTAACATTAATTGGTTTCAATTAGTATACTGCTTCTATTTTATCCCATTTAATAATTGGCCATCTTGTTCTTTGTAATTAATTACAAAAATTGTCAAGCTTAAGCAAAGATTGAGACTAGGAGAGACTCTAGCAAATATTAAAGCTGGTAAGGACTTGCAAATTTTAAAGTTTCAGTTTCATGTTTCTAGCAAATCATGGGCTTAATCGGGTTGCATATTCGAAAGTACTTCCCTTCTCATATCTTGGAGTAGTCACTCAAATTTTTGTCCCACTAAGCGCAAAATTGCTTCTTGATCTAGAATAAGTAAAAAAAGTGTGCATCAACTTATGTGGGATGTAAATAAATATTTCGGTTGAGATGTGATTTTGATTATATCTTTTGGTATCTTTGGCTGGTCATCATATTCATGGCCCACAAATATTCATGCTTTTAATGTTCATCTCATGTGCAAATTAGCATGCATGCTCAACTATCATTTCGTTGAATATATATATACATATACATATCTTTTGATTCCTCTTTATTGCTTTATTAATTTAACGTATTTGTTTTAATGTATTATTATGCTTGATATGACAATTATCTCAACTTGATTATGACCTTTTAGACTTTTAAATTAGCAAAGTTGTCTTTTTCCATTGTTGGTACTATTAGCCTTATGATGTATTGGGTTAAGTTTTGTCCTATTAGTAGTGCTGGTAGTAGACTTCTGATTTGAATTATTCTCAACTTAGTGCAAGCTTAATCATGAGCTGCAGCATTAAATAATCAAAAAATCTGTTTTCTTTGTCGTATGAAATCCCTTACTCTAGATTATGTTTGGATTATTTTTCTTTCTTTGATCTCAATCGTTAAATTGGGAAGTCCAAGCCTGAACCTAGCGGAGCACTTGTAGAGATAGATGGTCCACTGGCTGATAAGAAAGATGCCACTAAACAGGCAGATGGAAGGTAAATGGATTTACTTGAACTGCTTTATTTATTGACGGTTTTATACCTGAATCTAATTGACTTGCTTGGGACTTGGATATGAATAAGGTTGTAATATCAGGCTCCTCAAGTTGGTTCAGTGTTCCTGGGATCTTTGGTAAATATCAATTAACAAATTTTGTAAAGTCTTTGTTATTTTTAAAATTATAAGGAATCTTTAAAAGCCCTTTGAATGGGCCAAGTTCATGCGTAAATCAAGGTTCTTGGATTTCATTTTGGCTTGTATTTAGAGTTCATTAAATAAAAATTTATCAATTATTTGTGTTCATCTAGGCAATTAATATAGGATGGAAAGATTTAATCTCAATCAGATAGCTTCTTCTTATTTGAGCTGTAAAAAGTTTGAGTTTTTTTCTGTAGATTGACCTCAAGTAGTGGTGCTGAGGCTCAACCACTGAATTAGTTATTGCTTCCTGCTCCTCCTGCTGCTAATGGTGCAACTCCTTTAGCAGCAGTTAATCCTAAAATGAACCTACTGAGTGGTGATGACTATGGCTCACCAAAGCCACTGGCTTCGATCCCTGTTGGACAACCTCAACCATCAACTCCTATATCTCAGCTACTATGGATCATAAGGTAACTTTTCAACTTGGGCAGTTCTGTCTGTTTTGGCTTCTTGGGGGCTGGGCTTCAATGGAAGATGCTGATATCGTTGTCATCTTTTCAGTTAAATATCTGTTTGGTCTAACCAGGGTGGCGTCTATGTTGTCAAGGAAGAATAAATAGGAAATATTTTGAACTTAAAACAGTGAAATCATTTTATTTATTTATTTTATGTATCTGTATATTTCTCTGTGGAAACATTTCTCTTAGCTATCATTTGGCCAGTTGCAAGTAATATTAATTTTGAAATGCTCCTCTTATTTTATGCACTGCTATCATTAGATTATAATAGACAGTTTTTATGCACTATTATTTTATGGACTGCTATCATTAATTTTGTAACCAGATGAAATTTTGCCAGTTTCATTAGATTATAATAGACACATGGGAATTTGTTATTTGCAGAATGCATTGGAGATGGCAACATTCCTTTGATCGGCCCTGGTAAGTCTTTGTTGTAGATCATTTCAAGGCAAATTATGGAGGTGATAACTGGGAAACATTAAGTAATGAGCTGTATATCAGTTTTTTCTTATATTTGAGTTTGTATGCTCTGACAACCTCTCCAAGAGTAGATGGTAGAGACTTCAAATACAAGAAAGAATTACTTTCTGATAGCGTGACCTTTTAATGGCAAATATTGTGTTGCTTGATTACAAAAAAGTTTATTTAACATTCCAAAATTATTATCTTATTTTACTTTCATTGGGAACTTAGAGTTTTATGAGAAATTTGTTTAATGTGATAAATGATATAGATTATGAATTTCTTAATTTTTTAAAAATACCTATTATATATTTATTTAATTTTTTTAAATACTTGGTGGCTAAAAACTGCCATGTATATTTTTAAAAATTTTTGAAACTATTACACTTGGTGGCTAAAAACCGTCAAGTATATATTTTTTTTAATTTTTAAACCTATTTTACTTGGCAGTCAAAAACCGTCAAATATGATCATTTTTCTTATAGTGAGTTTCTTACAATTGAATAAATAATTATATTTCATTTAAATATAGCATAAGACTTACTTATTTGGTTATGTTAGATTGAACAATAAAACATAATCAATTCATATTGACTAAACAAAAAGTGTTTCAAGAAAAAAAAGTATATTAAAATTAAATCGAGAACTTATTTCTTTCTTATATGGTTGTAAGAAAAAAATTAATTAAATTCATCTCCTATCATTTCAAAATCACACCATAGCATAACATCATCATTTGATATATTGATTTTTCGTATTCATTCATTCATTCACTTGATGTCACATCAATTTTATAAATAAACGTTATAGATACACTTTGTAAGTGTGACATTATTATTATACATAGGAATCTATTCAATTACTTATAATTTTCTTATTTCATTGAAGATAATATTCAATAAATCAATAAATATGAAGCTGAATCAAAGACGATAATCCAGTAGGATTAATGCCACCGGAGAGTTGTCGTTTTGACCCTCAGGTTTTGAAGCACATATTTAATGTCTATGAAGTTATAAACTGAAACTATGACTGTGAAAATGGAAGATGGGATGATAATCTTGTCTTCTTATATTGGATGATCTACATTCTTTTGCAACACTTGTTTCCAGAGATGGAGGACCGCATACAATGACTCCCACATCAACACGGCCCCATTGCGCAGATATGGATTCAAAAATATCTGTGGTAATACTTAGAATTAAGTACGCAAATAAAAAGAAATAATCAATTGAAGGTGATTGTCTTAATTTTTAGCAAAACTATATATTTTGTTTATCACCTAATTAAGTTGTGATGTTACAGAATATCCTCGGTTTCCAACAACTACTTTAAGAGGGGCATATATATAGACGAAAGATCATTTTCTTTCAAGTTTTGAATATCAAAATGTATGCCAAGAAACCATACCTTGGAAGTCTGGTCTTGAACCATATCGAATTGTGGTTGAACTCCCATGATCGTAATTGCCACTAACACGTTCAATATTATCTTGCGCTGTATTCCTACCATCCTCACAATTCGAACATTGTAAAGATTTAGTTTCCCAGAGATGCCACAAGCCAACCACAAAGCCCCCACAGATGAGAACACTTGCAACCATACAGGCAACGAAAAGAAGCCCTTCATACCACCCTGTTGGTATGCTATAAGGGTTTATGTAGAAGATGTTCAATAAACCCAATAGAAAAATGAAGGCAACTATCGTTGAGATGAGATATATTCCAAACCACATATCACTACTTTTACTCACTAGCGTAGACATTTTGTTTCCGGTAGAGAGAGGCCAAACATAAGAGTTTATAGCCTTGCGATCAACTACACCTTCTTCCTGCATGCATTAATGTAATTAATTAGTACATTAATTCATTACCTTAAATTACTAAAATTAATTGCATGAATAACAAGGCCTACCAATGGAGGTTCGGATTCTTGAGTAACATAAATAAGAATATCAAGTTTAACTTCATTGGAGACACGTGTATTGTCAACCAAGGAAAGAAGAGATAACTCGGCCGATCTCTTCACTGCCCAAACTACTACCATACTTTTCAGTAGACAAGGTCTCCTGTGACTAGTGCGATAAAAAATATCACTCAAGACAGCCAGGAATGGTGAAATCCCAACGCCACCTGCTATCAATACAAGTTTTTCATACCTAAAGTAAAGGAACAAAAACGCGCAAGTCAGTCAAAATATTCTAAATTCCATTACCTAATTAAACTTGAAAAATTTCAAGTGAAAAAAAGCTTATATCTAATTTATCAACGACAGTACGTGATTTGTTGAGCATGCGATTAGTATTTATAAAGTATTTTGTCAGTTATATTTATAAATGCTTATTGTGCTATTTATATACAGTTAAGTTTGTGGTCTAAAATCAAAATAACATACATTAAATGTTGTGGTAATTCATGTCCATAAGGGCCCTCTATATAAGCTGTTAATTTAGAAAGAGATTGGAGATTTATCCCTTCTTGATCGAACTCATGAACCGGCCGAGAAATATTTGACATGGTTTCTTTTAACTTCGCTGTCCATCCACCAACAACCTTGATCAGAATACAAAGATGATGTTCATCTCCTAAAGAAGTAGATGAAACACTAAAAGGATGCCATTGCAGCAGAGATACTTGCGGAACTTGAAGGAAAATAAAGCTAAGGGCGTCGCATTGAAGGTCTGCATCGTGAATCAGGAAAAAGCTAGCTTACATATCATGATCGATATAGTAGAGATATATATAGAGAAAGAAAAGCCTTTGAATTGTAGTTGTGTCCATACTTTTGGGTTTGGAAAGGACCAAGCTGACAATTCCACCGGGCAAGCATGTAGCTGAAACTATATCAACAGATTTTCGAGATTGGCAAAACCTTAGAAAGCGATCAACCATAAAAAGAAATATTGTCCCGGCAGCCATACTGAAAAAGAGAACACCAACATGCAAAGCCAAGAAGATGACGAAGATCACATAAAGTTGGTGTGTGTAGAAGAACACTTCGAAATACCGTTTCCTTACAACCCGTAGTGATGTTATCCACATGAGTAAACCAGATGTGAGGGCAATGACTCCGGCGAGATTAACTACTCCTCTATCTGGCCACTCCAGTATCTGCAAGGAAATATTGCATCTGAAATTAATTGAAACATAAATAATATTATATATTTCCGAAAGTTTGGTTATGACTTACATTTTCTAAGAGATCTCCTTCGAGTGACCATGCAATTATATAAGTCAAACCATGGAGAGTAAAGATGAGCATGGTAAGATTTCCCAACCATATATGATATCTTACAGCATGTCCAAAAGGAACATCGATGACGCGAAGAAGAGCCGATGCCCTTGCTATTGGAAGGAACAAGAATGCCAAGCAAAATAGCCCCATCGACCCCAAAGAAATTCCGAACACTTCCAATGTCAGACAACTGATACCATATTCAAGTCAATCAGGAAATAATCAAATATTTTAATGTAACTTAAACTTCAAATTTGTTATATATGTATATAAATTATCCAAATATGTGCCTCATACAAAATTAAATCAACCTCTGTCTCCTTGTATATTAAAATTATAACTCAAGACATAAAGATTAGCTAGAGTGGCAAAATAACATCCAAAATGATTACATATATAATTTTACATTATGATTTGTATTTATATAACTTCAATTTTTACAAAAACTTAGGATTAATATTAGATATGAGAAATACTTACACACACCCCGCATATCGCCTCAATTTACTTAGGTAGAGTGCCCAACAAATCATAAATTGTTATGTGGTACCAACTCATTATCTATTGAAGTCTATCTCATTATCTATTTAAATTTTACATTTAAATTGTTTCTAAATTTAAAGTTGCTTAAATTATCCAACCTATCTTTCTAAAAAAAAGTCTCTTAACCCCTCTAATATCTTTCTCTTCCTTATTTAGAAGGAAGGTTAAATCTAAGATTACCTTTGAGAATTATGTTTACAAAATTAAGAACTTTGTCAAGTATGAGAAGATGGGATCTACTCTGGATGAAGTGAAGTATGACAAAAAATGGCAGTCCATTGTTATAAATTTGATTCAAGGCCATGGATCAACTGATGGAGAAAGTATTGAAGATAAGGCTTCATGGCTTAGGTCGCAGAATCATATTGAGGAAATAAATGACTAAGATTTCAAGCGATATGTCTACTTACTCTGAACATTATTTCTGTTGCTAGTTGCTACTAATTATTTATGCTGTATTATTATCTTAATTTCAATTAACCTAACGGCTAAAACATTTTGCACTAAATTAAAGCAATGCAGACTAAAAGCCCTATTAAGCTACAGCCCCGACCTTGTGGCCATTTCGACATAAAATAGAAGCCTACGTGGATATCTTTTAGATAATTTTTTTAATAAAAAAATATTAAAGATGACAGAATAATCAGTAGATCTATATTAATGAAGAATCAAAAACAAATTAAAGTAGTCTCTTGCTAGTTACAATTTGAGAATTAATTTCTGAGACTATTTTTATAAAAAATACTTAAATTTCAAAATAAGAGAGGGAAAGATATTAGAAGAATTAAGGGATTTTTTTTTTTTAGAAAGTTGGGTGGGCTAATTTAAGAAAAATTAAATTTAGGAAGAAAATTAAAAGTAAAATTTAAAATGATGATGAAAATGACTTACATTAATGATGAGTTGGTACCACATGACAATTTATGATTTGTTGGGTATACACTACATAAGCAAATTGAGGTCGTATGCTGGGTGGGTGCAATCAAGTATTTCTCATTAGTTAATGCATGCACATACACAGTAAATGATTTTTACAATATATACTGAGTATGGGAAGATACATCGACCCTTTATTATAAGAGTAACGTTACATAAACAGCTCATCTACAATCAATTTTTCCACAATCTAAGCTGTAAATAATTGTATATTATTTTTAGTGTTAAAAAAGTAAAGAAACAAAAATATTACTTGAAATATATAACATTATTCATATTAATTTTTATCTGGAGGTAAGATGTGTCAGATGACCGCGTGATAATATGTGAACTATAGGTAGGTGCTGACTGCTAATCTGCACGCTAAATCTCTAATGAAATTAACAAGACATTACATGTATGCCAAAGAAAGTGAGTGCACAAATTCCATAACTAATCTAATGTTACTATAGCCTACTTACATTTTCTCTGTATCTGAACTGAACTCTGTCTCATCAATGGCGCTTAGATTTTGACTCGTGTAAACATAAACAACCCAAGTTATTGAGAGAGCAAAGACAAGTAATCCAATAAACTCAGATGCAGAAACAACACCATGATGTCCATCAACAAGAAGAGGAAATGTTGATAACCGGTAACTTGAATTTGTAGAACTTGGAGTACTCTTCTTCTTTCTACATATATATGCAAACAATTAATGTGCAGTATATCATACATAAGATAAAATTGTCAATAGTCTTAGTATATTTAATGCATACTTTTGGAGTTTGTCCTTCCCAGAGACGGATAGGTATGGCACAGAAAGAATTGCGATAATGAAGACGGGGCCACTGAATATCAGGAGTGCTGGTCCTGCAATTCAACGAGTAATGCAATTAATTTAAGTTAAAAGAATAGAAAAATAAGAGAAACAATGAAGAAGTTCATGAGTTTATCACCTTCAACCCCAAGAAAAGTTCCAACACTGTCATGGGTCCATTTCTTAACCAAAGTATGGCCAGAGTCAAGCGGGTAAACCAAAACAAAAGCAACCCATGCGATGAAAACCAAGTACATTATAATCTTCAGAATCCATTTCACTACTGAAGATAAAGATAAAGAGAAAGCAAGCTCTGTCTTTTTCTCTGTACTAACGCTGCCGTGATCACCTCCATTACTTGGAAGAAGAGGCTCCTGAGCTGAAAGTGCATCCATGGAAAAAAAAATTAATGCAGGAAGAGTACTTCAGATGGAAGATATATAATAGAAGATATGCGTCAATAACTTTCTGTCTATTTAACGGGAAATTGGTTTCTGTTGTCAAGAAACTTTTCTTGAATAATCAATGTGCCCTGCCACAATTATATACTATTGCCGTTAAGTATATAACACAGCTAAGCTACCAGTCCAATTTGGTGTATGCAATACTTGTTAGTAAACTTTTAAAAGAAATTTGACTCACAACTCCATCTGAAAATCAAAACACCTATTTTATTACAGCACGTAGATATGATCTTTATTTAGTTCCGAAGGAGCTAAATTATTTGGTTTAATGTATTGTTCTTTATGTGATGTGAAGATATAATTAATACCATTGTGAATTTATAACTAAGACAAATATTTTTGTCAATAGGTACAATTGTTTGGGAATTAATCGATTACCGTGAATTATTCTACATATAAAACAACTATTTGGTTATCGTCATGTCAATTATATTATTCCTCAAAAATCAACTAAATATTGCGGCTTTTAAGTTTTTAAATATTCGACATATATATATAAAAGATACATCGTATTTAAAAAATTATAAAAATAAAAAAGTACAAGTGATCATACATTAAATTTGGTTTTCTACCTAACATCTAATACTAATAGAGCTCTAAAACTATTAATAAAACTCTAAAACTTTTTTCCATTTCATCTACTCAATATCGGTGTTATTTAAACATCTCTTCTATATATGTCTCTTCTCATGTCTTATCTTGGATAACTTGTTTATGTCTAATGCTCCTCTCTCATAACAATACCTCACTCTCAACCTCTACAAGGAAATCTTCTATTTCTGATAGGAATCCTATTTATTTATCAACTATAATTTCATATGTTTTTCTAATTTTTTTAATTCCATGCAAAAGCAATGATCCGAAAAGGAAACTAATAACAATCCTGGCAGTTAACATAATTTTTTTTTAAAAAAAAAGGCCGCAACAATTATATAAACCTAGGGTTCCTAAATCACTAATATACATTTTTAATTAAAAAAATTGAGCTTTGATTGATAATTAGGGATGACAATTAGACTACAGGACTGATTGTTTTTTAGTTTGAAGTCCAAATTTAACTTATTCTTAGACTTTAGATCATTTTATGATGATTATTTTTTCAGTTAAGACTTAATCTAATATATTTTCATCCTAATATAAAAAGCTAAAAATTCTAGCTTTTATCTGATCGCAAATATCTGAATCATTTATTACTCCTTTAATTCTCTTAAATATCCTTATAAAAATTCATTTAGGACCAATGTGTACATAGCCTAATATTTTAATTTTGGAACATTATTATTTATTTCTAATTTTATATTATGATTTTCCATATATTTTTAAATTATTTTATGGTCATTTAGCTTATTTAAATATCAAATTCTTTAAAAAAATAACTTCTTTCCCAATTATACACATTTAAATAAATTAAATTCGAAACAAATTTTTGTATACAAATACATTTAGTAATACAGATACTTTACTATATAAAATAAAATCACAAGTGAAAATAATATATATAAATAGAGATATATGTGTAAAATTATTAGTTTTCAGACATTTTAATTCAGGTGTTGAAATTAAAAAAAAACAATTATATCATTCCGATTTTTATATTTAGACATATTGAGGTTTTAGTTTAATTTAGACTTATTCAAATTTCAGACAAAAAAATAATCACTCCCTAAGACATGCAAACCCAAGACACCAAACACTAATAATAGTTGCAAGCTTTATCCTTTTGAAAATAAATAGTATTATATTACATTAGGATACGTTTATTATTTCATGTTTTAAGATAGTTTTTATGTGATATTTTTAGTTTGAGAACAATTACAATTTTATTTTATGTTAAAGATAATAAAAATATCAATATGGTTTTGGTGTGGGATTAAAGCTGAAAACGGGACCACAGGGGAAACGTATGGACAACATTTTTGGCTGGTCGTGGTCCACTGATTTTCATACAGAAACCATACTTGTCTCAATGACTTCCCAGAAGAGTAGAGGAAAGTGGTTGATGGTTGCACATCAATTATCTCTCATAAACCATAAAAACTCCTGTCACTTCCTCTTGACGTTCACCTTTCACCGAACTTTCATTTGCCTATATATGCTATACATAAAGGAAAATTTACATTAATATCGCTAAAGTCTTAAGATATATTGTGTTTGGGTCCGTTTGGTTTCCTATTTTTTGTGTTTTACTTGTCTGTTTTGATACGAGTTTATTATAGAAAGTGAAATAATTGTTTGATAAGCTATATCTTATGTCAAATATCCAAAATGCTTATAACATCTATTGATTAAAATTTTTGATATGAAATATGGTACCATGTTCCCAATCTCATCAATTTTCTAAGCTTGGGACAACGTTATATTCTACACAAAAGTGAACACGTATGAATTTTAGAAAGGAAATCTTATTATAAGCTTGTATTATTATGAAATAAAAGTGCATAAATATAAAAATAAAAAAATGAATATAAAGTATGAGAGCACACTGGCGCTGATGATACGTACCGTGTCGGAAATAAATGAAGATTTTACCGCAACTTAACCGGATGCAAAAGGCGGTGGTAGCTATGGAAATTAATCTTGTGTAAGAAGTAATTAATATCGGTGGGGAAGAGTTGTTGGAGAAGGAAGTGGGGCCGTAGAGGAAAAAATTGAGAAATGCAAACGAGATGGAGAGGGAGAAGAGATGAGACTAGAAAAGGACAGAATGTTGCCAAGGCAGGCTGGGGCGGTTCATATGGCCAAGGCGCCGCCCGATTCTCCGATGAAAAAGTGAGATTTGTATGGCTGAGATTCGGGATGGGTGAAAATATCTATCATTAGGCTACTGGCACCGACCTCCTAACTTTTGGTCGAATTTTGTTATATTCATTGTTTACTATTTTGTATCCTCTCCTGCATCTAACATTCCGAAAATTCATCGAGAACAGCATTTGTGGCTGATCGTGGTCCCTGATATTCATAATATACAACACTTGTATTGACGACTTACCAAGCCTGTAGATAGGGAAGTTGTAGGGCAGACTCGAAACCGGTAGCTCTAACTAACCAACGGCACGCTTAATTTTTTTGTATGTGAAATAAAAATTACAAATGCAGTTAAGCCTCCATCAAATATCACTGTACAATGGTGGAAGAGAACTAGGATTTTTGTTTTTTTCTTTTCAATTGTAGCCAAAGAAGGGAAGAAAGAGGGTGTTTGTGTCTTTTTTCACTCCAAAGGATCATTATATTTAAATTTCGTGCGAGAGGGGTTATTTATCAAGAGCCCTTTAAATAAGGTCATTTTTTTTTTCATTTTCCCCTATTATCAAAAATGAAAATTCACATTAACACTCCTAAAGTCTAAAAATGTTTTCAAAATGGAATATTAACATTTACCCTCCGAGATTAAGCAAAAATATAATTCTTCCTTGCAAGATTTAAAATTATAATTTGCCCCCTGATTTTTGAATTATGACGTTAAATTAAACAAAAAAGGAGGAGAGAGAAAATATTTTTCACAATTTTACCAAAATAACCTCATGTTCAGTAATTTGATATTAACAATTTACCCCTGAGATTAAGTAAAAATACAAATTTTCCCTACACATTTTGAAATTACAAATTATACTCTCATTTTTTAATTTCGACATTAAATTAAGTGAAAAGAGAGAGAGAGAGAGAGAGAGAGAGAATAATATATGTTATTCGACCAAAATGTCTTTATATAAATATAAACATCTTTCCTCACTTTTCTAAAATCACCTAAACACCCTTACCTTTCTTTTTTCTTCTGTCTCTTTCTCTGTCTCCCCTCTACCAGTAATCTCTACCATCTCTCCCTAGTACTTCACCAGATCTTTCCCCTACACTACCATTGTCTAGGGGTGGTAATTTGAATCATGATACCCGAACATAACACGAATACGATGCAAGCACGATGCACGATTAATAAAGGGTTCGAATTCACGTTGAGGGTGTTCAAGACGCCAACCAGTTTAATGATACTAATAGTTAAATATATCTTATCAATCATTAACATGCATGCTTATTTAATGATATAATTTTTATCTTATTACAACATATATTTTATGAAACTAAAAATTTTATATTATAAGGTAAATTAATTTACATAAGAGTAAATTGTAATGATTTTAATAATTTTGTTATACTAACAGTTATTTATATTCTAAAAATAATTTTAATCGATATAAATATATAGAATATGACATACTATGTATAATTAGATTAAACAATTATGTAAACACGATTACAAGACGTGGGTGACACGTTCAATAACCGTGTCGAATCCGTGTTTCATTTCATATCACAAACAATTAAATAGGTCGACACACATGACACAAATTGCCACCCCCACGATCATCGTTTCCTTCTCTTTAATAACAAAATTGCTTCCGTTACTAATTTCTCTTCTCTCTCCTCTATTAGAACTCGCCACAGTCCAATTTGGGTTTATTAATTAAAGCTCGGATTAAATGGTGGGTTCAGTTTGGTTTAAATTTACTTTTTATTAGTTATTCAATAAAGTTTTAAATATTTTTAATTATTATTTTTTAAATTATTATTATTGTTTTCATCATAATTTTTTAATTCTTTTTATCCTCGGCAAAGGTAAATTTGTATTTTTGTTTAACCTCAAGGGGTAAATTGTTAAATATTCTTTAATTTTATCGCACAAATTTTATTTCTAATAATACCCCTACTCTGTTAAACTTAACGTCAAAATTCAAAAATCCAAGGGTAATTTGTAATTTTAAATCTTGCAAGGAAAAATTTGTATTTTTACTTAACCTCGTGGGGTAAATTTTTAATATCCCTTTCAAAATCTTTATAATTAATAAACACTAGAAAATTGGTAAACTGAAAAGACTTTTTGAGATGTAGCAAAACCTTTAGGGGTGTTAATGTATTTTTGAGAAATAATATAACTGACATGACGATAACCAAATAGTTGTTATATATTAAATTAAACATCATTAGTCGATGGTAATTTGCTAATTTTCTAGTGTTTATTAATTATATAAAATTACTATTAACCAAATTTCAAAAATCTTTTCAATTTACTATAAAATTACTATTAATTAATAGGGGAAGATTCAAGAGCCAAGTGGCAAGAAACTGATCAGATAAGGTTGCTTGTGTTGGTTTTTTTTTTTTTTTTGGGTTCAAGTCAGCCTGGAGAGTTAAGTGGTGTTTGTTTAAATTACTTAACACTTTTTAGATCTAAACACTTTTAAGAACTTAATTTACACTAAGATGTTTGTTTGCACTTTTATATATCACTTAAAAAAAAGTTGTAATGGAATATTTTAACTTTAATGTGATTTTTTTACCCCTGTTAAAGTGTAAAATGTTTATGCTATATTTATTATAATCCTGTAAAAATCAAATAGTTAATAAAATTAAATCAAAATTCTTTTTCATTTAAATAATTAATATTATTTTTGTTACAAACCTTTCAAAAATAAATATATACTAAAATTAAATAAAAATTCTTTTTCATTTAAATAGTTAATATTATATTTGTTACAATCCTTTAAAAATTAAATATTTAATAAACTTAAACCAAAATTATAAATAACTATAAATTTAATATTTATTAATTATATTTTTAATTAATAAATTTATTTTTAATTTCTAATTAATTATATTTTATTTAAATTTATTCTTGTCAATTATTAACCAATTTTTCTTTAAATTAGTTATATTAACTAAACTATGTTAAAAAAATAACAAAACAAAAAAAAAGTAATAGATAAACCAATCTCAAAACCATAATTAATAAAATTCTTCATTGTAGCAAGACCATAAAAAATTAATTACAAGCTTGAAATAATTGATTAGCAATTCAGTCCTGAAGTTGGTGCATAAAAGCTTGCTTTAATGCTCTATCGGATTGACTTGTGGTTGGTATTTGATTCTGATATGCTTCCTCATACTCTAGTTGAACTTCTTCATCATCAAATTTTGAAAATAACACATCCGCAATTGACATCGTTCGAAAAAAATTATGTAATGCGAAACGTGCTATTACTATATCGTTTTGTGTATCAAATGAGTACGGTGCCATTTTCTTTAATATTGGGAAACGAGCCTTTAATACTCCAAATGCATGTTCAATGCTATTTCGTAGTTTAGCATGGCAATGGTTGAACGTTTCTTCTTTTCCATTTGCTCAACCACCGACATGAAAGTCTTTTAACCAATATCAAACATGACAATACGGTGTCATAAATCCTCTCGTATGTGTACATGTAGCATCAACTAAATAATATTGATCTACAAAAACAATTATTAGTTTGAGTAAACAATATGAATAAAATACAAATTATAGAACTAAAATAATTACTAATAATGTACCTGGTGATGGCATTGAAAAATTATGTCTTAGGTCATTAATAGTTTCAGTCAAAATTCTTGAATCATGCGTTGTTCCTTCCCATCCAACAACAACATATTTGAACATCATGTCAAAGTCACAAATTGCTAATACATTATGGAAACATTCAAATTGCTAATACATTATGGAAACATTCTCCTCTCCCACAACCTCTGTATGGTATTTGATTATTGGTTGGAATAATTGCATGAATTAGAGTTCCATCAATTGCACCAACAGGTCCCTTACAATAACAATTATTATTGACATAAGAACCTCATAAAATTGATACATTCCATTATAATTATAATTGAAAAAAAAAAGGAATAATAAATTACCTTAAAAATTTGCTTTAGTTGATGATTAGTGATGCCATGCGAAGCGTGATAGAATGATAGAGAAGTAATCATTTCTTTTGAAAACTTGACCATCGCCTTTAGTACCTCATGAAAGTATTTGTGTGCTGTTTGACCCGAGCGTTGAAATCGATTTTTAATAAATCGGTGTCGAAGATTATGGATTATTGTCATTAAGAACATGGCTATTTTCTCTTCAACAGTTAAATACTTAATATTGACAAGCTAACCTCTTTCTCGAAACATTTGACATAATAATAAATGAATGCATTTTTCTCCATTCGCATCAACTCAAAACTTACACTATATGAACTATTTAAAAGTTCTTGAGTAAATTGTGAACCCGTAAGCGAAGAGGTAAAAATATGTTACTTTTTAACACATGATTGACTTATCAAATAAAGTACTAATGTAACCAATTCTTTTTGCAATTCTCTTTCTTTCTCCAACTCTTTATCATCATCTTCACTCCAAATGGATAAATTAAAAATACTTGAACTTCCTAGACCTAGTATAAGAAATAATATTGTTAAATGAAACACAATAACGCTGGTTCAAATGTAAACATAATAACACATACAACACTTGACCATAATGTCGACCAATGAGAAAGCAATTAATTGCCAAAAAAATAAATTTCACAAACTTTGTAGAAACATAACCAACTATGAAATTAAACAAGCTCATACTCATATCCATCTCAACTTCACAAATTCCATAGAGTTTAGTCAAACAAGCTCAATTAGTTCAAATGTAAACATCATACTCATATTAATTTCAACTAAGCAAGTTCCATATAGTTTAAATCACTAAAACAAGCTCAATTAGTTCAAATGTAAACATCCATTCTTGGACAAATAAACTAAAAAAATTTAAACCATCTAAACAAAATTAATAATAACAACCTTTTCATTTGAACTACCCTAAACAAAGTCACTAAATCCTTGGCAAACTACGAATTCTTGCTTGGTCAATTTTGAAGTTCAGCCACAACACTCGAAAATCTTTCCTCATGCATAATGCATTGGTAGCCACATAGAATAATGGGTCCTCATATGGTAATAGTGTTTCTAAAATTGTCAAACATTGCTTCGTAAATTCTTCTACACCATCGTTCTCCAAAATATGTAATAACTTATTTACTCGCTCTTGAGCTTGATCCACACTACTTTTCTTTTTCTTTCTTCCATTGGCTTCTTTCTCATCAGCAGATGAATCATTTAGATTGTTAGAGCTCAAATGTGGTTCATTTGATAAAGCATCATCTTCCTCTACATTAATTGAAGTTTCAAAAGTCTTTGAATTTGAATGAAAGGATGATGGGTTTCCCTCTTCCAAACCAAGACTTCCTTCCATACTGGTACTCCAATTATGATTTCTAGTGGCTAATGCCCCTCCAAATAAAGCCTCTAACTCCTCAAGATTTGCTAAAGGCCTATATCAAAATTGTTTAGCTTCAGGATATTTCTGTTTAAAAAAAAAACTAATTAGTCAGATCTAATTAAACAAATAAGGGATTTTTTAAAAAAAATAAAAAGAAAAGAAAAATATTTTTGCCTATAAATAATCTTCCCATCTCTTGTTAGGCCATTCAATAGCTCGAGTCATGTAATTGTAGCCATGTCCGTAGTGATAGTCAATTTAACCCAAATAGAATATTGTTTTTTCATGTAATCCCGTGCATTTTTAAGTTGTTTTTGGCCAAGAGTTTTTCCCGTTAACTTTTTCAACTCTTCTCCAATTCGATTCCAAGCACATGACTTCAATGAAGCTCCAGATCTATATCCATTATTCACCTCTTGGATACAAAGATCAATGAATTGTTTTCTTTGAATGGAATCGGTCCAATTAGCCTTGCTATTCTCAGAATTTTGAGACATCTATATATGAAAAGAATTTTAATTAAAAAAAAATCTTTATAAAAAATTGATTTCTATACATTACCCATTTATAAAAGAATACTCATCATAAAGTTTGGTTGCAAAACAAAACTAACAATTCAATTACATCGAACAACTTGACAAATCAATCTAATCACAAATCACACAATCATTTAATATAAAATCAACATAATCCAAAAGTAAATAATGTCTAACTACATGTTATGAGCATTAGTCCATATACATAAATACTAAGCAAAGTCCCTAAAACACATACATGTCTAAACAAAATTCCAAAATACATAAATAACACAGAAAAAGAAAAGGTGTAACATAAAGTAATGGTCAAAGCCTTCATTAATGATAATAATAATAATAAACAATTTGTTTAACTCCTTCAATCTAAGTCATACAAACATGTGAATGATGTAGGAAAAGAGCATCTTGCCGTGTACATCGACCCAGTTGTGGAACTTATAGAGCTTCTATTAGACTGACTTCTATAGATTTCAAATAATATATGTATAAAGACCATACCATATGCACGATGTTTAAATAATAACAGAAATAAATGCCCGGTTGACTTGATTAATAATCTATCAGACTGGAACTAGACAAGACAGTTACAGGAATCAGCTTTAGCTACGGAAGTTGATTAATGAGCTAGTAGTGCAGAGCTAAATGAACTCCATGACCAGCAGGGGATGATGCCTTAGCTTGAATTTTCAGTTCAAAACCAGCACTACCTTGCTGTTTTTGGATGCGGTTGTTGTTCAAGATTAGTGCTAATAGCATATACCTTTTTATATGCCAATTTAATAAAGTAGCACCTTTATTTTTTTAATAAAGTCAAAATCTATTTGCTTGAATAATGTGTAACTTAAAATACAATTTAATGGCCATTCGGATCAACTTGCTCATTGAATAGTATAGAAGAAAACCTCAATTTTATTATATTAAATCTTATATTTGAAATTATGGTAATAATTTAAATTGCTATTTCTAAAAATCTTAAAGGCAATAATTATTGCAAAACAGTGTAAAGCAGTTTTAAAATTTTCAAAAAGCAAATAGGAAGTTTGAAAATGGAAAATATAATTGAATTTGAAAAGTTGTTTTCCATATGCATAATACGACTAGGTGGATGACTGGCATAGAAATCCAAAGAAAACATTTATTAATAGCCAACAACACCAACCAAACAAGAATACAAAAACCACCAATCAGTTCAGAATCAAGCAAGCAAAAGGAAAGCTGGATCAAAACCAGAGCAAAAGCAAGCAATAAATTATGCATACAATCCAGTAAACATAGCTAGCAAATACAAATCAAATATATTCAAAGTAATGAGGACAGAATCATTCCAAATCATCAACAAGTATCTAAATATGATGAGAATTTAACAGCTTGAACTTCTATGCTTAGTTCTGACTCCTGAGATATCTATATAATCCATTTTTTTGGATCACTACAGTTTTCTTAAAAAAAAAAAAAAAACCACTTGTAATTTATTTTCAGATATTTGTTCAACAATCAATTGAATGGTTCCATGCCTAATCTTATTGGCTTGTGTTGTTTTTTTCCTTTGTTTGGCTCATATGCAAGGATCCCACATCGGTAAGGAGAAAAACATGGGTCTCATGTGGCCCTTATAAAAGAAGCCATGTAGGAGAGTTTTATGTGTCCCAAGTGAAATATCCTTCACCCCCCTATATTTGTAAGGTCTCACATATAAGACCTCATAGTTTAAGGGCCTTTCAGTAAAGACCTTAAAGTTTGTAATATTTGTTTTTCTCCCTTTGATTTTGAGTATTTGTAGTATTGCCCAATTGTTTGGGTAATTACAGTCTGGTCCAACTATTCGGATAATTGCAGTTTGGCCCAATAGTTGTGGAATTTGTATTGTGACCCAAAAGTTTATAATTCTCTTTGAAGATAGTGGAAAGTTTCTTCAGCGGCGCCTGAGGACGTAGGTATTTATACCGAACCTCGTTAAATCTTGGTGTTCTTTCTATTTCTGCATTGTGGTTGATTGGTTGCCTCTTTAGTTGCTATTATATTCAATTATCTAGCATAGTTTGTGGTTGTGCATTTGGGTTGTTCAGTTGGTTATCGTTTCCGCCGTGCATAACAATTGGTATCAGAGCCGAAGGTTTTGGGTAGTTAGTGGCTATTTCATTGAAGCACTTACTACTGTTCTAGGCTATTGATTTTGGATTGCTAGTTATTGAATATAATAGTTTGTTTGGAACTTGGTTATTGGTGATTTGTGTATCGAGCTTATTTGAGAGAGGTAGTAATGGCGTCATCATCAATTGTACCTGAGAAGACAGTGACTGTGACAAATGCAAAAATAGATGTTGAAAAATTTGATGGTCGAAATAATTTCGGCTTATGGCAGAGTGAGGTGTTGGACAGGTTGTATCAGCAAGATTTGGATATTGTTCTGGAAGAAACAAAACCAGAAGATATCAGTGCAAGAGATTGCGACAGGCTGAATATAAAAGCTTGTGGGTTGATTAGCTCTTGCTTGTGTAGAGAACAAAAGTATCCGTTCACTAAGGAGACATCTACAAGCAAACTGTGGAAGGCGCTGGAGAATAAATATATGAAGAAAAGCAATGAGAATCGGCTGTATCTATTGAAGAGATTATTCCGTCTCCAGTTGAAACCAGGTACGAGCATCAGTTCTCATATTGATGAGTTTAATAAGTTAATTGCTGATTTGTTAAACTTAGATGAAACCTTCAAAGATGAAATTAAGGCTATGCTATTGATTGGCTCACTTACGGATGAATTAGATCATTTGTGCATTACTCTTATCCATGGAAAAGATAAACTGTCTTTTGAAGAAGTTTGTTCTGCTTTGTTGAATTATGAAATTCATAAGAAAGATCAAAGGGAACATAGGGATGAGTCAGTAGATGCATTGACAATGAGAGGGCGTAGTCAAAGAAGGAAACCAGAAAAAAGGGGAAAATCTTGGTCGAGGGGTAGATTAGGAAAAGATGAGTGTGCCTTTTATCGTGAGAAAGGGCATTGGAAGAAAGATTGTCCTAAGTTGAAAAAGAAAGATAAGGGCAAGGCTGTTTCTGATGCATGTGTTGTTGAGCGTGAGGATGATAGTGATTCAGATATATGTCTAGTTGGTCATCCATCCACTTCTGTTTCTGATGAGTGGATTATGGATTCGGGTTGTACTTATCATATGTGTCCACATCGGGATTGGTTCTTTCAGTTTGAGGAGCTTGATTGTGGAGTTTTGTATATGGGTAATGATGATATTTGCCATGCTATTGGGATAGGTTCGATCCGATTGAGGAATCATGATGGACTGACTAGAGTTCTGACAGATGTTCGGTATGTACCGAAGTTGAAGAAGAATCTCATCTCTTTGGGAGCCTTAGAATCTAAAGGCTGTGGTATATCTATTCAAGATGGTATTCTGAGGGTCACTTCAGGCGCTCTTGTGGTATTGAAAAGCACTAGGAGGAACAACTTGTATTACTATAATGGTAATACGGTTATTGGATCAGCTGCTATGGTTTCTGATAATGATGCAGATTCAGAGATCACGAGACTATGGCATATGCGTTTGGGACATGCAGGTGAGAAAACCTTATTCAGTTTGGTAAAGCGAGGCTTATTGAAAGGTGCAAAGACCTGCACTGGATTTTTGTGAGCATTGTGTTCTGGGAAAGCTGAAGAGAGTGAAATTTGGCACCGCTATTCATAATACTAAGGGTATTCTTGATTATGTTCACTCAGATGTGTGGGGACCTACTAAAACCGCATCTATGGGAGGTAGGCACTACTTTGTTACTTTTGTTGATGACTTTTCCAGAAGAACTTGGGTGTACTGTTTGAAATCAAAAGATGATGTACTTGGTGTTTTCCTTAAATGAAAAAAGATGATTGAGACACAAACTGGCAAGAAAATCAAGCAGCTCAGAACAGACAATGGTGGTGAGTATTGCAGTGATCAGTTTTTGAAATTGTGTCGTGATGAGGGTATTGTACGTCATTTTACTATTAGAGGTACACCGCAGCAGAATGGGGTGGCAGAACGCATGAACCGGACATTGCTGGAGAAAGTTTGATGTATGTTGTCCAATGCTGGGTTAGGCAAAGAATTTTGGGCTGAGACTGTGACTTATGCGTGTCATCTCATTAATCGTCTACCTTCAGCTACTATTTGTGATAGAACTTCATTAGAGGTATGGTCTTGACAACCTGTTTCTGATTATGATTCTTAATATGTTTTTGGTTCTCCTGCATATTATCATGTGAAAGAATCTAAACTGGATCCTAGAGCCAAGAAAGCGATTTTCTTGGGATTTTCTTCTGGAGTAAAAGGATATCGTCTATGGTGTCCTAGTTCGAGGAAGATTGTATCCAGCTGAGATGTGACATTTGATGAGTCTTCAATGTTGAAGAAATCAGAAAACCAGACAAAGGTGAATGGTACTCCACAGCAGGTGGAGCATACTCAGCAGCAGGTGGAGTTTGAAACGACGATATTGAACCCAGTTAGATCTGTTGAGACAGATGATGGTACTCCTGTGACAGAGGAGGATTTGGAAGATGATAGAGAAGGTTCTACTCAGGAACCTCAACAGTAACAAGAATCTATTGCAGTTAATAGGCCAAGACGTGAGATTCGCAGACCTGCTCGATTTGCTGATATGGTGGCCTATGCACCTCCAATTATAGATGCTGATGTTCCTTCCACTTATAGAGAGGCAGTCAGATGTTCTGAAGTTGATCAGTGGAAGACAGCTATGAACGAAGAGATGCAGTCTCTTCAGAAGAATGAAACTTGGGAGCTAGCTCAACTACCGAAGGGTAAAAAGACAATTGGGTGCAAATGGGTATATGCAAAGAAAGATGGATTTCCTGACAAGAATGACGTCCGCTACAAGGCAAGGTTGGTAGCTAAAGGCTACGGTCAAAGGTAAGGAATTGACTACAATGAGGTATTTTCTTCAGTTGTGAAACATTCTTCCATTAGAATTTTGTTGGCCTTGGTAGCTCAGATGAATATAGAACTAGTTCAATTGGATGTAAAAACTGCATTTTTACATGGTAACTTGGAAGAGGAAATCTATATGACTCAGCCAGAGGGATTCAAAGTTACTGGTAAGGAAAATTTGGTTTGCAAACTGAAAAGATCGCTTTATAGTTTGAGGCAATCTCCCAGACAGTGATATAAGCGATTTGATCAGTTTATGATGGGTCAGAGGTACACAAGAAGCAAATTTGATAATTGTGTGTATTTTCGGAGGCTACATGATGGTTCTTTCATTTATCTACTCTTGTATGTTGATGATATGTTGATAGCTTCGACGAATGTCAAAGAAATTACAAAGTTGAAGAATCAATTGAATCGAGAGTTTGAGATGAAAGATTTGGGTGAAGCTAAGAAGATTCTAGGCATGGAGATTAGCAGAGATAGAGGAAGAAGCAAGATTTGTTTGACTCAGAAACAGTATCTGAAGAAGGTATTACAGCGGTTTGGCATTACAGAGCAGTCAAAACCTATAAGTACCCCACTTGCTCCTCATATGAAGCTGAGTGCATCTTTATCTCCTAGTACAGATGAGGAACGAAAATATATGTCTCGAGTTCCATATGCTAATGCAGTTGGTAGCCTGATGTATGCAATGGTGTGTACGAGACCTGACATTTCACATGCAGTTGGAGTTGTGAGCAGGTATATACATGATCCTGGTAAAGGACATTGGCAAGCAGTGAAATGGATTCTACGGTATTTGTTGAGAACCGTAGATGTTGGCTTAGTCTTTGAGAGGGATGATACATATGGTCAGTATGTTATTGGTTATGTTGATTCAGATTATGCTGGTGATTTGGATAAACGTCGGTCGACAACCAGTTATGTGTTTACTCTTGCAAGAGCACCAGTGAGTTGGAAGTCTACTTTACAGTCTACAGTAGCTTTGTCTACTATAGAGGCAGAGTATATGGCATTGACAGAGGCTGTGAAGGAAGCTATTTGGTTACAGGGATTACTGGATGAATTGGGACTTGGACAAAAGAAGATCGCTCTTTATTCTGACAGTCAGAGTGCTATCCACTTAGCAAAGAATCCAGTGTTCCATGTTCGTACGAAGCATATTGATGTTCGGTATCATTTTGTGCGGGAGATTATTGATGAAGGGAGAATCTTACTTCAGAAGATTGAGACTGCCGAGAATCCCGCAGATATGTTGACTAAGGTTGTGACAGTGATCAAGTTCAGTCATTGTTTGGACTTGATCAATATTGTGCGAGTTTGACCGCGCCAGTGGGCGCATTTGGAGGCGTTGTTGCTGTGGTAGAGAATATGGGAAAAAGAAAAGTCTTGTGGTGGATTGACATATTCGCCAAGGTGGAGATGTTTTTTTCTTTGTTTGGCTCATATGCAAGGATCCCACATCGGTAAGGAGAAAAACATGGGTCTCATGTGGCCCTTATAAAAGAAGCCATGTGAGAGAGTTTTATGTGTCCCAAGTGAAATATCCTTCACCCCTCTATATTTGTAAGGTCTAACATGTAAGACCTCATAGTTTAAGGGCCTTTCAGTAAGGACCTTAAAGTTTGTAATATTTGTTTTTCTCCCTTTGATTTTGGGTATTTGTAGTATTGCCCAATTGTTTGGATAATTACAGTTTGGTCTAACTATTCGGGTAATTGCAGTTTGACCCAATAGTCGTGGAATTTGTATTATGACCCAAAAGTTTGTAATTCTCTTTGAAGATAGTGGAAAGTTTCTTCAGCGGCGCCCGAGGACGTAGGTATTTATACCGAACCTCGTTAAATCTTGGTGTTCTTTCTATTTCTGCATTGTGGTTGATTGGTTGCCTCTTTAGTTGCTATTATATTCAATTATCTAGCATAGTTTGTGGTTGTGCATTTGGGTTGTTCAGTTGGTTATCGCTTCCGCTGTGTATAACAGCTTGAACCGCCTCAATTATGTGTAAGTTACCACAACTTTTCTCTATATTATGCATGGAAAATGTTATTCAGACGAGCCGTTGAATTCCCCGAGCAACTTGAACTTTTTTCTATTTTGTAGCTACTGGAGCCCATCTCCATTCTCTAACTGATATCTGTTTACAGGGACATGAGCGACAATAGTTTTGAAGCATCGAGCATCCCACCAGGGTTTTCGAGCTGGAATCTTTGACATCTTTGTAATCTCTGTGTGTGTGTCACGTACGCACTGAACATTAATAATTAGACCAGCAAGCACTATGACATCCACAACTAAACCCATCAATCAAGCTCAAAATATTTGACACATCTTTGCATCTTCCCGTTTATCATTGTACCTGAGACATATCTTCTCTTAAAGGAGCAGCACTACTTTAATATTTACTAGCCATCTTATGACTGTCTTCAATATTAGAAATTTTATAATCTGTTACGTAATTTTAAGCATAATGCACCTCAGAACCACTTGACCATAACTTATCAGCATTCTCATGAAATTCTCTTCTAGATAGTTGACCAATTTAACAATATCCTCAATTGTACATATCTCATGGCCATCGATCTGCCCAAAAATTTCTCCTTTTTACTTCCTTTTCGTTCTCAATTAATTTCAGGGCATTTCTTAAAAATAACATGGGAATTTTCATCTTTTATTTTATATGTATTAAGAAGAACTAAGGACTTCCAATACCGTAGGAACTCTCGTTCTTTTATATGTATTAAGTTACAAATTAAGCGTTTTATGCTTGCGTTAGAAACATGGGAATCATTCTCCAAGCAATCATTATACAAAATATAAGTAGCTTTCTATTGCTTACCTTGACTATGATGGTTTTACCTTGCACTAGGTGGCAGAATCATGGAAAACATGCAACTTCAAGGATCGACACCTGCCGAACTCTTTAGTCTTCCTCGGTTACAGTCAGTGAGGATGAAATTTTTCTCAAACAGCACAGCACTCAATTCAATGAATGTGAAACAAACTTGAAATGTCTTATAGTTTAACACGGCCAAATCTAATAGGATGGCATAATAACATGACAAGCTGACCAATTTTATTTATTTCTGTAGTATACTGAAGAACAACAAACTTAATGGCACCTTGGATACTAGCACTAACTATGGAAGCGAACTGCAACTCATTGATTTGCAGAACAACTCAATCAATTCTGTACAAGAAAGAGGATATGATGAAAAATTAAAGTCATTACAAATCTTCAATTTGCATCTATTTTGACCAGTTTTTCAACTTCTAATTCCTCAAGAGTTGCGTATGACCTTTCTTCAGACTTGGGAATAATCCAATTTGTCAGAATTCAAATCAAGGCTATTGCTCCCAACAGCCAGATTCTGTCACCCCACCACCACGAAGCAATTATCTGCCTTGCAGCTGTGGTCAAATTACAAGACCCAACTGTAGCTGTTCATATCCAATGACTGGAGTCCTAAACTTCATATCTTTTACCTTCTCAAGTTGGGAGAAGGCAATTTACAGTGATTTTTTCGCAACAAATTTCATGGAAGCTTTCAAATGAGCTGGACTTCCTATAGATTTCATGTCAGTGAGCATTCAGATCCCATATGCAAATAGTTACCTGGAAGTCAAGGTGGAAGTCTTTCCAACTAGTCAATCTCGTCTTAGCAGAACAACATAGTCCATGATTACCTCTCAGCCTAACAACATAAGTTTTGTCAACCTCGTACTCTATTATGGAGCCTTCTATTACGTTCCTCTGGAAAATCCAAACGTCTCGGGTAAGAACTAAAATTATGATTGCTTTTTGTGCCTAAAACTAGTAGGAACTGAACCAAATTAGCAATAAAACCTCAACTTTGCGGAAGCATTCCCCTAGATACACAAGAGAAGCTTTCAAGTTCCAATGAATTTAGGAACTTAAATTTTCAACGTAGCCTTGAATCCATCATAATGCAATCCATCTCTTTCTCATTCTTTTCCCTGCTCAAAATATTATACAGAGAACAAGTCAGCAAATACTGGACTCAAATCATTGGAGCAGCAGTTGGTGGATATGTACTTCTGGTACTGTTACTCATTTCTGGAGGGTGTGCTTTCCGTCTAAGGAAGAGAACTAAAAGGGCTACTAAAAGAGCTATTCAACTAACCAATCCATTTTGTAATGTAAAACCATGAATAATCCAACCGCATCATACATAATTATTTTGCCATTACTTAAAAGTCTTGTGTGATACACTTGCAGCACCCTGGAAACCAGGAAGCACAAGCTCTAGCCGTCCTCAAATCAGTGGAGTTAGATGTTTCACCGTTTTGAAGAGATTAAGAAATGCACTAACAACTTTTCATACACCAATATTCTAGGATTTGGAGGTTATGGACCGGTTCGTTTCTTTGATTTTTCTTTCCTCAAAGATTGATTACGAATCGTATGAATAACATTCCAATTCTCATAAATAAAAGTTCATTGAAGGCATTAGTAATTTATCTTTTGAAATAGTGACTTTGACAATGTTCATAGGTCTATCAAGGAAAGCTTGGAAACGGATTATTAGTGGCCATAAAAAGAGCTAAACAGGGATCTTTGCAGGGTAGTTTTGAGTTTAAAAGTGAAATTGAGCTCCTATCAAGGGTTCACCATAGAAATGTCGTCAAACTTTTGGGTTTCTGTTATGACCTAGGTGAGAATATGTTGGTCTATGAATATACTCCCAATGGTACACTAAAGGAGAGTCTTTCAGGTACTTAAGAATTCTACTTGTATCTTCTTTTTTTGTTGGTTCTAAGATACTTTCATGCTTGCTTGTACCTATTATACTTACTTCATCAGATACCAAATGGAAATTATTCATTCTTATTACTAGTCATCACTAGCTATTACATGAAACTCTTATTGCTATCTACAGAAGATTTTAAGACCAAAAAATTGTCAAACCATCATTAATCCCAAAAAAAAAAAAAAACAACCTTAAGCCTACAGATAGGTAGTTTTCAGGATCTCAAACACAACCTCTCAATCAAATAAGCATGCAACCTACAAAAGAAACTATTAAATGTGAATGGAATGTTGTAAAAAATGTTGAAACAAAATAGAGTGAACTGTAATATCCTAAATTTTGTAGTGTACATTTTATCGTGTTTGTGGCTACATGTGTATTAATATGTATTAATGTATAGGTGATGTATTTAAATTGTAGTGTAATAAATGAGAGAATTGAGCTTAATTAATTTACAGCATTTTTAATGTAGATGCTGTAAAAGAAAATTAGCCAACATCATATCCCCAATAATTAGCATGTGACTAACAAAGTGTTGTGCATAGTAGAATAGAAATAATTTAACAGCGTTTTTTAATTGCTGTGAATTTGTTTGAAGTTTACAACAGTAAATGCTACGTTTTGGTTTAAAAAAATTAAATAAAATTTTTTTTTATTTTCCGCGCGCAGGCTGCCTAAAAATTGGGCGGCAATCCAATTGCATGCTATTGTGCAGCGTTGATTAGTTGTCGTGAATTTTTTTGTTAAGTATGCAGCTTCAAACGCTCCGTTTTGGCTAGGAAATAAATTAAAAAAAATTATTTCATCGCATTTCTTTTTGGCGGGTTTTGCCTAAAAAAATTACCGGCAATACTCTTTCCTTTCACTGATTTCAGCCCTAATCCCTCTCAATCCCTCTCAATCCCTCTCAATCCTTCCACCGTTTATCCCTCTCAATCACTCTCAGTCACAAAATTGGGGAAGTCAAGACTCTGTAATCGACTCACTCATGCCAACATCCTCACTCATGCCACTCCACCATCTCTAACCTCCTCACTTGTGTGTAATCGACTGGTCAAGACTCTGTAATCGGCTGGTTTGCATTTTCAATTTCGTTGCATTTCGTTGCCGCTCAAAAGAACTCCATTGTAGCTCATTTTCACTTGCGTGGCTTGTCTCTATTTCACAGGTCAAGTCTTCTTCATTCTCTAGTTGGTGCCTCTTCCATCATCGTATGTCCTCTATTTCTTTTAATTATTTATTTTTTTATTTTCAATATGAAATTTTCATTTTATTATTTTAGACTGTCCAGCAATGTAAATCTGTTTTTTGGTGTTTTTGTGTAAATATATGTGTTGAATCTCAGGCCCGTAGGGCATGGATGATATTGTTTGCTTGATTTTAATGACATACGAGCTGATGCAAACGCACATATTACTTAACTTAATTTGTTGGCTTTGATTTCTCTATTGACTATTTCTCTAGATAATCTTAGAAGTGATAATTCTACAGTCAAAACTAAACTGTTCAAACCATGACAAGTCTAACTGCAATCAAAAGCTGAGACATAAACTAGCCTCAGGTACAAAAATCTGAGAAGACAAAAATTAGCCCATACATGCCTTCCCAATTAAGATGGATATGCAGAACAAAGAATAACCTTTTGAAACTTGACAATAATATAAGCCCACAGAGCACCAATGTCAAGAGCATCCACTATGTTTAAATTGCAGAAAACTTCTTATATCCTAGTTTGTGTTTACCCAAGGCAATCTTCTGGGCTTTGTTAATCAGACTTTCAATATCAAATGATTCAAAAACAAGATATAGATATTCCAAGCACATTCCAACTTTGATGTGTGTTGTGTGTATTTATGGAATAAGCAAAGAGTTAGCTTTTCTTTCTTTGGCTGTTGTTTTCACTTGCCACCCTGTTTGTTTTAATTGTTTTGTGCACCTTGTTGGCATCATTGTATATATAAAAAGCTTCTTTGATCATTGTCTTCTTTCGTTATTCTTCTCCAGTTCATACTACTGTTCCGTTCCTTTCTAACAATAAACTCTGTTGAGTCTGGTCTGGTCTGGTCTGGTCTGGTCTGGTCTGGTCTTCGCATTGTTTTGGTTAGTGTTGGGGAAGGAAGTAATAGAAAGTGAGAATACTCATGAAGGGGCTAGTAAATACGTTGGTTAATAATTAATTGTCTCGATTAATTTCTTCGTAGTTAGGTGACAGATTTTCATCGTCTGTGTATGTGTGTGTGTTTGTCTTTTAGATTAACTTAACTTTAAGTTAATGCCATCATTTTGTTGATGCCATCATTTCTGGCATCAACAAAATGATGGCACATAAATTCCCTTTCTCAAGTGCTAAATTTCATAGATCAAATCCTCTAATCAATGGTCACATAAATTAGGATCAATGAACTTAAAGAAACATAAATGAACTCAAGGGAGAATTATTTAATCAATAATGAAACCGTCAAGGCATAAAGTAAATGTTAGGCTACATGAATCCTCTCGATTAAGAAAATTATTCCGTGATTGAGCTCTCAACATCCACAAAATTAGACGAATTCAACATCATTCAAAATTACAAGAACAAAGGAAGAGATTGAGGATTCTCACTCAAGCTTAGAGACTTGAAAGCTATTTGAATTCATCTTCTGGAAGGAATTAAATAGTGTTCTAATGACTGTTAGAATCAGATGGCTGTGCAAAGTGCATGTTCATGTCTTTTGCCACCAAAAATTGGTGTCTTAGCTGATGTGTATTTATCCTTGTCTGCATCTTAGTGAGAGCAGCTTGCTAACACCTAAGTTTTTTTATTATATCTTATGGTCAAAGCTGTATATATTTTTGAAACAGTGATATGAAAGTTTTAACAATAAATAAATAAAAAATAATGGATCCTTCTCAGCCTGTAAATTATTTGTTCTGTATGTTAGGGTTATTTGGTTGGAAAGAAATGACATTTTTTGGGATGGAGATATCGTGAGATAGAGTGCCCTTTTTTATTTTTTTTACTTTATTCAGGGATTTGGTTTTCAATGAGTTCAGAGCTATTCCACTTTGTCCATCCAATTTAGTTGGGAAGCTGCTGTTTCCTAATTTGGGTGTTTTTCTGTGGCTTTTTTCTTGTTTCTTTGTACTTCACTTTGACTTTGGTGGGTCACTTGTCACCTTCTTTTATATTTTATATTAAATTCTCTGTTTATTGTAGAAGAAAATTCCTTCGAAGCCATGTAAATGCAGTGATGCATCTGTGCATCTGTCATTGGAATTGTTCAACGTAGATGTATCCTTTATTACTACTGTGAATGTGTATAAACTAGTTACCTTAGTAACAGTGCTCATGCCTGTGGAGAAACATCTTGAAACTAAGAATTTTTTATTGTTGCCACCCTGAAAATTCAGCAGAATTTTAGATAGAGTAAGTGAAGAATCATGTTTTGAAACTGAACATGTCTCTTGGAAGAAATCTAAGATTAAAATAAACAAAGTTATCATTGTTAAATTTCATTTGAATTCAGAATAGGACCTCTGTTTTATCAATTTCCTATTTTTGGTTCATCTACAGATTGAACTTCAATCTGAAGCATTGGGCTTGTATCTCTTGTCAGGTGAGAGTCAATGCTTTACTATGCTTGGGAGATCTGGTTCACATACTTGATAAACACTCTATTCTAGACATAATGCAAACAATTCAACGTTGTACAGTTGTTGACCGTTCTGCGCCTACCCTTATGTGTACTCTCGGGGTTGCAAACTCAATTCTCAAGCAAGTAAGAAATAGTTGATCCATTTTAGCTTTCTGCTATGGTTGGTATATTGGTTATGTGAAATTACAGCTCATTGAAAGATTGAATAAACATTGAAAAATTAAATGTATCTATATAGAATAAACATTGAAAGATTTTATTGTAAGTTACATTATGCCAGCTTTATAATTTCTTAGGATCATAGGATTTATATTATCACTATAGAGCTTTGTTTTTTTTTTATAATTATCATTTACTGTGTTTATCTCTTTCGGGTGTCATTAAGTTTCATTCTTACACTTTATTTCATATTTCAGCTTGACTAGGCTTTGATTGTTGACTGTTGACCAAGATTTAGCTAACCAGCTTGACAGGTATGAAGCTTTAAGGACTTTCTCTAAAATTTCATTGATCAATGGCAATATCATAAATCATCGGCACATGAAAATTACTTTGCTCCACCTGTTGAACCTGTATCTGCTGTTGCCTTTTTTTTGTTTTTTGTTGCTCTTACTGTAGTTATTGGTGCTTTAGTTGTTGTTCTTGTTGTTGTCTATCAAAGATTAATTGTTATTCTCTATGGTTCCTGATTTCAAATTACAAAACAATTGCAACTGTTGAATGTTCGTCCATTTGGAATATTTGAGTTAATAATAGGTAAATTTTGAACTAGACCATAAGACAAGAAGTTCAGAACTTCCATCTAAAACACAATAACAATAGTAACAATAGCCAACAATATAGTTAAAAATTTAATTTTTCCATCAAATTTGTAATGGCAGGTTGAGTTTAAAATTAAGACCAAAAGTAAAATATTAGATGTGTTTGGTTGTTGTCACATCAAATGTCTAAACAACCTGTCCTAATTTGTAATATGACTAATTATTTTCTTATTGGATTGTAAAAGGTGGAAAAGACCAATGGTGGTGGTTGTGGCTCAAATAGCTTGGATAATGCTCAATGTAAATCGCTGGATTGGATGGGAACCGATGCTATAGTGGGAGAAGGAAAAATTGCATCAACAGATCCATATTCACAGGTACATCATGTGTTTCTTGGACCAGACTGTTGAAAAATTTGGGTGACAGTGGCACAAGCGGAGAATACACCTTTATATCGTCCTACAACTGAATTTCATGTCCTTAGTGATGCAGTAGGAAGCACCATTGCTTGGCCAAAGAATTATGTTAAGTTAGACTAGCTAGTTGGTGCTTAGTTAATGGTTAAATGCTATAGGTTATGGTATTTTGTTGTCATATTGAGTTGAATTGAGATGATATTTTTATGTGTACTTGATATTAAACCAAGATGTTTATTATTATGACATAAGATATTTCAAAAGTTTTGTTTTTGCTTATGAAATATTTGCAATTGATTGATTATCAGTATTGGATTAAACTTAATAATTGAATTGCAGTTAGAGTGTGTTATTAATATTTGAATGAAATGAGTGGCATTTTCATTTAATTGTATTTAAAAAAAACCACACATTGTTTACAGCGTTTTATAAATGTTGTTAATATCTCATTACAACGTTTTTAATAGGCTGCAAAAGTCCTCTATAACGATTATTAAGTGCTGTGAACAACATAGACAAATTCTCTAGCAAACATGCACAGTGTTCTTAAAGAGCTATGAAGTTACTTTTACAGCGTTTATTAAATGTTGTAATATGATATTTACAGCGTTTTATAAACGTTGTATAGTACACAATTACAGCATTTGTATATAGCAGTTGTAAAATGTTGTAATTGAGTGCAGTGCTTTTACAGCTCTGTCGATAACAACACGTGGTAAAATGCTGTGATAGATGTTTTACAGCGTTTTCTAAATGTTGTAAAAGGTCCAATTTCTACTAGTGAGAGTTCTAGAATTCTTTTATTTTTCCTCCTTGCTTACACGTTTCCAGCTCTTCACTCTCTCAAAATTTTTCACACAAATCATCAAGGACTCAAGGGAAGAAAGGGAGAACAAGAAAAGAGAAGGTAAGAACCAATTCTCTCATTAGAATTCGTTGTACTATTGCCTATTTAATTTAAAGAAATTCCTTGTGTTGTGATGTAAGTATGAGAATTGTTATTTTGTATGCTGGAAATTGTGTGGAAATGTGAATTTGAATGAGATTTGAAGGTATCTAAGTTGGTGGATGAGGATACAAAGCTAGAAATTAGAGATTAATTTAAATTTTGCAGTATTTTTACATTGAACAGTGCCTATTTCGAAAATTATGGAAAATTAGAAAAATGTTTTTTGGTTCTGAAAATTTTACTGATGAAAATAGATATGTCCAGGAGTGTAAAAGAATTGGAATCACTCAAAAATTCAAAGTATGTGAATTGTAGTGAATTTTTGAACTTATGGCCCGAATTTCACACTTCCCCTGTTTTAAAACAAAGAAGGGAAAACAAATTTGGTTGGAGATCCAAATTTTTATAAAATTATCTGATTTTATTTTATATGTTATAAATAAGACTGTAAATGTTTACTAAGATTGAAGCTCTGTATGAATTGTTAATAATTTTTAAAATTGGGTTGATAAAAAACTAGAACTTTAGTTTAAAAAATAGGGCAGTTAGAAATAATTAGGTTTGAATGACTTAAACCCCTTGTTAAGCCACGATTTTTGGTATGGAGCTATTTATATGTGTTATGTACCAGCCTGAAAAATTTTGTAGTTATTTGAGTAGTATTGGAATTCCTATAAATTTTTAAGACTCTACTGCTCAATGAAATCAATGCATTGACGGAATCGCTGAGTTAATGAATTGAGTTATTTTGAGTGAGCATATGACTTTATTTGACTCTAAAAATTTTAAGAAGACACGTTATATGAGTGTAAAAGTTGTATATGCATTTGTGTAGATTTTGGAATAGAAAATTGTTTGTTATAAATTGTTGGATGGAGTATGTATAGAAATAGAGCCAAAAAGGGGAATTACTTCACTAATATGTATGGTGACCCTTAAAATAATTTTGTGTTGTTTTTAGGTTAAACATAAGCATTGACAATGGAGCTGTATAAGGTAAGTATGCTAACCATTTTGAGGCCACAATGAATTGTGTTCTACTGTATGCTATATTATGTAATGTGATATTGTTAAATGTTAGCACTATAGTATTTAAACTGTGATTGTATTAGAAGCCTAATATAGAGCTTCTCGTATTTGACTGAATGTGAATTTTAATATGTGATTGGCATGCCAAACTTAGGATACTTAGCTCTCATAGCTTGAGAGGAAGTCTGGACCATGTGTTTCTCTATACGGAATTTGGTAGCATGGATCCAGTATCGCCCAGATTGTCAGACTAGCCTTGAGCTATTTCAAGTGTAGGCAACTACGTGTATCTATACTATTCCATGTGGCAGGATAGAGTCTAATAGGACTATATGATTGTTACCTCCCGGTGATGTCGGATTCGTGCAATGTGAGAATGTGAGAATGCTTACTGCGATGATGCCTTGTCTACGAATGTCGCAAATAGGTGGCTTTGTAATATTGGCCCATATGTGTGATATGACTGTGATATGAAAAGTCTTACCTTGATTAGATAGCATTATTTTCCAAGTAACTGTGACTGATATCGTGGAAGCTTCCTAATTTTGTGATATGGACATGATATGTGTCATTAGTATAGTACTGAATATTATATGTGAGTCCTTATTGTGCATTGAAATGAAATGTGTATATGTATACGGATATCCATATGAATAATGTAGCTAGCTTGAGGAAACTCATGTATGAATGATTTATGTATTTATGAATGTACATGAGGATGTGATGAATTGAGAAAGTGAATTCGAAGTGAACGTACTTATGTGATAATGGATGAGAATGTGTAATGGCCTTAGACAAAAAATTATGGAAATAAAAGAAATGTGATTGACAAGTGGGAAAATGGCCTAAGAATTTGGCCAATTATACAGATTCACTGGCGCACAAGCGCAACCCCTACAAAAGGGATTTCTGTTGTGTAACTTCTTCAACAAGTTATTTAAGGCTTGAGTAATAAGAAGTGAACAGTGTCTATGAATAGTATCTATTCTATAACTAATTTGTACTGTTAGTAAACACTGTATCACATCCATTAAGCTTAGTTACGGAGTTTTACTCATTAAATTTATTGTGTGCCTGAGGTGATCAATAGACTGGGAGCTAGATGGAGGACTTTTGGCAGTACTGATGGAGTTCTCTTGACAACCACGGACCACTGCCGTATATTAACGTGACCATATTGTAGAAGCCCTTTTGATTTTGAATGTACATATATATAGTGAAATGTTGTGGTTGTGACTAGAAACTCTGGATTAGTGTATTTAATGAGATTTTTGAAAGAAATATCAGAGTTCATATACAAATGAATGTTAAGTGTTACACTCTGAATGCAATGTGTATATGGTGTGATATGAACACGGTGCTATAATCAAGCTTAATTAGCCCATTCCATCTGAACACACGTTAAATTAATCTGAATGAAGTTTGGTTGAAAGGTTAAAAGCAGTTTGCTCATTCTTCAAACTTGGTGTCCTTACAAATTGAAGCTACATCAAATAAAGAGTGTTCTTATTGGAACAAAATTGTAACCCAGTTTTTCACCTCTACTTTAACAATGCAGGGAAATCAGGAATCAAGTTAAATTGGATGTGGAGATTGAGAGTAGCCCTTGATTCAGCTAGAGGTCTGGCATATCTGCATGAGCTTGCAAACCCATCAATCATACACCAGGATGTCAAATCAAATAACATCTTGCTGGATGATTAGTTAATTGCAAAAGTTGCTGATTTTGGTTTATCCAAGACTTTGGATGACACAAGAAAGGATCACATCACCACTGGAGTCAAAAGAGCCCTGGTAAGCATAGCATCCCCAAAAGCTTACTCTAACAAAATTGAATTTTAATTTGCTACCTTTTTTTGGAGAATATATAACAAATGAATGTTATCTAAACTAGTCAATGATCCTGTAGTCTGCTATACCAGAAGGGTAGATGCCAGTTAATCTAAGAGCCAGTTATAACCAACATGTAGGATGCCCAGATTGTTTTTAAAATTTAAATAACAACGATATACATAAGCATCTTTTTTATGACTTAAAAATGTTAAGAGTCTGACCATGTGAGCTAGATTATTTGAGTTCATTAAAATGTATAGTCACTACAAGAAAAATGATCATATTTGGCGGTCTTTGACTGCAAATATGTATATATTTGGCGGTTTTAAAAGCGTCACCAATGGCACCGCCAAATATAGTCAAATTTGACTATATTTGGCGGTCGGTTAAAGTGCCAAATATACTTCTGACTATACTTGGCGGTCAAAGACCACCAAGTATAATGGGTCTAAAAATTTAAAAAAATATACTTGACAGTTTTTAACCGCCAAGTATTTAAAAAAATTAATATATATAATAAGTATTTTAAAAAATTTAAGAAATTCATAATCTGTATCATTGGTCACATTAAACAAATTTCTCATAAAACTCTTAAGTTCCCAATGAAAGTAAAAGAAGATAATAATTTTGGAATGTTAAATAAACTTTTTTTGTAAGCAATTAGCAACACAATATTTGCCATTATGACAAATCAGGTATTGCAACTAGTGGTAAAGATAATTTGCAATTCAGAGGTAACCAGATTAAAAACATGAATAAGTACATGAGATTTCATACCTAATTCCATTAGAGGGAAACTCTTATGCAAACATAAATGAGTAAGGAAATGATAAATAAATCATTACTATCACATAAATTTCCTAGAGAATCTAAGCTAAAAAAACAGTGATTATTCACAACAAACTTCAGTAACTTGTAGTTTTTTGACTCACAGATAGCCACATGATATATGCTTGAGAAGAAAATTATTTCACTGGTCCATGATCTACAGGAGAACATTAAAGTGAATCATCAACTCATTGAGACATAAAACAAGATAGGAGAACATTAAAGTGAATCATCAACTCATTGAGACATAAAACAAGATAGGAGAACATTAAAGTGAATCATCAAGCTGAGCATTCACTGCAGCAAATTTTTCATAGTGGGAAACACCAAAATTTCTAGCACCATTCTTGGCAATAAAACATTGCATGTGGACGTGAAGTAAGAAGCATTTCTATCCATATTAAAATTAAAAAGACTAATTCTGAAGTGCATGATTTTAAGAACTCAGAAGTAAGAAGCATTTCTGTCCATATTAAAATTCATGCATGAATTTTTATATATGTGACAACTTAACATCCTCCAGTTCATAAACTCAAAAAAAAAAAAAGACAAGACATCAGATGAATTCAAAGAATAATGCAAGATCTCTGACTAACAAACTAATCAGGTAAATAATTTGTTCTTCAATTTTGTAGGAGGTGTGGGACACTGAAAACAAGATCAAGATCAAGCTCTATGATGTACCAACAATATAATTTCATTGCTTTGAAACAAATGGTGTTAACAAAAAAAATTACTTTGAAAGTTCTCAAGGTGGTACCAGCACATCTATTCATCTGCGTTCAATTTTGCCCTAACAAGTTCAATTTCATTGCCTGGAAAATAGTTGCAAAATTGTCAAATTATGCGCAAGTATTATATGCAGAAAAATTCAACAATTGAGTTTCTTACCACGAAGCTTTTTTTCCAATTCCACTTCATAGCACTGTATCTGATGGATCTGCTTAATCACAGGAAACACAGCAGACAATAGGCTGTACAGATATTGCAACTTGTCGAGGACAGGTATTTCCCCTATCCTTACCTGCAACTTAGTCAAAAACATATTAATCAAGCATTTGACACTAACGAACGAACAAAATCGTTTAGAATCGTCAACTCAGTCAAAAATGCAAACGAACAGAATCATCGTATTCTAGTTGCCTTTAAAATCAATCATTTGACACTTCATCCCACACCATACATTGAATACACAGAAAAAGTCTTACTATTTTGACAAGTTGGACAGGTTACCACTACATTCTTACTTCCAAAATTATCCATATGATTATGGAAACAAACTAATTAGCAAAAGTTAACTACTGATGAACAATAAAATTGCAATGGCAATTAAGCCCCATCTGCAAATGTCCTCTTTGATGTGCTAATATAGAGAACTGCATAAAAGAAATGAAACACCCAATTATTGCCAGAACAAATGATTATTACTTGTAATTGTTAGCCCTAAGGCTACATGATAACTTTGATGATAACAATACACATTGATTAATTGTGATTTACTAACATGTTTATTTATGTGCAAGAGTAATATCATTGAAATAATTGTCAAATCAAGAAAAGGCTTATTAAAATGAAGTGTTGAAGCTAAGGAGAAGACTACATGTTAAAGGCACCAAAGTTTAAGAACAAGGTTTGATTCAAGGAATGTGACACATGAGCAATGTTTAATCAATTGGTCATATATTTCTATATAGATGCCAAATTACGTGATTCTTGAGCCTTTGGAAAGCTACTCAATTTATAACATTTCATATGTTTTAATGAAATTCAAATTTTAAGTGCAAGGTCGTCCAAATCATCATGCAAGTTGAAAGACAAATGGAAGCAGCTGACATGAGCACCGAATACTCCTTTGGATATATCTTGAGCTAGAAAAATCAAAATGACTTGATTCTTATGGAATTGGAAAGATGACTTAATTAAGAACATTTGATATGTTTTGAAAAAATTCAAATTTTAAATGGAAGGCTGATATAATTGACATGCAATTCGGTGGACTGACACAGAGAAGAAAAATCAACTCACATGAGCATCGAATGGTGTTTTGGCCATATCTTAAGATAGAGATATCCAAATTCTTTAAATCTTAATGTTTTGGAAAGCTTATTCAAATATGAAGATCTTTTATGTTTTGAAGAAATTCAAATTTCAAACGAAAGACTGACAGAATTATCATTCAAGTCGGTGGACTGACACATGGAGGAAAAATCAAGTCACATGAGTACCGAATGGTGTTTTGGCCATATCTTGAGCTACAGATATCCAAATGACTTGATTATTAATGCGTTGGAAAGCTTATTCAAATGTGCAGATCTTTTATGTTTTACAGATTTTTAAATTTCAAACTGAACATTGACAAAAATGACAGACAAGATTACGGTTTTTATGGTGGGCAGAAAATTTGGAGATGGTGTCTTCACTTGATTAAGTTCATCTCATTTGCCTATAAAAGGAGCCATTCTCCCATGCATTCAAGAAGTGCAAGAGAAGCTTTTTATCAAGCAAAAAGCAAGAGAAATATCAAGTCTATAGAGCTTTTATATTATTTATCTACTCTTTGAAGAGAGTTATACTTTTGTTGTAAAAATTATCTTTGTTCTTGTATTGTGGTGAGAGTGAGATCTTCTTGTAAAGGCTAAAAGATTCCTTGAGAGAACTCTTTCCTTGGTGAGGTTGTTCATCAAGAAGAACTCTTGGTGTGGTGTTATCAAGAAGTGAAAGAAAAAAAAGTCTTGGTGAAGTTTGTTCATCAAGCAAGTTGTAAAGTATTCTACAACTTAGTGGAAAGCTAACTTGTGGAGGGCTGGAGCCGTGGACAGTAGGCAAAGGTTTGCCGAACCACGTAAATTGAGTTTGCACTCTCTCTATCCCTATACTCTTTACATTTTACTTGCACTTGAGATTATTTATTATTGCTATTCTCTTGATTGCATCTTAGATAACTTCTATTTTCATCTTCTTCACTTCTATTCTCAAAAGAAAAAGTGAAATAATTTTTATCTTTCAAGAAAAGTTTTATAAATTCGTTTTGATAAATAAAACCCAATTCACCCCCCCTCTTGGGTTGTCATACCTGGGTCAACATGTGGTATCAGAGCAAGGTTGCTCATTTTTTTTAAATCTTAACCGATCTTGAGCTATGACAACTTTTAATTCAACGTCATATGTTGAAGGACTTTCTATATCTAGACCTCCATTTTTTTAATGGAAGTGATTGACTCTTATTGAAACTATAAAGAATGAGTATTTTCTTGAAATCTTTTGATTATATTTAATGGTCTATTGTTTTTTGGAAGGACCTTTTCGTTCCTAGCAAAATTGAAAATAGAGAAAACATGCTTAGAGAACCTAAAGAGTTTACTGAAGATGATAAAAAGAAATTGAGTTTGAATGCTAAAGCTATAAATTTGTTATATTGTGCTCTAGATAGAAATGAGTTTAATAGAATATCTCCTTGTTCTACTACACAAGAAATATAGCACACACTTGAAGTAACTCATGAAGGAACTAGTCAAGTTAAAGAATCTAAAATTAGTATGCTAGTTCATAGTTATGACTTTTTAAGATGAAATCGGATGAATCAATTTCTGAAATGTTTACTAGATTTACGGATATTATTAATAGTTTGAAATCTCTTTGTAAATCTTATTCTAATGTTGAAATGGTGAAAAAGATTCTTAGGTGTCTACCAAAATCTTGGGAGCCAAAGGTGACAGCAATTCAAGAAGTAAAGGACCTTACCAAACTATCATTAGAAGAACTTATGGGTTCTCTCATGACTCATGAAATCACCTTGAAGAAGAATGAAGAAGATTTCAAGAAAAGAAAAATATCGCTTTCAAATCTTCAACAAAAGAAGATGATGAGTCCGACGATGAAGGAGATGATGAAGATCTTGCATTCATCACAAGAAAGCTAAAAAGGATAATTAGAAGAAACCAGGATTCAAGAGAACGCTAGAAGGGAGTACAAAGGGCAAAGCTCAAAGCAAGATAGGAAAAATGATCAAGTCATTTGCTATGAGTGGCAAGAAACGGGACATGTAAAGATGGATTGTCCTGTACTTTCCACAAGTCCAAAACAAGAATCCAAAGCAATGCAAGCCCACAAAATTGGATGATAGTGAGCTAGCTCTACCTGAAGAAGAGATTGCGAAGTGGCAAACATGTGCTTCATGGCTTTAAGTGAAGATGAGGTAAGTATTCGAAACTATGATCCTAAACTTTCATATGATTAATTACTTGAAGCATTCCAAATTTACATGTGCAAGTTGATAAGCAAAATTCAAAAATTAATGCTTTCAAAAAGAAGTCAAAAATCATGTTATCTCAATTAGAAAAGGTGGTAGAAATAAATGAAGCTTTAGAAAATGAAAATGAAATTTTAAAGCAAAAAGATTTTGAAAGTTTGGAAAGTCAAATACATTTATTAAAAACTGAAAATGACATTTTAAAACAAAGGATTTTGATAAATTGGAGAAACAAAATGCTATTTTGAAAAAGGAAAATAATGACTTAAGAATATTGTTGATAGTTTTACAAAAAGCACAAAAAATTTGAATTCTATGTTACAAAACCAAAGGTGTGTTTTTGATAAAAGAGGTTTAGGATATAAAACTCATAAAAATCAAAAGTATTTTAAAAATTATTTTGCTCATGCATCTTTTAGGAATAATCCTAATCATTCATGTACTTATTGTGGAAGAAAAGGACACAATGTGCATTCTTGCTCCATTAAAAGAAATCCTAATTTGAAACAAATATGGGTTCCAAAAAGTATCATAACTAACCCCCAAGGACCCAAGAACTTTTGGGTACCAAAAAGTTACTCCTTGAATGTTGATTGTAGAGGCAAAGGAGTGGCAAACACAAGTGGTACTTAGATAGTGGATGCTCAAGGCATATGACATGCCTCCAAATTTTCAAGATTAATCATGAAGAAAGGAGGATATGTGACCTTCGGTGATAATGCCAAAGGAAGGGTAATCGGACATGGTGATATTGATGATGATATTGTTGAAGTAGAAAGGCAAATCAAGGAATCAAGGCTTGATGAAAAGAGTCAAGATGATTTACAACTTCAACAAGAAAAGCTTGAGAAAGTAAATGATTCTTCCCAAGAATTACCAAAGGAATTGAGGTATGCAAAAGCTCACCCTAAAGATCTCATTATTGGTGAACCATCACAAGGTATGAGAACTAGATCTTCTTTTAGAACTTTTGTAATCATTTTGCATTTGTCTCTCAATTTGAACCAAAAACTTTTAAAGAAGTGACGAAAGTTGGATTTTGGCTATGCAAGAAGAATTGAACCAATTTGAGAGAAATCAAGTTTGGGAATTAGTCCCTAGACCCAAAAATCATTCTATTATAGGCACTAAATGGATTTTTAGAAATAAAGTAGATGAAAATGGCACCATTATTAGAAACAAAGCTAGACTTGTTGCTCAAGGATACAATCAAGAAGAAGGTATTGATTATGAGGAAACTTTTGCACCGGTTGCTAGATTAGAATCCATTAGAATGTTGTGTGCATTTGCATGTTATAAAAATTTTACATTATACCAAATGGATGTCAAAAGTGCATTTTTAAATGGTTACATTATGGATGAAGTATATGTAGAGCAACCTCTTGGTTTTCAAAATCATGATTTTCCAAACCATGTTTTCAAACTCAAAAAGGCACTTTATGGCTTGAAACAAGCACCAAGAGCATGGTATGATAGATTGAGCAAATTTCTCATTGATAATGGTTTCGAAATGAAAAAAGTTGATACTACTCTTTTTGTTAAAACAAAAAATGATGATTTATTAATTGTTCAAATCTATGTTGATGATATTATATTTGGTGCTACTAATATTTCTATGTGTGAAGAATTTTCCAAGTGTATGCAACAAGAATTTGAAATGAGCTTAATGGGAGAATTAAATTTCTTCCTTGGACTTCAAATCAAGCAATCAATAGATGGGATCTTCATAAATCAAGCTAAATACACAAGAGATCTTCTCAAGAAGTTTGGCATGGATAATTCAAGGACATATAACACACCTATGGGTACATTAACCAAGCTTGACAAAGATGAGAAAGGAAAAGATGTTGAGGTAACAAAATATCGAGGTATGATTGGCTCTCTTTTGTATTTAACTGCTAGTAGACCCGATATTATGTTTAGTGTGTGTATGTGTGCTAGATTTCAATCTTGTCCAAAGGAATCTCACCTTAAGGCTGTCAAAAGGATATTTAGATATCTTCTTGGAACCATAAATCTAGGTCTTTGGTATCCTAAGTGTGATAATTTTGATCTAATTAGTTATTCTGATGCGGACTTTGCTGGAAGTCTTCTTGATAGAAAGAGCACTAGTGGCTCTTGCCATTTTCTAGGACATGCATTAGTATCATGGTTTAGTAGAAAACAAAATTCTGTTGCATTATCAACCGCGGAAGCCGAGTATATTGCAGTAGGAAGTTGTTGTGCACAATCTCTTTGGATGAAACAAATTTTAAAAGATTATGGTGTGGTATTTGATCATATTCCCATCAAATGTGATAATACAAGTGCCATTAACATTTCAAAAAATCCCATACAACACTCTAGGACTAAGCATATAGAGATTAGACATCATTTTATTAGAGATCATGTGCAAAAAGGTAATATTTCTTTAGAATTTGTTCCCACCGAAAAACAATTAGCTGATATATTTACTAAACCCCTTAGTCAAGATAGATTTTGCATAATTAGAAGAGAATTAGGCATGTTGGATATATCTTAATTTTTCTTTTATTTGATAATCTTTGAATGGTAACATATGTTAAGGGGGAGAATATATTTAGGGGGAGTAATTAATTTGATTACATCTTTTTGATGATAACAAAAGGGGGAGAAATGGTATGGTTGGATTGCTTGTATTTATAACAATTGCTCTTTGCTCTCTTTTTGTTTATTCTTGATTTCATTTTCATTCTTTATTTTAGATATTATTTGAAAGCAATCAATGGTTTGTCATCATCAAAAAGGGGGAGATTGTTAGCCCTAAGGCTACATGATAATTTTGATGATAACAATACACATTGATTAATTGAGATTTACTAACATGTTTATTTATGTGCAAGAGTAAGATCATTGAAATAATTTTAAAATCAAGAAGAGGCTTATTAAAATGAAGTGTTGAAGCTAAGGAGAAGACTACATGTTAAAGGCACCAAAGTTTAAGAACAAGGTTTGATTCAAGGAATGTGACACATGAGCAATGTTCAATCAATTGGTCATATATATCTCTACAAATATCCAAATGACGTGATTCTTGAGCCTTTGGAAAGCTTACTCAATTTATAACATTTCATATGTTTTAAAGAAATTCAAATTTTAAGTGTAAGATCGTCCAAATCATCATGCAAGTTGAAAGACAAATGGAAGCAGCTGACATGAGTACCGAATACTCTTTTGGATATATCTTGAGCTAGAAAAATCAAAATGACTTGATTCTTATGCCATTAGAAAGATGACTTAATGGGGGACATTTCATATTTTTTTAAGAAATTCAAATTTCAAATGGAAGGCTGATATAATTGACATGAAATTCGGTGGACTGACACAGAGAAGAAAAATCAACTCACATGAGCATCGAATGGTGTTTTGGCCATATCTTAAGATAGAGATATCCAAATTCTTTAAATCTTAATGTTTTGGAAAGCTTATTCAAATATGAAGATCTTTTATGTTTTGAAGAAATTCAAATTTCAAACGAAAGACTGACAGAATTATCATTCAAGTCGGTGGACTGACACATGGAGGAAAAATCAAGTCACATGAGTACCGAATGGTGTTTTGGCCATATCTTGAGCTACAGATATCCAAATGACTTGATTATTAATGCGTTGGAAAGCTTATTCAAATGTGCAGATCTTTTATGTTTTACAGATTTTTAAATTTCAAACTGAACATTGACAAAAATGGCAGACAAGATTACGGTTTTTATGGTGGGCAGAAAATTTGGAGATGGTGTCTTCACTTGATTAAGTTCATCTCATTTGCCTATAAAAGGAGCCATTCTCCCATGCATTCAACAAGTGCAAGAGAAGCATTTTATCAAGCAAAAAAGCCAAGAGAAATATCAAGTTTATAGAGCTTTTATATTCTTTATCTACTCTTTGAAGAGAGTTGTACTTTTGTTGTAAAAACTTTTCTTTGTTCTTATATTGTGTGAGAGTGAGATCTTCTTGTAAAGGATAAAAGATATCCTTGAGAGAACTCTTTCCTTGGTGAGGTTGTTCATCAAGAAGAACTCTTGGTGTGGTGTTATCAAGAGTTGAAGAAAAAAAGTCTTGGTGAAGTTGTTCATCAAGCAAGTTGTAAAGTATTCTACAACTTAGTGGAAAGCCTAGCTTGTGGAGGAGCTAGGAGCCCGTGGACGTAGGCAAGGTTTGCCGAACCACGTAAATTGAGTTTGCACTCTCTCTATCCCTATACTCTTTACATTTACTTGCACTTGAGATTATTTATTATTGCTATTCTCTTGATTGCATCTTAGATAACTTCTATTTTCATCTTCTTCACTTCTATTCTCAAAAGAAAAAGTGAAATAATTTTTATCTTTCAAGAAAAGTTTTATAAATTCGTTTTGATAAATAAAACCCAATTCACCCCCCCTCTTGGGTTGTCATACCTGGGTCAACAGTAATGACAAGAATATAATGCTATAACTAGTACCATTATATATTTCCTTGAATGAACGCATCACCATACTTATTTTTTAGCTGGCCATTCACGTATTCTGCTGTTTGCTCCATTGCAATATTCATGTATCCATCCAGACAAGCTAGAATACCTGCATGAAAAGACAAATCATCAAGAGGTAATATATACAATCCATAGTTATCAATCATATAGGCACACACCCTACACATGAACTGTCATATACATTCTCCAGATAATATACTTTGAACTAGTATCAATGTCATCCCCATACCCATTCTTCCACTCAAAACAAAAATGAAAATCAATTGATGCAGAAGTCAAAAAAGATTTATTCATATGAATCATAGAATAAAAGTTTTGAAATACATGGATATTCACTAAAAGATTAGTGCTCAGGGCATTGCACTGATAGAGATTCTATTTTCTAATATATTCTATGTATTTTATTTTATCCATAATCACTTCGATCCCCCGATTGGAAGCATTGATCAAGGTACTTGGAATCCGATGGATGACAACAGAAGCAATAATAATTTAAGTTTATCAAGAGCAAGGAAGAGTTTTTGTGCAAAGGAGAACCATGACAACACAACAGACAAAAGAACTTGGTAATTTTCCATAATTGTATGGTATACATCATTGGATGATAGTTCTTAGTATCTTTGCAAATTATTAAGTATCATGTGATTGTAGCAAACTGTTGCGATGCATACATGTTCCCAGCAGTACTTATTCTGACTTTCAAACCTCTCAACCTTACTTTTGAAATTGATCATAATTCCTAATAAAGTACCAATAAATTGAAAGAGAACTAATCAAATGATTTAAGTACAATGTCTCCAATAATTCCCCTACTGAAAAGAAAAAACTAAAACATCATATATTAATTTGACATAAAGGATTATATTTCTTAAATTCTGACCAGAAAGTTTATGCGTTACTCATATCAACAACTATTGCATTATGGACCTGTTCAGTCAAGGTCACCAATTTTTTATGTTTAAAGGCTGAAAAGAAATAGGAGAGCTTCTAAAGATACTAGTGGGGAGGAATATTCAAGATGAAGGCTAATAGAGTAATGAAAAAAGTTTCTTACCCATGAAAATAATTCAATAACAAAGAAAAAGAAAAAAACAGAGAATTGAGTCAAGCTTCAATTGGAATTCTATAAGCTAATGCTTTACAAAATCTTCCTTAAGTTCAAAAAATTAAGACCTTCTAAGCAAGTTAGATACTTTTTTCTAACTTTGTTCATTGATGCAATACGTTGAAGTATAACTCTAGATTAGAAATGAAAAAGCATCAAGCCAATGACTCAACCACAAGTTTACAGTTTTGTTTTTTGCAGCAGTACTGTAGCCCTCCAACTTTCTGAACCACGCGAATCCCAACACGGAATGTGAGAATGGTAATTATTTTCTCAAAACTGATAATATGAAATTATAAATTACAGACGGTGTCTTGAAACTACATCGCATTCCATGTCCAGAGAAATCATTCTCATAACATTTCAACAAGCCCTGTACCATAGCATAAGCCCTCAATTGACAAGCTAATCAACCCTGATTAAATATTCAAATTTTTAAGCCGCTAAAAGCAAGATCATCAGAAAAGCCAGAAGAGGTGAAATCCTAAGATTCAAACAAAAAAATGAGCAGGTAGAAAATACATAATTAAAGCTATAAGAATTGGAGAAAAGCCGGGAGGAGGAAAACAAAAATGTTAAAAGATTGACCTCTATAATCAACACCAGAATTCAGTTTTACAACAACTGGCCACCCATGGATTGATTTGAGGAAATCAGTAGGTGTTTTTGTAGTTGCTGACCCTTTCTCTCCTCCAGTACTTATCCTCTTTCTAGCAAATCCTAACTTCCTTTACCTTAAGAAGAGTAAAAAGCAAAATTAGCTTTTATTCTTTCCCAAAACGGAAACTTGAAGACATCATAGACCTAGAAACCCACAGCTTACGCATAATTTTCCCATCAAAAAAAGAAAAAGTTTTAAATTATCAACTACAGATATACTAAATCAAGAAATTAAAGACTAATATTTTACTAATGAATCAAGGAAGCTCTGGAACCTACAGATATACTATCTTACCTGCACTGGCCAGTGATAACATGGTCTCCTTCTTTCACACGGAAGCAAGGTGATACATGCGCTGGAATGTTTGAGTGTCTCTTCTTATACCTAAAAAACAACCAAAGAAACAGCATTATTATCTATAAGATAAGGAGCAAATTAGACAAAAGTGAGTTTGTCCAAACGGTTCTTGCCTCTGATATTTCTTCACAAAATGAAGATAGTTATGCCTGACAACAATGGTCCTGTTCACATGTTCGCCTGACCGTACAAGACGATCGAGTGAGCGATGAAACGCTCGCTTCGTCTCAAATCCGGTCGGCTCTTGAGCTCTTCGCGAAATTGTGATATGCCGTTAAAATGATTGGTCTGTGACAGCTTCGAGATGGCCACTGAGAACGCGATGTGGTCGAGGTGAGAGTCGGGGGTGAGGGAGGCGGCGTGGCAGATGTCAAGGATGCGTTCGGGGTTGGATTCGGATTTGAGTAAGGAGAGAGCGGCAGGTGAGAGTAGGAATTAGGGATTTAGGGTTGCTTTATTTTCTTTATATAGTATTGTGAAATTTCAGGAAATCCATATCTATTAAAAATTATCAAAATCGTCCCCCTCCTCAGTCCCTATATTTCAAATTTTTTCATTTACACCATCAGACGAATTTTTTACAATTTTTAGATCACTAAATGTTTTAATTTAATTTTTAAAATAATTATAATAATTTTTTGCATATTTAAAATGTGATATTGTTACAAAATAATTTTTTTGATTTTTTTAATTTTTTAATTTTCATCAAAGCAATTAAATAATATGATTTTCATCACTTTGAAATTAAAAAATAATTTTATTTATTTCATAAAATTTTCACATTTAAAAATTCATTTCTAAAATCTAATATTTAAAAATTTATTCATTTCATACATATAATAATGTTATCTTTAATTTAAAGATTTTTAAAATTTATTTTTAATTTTATATTAAAAATAAAATTATATTGTTTAATTATATTTAGATAAATTTATTGAAATTTTAAATATTATATTCGCATATTCGAAAGAAAAAATGAAAAGAAAGAGGAAAATTTGAGAGGGAAAAGAAAAAAATTACATTTTTACATATTTGTCAAACTTTTATAAAAATGTGATATATATGTGATTGAATAAAGACAAAAAGTGACAAATAAAATGAATTGCTATGTTTGACTTTTAAGACATAGTTAAATTTCTCACTTTTTTAAAAAACTGTCAAATAAAAAAATTGTGAAGTGACAAATATGCAAAAAATTCGTGTAGTGAGTATAATAATCTAGAATTTTACCTAATAATGAAATTTTTTACACATTGTAGGGCTACCTAGATTTGGAATATTTCATGACTCAATAGGTAACAGAAAAAAGTGATGTTTATAGCTTTAGAGTGGTGATGTTAGAGTTAATAACTACACGAAGCCCAATTAAAAGAGGAAATTATATTGTGAGAGGAGATGGCAATCAATAGGACAAAAGATCTAATATAACCTTCATGAGATTTTGGATCCCAATATCAGGTTGGACTCAACATTAATAGGTTGGAGAAGTTTGTTGATCTGGCAATGATGTATGTTGAATAATTGGGAGCAAAAAAGCCTACAATGAGTGAGGTAGTCAAGGAGATTGAGAATATCCTTTAGCTTGTTGCCTTTGAACTCCGGTGATGAATCAATATATAGTTCAAGTTTTTGTGATGGCGAAAGCAATAATTCCTCCTTAGCGTATAGTCAATGCTTCCAACATTGTGAGATAGAACATGAATTAGCTTTACATTTGGAAATGTTTCATAGTTACTTAACTTTGAGATCAAAAAATCTCAATGATTGCTAAAATTAATTGAGATATGATAGTTAACAACATGTAGTATATTTGAATTGAATTTTCATATTTGTTGAACATAAAATGCAAGATCTATTCCTCTTTCTATTCAAAACTTGTTGTGCTAACGCTTTCTCCAACACCTAGTGCAATCTCGTTGCAGCTTTCATGTTCTCATTTATAGTTTGTTGTCTTGTTGGTACCCTAAAGAATGGAACTAGAAACTAGTCACCATTACTAACAAAAGCACCCAATAGATTGATCATAATTAAAAAAAAAATTACGACTAAAAAATTAATTTAAAGTAAACAAGGAACCGTTTCACCTAAAAGTTTAGGTTTATAGGTAAAAACCTAATTATAGTAATACACCGTATTTGAATGTAGTAAGAAGTAAATATAAAATTTGAATTTACAAGAACTTTATTTAATATAATTATAATTCTTCTTATCGATTATTTGTTAAAAAATATATTATATTAAAATTTGATAATTAGTAGAAAAGTGAACTAAGAGGAGATGTCCTTAATTTTAAGACTCATCTTATTTTGTAATTACATTTTAGTGTCTAAAATACAACTTATTGAAGCTTCTTAAGAGAATTAAAGGAGTTGTTCCTAAACCTAGTTGGTTGAGACTGGAACAAGCTTTTAAGAGAACAAATACATTGATTTAATATAAGGCAAAATAAGCCTTAGAATTTTCTATCCTACCTTTAAGCACATAAACATTTTCATGGTTCAATTTTATTACCTCTGTTTTTGTTTCTCATATTAATGAAAGTGTTTTTCATTGGATAAATGAATTTTAAGGGAAAATTTTACTAATACCCTAAAGTTTGGCCTAATTACAAGAATGACCTCGGCCTTTTGAAATTAAGTAGAAATAACCCTGCAATTAGTCTCTGTTTCTCTCGATTATGCAGATTAGGGGTGATTTGTTAAATGTGTAAATTATTTTTTAATATACACACATGGCAACTTAGGGAGAAGGCACGTGGATTGTGAATGGTGCCATTTGTATAAAAAATAATTTCTCTCTTCTAAGACATTTTTTTTTAATTTCTTTATCATTCTAGAAGACTTTTTGTCTTCTTTTTCATTTAGAGCTTTCTCTTTCTCTATTTCTGAACTTGTCTTCTTCAGGAAAAAATCTTGGAGAGTAGAGACATATTGTTTTTCTCTTCTTTGTCAGGAAGAAGCACTGCACGAGCAAGATTCATTCTTGTCTGCCATCGACCATCGCTGCACTTGTTTGTCCAAGGAACACTGGTGGAAAACAAACGAAGGTTGGGGTGGTGGAAAGTGAAAAGAACTGGTGGGTGAAAACGGCATCGTCTTCTGACTTCGACTGCTTCACTTCATAGACGACGACTGCAATGCACGGTGGTGGATTTATTGTGAGACAGGTTAGTGCTTTTTCTTTTTTATATTTTTTTCTTGTGATGGTGTGCTATTGCATGTGTTGTTCACATATAATACACTGAGTTGTCTTGTTCGAAGATTTTTTTTTAACTTTACATTATTTTTTTCAATTTTGCCTTCTGTATCTACTCATTTTAAGTTTTTTTTTCCAAGAAAGTTTAAATTTTTACTTTCAACCTTGTCTTATATAATTTGTTTTTATTTGGTTTGTGTTTGGAAAGTTTCGTTTGTTTTTGTTCTTGGATTCTATTAGAGGTTGGTTGGTAGCTGTTATATGTTTTTCTACAAAGTTGTCGTTTTTGGCTACTCACCTTTTGCTTCTACGTTTGAAATTATTTATATTTTAGAGAAATTGGAACATTTTCTAGGTTAAAGATTTTCTTTAGCGTTTGATTTTTTTTTTTTTGTAAGAAAGATGCAATCTTTTACATTTTCTATGTCATGGCTTCTATTTGTTATTTGAATATCGTTTTTTGTCAAATCCTTTATCTGGAAAGCACTTCTTGCATGGCATGGGAAGTGGGTTGTATGTGGACGTTTATGTTATATGTTTGGAATCATGCATTCGTTCATACTATCTGTTGATTACGACTACTTATCACTAGGTTAATGTTGTTTGCTGTGAATTAGGTGCATTTTATGCTAAGTTGTGAATTAGTAGTTGTTGATGGTGATGATGAATTAATTGTTTTTCTTCGTAATGAATAACTATGATGATGAATTAGATACAGTGAGTTATTAATTGGCATGTATAATCAATTCAGTTTTATTATTTTGTGAGTTAATATTTTGGCATGTATAATAGATACTCTTTTATTGTAAGTGATTGATGCTTGTGTAAGGGGTTTTTTGGCATGTATATTGCTTCATTACAAAGTAATTGATGATTGTGAATTACTATTAATAATGCCTGGTTTTTATTTATTTATTTAGGTAGATAATGTGAATGGCCTCTTACTGTATTTTCTTTTACATAGTTATCATTAGTAATTTGGTGTATTTTGTTTTTGTTTTTACTGTATGCAAGATGAAGTTATTTACCATTAGGATAGATAATGTTAATGATAACTATATAGTAGGTAATGTAGAGCCTGATGAGTTTAGTAGGATAGTTTTGCTTAAATCTGCATTGATAATGTGCAATGTTAACAATGAGTGGTCTCAAGGGTTTAAAATTACGGCAAAGTTGCCAGGGACTGGGGGTAGCTTAGAAATACAGAATGATGCTGATATGTATAAAGTTTTTGGACTATTTTAGCAAAAGGTTTGTATGATATTGATGTCACTATGGATCCTATGCCCATAAGCATTGCCTAAATCCAAGTGGAGGGGTTAATTGACTAAACACCATACATACCAAAAGCTGCAAAACCTGATGATGAGAGGCCTAACACCTCTAATAGACCAGAATTAGTAGGGGAGAATTTTATATTAGATGATCTTTTAAGTCAAAATCCTTTATCAAGTTTTGAAACTCAACAATCATATTGTACCCAAACTGATCCAGCAACTCAAATTGAATTAGTCAACTTGAACTAGTAGTCAGATCCTTTACCAAACACTAACACAAAAACAAATATAGAAACTAAGACCTCAACCAGAAATCAACTCTCTAAACCAGCTTCAGATTCCACTTCATTAGATAACTAATCTGATGATGGAAGTTCTGCTTTACTTGAACACATTAGGGACTTAATTGATGAGATCCACACTTAGAGTGATGAGAAGGGCCAAGATGTTGCTGGTGGGAATGCTGATCAGGGGTATGATAGAGAATGGAATAAGGGGAAGTATGTAGATGATGACTTAGAAAGGTATGAGTCATGTGATGAGTTGTTGGATAGTGACAGTGGGGAAGATGCAACAATGACTAGAATTTCTAAAAAATTGAAGGGTAGAGAGTTTGTCCACCCTGGGGAGGATAGAGATATAGAGTTCAAAGTGGGAGATGTTTTTCAGTCAATTGATGAATTTAAACAGGCCTTGAAAGATTATGCTATCTATACAGGTTGTAACATAAAGAGAATTAAATCTACTAGGACTAGGGTGATTGCTAAGTGTGATAGTAAAGGTTTCCTTGGAGGATACATGCAAGTGTCTTACTAGATGGACATAATTTCATGATTAAAACCTTTACTAACAAACACTTATGCACAAGAACTGATAATACTAATGAGGCCACTTCTCCTTGGATTTGTAAGAGATTTTTAGAAACCATTAAGTGAATGCTTGATTTACAAGTCAAGTACATAGAGAGTGAGCTAGAGAGGAAAGGGATTAATGTGGGTAGACAAAGGTTGTACAGGGCAAAAAAGAGGGCACTGGAGAAGTTAGGAGATGACCATTGTGAGTCATATGCATTATTGCCTAAATATGCTAATATGGTTTTAAAAACCAATCTAGGAGAAATTACGAAAATCAAAGTTGAACAGGAGGGTCCTTCAGGTAATCTTAAATTTAAGAGGTTCTTTTTAGCTTTTCTAGCCCAAAAAATAGGCTTTCTTAATGGATTTAGACCATTCATAGGGGTTGATGGGTGTCATTTGAAAGGCGTGTTTGGGGGCATGCTTCTTTCTGCAATGGCTTTAGACACCAATAATGGCATATTTCCTTTAGCAGTGATGGTGTGTGAGGGTGAGAATACTGAGAGTTGGGCTTTTTTCTCGCACCATTTGTGGGAGTATATAGGGGCTGGACAAGACAAGACTTTCACCATAATTAGTGATATGCAGAATGGATTAGTGAAGGCTTTAGAGGACACATGGCCCAATGCCTAATTTAGAAACTGTGCTAGGCATATTTATGCTAATTTCAGGTCTAAGTGGTCTGGGATACTATTTAGAAATCTGTTTTAGTAGGCCTGTAGATCCACTAACAGGTGGCATTTCCATGCTACCATGGAACAAATAAAAAACTTAGATGAGGCAGCTTTCTCATACCTTCAATAAATCCCACCTAGTTTTTGGTCAAAACATGCCTTTGATAAGGAAATTAAATGTGATCATATGACAAATAACCTAACTGAATCATTCAATAGCTGGTTGGGAGAACAAAGAAGCAAATCAGTCCTCACACTTGTAGAATACATAAGGAGGAAGGTTATGGTCAGGCTCAATGAGAGGGCTACAAATGCTTAAACATGGGACACTGACATAGGCCCAAATGTAGTGAAAAAAATTGAAAAACAAAGGCATGAGGGGAGGAACCTAAGAATTTTGTGTAGTAAAGACCACTGCTACGAATTGCTAGATATTGATAGAACTTATGTTGTTAAGTTGAATGAGTGGCATTGTGAGTGTGGGGCTTGGTAGATTAGTGGTATACCTTACAGGCATGTCATGGCTTATTTGACAAGGAATAAGCTTGACCCCATAGGTTATATCCATCATTACTTTAAGAGGCAAGCCTACCTTGAGACATATAACAACATGATCCTACCAATCCCTGATAAGTGTGTATAGGAAGAAGTTGAAGCTACCACTTTGCATCCTCCTATGCAAAAGAGACAGCCTGGTAAACCTAAGGGTGCAAGGAACAGAGAATAAGGAGAGAAACCTAGGATGAAGAGATCTCTTGGTGTACCTTGCAAACAATGTGGTCAAATGGGCCATAACAAGATAAGTTGCCAAGCTCCACCAGCCACCAGGAACTCCAATGACCATTTGGTGACAAAATTTCAATTTCTTTTCCAAGTAAATTCCAATTTTCTTCTAAATCTGCATGCATTATTAACTTGTTAATTTTATTATTCTCAAGAAACTAACAACTACTGCTAGAGGGGGTAGAACTATTGAAAGAGGGGGCAGGGCTACTAGGAGTGGTGCAACAGATGCTGGAACAGGATTTACACTTGGGAGGAGAGGGAGATCTGCTTTTAAGGGTGCTTTAGTTAGTCGCGGGGCTTTTGCACTAAGTGGGAGGAGGGGAAGACCTGCTGGGAGAGGTTTAAGTCAATGTGGTTCATCAAATGTATGTGTTTTTCATTTTTCTAATTCTTAAATTTTCCAAATTTAATACTTATATAACCTAAACTCTCAATGCATATGTTAATGCTATTATTGTAGGTTACTGGTAGTAGAGCAGTTGGGACAAGTGATGCAACATCTGTTTTTGGTGATTCATTTGGTGTAGGAACTTCAACACCACCATGAAATGAAACCTTTTTTGCATTATAGCTTTGTAAGCATCCCTGATAGTTTATAAATTTTTTTTTTTTGCTTATTTTGATAGAATTTTTTTGTGTTTGGCTTAATCACAGTCAATAAACATGATTGTTTTCAAGCCAAAGCATTAGCCATGCACCATAGTTTCAATCATTGTTAGGCTTAGTCGATTATAGGTTATTATGATGGCATGTTCAATGTTCAGACCATGAATTTGCTTTTGAAACAGTAATGTACTATTTTCATATACTATTTGTGGATGAATATATGATGAATATCAATATTTCATACAACTTTTCTTGTTGTATTCTCAAGTTAACATCCATTGCATGCATACATAACCTGCTGCTATAGCTTATAGAAATAGAAATAACAGTGTGAACACAAATATATTTAGATACAACACTCTCTTTAAATATGTTTCAATAACTTTCAATCTATCCTTCACTAATATGAACTCATTATGCATGTTTCCATATAACAATGCATCAACCTCTTGCATATTTGGAATCCAAAATGAATAATAGTCGCATATCCTTCTCTCATAGTAGAAATATAACTTGTTTGGGTTGGCTTCAGATTCTGATATCCTTATTCCAACTTTTCGGCCACACATGCACCTCCTGCTCTTAAACCTTATCAAACCTCCATTAATATCTCTTGCATCTCCACCATCAGCCATTATTTTGTGTTATCAAATGAAGCAGGCTAAGTGATATGAAACAAAACAGATTGTGATTGTGTTATGATTATGGCAAAGGTGAGTGAATGGATTATATAAGCAAGCTTTGTTGTAGCTGTTAGAGAATAGTAATTCTGCCTTTGTTATTTTTGAAATTAATAAGTTCATTTGCGAATTCTACTACTTTTGTTAATTATTGTAAACAGAAATAAAAAATTACAACATATATTCTGCATTTTTATGTCTGCATGGCAGGACATATGTTAGAATGTACAGAAGGCTAAAATAGATAATTCTACTTAAATTTGTAACGGTAACAGAAGGAGACTAACTGCAGGGTCATTTCTACATAATTTCAAAAAGGCGAGATCATTCTGTAATTATGCCAAACCTCGGGGTTATTAGTGAAATTTTCCCTTAGTAATAATGTAGTTTTAATAAAAATAAAATATCCAGTTGCAACTGTATAATCTTAAATATACAATTCAGCAATAACAATAGTATAATCTCAACTTAAAATTAAAATTTCCTAAGCTATAATATAATTCCAATAAATATTATACTGATTTCATAAGAACATATAATCTCAAAATTAATTTCTAGGGTTGTATGCCTTTTCTTTTTTCTTTTTAACATTTTTGTTTGTTGTTTGAATATAGTCACTTAATCTAGATGCTTTTATTGTTCAGAATTTCCTTTCAGTGAAGTTAATGGATTACATAAGATGAGATGAGGGGAGGGGAGTGTGTGATGAACATTTTTGGATACTACTAAAGAGAAAGATGAAGATCTTTGAGCTATTTTAATAGTGCTAATGATTCTTTGAGCTATTTTAATAGTGTTAATGATACGGAAGCTTGAAAAAGATAAATTGATCAAAGTTCAAAGTTATAGTGAATTTGATAAAAATAAAAATGAATTACAAATCTAGGGTGAACTTACTCTTTTATAGGCTAAATAATCCTAATTCTTGTAAAACTAGAATAAAAAAAATAAAATCCTATTAATATTAAAATATCCTAAAATACTAGGATCCTAATTAAACAAGAAAATAGTACTTGAGCTCAATTAATAAAAATCATAAGTAGACTCAAACCAAAATAAGAAATTACTAAACAAACATAATTTGACTCAAACAGCTTAAATAAGAAAAGTCTAATTCAAATATGAAAAGAAATAAATAATTAAAAGTAATCCTAAAACAATTAGAATTCCAGAAATTCAGAGTAGAGATGCGACACTGATGAGGTGGGGACGTGACTTTATAGATGAAAGCATCAGATCTTCGCAACCAGAGAGCTGAGGGACGTGACTCTAACTCGAAGCCGTAAAACACCAAAATTATCCTACATCAGTTCCCTCCTTCTTGAAATAAACTTGTCCTCAAGTTTGCTTATTTGAAGGATGATATTTAATATAAATTAGCAAGTCTCTTGACATTTTGAACATGAACCCTTGGTCTACAAATTTCTTCAACTCGTGCCCTTGGAATATAAGAACATTTAACATGTACCCTTGGTATCCAAGTTTCTTCAAAACTTGTAAATAATCCAATTGACTAGCAACCGTGTCCTTGACTTCATCTTGTCCCCCATCTATATTAATCTCAGCATACTCTTCCTATCCAAGAAGATTAAATACCATATCATATTGCCTGTTCTCAGCCTCTTGAAAAAAAACTCGGCCTCAAGTTTTCTTGATGTAACTCATCATATCACAATGATCTCTAATCAACCAAGAGGTTAAAAAAAATTCAACAATAAGCAACAAATTAGCAATTACATTTACCCTCTGGCTTTCCTATGTATCCTTAATTGGCATCCTCACATAAGATATTAACCAAGACCAAAACCGCTTGCCATCCTTCTTCATCTTGACTTTGACTTTTCATGAACTTATCATGATAAACCCTTGAAACAAGCCTCCAAGCCTTTAAGCTCTTCACTTTTGAGTCATAACTCTTTTCTTGTTGAGCATAAAATCTCAATGTAGGCTCAAAAGAAAAATTTGATTAACAAACAAATCAAGTTAAAACTCTGTTAGGGTTTTTCTATCATAAAGAAAACCTTAGAGAGGTCAAGATAACTCCCAAAAATTTGGACCAAACCAGGGTTTTGCATCTGAGTGGCCTACATGATATTTTTCATACAAGGGACCTGATTGATAGTTGCCATTCCAAGGACTTGTTGGATATTTGCTATCGCAAGGACCCGTCTAATATTAGTTTTCTTTGTATGGACAATTTTTGGGCCACAAAATGCAACTCCTCTTCGAATTTATAGATCTTCTTGTTTAGAATTGATTGGTGTGGGAGGTGTGTACTCACTTGCCAATTTTCTATGTTTTCCACAAGGAATGATGATCTCTCCTCTTGTGGAGGTGGTTGTGGTTGTTTATGGTAAATTTGATCGGCGTAGACTTTGGATTCGTCATCTACAACGATTAACGACAATTTCTGAACAAGTGGTGACAACTCACTCATCGGTAATCACGGTTGTTGATTGTATAACCACAACATTAATGGACTATTTCCTGGTGGCCTTCCTACAACTGGACATTAGAATAGAAGAAAAGTTTTTTCTCCACATCCTAATCTATCAATCTGTGATGGTAGTGAGATTTCACTTTCCACTTGATGTTGACCTTTTTTATTGACAAATGTTGACAAAGCTGATTGCTGAACAAGCGTTTCATCAATTTCCTCGTGCTTTTTTTTATTTCCCTCAATTGTTTCTAAATTTTCTACATCCCTAGAATTTCCTTCTTTGTATTCTTCATGTCTAACATCAGAATTCTCATGTTTTCCATCATTATGCTCAAAAGATTCAAGTTTAATGGAATTACCAAGAGCTCCATCATTTGATTTGATATTCCTTGAACCGATGCGTGGAAATTCACAATTGTATTGATAAAATCTATCCGTCAGTGCAGGTACACAAGCCTTTATCTCTTTGTTTTGCCTATGCCTTCTTTCATTCTTCTTGTTACTGCCAATCCTCATCTCCCTCATTTCTTGAAGCAAGTCATTGAGTTGAGTTACCATAGGTTGGATAGCCACTATAAGAGATTCAGCCACCATGGTCTTAATTCTCTCATCGACGTTATAAGAATCATCACCTACCAGATCACTACATGTCATAGAAGACAAGTAATTTTGGCTCTGATACCAAATTTGATGTAGAAGCTTGAAAAGAGACAAATTGAACAAAGTTCAAAGTTTATTGAATTTAATAAAAATAAGAATGAATTACAAAACTAGGGTAAACTCACCCTTTTATAAGCTAAATAATCCTAATTCTTGTAAAACTAGAATAAGAAAATCCTACTAAAATTAAAACATCCTAAAATACTAGAATCGTAATTAAACAAGAAAATAATACTTGACCTCAAATTATAAAAATCCTAATTAGACTCAAACCAAAATAAGAAAATATTAAAGAAACTTGATTTGACTCAAACAACTTAACTAAGAAATGCCTAATTCAAATGGGAAAAGAAATAAACAATTAAAAGCAATCCTAAAACAATCAGGATTCCAAAAATTCGGAGGAGGAACACGAATCTGATGGGGTAGGAATCCGTCTCTGTAGATGAAAGCATCAGACCTTCACAACCAGGGAGCTGCGGGATGTGACCCTGATGGGCTAGGAACATGACCCTGACTCAAAGTTGCAAAACGCCAAAATTGTCCTACATCAATCAAAGAAGTGGGTGGTTTATATTAATTTTTCAAATACCAGGAGGTTTGCTAGAGACATCAAATCTTGGGATGCCAATTAATGTTATTTCACTTTATGATGGTTTTTTTTCCCTACATCTTCTAAACCCATAAGGGTTTAGTGAAATAAGGAATACTATAAAGATGAAATTTAATTACTCCTTGTGTTTGAAAGTTTGAAGAGGATGGATCTATCACAATATATAACATAGATGCAACCACAGATACGATAACAGAAATTATAAAACTGCATAGCAGTTTTGCGTGGTTCGGTTTATCAATTAAACCTATATCCATGGCTATTATGAACTGCAATTCACTATGTAGTATGTTGGTTTACAAGACATAGGAGACTTTTGCAGTGTTCCAAGTTCTCTCAACTCCAGTAAGAACTCCACTAACCTATTCTATGTCAAGCTGCTCAACCTTGAAACCTACACCAACATTTGAGTTCACCTCTCACTGCACTCATACAATTTATTAAACAAACTTTAACAAAAAAGCTATACATAAAGTGTTTGACTCATCAAACAAACATTGATGGAATGCATAAGCACTCTCAGCTTTCAAAATCCTCTATTGCATCTTCAACACAAACATTCACCAGTTGATGTGAATTCTTCTTATATAGACATTCAAAACTTGTAGTTTATCACATTCAAGAATTGTAGTTCACATAAAATTTGTTTGCTGCACTTATCACATTAGATAAGAAGTAAAGGTTAGATAAAATACCTTGTAAGATAACCCTAGATAAATATGAATAATAAGAATAAGTGATTATCTCAAACTAGACTTTTATAACAAGATGTCAAAATAAGATAAAACACATTAAAATGCTACGTCATCAATATATATGCCACGTAGGCATGTTGTGCTGGACCTAATCGTGTTTACACCATGGTGATTAATTTTCAGTTCTATGATGTTTAAGATCTCTTATATGCACTCCCATTATATATGCTGAACAAATGAAATTTCAAAATGTCTTTTTGTGTTCTTGACCTCAGCATGCAGCTTGAAGCATGAAATGCAGCATTACCATAATGTTTTTCCTCCATAATACCGAAAGTTTTATATCTTTAACCACTCAGGTCAACCCTGATTCGTTAGAATCCATTGAGCAAATTAGTTTCATTTCCTTACAACAAAAGAATGAAATCAATGTATTGGATCATAACTTAATGTGACAGCATGCACAGAATATTTTATATCAAATGCATTGCTGGATTGACATATATATATATATATATATATATGTACGACAAGAAGGCTTGGGAAGTGAGTTGGCTTTGACTTTTAAATTATCAACACTGGGGGATCTGGATATATCTATTAAATCTTGAATTCAAAGAAGAACCATTTCTTTAATAAGATTATAATATTGTTCTTCTTCCCTGGCAAGGACTGATTTGTCCAGAATGGTCAAACAAAAAGTTGATGTGTGACAAAAATCTTTAGTTATGTTATAGTTAGAGATACATTCAATAAGCTGAACCTATAATTATATGAGGGATTCAAAAACATAATAAAAAGACTGTAAATGAAGTCTTGAATTTGATCAGCAATTGTGTTAAAATGAATGGGAAGCTTCAAGCTTAGCTGGAAGATTCCAGCACCAGTTGGTAAGAAACTGATCAGATATGGTTGCTTGTGTTAGATTTTTTTGGACAAGTAAACTTGGAGAATTAGTCTTCGGTTCTTTCTTGTCAATCAAGCAAATATGTGTGACCATAGGCTAATACGTAGTCCAATTAAACATCATACACATGCACTGAAAGAAAGAGTTATCAAGTGTATATGACCATAGAGTAATACTAAAGTCAAGTTAAACAGCATAAACTGAAAGAAAGAGTTATTAAGTCTTGTTTCAGAATCTCTTTGACTCTACAATTTGGTTAATAATTTCTGCAACTAATGGGCCTAAGACTGCAGGTTTTGCTGCTAACTCTGCACATTCAGATTCTGGTTATAGGGTCACAGACAAATGATCAGGAATGTAAGTTTAAAGTTCCTTTCTTATTTATCAGTGGCCAGCATAAAGCCTTGATATTCAGTTTTCCATTTGCTGTTCTTTGGCATTCCTTCTCATCATGTTTATCTGAAGCTCGTTTTTGTCTATTGATTCTAATTTTACTTGATCTACAACAGATAACTTTTAAAAATTAAGCCACTGACTGATATTGCAACTAGCATATACTCAATAGCTTTCATCTCATATGGCAACACAAATCAGCATGCACCAATGTTTTTCAGATTGAGAAATTCAGTTTTGGAATTGAATTAAAAAATTAATGGTATTTTGAAACATCTAATGCAGTAAATGCTCCAAATTCTCTCAAGGGTATGTGGAAGAACACACCACCCAACTGGGTTGGGAATGATCCTTGTGGTGCTAAAAAATGGGAAGGAATTAGCTGTAATGGTTCAAGTGTCATCTCCATGTAAGTCTGTTTTTTCTTGAACTTCTAAAGCCTTTGTGACTTTTGAATTAGAAATCAATGTTTTAGAGAGAGTAAATTTATTTATTTTCGTATGTCAGAGTACTAGCAGGCGTAGGCTTGGGAGGTACCCTGTCAAATGACATTCAGGATTTTCGTCTGTTACAAACTTTGTAGGTTTTCTCTATTCTCCACCCTTTTTCTCTTGGCTAATATAAATGCATAATCAAGATTTGTAGTCCTTCAACTTACTGAATTTGAATATCATTACAGAAGAAAGCATTTGCTACATGTACTTAGGCTGATAGATGAGTAAATTTGTTTGACCAAATATCATAGAGTAAATACCTTAATCAGAAATACAAAAAATGCCCAAGATGGTATCCTGATTATTAGCTTCTGGACACAGGGATCTATCTCAAAACAAAGATTTGACAGGAACTCTTCCACCATCGATTGGGAATCTGAAAGAGCTTGTAACATTGTAAGATTAATTGTTTCCAGGGCATATATTACCCTTTTCTTTTCTCATATATGATGCCAAGTTTTACTTAATTGACCTTTCTCGCATGCCAGGGTACTAACTGGCTGTAATTTCCTTGGACCAATTCCAAACGAGATAGGATTTCTAACAAAGCTGGTCACTTTGTAAGGATTTTAATTTTTGAGTCAATCCATAATCTTTCATCTTCAAATTTCTATCACTCAGGTCATGTATTGCCTTATCTCGGATAATTTGCTATTTGCCACTCTCTGCAGAAATTTGAATTTTAACAGCTTCAGTGGAGCTATACCAGCTTCTATCGGAAGTCTTGAAAATCTTGTTTTGCTCGATCTAACTGGCAACAAGCTCACTGGAGAAATTCCAGTCTCTAATGAAACTTCCACCTGGATTGGATAACCTAACAAAAGCAGTGCACTTGTATGTCTACAAATTATTCTCCACTGCAAGGGTTTTTACTTTTTCTTTTTCTTTTTTTCTTTTTTTCACTCCAAGCAAATACTCAAACAAGTTTTTATAACTTTTACAGTCATTTGGGAAGAAATATGCTTTCAGGACCAATCCCACTATCACTTTTCAGCTCAAAAATGGAAAAACTGATACACGTGTAAGTTTGGTGAGCAGAGATGAGATTGTAGTCTAGACTTCTAGTTTTGATCTTCATTCATATTTTATATGCTTACGTTGGCTAGTAATAAGAAAAAGAAGTAGCAATATATAATGAGTGTTAGGATAAGAAATCAAATTGCATTGTGCTTCTGATTGCTGAGAACCAGCTTTGTGTTTGAAAATGTAGAACAAGGACTAAAGTTTACCAAGCACAAGTTCTACGGCCACATTCTTTACTCTGAGAAATTTTAGCTGCATATACATTGATATCAGAAACCATCCAGTAAGTATTAAGTAAACCTGTTAAATAACACTGCAATATGCATTGACATCAGAAGTCTAAATTGGTCAAGTCTTTGCAACAAGAGCAAGTACTGTAAGTTGTCTGATAGGATCTAGAAATACTCACACACACTCTCACAGGGGTTTTAGCACAATTTGGAACTAGATTGGATTGGAAACATTAGATAGAGAGGTTAATGGTGAAATTAGAAGTTTATTTGATTGTTTGGCAGAAAATTCGAGAGTCCTGCCAGCTCTCCAAGAGAAACAATTCTCACAAATTACTAAAAAATGATCACCCCCTTTTCTCTCTCACTCCTCCCCTTATATTCCCTAACTAACTTCACTTTTTCCTTAGACAGCTATAACTAATTTTCCCAGCACCAAAACATAACTGAAAATAAAAGAGATAACAATATTTTCCTTCTAACCAATCCAATTCACAATTCTGCCCTTCACTTGTTAACATGCTTGTGATGTCTAGAGTAGGTGAATCGTAGTGGAGGTCTATCATTGTCAAATAACTGATGCAGTGAGTTTGGGTGTGGCCTATAAGCAAGTCTTCTGTTCTGTGCTTGATACGAACTCACATGCGATAGTGCCCCTGGAAAAGTCAAAATGTTTCCAAGGATTGTCATTTTATGTATTTGCATCTCCACAAACATAGGCCTTTGCATTCCAAATATGCTAAAATCTCAAGCAAAACAGGTAGGATTACAAGAGGTGCAAATAATAGATATGACCATGAGAGGGACCAAGATACTTGACAAAACTTCTAACCATCGATTGAGAAGCACAGAGTAAGTTAAAGAATGTATTCAAAACAAATTTCATCAATAAATGAGGTAACCGTAAAGATTTGAGCAGGCTCTTGGATAGCAACCAACTCACTGACCTTGCAGGTCATGTGAGTATGCTATACACTGCTCTCATAAATTTCACATCTTGCTGCCCATAAATAACAAATTTCTTGCCCTATGTTTTGTCGTGGAAGCAGACGCCTGGACAATAATTCACTGAGCGGGGCCGTTAATTTGAACTTCACCAGCTTTCCGAATATTAATACGATGTAAGGGGAAAATATAATGAGAAGTTAACAGCTTAAACTTCTATGCTTAGTTCTGAGATATCTATATAATGCATTTTTGGATCACTACAGTTTTCTTAAGAAAAACCACTGGTAATTTACTTTCAGATATTTGTCCAACAATCAATTGACTGGTCCCATGCCTAATCTTACTGGCTTGAACCGCCTCAATTATGTGTAAGTTACCACAACTTTTTTCTATATTATGCATTGAAAATGGTTTTCAGCAGAACCGTTGAATTCCCCACCAACTTAAATGCTTTCCTGCTTTGTAGCTACTGTTGTCCATCTCCATTCTCTAACAAATATATGATTTACAGTGACATGAGCAACAATACTTTTGAAGCATCAAGCATTCCACCATGGTTTTCAAGCTTGGGATCTTTGACATCTTTGTAATCTCTCTCTCTCTGTCTCTCTGTGTCTCTGTCTCACACACGCACTCAACATTAATAATTAGACCAGCAAGCGCTATATCATCTACAACTAAACCCAGCAATCAAGCTCAAAATGTTTGACAGATCTTTGCATCTTCCCATTTATCACTGTACCTCAGACATATCTCCTGTTAAAAGAGCAGCACTACATTAATATTTACCAGCCATCTAATGACTGTCTTCCATGTTGGAACATTTTAGAATATGTTAGACAATTTTAACCGTAACGCACCTCAGAAACGTTTGACCATAACTGTATTTGCAGCATTCTCATGAAATTTTCTTCTGGGTAATTGACCAATTTAATTAACAATATCATCAATTGTACATATCTCATGGCCATCGATCAGCCCAAGAATTCCCCTTTTTACTTCCTTTTCTCTTATAATTTCAGGGCATTTCTTAACTATACCATGGGAATTTTCATCTTTTATTTTATATGCATTAAAAAGAAATAAGGATTACCAATAACATCGGAAGTCTCGTCTTTTATATGTATTAAGCTACAAATTAAGCGTTTTATGCTTGCGTTAGAAACATGGGAATCATTTACAAAATGTAAGTAGCTTTCTATTGCTTACCTTGACTATGATGGGCACTGGGTGGCAGAATCATGGAAAACACACAACTTCAAGGATCAATACCTGCCGAACTCTTCAGTCTTCCTCAGATGCAGTCAGTGTAAGGATCAAAATTTTCTCAAACAGCATAGCACTCAATTCAATGAATATGAAGCAAACTTGAAATGTCTTATAGTTCAGCTCAACACGGCCAAGTCTAATAGTATAGCATAACATGACAAGCTGACCAATTTTATTTATTTCTGTAGTATACTGAAGAATAACCAACTTAATGGCACCTTGGATATTGGCACTAGCCCTGGAGGCCAACTGCAACTCATTGATTTGCAGAACAACTCAATTAATTCTGTACAAGAAAGAGGATATGATAAAAAATTAAAGTAAGTTACAAATCTTCAATTTGCATCTATTTTGTCTAGTTTTTCAACTTTAAATCCCTCAGAGTTGCAATTTTGTATGATCTTTCTTCAGACTTGGGAATAATCCAATTTGTCAGAATTCAAATCAAGGATATTGTTCCCAACAGCCAGACTCTGGCATCCCACCACCACCAAGCAATTGTCCGCCTTGCAGCTCTGGTCAAATTGCAAGACCCAATTGTAGCTGTTCATATCCAGTCACTGGAATCCTAAACTTCAGATCTTTTACCTTCTCAAATTGGGAGAACGCAACGTACAGTGATTTTCTCGCAACAAATTTCACGGAAGCTTTCAAAGGAGCTGGACTTCCTGTAGATTTCATCTCAGTGAGCATTCAGATCCCATATGCAAATAATTACCTGGAAGTGAAGGTGGAAGTCTTTCCAGCCAGTCAATCTCGTCTTAGCAGAACAGCATATTCCATGGTTACCTCTCAGCTCAACAACTTAAGTTTTGTCAAGATCGCACTATATTATGGACCCTTCTATTACGTTCTTCCAGAAAATGCATACTTTCCGAGTAAGCACTAAAATTATGCCAGCTTTTTGTGCCTAATACCAGTAGGAACTGAACCAAATTAGCTATAAAACCTCAACTTTGCAGAAGTATACACGAGGAGCTTTAAAGTTCCAATGAATTTAGGAACTTAAATTTTCAATGTAGCCTTGATTCCATCATAATGCAATCCATCTCGTTCTCATTCTTTTTCCTGCTGAAAATATTCTACAGAGAGCAAGTCAGCAAATACTGGGCTCGTCATTGGAGCAGCAGTTGGTGGATCTATATTTCTGGTACTATTACTCATTGCTGGAGTGTATGCTTTCCGTGAAAGGAAGAGAGCTACAAGGGCTACTAAAAGAGCTCTTCAACTAACCAATCCATTTGGTAATTATGTAAAACCATGAATAAAACAACTGCATCATACATAATTATTTTGCCATTACTTAAAATGTCTTGTGTGTTACACTTGCAGCATTCTGGAACCCAGATAACACAAGTGCTAGCCGTCCTCAAATCAGTGGAATTAGATGTTTCACCTTTAAATAGATTAAGAAATGCACCAACAACTTTTCACACACCAATATTCTAGGATCTGGAGGTTATGGACCGATTCGTTCCTTTGATTTTTCTTTCCTTAAAGATTGATTACAAATCCTATTAAGAACTTTTCAACTAGAGGCTAATAATGTATACTAATTCTCATAAACAAAAGTTCATTGAAGGCATTAGTAATTTATCTTTTGAAATATCGACTTTGACAATGTTAACAGGTCTATGAAGGAAAGCTTGAAAATGGATTACTAGTTGCCATAAAAAGAGCAAAACAGGGATCTTTGCAGGGTAGTCTTGAGTTTAAAAGTGAGATTGAGCTCCTATCAAGGGCTCACCATAGAAATGCTGTCAAACTTGTGGGTTTCTGCTATGAGCTAGGTGAGCAGATGTTGGTCTATGAATATATTCCGAATGGTACACTAAAGGATAGTCTCTCAGGTACTTCAGACTTCTACTTATATCTTCTTCTTCTTTTTATTTATTTATTTTTTTTTTTTTTTTTGTTAGCTAAGATACTTTCATGCTTGCTTGCACCTATTATACTTGCTTTATCAGATACCAAATGGAAATTATTCATTCTGATCATTAGTCATCACTAGCTATTACATGAAACTCTTATTGCTATCTACAGAAGATTTTAAGACCAAAAACTTGTCAAACCATCATTAATCCCAAAAAAATAGAAAAAAAGAAAAAAGAAAAACTTAAGCCTATAGATAGGGAGTTTATCAGGATCTCAAACACTAGACATCTCAACCAAGTAAGCATGCAACCTAGAAAAGAAACTATTGAATGTGAATGGAATGTTATGAAAAATGTCGAAACAAACTAGAGTAAAAAGGGTGCTATGATCAGGCTTAATTAGCCCCTTCCATTTGAACACACGTTAAATCAGTCTGAATTAAGTTTGGCCGAAAGGTTAAAACTAGTTTGCTCATTCTTCTAACTTGTTGTCCTTACAAATTTAAAGCTACATCAAATAAAGAGAGTTATGAGTTAGAAAAGGGAAATATGCAAAGTTTTAACCCGGTTCTCCACCTCTACTTTAACAATGCAGGGAAATCAGGAATCAGGTTAAATTGGATATGGAGATTGAGAGTAGCCCTTGATTCAGCTAGAGGTCTGGCATATCTGCATGAGCTTGCAAACCCATCAATCATACATAGGGATGTCAAATCAAATAACATCTTGCTGGATGATCAGTTAATTGCAAAAGTTGCTGATTTTGGTTTATCCAAGACTTTGGATGACACAGGAAAGGATCACATCACCACTGGAGTGAAAGGAACCCTGGTAAGCCTAGCGTCCCCACAAGCTTACTCTAGCAAAATTGAATTTTAATTTTCTACTTTTTTTTTTTTTGGAGAATATATAACAAATGAATGTTATCTAAACTAATCAATGATCCTACAGTCTGCTATACCAGAAGGGTAGATGCCATTTAATCCAAGAGCCAGTTATAACCAGCATGCAGGATGCCCAGATTCTTTTTAAAATTTAAATAACAACGATATACATAAGCATCTTTTTTATGACTTAAAAATGTTAAAGAGTCTGACCATGTGAGCTAAATGATTTGAGTTCATTAACATGTATAGTATAGCAATCTAGAATTTACCTAATAATGAAATTTTTTACACATTGTAGGGCTACCTGGATCCGGAATATTTCACGACTCAACAGGTAACAGAAAAAAGCGATGTTTATAGCTTTGGAGTGGGTTAGAGTTAATAACTGCACGAAATCCAATTGAAAGAGGGAATCATATTGTGAGAGAGGTGGAGATGGCAATGGATATGACAAAAGATCTATATAACCTTCATGAGATTCTGGATCCCAATATCAGGTTGGACTCAACATTAATAGGTTTGGAGAAGTTTCTTGATCTGGCAATGATGTGTGTTGAAGAATTGGGAGCAAACAGGCCTACAATGAGTGAGGTAGTCAGGGAGATTGAAAATATCCTGCAGCTTGCTGCGTCTGAACTCCAGTGATGAATCAATATAGAAAGCAATAAGTCCTTCTTGGCGTATAGTAAAAGCTTTCAACATTGTGAGATAGAACATGAATTAGCTTTACATTGGAAATGTTTCATGGTTACTTCGAAATAAAAAAATCTCAACAATTGTTGCAACTTGGGATATGATAGTAAACAGCACAAATTAAATTTGAATTGAATTAATATATTTTTTGAACATAAAATGCATGATTTATTCCTCTTCTCTCCTCTGTCTATTCAAAACCTGTTATGCTAAGGCTCTCTCCAAAACCAGTGGGCAATCTCATTACATCGTTCATGTTCTCGAGTATAGTTTGTTGTCTTGTTGGTACACTGAAGAATGGAACTAGAAACTAGTCACCATCACTAACAAGCACACCCAATAGATTGATCATAATTCAAAACTTTGTGACTTCATGATTAATTAAATGCAAACTATTACGAAACCATTTCACTTAAAAGTTTGGATTTATAGATGTAAACCGCCCGATTTTCATCAAATGACCCCCTCTCCAACCCATTTTTTATAAATTACCCTCTTTTTTAATTTAACTATTATTATTGACTTATTTTAGAATATAAAAATACGAAAATAACCTTAATAATTGAAAAAAAGACAACATAACAGAAAGACATACACTCCTGTTCGTGTAAATAACACGACACAGGACTGACCTCCATTGTTATGCTCGCAGGCTTCGATGCTGCGCTCACCTAACGCCATCGCTGTGCTCTCAATGCTCCGCTGCTGTGCTGGTGTTGCTCCACTGTTGTGATAGCATCTTGGTCATGTGCTAACTTCAATAGAACCCAACTCGGATTGGAAAGCAGAGCAGCTATGTCAATCTCAACATCTCCAATTTTATCTCCATTAAGCCTCAAATCTAAACCCACCAATCTTCTACCCTATAATGCCACTCCCTCCAAACCCATTTACTAGAAACGACTTCCCATGTTTGTTTTCTCTTACAGTAAGCTCAAACCATAGTTTTTCTATTTTCATTATGCTGCTTAGTTTCACTCAATGAGGACTTAGACTGTGCGTTGCGTTCTTATTTACTTATGGTCAGAATCAGGAGGAGGAGCAGGATTGACAAGTCGGGACAAGAAAGAGTTACTGAAGCAATACGGGCTTGACCCAGATGAATTTTTATCTGAGCCGTCTTCTAAGGTTGTCTTTTGAGGGAATGTAGAGATTGGAACTTTATCACTTTGTTTTGTTATGCTGTTTACATGTGTTGTGCTTTCAATTAGGTTTACAAACAAGAAGGAGGAAGGAAGTGCGAAGGACAAGAAAAGGCTCAAAGCTTATCATGGATGAAGAACCTCAAAAGTCACAGATCACACATAGGTTGCTTCAGGTATGCATTTGCTTTACTTTCCGTCTCTTTTAGTCTATTCAGTGAAAATATGAACAATAATGGTACTGGACACTAGTTTTTCTTTCTTTATTTTGACAGTTTAAGTTGTTATATACTAATAAATCCAATTATAATGATTATTTATTTTGGCTTACCTAGGGGTGGAGCTAATGGCATGTTTTAAGGAAGTTTACGGATGAAATCAATGTAATATGTTCTTATTGTTCACTTTCTCAACTTGATTTTGATTTTTAGTAATCGTGGTTTGCCCTTGGCAGATGATTATGTTTGGCGCTTTTTTTTAATGTTTTTTAATGTTATGTGAAGTTATTAAACCATAATATTGTTTGTGTTGAGTAAAGTGTTTGGCATACTGAGAAATGACAATTTTTAAGTTACATATCACTATATATGGAAAACGTCTGATTGGTGGTTCAGCTTCCATCGGAAACATGAAAAGTGCTCTGGGATGACTAAACTTTGTACAAATCAACATATGGGCCATTTTAGGTGCTTGGAGGAAAGGCTAAAAGAAAGAAGTTATTGTCTCCAAAGGTCATGGACGTGCGACCCATGATGGAAGTTGTTAAAGGTGCAACATTTGATATTTTGCAGGTATCACCTTTAGCACCATCTAATGATAATTGCTGGTTAGAAATTGAAAGTTTGAGCTTTTTAGGCTATTGTATTGGGTAAGAGAAATTTACTATAGCTTTTTAGGTTGCCACTGACTGTCCTGCATCTTTAAGGCCTGGTCGTTGGTGTTGAGAATTTCATAGAACGATCGAAGCAATTTGTAGGTTTGTGGTTCTCTCTCATTTTCTCTGTCTCCCTGCTTAAATAATCTAATGAGATATATAGAAGTCTTGAGCTCCTCAATGATGGAAATATCTAAGATAAGTACTTTCTATTCAATGTCTATTCCAAAGTACTGCCTTAGGTTTTCATTCCAATAAATGTTGGGCAAATTCATTGGGTGTTGGTAGTTAACGTGAAAGAAAGCAAGATCGATGCATATGACTCGGACCACAATCTATACACGGATGATGAATTTCAAAGTCAAATGTCGCCATATGCACATATGATTCCTTTATTGCTACAGGCCTTGATGGGAAGAACGGTGGTGGTACAGATCCATGGCCGGTCGTTCGATTCCAAGGTGTTCCTCAATAACAGATAAGGTGTCACTCCAATTTATCGTTAAACTTGTTTCTTTTATCGTAATACCCTCTCTTAAAGTTGCAACTAACCATTATGTTCTTTTCTCATGCAGTCGAGATTGTGGAGTTTTTCTTATATTGTATCTTCGTTGTTTGATTACTAGTGAGTCCATAGAAGTTATACGTCATCCAAACCATGCTCGAAAGTATAGGAAGAAGTTGGCAGCAGATATGTTTGATATGAGATCGTGGAAATGAGTTGCAAAAACATGTTTAAATTCCGCATTTTAGAAACCATGACATTCTTCTCAAACTTTGTAATACTCTTTCGGATATATGTATTTGATTCAAGAGACTGAGTAATTGCAGAATCATACCTTTGGTGATATTATTGTCTTTGTATCCATTTATCACTTTTTGAATAGTTAAAGCACTTTGGTAATTATAAACTGATTTCATCCATGGTTTAAAGGTGTATACGTATATATTGTAAACCCATCGTTGTGGTGCAAAAATGCTACTTCACTCGTGGTGGTGCAAAAATGCCATTTTCACCTTGTGCACGACCTGGTCATGCCAACTTTCTGATGTAATCAGGTATTGCACATTACCCGGAATTCACTTTATTGCAATCAAGACAACGAGGTCGTGTAACAAATCCATTAGACAGGTTGTGCAACTAAACAGAATCTATTTTGTTACACGACCCAGTCGTGCTATCGTCGTGCAACAAAACAGAATTCAAAACAGAATTTGTTTTGCTGCACGACTAGGTTGTGCAATTAGCACGACCAGGTCGTGCAATAAGACATATTCTACTCTATTGCACGACCCAATCGTGCTATTAGCATGACCTAGTCGTGCAACGAAGCAGATTTCAAAATAGATCTGTTCTGTTGCACGACCCAGTCGTGCAATAACACAGATTTCACTTTATGATCAAACTTCTGTAAATCATTCATGTGACTTGGATCAAGATGAGTATTAACTAATGGTTCTTCTAGCACATCATCTTCATTAATAATAGATGGAATTGTATGACAACGTTTTTCTGGATATGTTGAGGAAACACTGGTAAGAAGTTGGCTACTATCCTCCCTCGAACCCATACAATTTCATGTGAACGGGGTTCAACAATTGCGCATAAGGGGATACTATTTGAAGGGTCCACATTGAAGTTTTCTTGTAAGAAATATTTCAAATCATTGTCACTTTCTACTTTTGATGGAGGAAGTGGAATATGTGCCCTTAACATATATTGCAATGAAAATGTGTTTTCCACTAAAGATTTATTGGTGACTTCAGAAACTTTACGAACTAACTTCTTATAGGTTGTTAACATAGGCAAAGTCACACCTTCGCTTCTACGACCATTGAAAAAAAAAATCCCTACCACTCGACACCCATTCACCATCATACACAATAGAAAAACAAACGTTATCCATTTACTGAAGCCTGCAATACCAATAAAAATAATATAATTAACTCAAACAGATTTCACTCTATTGCACGACCGTTTGGAGATAAGTATTATGTATCACAACTATTTCAACAAAAGCATTGTATACCATGACTTATTGGATAAAAGAGTCGTGCAGCACGACCCTTTGGAGAAAAGAGTCGTGCAGCTCGACCCTTTGGAGAAAGGAGTCGTGCAGCACGTCCCTTTGGAGAAAGGAGTCGTGGAGCTCGACCCTTTGGAGAAAGGAGTCGTGCAACACCTCCCTTTGGAGAAAAGAGTCGTGCAGCACGACCCTTTGGAGAAATGAGTCATGCAACACGTTTTTACAACAAGAAACCACAGTTTCAAGCCTTATTTTCCTTCAACATGATCCACTTTGATAGATATCAAATAAAAACAAGGGAGAAAACAAATCTAAAAAATAAATCTCAATATACAGTGGTTATTGAACAAGAACTGGAGCAACACCAGACTCTACAGTGGTTGTAGTTGTGCCTGTTCAATCTCTAGAAGTGCTTTGAAGAAGTACTGCTTGTTGATGGAATTGAGATATTCAAACGTGAAAACCTTCGTTATTTGTTTCATAAGTGTAGGCTTATTGATGGAAGAAGTAGAAGAAGAAGTAATAAGGGTATTCTAGTCTTTTCTCTTATAAAAGGGGTCAGAAATAGTTAAATTTGGGAAAGGGGTTATATTTAGTTACATTATCCCAAAAGGAGTCAAATAAAAAAATATCCCGTGTAAAACTAACTATAATCTTTAGCCTTTTAACCCTTCCTCTTAAGCCTAACAATTACAATCAGGCCTACTATAACAAGCTTCCTTGGATGGAGTCGTCTTGAACATGGTGTCAAAGCTAAATGAATGATTTAGGTTGTGCTTGAAATTTGATCTTATTTCTTCCCATTGTTACTTTACTTTGTAACAATATTAATTAAGATAAGTCATGTGGTGATCATGCATAATATCACATAATTTCGACTTTGTATATGTGGGTCTATATAAGTTGTTATACTCATTCTAATTAAAATGACATGAACAATTAAGCGGGCCAGCTTGGCTATAAAAATGAAGCCACAAAAGTTTATCAGTAGGGTAATTTTGATCGTAGTAAGAAGTAAATATAAAATTCGAATTAACAAGAATTTTATTTAATATAATTATACTTATTCTTAATCAATTACTTTCTTTAAAATATAATATATTAAAATTTGATAATTAGTAGAAAAGTAAACTAAGAGGAGATGTCCTTAATTTTAAGACTCATCTTATTTTGTAATTACATTTTAATGTCTAAAATATGATTACTAGAATGCAAGTTTCCTCTGGCATCCTCTGAAGTTGTTGAAGAATTCATACAAGTAAATGTTCCAGTGAATTATTAGTCATGTGATGGTTCATTCAATTTTAAGGAATTATATCATTATTGGGAGATTCTGTCAAGATGAAAAAATCGATAATTAAAGGACTTGTTCCTAGACCTACCATTACCGAAATTATCATTGGAAAATATTTAACATTCAAGAAGAATTAGACACGTGGCGATATGTTATTTGGCATTGCATTTTACATCACATTACACGCCCTCAAGGAATTCTTTCTTTTGTTAAAATGCCCTAGTCTTTTATTTCGACCCTTTCCGAGTTTTAACACAAACCATAGCCAGGCGGTAGTCTTCGTGGCCGGCCATCAAGCAGCAGTAACGACGCCGTCGTTTCACTCCGGGATAGTGAAAAACCTGCGATTTCTCGCCGGCTGTTTTACTTCATATCCGGAAACCGCCACCATTACGTGAGTTTTTATTTATTTATTTATCTATTTTGTTTCTGGATTCAAAAATCCAAGCTTTCTGCATGTCTTAATATGTGTTATTTGTTGTCGGATATGATTTATTAATAAGAATTTGGTTAATTTGGTTTCAGGGTTGCGCGATTGAAGTGGTTATCAAGTATTTTCCGTGAAGGGTTCGAAAGGAAAGATTAGGGTTTTTCCGAGGTTCGTTTCAGTTTCGTTCTTTTCAATTTTCTGAGCTCTAACTGTTTGTAAAAATGTCGGTGACAGCGGGTGTTAGCGATACTGTAATTGCCATTAGGGATAAGCTTAGAGGCAAAATTGGCCAAACAAAGGTTAAAAGGTATTGGCCTGGTAAAGCGCCCGAGTGGGCGGATGATATCGATGAAGATAATGACATTAGGATGGCAAGGGCAGCTGCCCTTGATAAAGCTTTCCCAAGTCAGGAGGATTCAGATGTTGCCCAGAAGGATGATCCTAGGCTACGTCGTTTGGCTCAGAGTAGGATAGATAACCGGGAGGAGATTAGGGCTGATCATAGACGCATTCGCCAAGCTGAGATAGTTTCAATGGAGGAGGAGGAAAACAATAGGCAAGAAGGATTGGATATGGAGGAAGAGGATGAGGAGTCATTGCAGGAAAGAAGAAACAGAATTAGAGAGAAGGCACTTCAGAGGCAGCAAGAAGAAGCTGCTCTACTTCCTGAAGAAGAGGAGGAGGCAGTAGAAGAAGAGGAGGAAGAGGAATCTGAGTATGAGACTGACTCGGAAGAAGAACAAATGGGTATTGCTATGCTCAAGCCCGTCTTTGTTCCTAAGTCAGAGAGAGATACCATAGCTGAGCGTGAACGACAAGAGGCTGCAGAACAAGCACTTGAGGAATTAGCGAAGAGGAAATTGGAGGAGAGGAGAGTGGAGACAAAGCAAATACTTGTTGAGGAGGTTCGCAAGGATGCAGAAATTCAGAAGAACTTGGAAATGGAGGCTAATATTGCTGATGTAGATACTGATGATGAAGTTAATGAGGCGGAGGAGTATGAGGCTTGGAAGGCAAGAGAGATAGCAAGGATCAAGAGGGATAGGGAGGCAAGGGAAGCTATGTTGAAGGAGAAGGAAGAGATTGAGAAGGTGAGAAACATGACAGAGGAAGAGAGAAGGGAGTGGGAGAGGAGGAACCCAAAGCCTGCCCCACCACCAAAGCAGAAGTGGAGGTTTATGCAGAAATATTACCACAAGGGTGCCTTCTTCCAATCAGATGCAGATGACCTTTCTGCTACTGCTGGATCAGATCAGATATACCATCGTGATTTCTCTTCCCCAACGGGAGAAGATAAGATGGACAAGACCATATTGCCTAAGGTCATGCAGGTCAAGCACTTTGGTCGCAGTGGAAGGACCAAATGGACCCATCTTGTCAATGAGGATACAACTGATTGGAACAATCCGTGAGTTCTATTCTTCCCCTTGATTATTCGCTCCTTATTCATCCTTTTATTTTTTATTTTACTCCAGGTTGCTATTATCTAATTATCCACTTCTCTGATGTTTATCTGCTGCTTGTAAGATATAATCTCCATTGCTTTTATATTTTGGTTCTGTAGCGCAAGATGAACCCTTTTATGTTTCCTTCTGATGAGTTATTATATTTTCTGATTATAGGGCTTATAGTTGATTGAAATTGATACTGAAAAGCATTATATATAGAGTTCTTCATTTTTATGGTTCCTTGACCTTGAACTTGAGTTTAGCTATGTTTCTGGAATGATAACACAAAATGTGGGCTTTGTTCAGTCTGTTTGAATGAAATGATTGGTATTTTCGAAGTCTTCTCACACCATATGGTTTTGATTCCAATTAATAAATCTATATTACTGCTGATTATATGCTTGTTACATACCGTTACCTGAAACATGTAAGTGTATGAACTCATATATGTCCTCGGTGTTTATTCAATGAGTGCTAGCTGTACAAGGGTGACATGTATTGGCATCTGTTTCTCTTATGGTATTTGTAGAATGATTTTATTAGTTCTTTCTTGGCTTGCTGGTATTTGAGTCTGTTGAGGCCTTTTTTTTTTTTTTTTTTGTTTGATTTTGGAAGATATCTTCGTTGAAGAATTATGAAGTTATTGCTGAAAACTTGGAAAGTATGTGTTTGATGTTTGTTGCGGGATTTGTCACCTTTTTTCTTTACACTTTAAATGATTTGCACTGACCTAAAAAATATAAAAATGGAGTTTGTGGTAGCTTGATATTTGATTAAAGGTGGTAATATTTGTTTCCTTAACAATACTTTTTGGTGCAGGTGGACATACAATGATCCTCTTCGGGCCAAGTACAATGCTAAAATGGCAGGAATGAATGCACCAATTGCAAAACCCAAAGGAAGCAAGAAGTTGAAAGATTGGGAGTCTCGTTAAAGTTGTAAGTGACGTCAAGGGAATTGAGATTTTACTGGATATTGCAATAGAGGAAAGCTGCAGTTCTAATAGCATGCATTTATGAAAGCACATGTTTGTACTCTCAGCCAATGAGCCAAGAAAATTTAGACATGTATAAAACTGTTCATATCAATGTTTCTTGACATTCTGAGTAGACGAGCCATGTACTAAATTCATTTAGGGAATGCTCCAAGTTTTTCTCACTCGACTTGTTGGTAAACTGTTCCACAGAAAAACTTCTTATGCTTAACTGCCCATCTGGATGAAATAGCAAAGAAAAGTTTTCCGCGCATAAATGACAAGAAATTTTCAATTTTGGCTTGATAAAGGAGTTGAGCATTGCTCGACAGATTACAGAATTCTTGTTTTTCAACTTAGATGCTCAGAGCAGGAGCTCTGCTGGCATTTTTCGGAATTCTAGTTCTTCAACTTCTTCAGACACCCAAGCAATCCCCTAAGACTTAACCTGTTCCTGTGCAAAAGCGTCCTCCCTTCCCCGCTTTCGAGCTCGATAAGGCAAGCAGCTCTCCATTTGTAGTCTGCGATCGTGCCTTGGCGGCAGTTCATCTTGAGCTGCTATCTGGGGGCATGAAAAGAGTGGGGTTTCCGTTAGGTGTCGAGAATTTGTCAGCTCCTTTTAGGATTCTTCATTTCAGTTGTAACCTCAAAATTTTACTACTTTGCTGTGTAAGAGTAATAAGTAGGTTGATTAACAAATTTCTACTCGTAAAATGGCTTAAACATGGTTAATTATCGTCACATCTCAGTTAAGAAGTTACTCTGGACCAAAACATTAAATTGAAGTAACAATAATATCCAGTGTCACAAGAGGCATCTGCTTGAACATGACAAAATTAACAGGAAAAACAAAACAAAAAAACATAGAAAATATATAGAATAACACAAAGTCGCTGTCCTCTAACAACTCTCTAAGAAGCAGTTTTTTCCTCTGCCGCAGCTTCAAAGGTCTCACCAGCCACAAGCTCTGGGACCTCATCATCATCGTCCTCTTGAGTGGCAGCTGCACCAGCACCTGCAGCAGGCACTTGCTTCTGGAACTGCTCTGCCAGCTTCCTCAGGTTGTCCAAGTTATCCGGTCCTGAAAATGATTTCAAAAGAGAATTCTCAGCCACCAATTACTGATTACCTGAATTACCATCCACTAGAAAAAATAAAATAAATGCATACCCAATTGGTTGATGATTCCTGGGAGAATATCCTGCAATTCTGTCAAAAGAAAAAAAAAATCACAAGTTAGTTCCCATGCCATATCTACCAAGGGAGAAATAAAAATAATAATCTGAAAGATGACCAATTCTTCTTGTGTACGGCCAAAAGTCATCAACAAACAAATAATTTTTAAGTAATGAAAACACCAAATTCACCATTTGTCATTGCTCATGTCAGGTTACATAACAAATTTATCATCAATAAATTACAGATTTTCTTTCCCCCATATATAAGTAAATAGAGGCTTACTCTTGGTTTGCGGAGAACCACTAACAACCCATGTGTTGGCAGCAATAGAAGCTTGAACTGAGAAAAATAAAAATAACACAAAGAAGCATTAGTTATTAAGTTAACCAAGGTGATGATAATTTACTTACAAGATCACAGGATCCAAATCCTGATACCACAGGATTTACCTTTGGGGTTCATGAACTGAATAACTACATCGTCCTTAAAGATGTTAACTTCCTCAATTGCAGGAATAGCATTCACTCCTATTCTCTTCAAGGTGCTCTGGAGTCTTTTGTCATCGGTTGTGGTTGTCTTGTGAACAGCCTTCTTCTTTCTGTGGTTCAAACAACAAGTTAAAAAAGAAACCACGGAAAAAAAAGGCTACCAGTATCACACAGAATAAATGCAGAAATTCAAGAACAAGAGTAAACTTAAAATTCTACGAATTAAGGGAAAAGTAATTCTATAGACACCAAGGGAAGGGAACATTAAGAGCTCTAATTTTTATTACAAATGAATTAATGCACTAAGCTAAAGTTTTTATTTCTTAGACTTAAAGATGAACGACCATATATCACAATACAGAAGCACTCAATATTCCATTTCTAGAACAATTACGAAGATGCATAAAGCAACCAATAGGTCTATTTCCATATCACAATACATATGGAACAAAGTCCATGAGGAAGATGCATAAAACGATTACGAAGGCTCAGAGAAAAGCAGACAATTATAATAATCCACTGAAAACAAATCTCTTCCCATTTATATGCTAACCACAAAAAGAAAAATTAAATTAGCATTGGAGTGAACTTCCTTACCTTCTCATGCTACCCTTTCCGCCGGTGCGAACCGCACCGGCCATCTTCATTAGCCTCTCAACATTCATCTGCGTGATAGAAATCAATCAGAAAACAATAACTTCATTACACCAGCAACCCACACCAAAAAAAAAATAATAATAATACCAAAACTGCACCAAAAAACACAAAAAGAGAAAAATTAACTAAAGGCAGGGTATATATAATTCACTGGCTTTTGAAACGCAGCCAATAAACACAAACCTTAATTCCCAAATAATTAAATATACAAAGCAAAACCCTCATCTTGGAAACTCAAGCACAAACCACATGGGGCGACTACATGGGCACAACAATTGAAACAAAACGACCAATGCCCAATTACCCATCATCTAAAAATTTGCAAAAACTAATAGACATATGATATATTTCAACTCAAAACCTAAAAATCAATCCCAGAAAGAAAAAAGAACCCAGCTCAATCAATAAAACACACACAACAATTACATTAAGGATCTACGACAAAACGGAATGAAAACTCAAACCCTTAAACACAAGCTAAGAAAAAGTAATCATTTTTTAAGAGTAGGTGAAAGTTACAAGCAGACCCAGACAGGCAACGAACACAAGCAGAAGGGTTTTAGGGTTACCTTCGCTAGGGTTTTGAGTTTGATGAAGAAGAAGATAAGAGAGGAAAGTGCAGAGCAGGCGGCGCTTGAGGTTAAGGTAAAGGTTTTGGTCTGGCCCTGGCCCGATATAAAAGCTTTTGTTTGAGAATGATTGAGACACGAGTAAGCATTGGACGGTCCAGATTCGATGTTATCGTAACATCATTATAACCGTCTGATCAAATCTGTTTGGGCACAAATCAATCCGGCCCACTAACCCGCTTCTGTTTTCCACAAATTAGTTGAAAATAGATTAATTTATGTAATGGATATTTCTAAAATTATCAAATTTACTAAATTTAAATTTGTAAATAACAAATCAAACAGATTATTAGTATTATTATTAACAGTTTTAATGTTCAAGGAATTGAATGGTATTAATAATGGTTTTTGCTGAAACGCTTTTTATTAGTAACTAACTATCATGAAATTTATTACAGCCTTATTTAATTTCATCTTGTTTTCACAATTCTAATCGCACATCATGCATTATCAATGGTAAAAATAGGTTAAGAAGGATAGATTTTAGGTACATTTCTGACTTAAAATTTTTTTTACTGGCTTTAAACGTAGATTGAAGCATGATAAAAAAGGAGCATATTACTAGAGCAGAAAAGTTATGGAAGAAGATTTTTTTTTTTTTTTTAATTTGAGTTTTCTTAAACCCTCATAAATCTTGTATATCAAGTAAATTTTATCATCCATGAATTGTTGAAAATATTTTTTCTTCCTCTTTAATATATATTTTATTAATTATCAATCATATATTTAGATTTTGTTCAAGTAAAAATCAAATTACAAGAGAATTATGGTTCTAATAGAAGATACTAGTGTAACAAAATGCCACAATAAGCATTAAAATGTGAATATATATGAAAATGTAGATATCAAGACGAATACTTAATAAAACTTAGCAATAACGAACCATTTAATACACTTTCTCATCCTCTTATCAGGATGACTTCCTCCTCTTCACTTTTTGGCTTTTTTGGGTTCTCAATCTCATATTACTGGCTGTTATAAGTTTGTAATCTGAGTATGGCATTTCACTTAGCTTCCCGAACCTCTCCTCATAGAAGTGCCATAGTTCTGACCTACTCAACAAACAATCAAGAAACCTTTAACAGGAATAATCAGAAAAACCTGAGAAACAAATCAGAGAAAAGCACAAATATTTTTACCAGTATGCCAAGAACTGAAATGGTTCATATATTCCATAAATCTTCTCAACATCACTTTGAACTGTCTTCATAGATGAATTTCTTTGATGTACCTGCATTCATTCAGTGTGCATCATCGTCAGAGATATAATTCACATTTTCAATTGCCCATAATGCTTAAAGGAAGAAACAAAACGTTTTTACCTGATTCAAATGCCTGATAGTTTCAGAATCTGTCGGAATCACATGGTAAAATCCCATGCATACAAGCACATTGGCGCATGTAAATGGACCAAATCCATAAATCTTACTCAGCTGCTCACGCAGATTCTCATAGCCGGTTATGCTCCCCTCATTGCAGATTTGCTCCAGTTGCTTTAACTGAATCCTGCCTTCAACAATGTCCTGGGCAAGTTTTATTATCCTACCTGCTCTGTACCCAAGATTGCAGCGCTTTGCCAGAAAGCTTTCATCAACATTTGCTAGTTCTCTTGGACTAGGAAAATTACCAACGCTACCATCAGCAAAGGGCTCTGTCCCTTTAGAATGAAGATTCAACTGCTCATTCAATGTCAATGAATCTTCGTCAGCTTTGTTTTGAGGACTGCTCAGGCTCAAATTCTCTTTTGTCTTTCCAACGCAACTCAGTTCCAAATTCACGTCGTCTTGTAAACCTGCTTTGATCTCCACAAATTTGCTAGTTAGGTTGGTGGCAATTTTGGACACTTTCCGCTTCCTCTTTGACTCTTTCCCCACAGGCGTCTTCGGAATGAAATCCTTAGTCTTATCTTCTGCAACTGGGATAATTGATGAGAAATGCTGCAATTCAAACTGAAGCTCACAAAGTGCCCTAGCCATGCTCAGAGTCCTCGGCCACCTAGTAATATTACAAAGGTCACATACTTGCAGCTAAAATATCAGAGCTTCAACAGTCTGCAAAATGGAGTTCAGTTCAAAACATGACAGCATATTAAGAAATTATGCAAATTCAGGTTCCCTTCGAAGCATCAATCTATGTGACAGATTCTATCATTCTTGCTAATGGCAGCAATAGTCCAGCACAAAATACAGGAAACACATTCGTTTAATACTAAAACTAACTATAATTTGTGAGTACAGCTGCGTGCTAGTTAATGCTATAAGAAAGAAATTAATAAAGTAATTATTAAAAGAACCAAATTGAGAGGATCTATTTTTCCATATATAATAAAATTTTATTTTCGTTTTACTGTCTACTTAAGCCTAACATTAAGAGACAAAATACTCTTATTCAGACAAATAGTTAGCTGTAGAACAATGCTAAACTTTTTGTGGAGCATACTCGACGCTTGTCTAGCAAAGCATTGTACAGTCATGCTTTAACGTCTCCTGTTAATTTGACCAGACAACTAAAAAAATATAAGATTTTGTTATTTATTAAATAAAATCCCATTTAATTTGGTTATTTAGTGTTGTTTCTAAACCCGAGCCGGTCTCAGTCTCACTGGTAGACGCATTATGTCGAACAGATTCTAGGCAAACAAAAGAGGAAGGCAGAGACTGACTGGCAGTTGCAGAGGAGAATGCACTTGACCATATCCTCAAACAATGTGGGAGACCTGAACACCCTCCCGCTAAAACGCCTCATATAATCACACTCATTCGGCGCTTCCGCCACAACCCTCTTAAACCCTCTCACATTCCTCTCATCAGACTCCGATAAACGCAGCATTCTGGCAACCTGACGCAGCAACGTTTCCTGCTCTTCTGGGGAGAGAAAGCCAAGCCTAGACCGAAACCCAGTGTTGTGAACTTTGATATGGAGAAAATGAGGGTCTTCTTGAGGTTGGGAAATGGTAACCATGACAGACGAAGTAGAGTTAGGATCGAGAGTGAGATGGAGAGGGCGAGAGAGTGACTTGGAAAGTGGGTCCCAACGGTTGGGAGAGAGCATGAACAACCCATGACTGCAAACCGCCTTTTCGAGGTTGAATGCTTCCCCTAAGCCTCCTAAGGGAAGTTTCAACAAGCATTCCTCCTCCATTGGCATTGCCTGCTACTCTCTGCTCTACTCTATTCTAGGAACGTCTGGTCTTGGTGTTAATTTTTTGGATAAAAAATGTGATTTTTATTTATTGTAGAATAATTTATGATCTTAGCTGGACAACTTTGAGGTTTAGAAGGAATTAATATTAATTTATTATACCCCATTCCTATTCCTATTCCTAATCCTGGGGCTATGCTGTTGTTGTGTTTAGAAGGATGGTTAACTTCAAGCTGCTATAAACGTAAACTCTTAACATCGTATTAGAGTATTAAAAAAATATATATATTTAGCAGTCATGTGTTCTCTTCATAGGTAGTCCCTGTTTATGTTTGACATCACTTGACGCATGTAGCAGCTTCTCTATGCTTTGCTTATACTATTGCAAATTTTTAATAATGTGCAATATTCCTTTTGTATCTGACTGCTCAGTTAATTGCTTTGCGGAAAAAAAAAAAAACTGTATTCTATTGTCCGGCTATAAATTCTGCAAGAATATCCGAGTTATTTCTTGAGATAGCCTAACAAAACAACTCCTACTTAAAGTATATGCAAGCTGCGGTTGTATGTTTTTGCCAGAAAGGGAAAGTTACTTCGTGTTGCTACTGTACGCAGAGCTTTAAATTCTAATAACTCCAGTGGACGGATTCCTAGTTCCAAGTTTCATTATGGGCAGTTATTTAGGGTATAATCAACTCTCAGCCAGGCACCATCCCAGAAAAACTTTTCAGTTCAAACCCCAACAAAATCTGCCCATCCATAAAATGGGCGAACTGCACCAACTGAACCGGTGGAAGAATACCTGCTCCTCCATTCCGTAATATGCCAGCCCTCTGGAGCTGACTTTGTCAGTGTTTTGGTTGCCATCCAAGACTTGTTACTATTCGGTGGCAGTTCCAGAGCCGCGTACAGAGCCTGGAATATGGTTGTCAAAGTCTGAAGCCCGCCTGCAGCCTGCTCGAATTGCCTGAAGTAGCTAGTCACATAGCTTAACCACACTGTAATACCATACGGTCTCAGAACTTGAACATTATTTGTATTCCATGATACTTTTATCAGAGATTAAAAAAAGGGAGTGGTTCTCTTCGAATTTTATTATGTCTTCACTTCAATAAAATACGACAGTAGTTAGGGAGCTCTAAGTTTCTTTCACCTGCCCTGCAATCTATAATAATAACTTGTTAGCTTGAAGTTCAACTCTTAGTTACATGGTTGACAGAATTAGGATTCACTCAACACACAATCTCACAGGAGCTTTAGCAGAATTTAAGAATTAAAGGTAGTAGGTAGGGAAGGTTGAAGGAAAAATAGGTGTTTATTTAATCATTTGACAGGAAAATCGAGAGTCCTGCTAGCTCTCCCTAGATAAACAATTCTCACAAATCTCTCCAAAAAAATGATCCCACCCTTTCTGCTCTCTCTCCTCCTCTTATATTTCCTAACTAACTCTGCACACTTCTCTAGACTAGGATAACTAACTGCCTCATAGCTCAACTATCACACAGCAAAACAGAGAATAAAAAGTAAACAATGGAAAATAGCTCTCTTGATCCCTCAATTCACATTTTTATCCTTCCTTTGTTATCAAGTTGGTGTCGCCTAGCATAAGTAAATTTAATTGGAGGTCTATCAATGGTGTCCATTTGTAGACCTTAAAAGAAATAATGGGACCTTTTTCGCTGACGATGGGAGTATAAATAAATAAATCCACCTAGTTATTTTTAATTTCGGCCCCTTGCGTTTACTTTGTGAAGGTTTCATCTGTTGTGTTGACAATGACAAGGGGTAATAGTTTACTATTTCAAAGTTCAGCGATTTGGTAAACTGAATTTTAGTGACTAATTCCACCGTCATCTTGATTGAGTGATTCTCAAGTTGATATCTGATGAAAGATCGAAATTTTGAAGTTTCTTGAGCTTTGGAACATATTTCTTTTTTTCACTAATGGGTATAAGAACTCAAGTCTTTCTTCTGTCAGTTTACATCCAATGTTTGATCATAGCAGCCAAAACTGATGATACAGATGGTAAGAACAATTCAGTAATTAGTTGCCTTGCTGTCTATTAATAAGCAAATGAACCCAAATCAAACTTTAGAATTTTATCGCTATCTGCATACAAAATACATACTATTAAATGCATTTTGCTGTAATTTCTGTGTTTCTTCTATGCATGCGCGTGCAGTTTCCAGTATAGGGAATAGCATGGTTAATTTATTACTTTGGCACAAAGAAACATTTTTCAGTTATTTATGGTAGAATGGTCTTGATTCCCGGATGCGAGTGGTTTTGAGTTGTTTGGCAGCCCTGGAACTAGGAAATACTTGGTCAAATCTTCCCTTTGGTGATGTGTCGTTAGTAAAATTAACACTTGTGAGCTCTTATTCTGAAAATTGGATTCCTGTAAGTAATATTCAAAATCAGATGCTGAAACTAGTTGTAATATTTAAATTTTCTACAAATCCTTTATTCAAATTTGTATGCAATTTTATGGGATGATTCAGCATTTAGTGGTTGACTTGGAAGCATTTTTTTTTGTATTACTGGATTCTGATGCAGTTGCTGTTCTGAAATATTTCAAAGATATCTGGAAAAACGTACCATCTAATTGGGTGGGCTCAGATCCTTGTGGAGACAATTGGGTAGGAATTGGGTGCAACAATTCACGTGTCACCGGAATGTAAGCTCTTGGCCATTTCTTTTATGCGTTAATGCTAACGGAAGGTTGATTGCTTTCTATTTTTCTCTTTCAGAGCATTATCAAGCATGGGATTGATGGGTACTCTGCCTATAGACATCACACTTTTATCAGAGCTACGGACTCTGTAGGTCTTCTACCTGTTCTTGCACTATTATCATCATACAATTCCTTATTTTGCAACTGATAATCCACATTCAAAAACCATCTGTCTTAGAATTTAGTGATGTTATATCCAAAGGTTTCTAAATACTATATCCTTGACGTTTACTAGTTATTTTACGAGGTACATGGAAAATCAAACATAATAAGCCAACGTAAGTTGAACAATATGTGCTACGTATGAGATATGATGTTTTTTATAGTTAATCAATGCTCTTATAGGTTGCGAGGGGGCAGGAAAGGCAATTGTGTATACATTTTAGGGGGCACAAGGCATAAAATGATTACTCTGACATTTTCCTGGATCACTTTGGAAGAGTTTTGGTGAATTAGAGAATTGATTATATGATACACATAAAACGGATAAAATCTTTAAGACTTACTGATCTATATGAGAAAATTCATGAAATAATTTAGTTAAGACTATTAGATCATTCAAATCGACAAACAGATTATGATTTTAAGGAATCAATTATATTGATCAAGTCAAGGTGTCTTAACAGCATGTATCTATCTCATGGTCAGCATCTGCCAATTTCATATATTTGATTATGAACTCTTCACATAGGGATTTATCCTACAATATGGAGCTGACAGGACCTCTTCCATCATCAGTTGGGAATTTGAAGAATTTACGAAACCTGTAAGGCAATTTGTCCTGTCAAAGCATTAGTTGACAGTAAACTTATGTTTCAGAAACCTCATAAAATTCTTCTGTTTCTTTTGCATGCCAGAATCTTGGTGGGTTGCGGTTTTTCCGGTCCAATTCCAAGGTCTATTGGAATTCTACGGCAGCTTGTGTTTCTGTAAGAATTTTGACTCTTACAATGTTTCTCTTATAGTATTGCAAATGTTTAATCAATTGCTATCCTTGACTGATATAGTCGAATCCTCCTTAAAAGTATAATATAAAGCATTAGATGAAGGCATGTTCCAGTCTGTAAGCTTTCACTAGAGGCTTACTGTATTAGTTTCATTAATTTTACCAGCTTTTTTTCTTTCAAATTATTTCACTCAGTTTCTCACCGCAGATTGCGGTTCTATGCTTCTGCAAGGTAAGGAAAGTAACTTGACTTGTCATTGCCATATGTGTGCAGATCATTGAATTCTAATAACTTCAGTGGACAGATTCCCAGTTCCATTGGTGACCTATCTGATCTTTATTGGCTGGATCTTTCTGATAACCAACTTGAGGGGCCAATTCCAGTCTCTGATGGAAATTCATCTGGTCTTGATATGCTAGTTCGTGCAGGGCACTTGTATGTCTATTCTCTTTTTCAATTTTGGCCTTTGTTTCCTATCTTAATCTAAAACTGTCCATCATTTGCAGTCATCTAGGAAATAATCAACTCTCAGGCACAATCCCGGATCAACTTTTCAGTTCAAACATGAATCTGATACATGTGTAAGTTTCTTAAGGATTTTAGTTAACTACATCATGTTGTTTAGTGCCTCCTTAGCTGTCTCCCATACTGTTCTCTCTTTCTGACCCAGTGTACCAAAGCTCATTTCACCACAGAAAAATGACTTTTTGCGAGGAAATATTTCGTCGCAAAAAGTCAAAATTTCGTCGCAATAGGTTTTTGCGACGAAAATAAATTCGTCGCGTTTCAATCGCAAAATGTGAGTCGCAATAGGTTTTTCTGCGACGAATCTTGAATTTCTCGCAAAAAGACTTTTTGCGAGGGAATTTTTGTCGCAAAAAGTTGTGACAAATATTTTGTCGCAAATAGGATTACGTCGTGTTAACTTTTTGTGACAATATAAAATTCGTCGCAAAAGATCATATTTTGCAACAAATTTGAATTTTGTCGCAAAAAATTTTGTACCAAAATCGTATTTAAAATAAATTATTTTCATTGTAAATATCTTTTGCGACTATTTTTTTGTCATTAAATCTGATCTTTAGCGACAAAAAATTCGTCGCGAAAGACCTAATTTTTTTAACATAATTGATTTTTTTAATAATTCATAAAATTTATTTTAATTTGTTATAAATTTGAAAATAAAACAGTAAAATTATGTCATTATGCAACATTATTCTTTGTAAGAATAATTTTATTAAATAATAACAAATTACAAAAATTTAATACAATATTGGAACTTTGGTTGTACATGGAAAAATTAAAAAAATAAAAATACAAGATAACACAACAAATACAAAACTTTATCCTCCACTAAATCTTTTGTTGCTTGATTTTATTTCAATCTTCAAGTCTTCAAATATACCCCATCTTCAATTATACCTATTAAAAACAAAAAGGAAGTAAAACATTAATTAGTAATAATTAAGGATATGAGAGATAAGTGTATACAAAAAAAAAATGTTAAAGAAATAAAGAACTTAAGATTTTTAATTGCATTACCTCTTCCAAAATACCTATTAAACAAAAAGTGTAATATTAATTGATAATTAAAAAATAAAAAATATATGAATCTTGTAAGTAAATATATTACAACATAAAAGAAAAAATGAGTAAAAATATTTACCTTGATAATAGTGTTAGGGAAAGAAGAGAAGTAGATAAAAATGAAAATGAAGAGGAAATTAGAATAGATGGAAGAAAATGAAGTAAACCAAAGAATTAGGTGGTGTATATATAATAAAGGCATTGATTTTTTGCTATGAAATTTGGACATTTCGCGACGAAAAATTTGTCTTAAAAGAATTTAAAAAATATGAAATAAATAAGAGCGGGTAAAAGTCCACCTAAAATTTTCTTTTTTCGACAAAATTTTGGTCTTTAGCGACAAAGTTTTTGTCGCTAAAGGTGTAAAAATTTTGAAATTTAATAGGCGGGAAAAAGTCCGCCTAAAATTTAGTTTTTGGGACGAATTTAGATTTAAATTTTCCTCGCGAAAGACCCACTGTTGCGAGGAATTTTAAAGTGGTCGCTAAAAGTCTAAAATGCTAATCTTTAGCGACAAAATATTAATCTTTTGCGATAAAATTTTTGTCATTATAAGTCTTTAAAAAAATATTAAAATTAAAATCTAAATCTAAAATTAAAAATATTTAAATTAGACTTGGATAATTATAAGTTTATTTATTAATTAAATTTTCATCCATAATTAAATTTATATAATATTGGATTGATATTAAATAATTTGATGACAAATTAATAAATAATATAACAACCATATACAATAGAAATATAAAACATTATATGATATTTAATTATTTTTTATTGAGTATTAAAATGTTAATAAAATAGGTACAACAACTTAAGAATTATTTAACAAATGTAAACAATAGTTAGACATTTATACATATATCATAGTTGTTATATGAGGAATTACAAAAAAAAATTTCTTTAGTGATCAATAAATAATTAATTATTGACATTATAATGATATATGTAACAAAAAGATTGCATTCATTTTAGCTATAATTTATTTTAATTATCTATTTCTTTTAAAAACACTAAAAATATGTTTTACACATTTAAAAAATTAATTTGTGATGGAAATAATTTAATTATTAACATATAAACGCATGTAATAATTGTCATATGTATTAAAGTGTTAACAAAATACACACAAGTCAACTATCATTAACAAATACATAATAATTAGACATCTATACATATGACATAATTGTCATGTGCGAGTTATTGAAAATAAGTTTTTAATACTTTAATAAATAAATTATCAGATATTCATATTATAATTATTATGTAACAAATGCATTTATTTTTAGTGAATATTTTTTTATTATTTATTCCTTTTACAAATGCTAATAATTAATATTTAAAATATCTTGACAAATACAAACTATAAGTTTGTAATAGTTGTAATTTAATAATTAGATATCTATATATGTCATATTTGTTATTATAAGAAATTGAAAATAAGCTTTTCTAATTTGATTAGTAAATGATTAATTATTCATATTATAATCATATAACAATGTAACAAAATTGCATTTATTTTCAAGTATAGAATGCCTTTAAATTAATTATCCATTTTTTATAAAAATAACAATTATTAAAAATATTTTTTACAATTATAAAAAATATTTTTTTCATAGCAGTAATTTAATTATTAGACATATATACATATACATATGTTACAAGTATCATATGTATTAGGAATTGAAAATTAGTTTTTACCATTTACTAGTAAATGATTAATTATTCATATAGTAATCAATATATAACGAATGTATTTATTTTTTGTTATAGAGTTCATTTTAATTATTTATCTCCCTTAAAATAAACTCTAACAATTGTTTAAAATATCTCAATAATGTAAAGCTATACGATAAAAATTAAAAGTCTAAGAAAAATATACTGTCTAAATTAATATACTTTATAAAAAAATAAAAAACATAATTATAGGCAACATTACATGATTATTAATTATTTATTTATTTATGTTTATTTGAAATATAATTAAACATTGAAAAATAAATTAGAATTTTAGAAGTTGAATTTTTTTTTAATCTCATTTTCATCAATTAAAAATTAATCATAGTAATAAGTTTATCATAATTGTAATTTAGCAGTTACACATATATAAATCACACATAAATTAGATTATAAATAAATAATTAGCAATAAATTTTATGCTTGATTATTGGATTATTAACGATTCATATCTTACACACACACACACACACACACACACACACACACACACACACACATATATAGAGTTTATTTTAATTATTTATCTCTTTTATAAACACTAAATTTAGATTATCTTAATAATTTTTCACATTTAAAAGCATGAATGGAATCACAAAGGGTCTTTTTTTTTAATAAAAATTTATATGCATATCCAAATGACCCTACTATATTTAAAAATTGTCAAATTTAATTAAAATCAAATTAGATTTTTAATACTTTCTTTATTCTTTTATTTTTGGTCATTTTTCAAACAAAGACTTATATATTAGATGGACCACAAACAAAGAGAAGGAAAGAAAAGAGAAAAGTTATTAAGTTTTAATTTAAAAATGCGAGGAATTTTTTCTCGCAAAAGGTTATATTTTGCGAGGAATATATATTTTCGTCACAGAATATCCAATATTGTCACGTATTCATAATAAGTTAGAAGGGCTTTTTGCGAGACTCTTCTTCTCACAAAAGGTTGATTCTTTTGTAAGGAATTTATTGTCGCAAAAGGTTATATTTTGCGACGAATCAAATTTTCGTCACAAAATATCCAGTATTGTCACGTGTGCATAGTAAATTAGAATGGCTTTTCGCGAGGAATTTTTTGCCGCAAAAAGTCTATTTTTTGCTAGAAAATTTTCCTCGCAAAAGGTCACATGTTGCGAGGAATCACGTTTTTGTCGCAAAATATCCAGTATTGCCACGTGTGCATGGTAAATTAAAATAGCTTTTCACGAGAAATTTTTTACCGTAAAAGGTCTATTTTTTGCGAGAAAATTTTTCTCGCAAAAGGTAACATGTTGCGAGGAATCACGTTTTTATCGCAAAATATCCAGTATTGCCACATGTACATGGCAAATTAAAATGGCTTTTTGCGAGAAATTTTTTGCCGCAAAAGGTCTATTTTTTGCGAGAAAATTTTTCTCACAAAAGGTCACATGTCGCGAGGAATCACGTTTTTGTCGCAAAATATCCAATATTGCCACGTGTGCATGGTAAATTAAAATGGCTTTTCGCGAGGAATTTTTTGTCGCAAAAGGTCTCCTTTTTGCGAGAAAATTTTTCTCGCAAAAGGTAACATTTTGCGAGAAATCATTTTTTCGTCACAAAATATCTAGTATTGCCACGTGTGCATGGTAAATTAGAATGACTTTTAGCGAAGAATTTTTGGTCGTAAAAGGTCTTTTTTTGGCAAGAAATATAATTTCGTCGCAAAAAATGTTCATCTTGCTACAAAATTTTTCTCACAAAATCCCATCTTTGTGCAATACGTTTTGTGACAAAAAAATTGTCGCAATATGTTTTATCTCGTCGCAAAAAATGCTTCCCTAATTAGTCACTCAAGTTTTTAGCGAGGAAATAAATATTCATCGCTAAAGGTTTTATTTTGCGAAGAAAAATTCCTCGCAAAATATAATTTTTTTGAAATGCTAGCTTTTGCGACGAAATAATAATTTTGTCGCAAAAGGACTCTTTTTGCGAAGAATTTTATTTCGTCACAAAAAAATTTGTCGCAAAAAACTGTTTTTCTTGTAGTGTTTCATTTGTACGGGATAGTCTCTATAAGTTGCATCATCTTGATTCATTAACTATCTTCTCTATAATGAATTTCACAAAGTCTATATATATGCCTTAGGGGGAAATTGAGAAAAGAAAAAGATGTTAATTCAAGCATACTTTCTTTTAATTTGATATCTTTTCTTTCCTTTCAACTTTGGGACAGGCTATTTAACAGCAACAACCTCACAGGCAGACTTCCTTCCACCCTTGGACTGGTGCAAACATTAGAGGTCTTGTGAGTATCTACCCCTCATGTTTAATTAATAACTAGTGGTAGATTTCAGACAACAAAATTGAATTTACTTATTATATCTCTACTTTTATTTCTCTGATGTGGTTTTCTTCTTGATTGAAGACGTTTAGATAGGAATCATTTCAGTGGGCCTGTTCCTTCAAACCTCAACAATCTTACGAATATTAATAAGATGTAAGCAGATAAAAGAGACATTCAAAACAAGCTTCAATTAGGAAAGCCATATCCTCTTGTAGTTATAAGTGTTTGCCTATCCTTTTTTCAGGTTTTTGTCTAACAATAATTTGAGTGGTCCTATGCCCGACCTTACTGGGATGAACCACCTCAACTACCTGTACGTACAACCCCATCTTTTTTCTTTCCCCAATTATACATTTTGGTCTTATTTGTGATAATTATGAAGGTTCCATGACATATGATCTGCAGGGACATGAGTAATAACAGTTTTGATGCATCAGACGTTCCTTCATGGTTCCCAACCTTGAAGTCACTAATAACATTGTATGTCTCTCAGAGCTTTCAATTTCTTTATCACTTTCCACCAATGGTGCCACGCACATAGAGATTTTGACTGGCTATGCATTATCTAAACTATTTCAGTCCAGATAACAATTTATTTTCACTATTCTATTAGTCTTACATTGTGTTAAATCATGCTTATCATTTATTCTGTCACAATATGATAGATAACAGCCTTTCTGATAAGGAACGGGGTTCCTCAAATTTAAAGAAAGGGAGGGAGATATAGACAGAGGAAAAGGGGGAAACAATAGAAGAAATTTAGGAAGAAATTGAATGAAATTGAGGGAGGAGACAATCTTTTTACTAAAAGATCAAAAACCAATAACAACCAAGTCTAAGAAATAAAATAACTGAAGGCACTTATTTATAGTGCCGACAATCATAACTTAACTAGGAAATAGAATCTAATTTCAACTAAATAAGAAAATATCAAAATTTAAATCCTAGATAAAATAGTAAACTATTAACTAGGAAAATAACTCAAATTAGGATTACTCCCAATTTAGGAAGTCAAAATCCCTAATAATAGTCATAAACCCTAATTTATTAAAATCCCTAAAATCAAAATTAAAATCTCTAATTTATTTCTAATATGTCCTACATCAATTCTCCTCCGCTTGAAAGAACTCGACTCCTGACGAGTTGTCAAGGAGGAAATTGCCAATACACAAGAAAACGCTACGTCTTGCCTTGCACGATCATTGGAAAGTCATCAATCCATATATTCGCTTCATGACGATCCAATATTGGAAGCACGCATGATAGAAAAATTATTGATGCTTTAGCAACCTTCGATATTGATGGAGAAACAATAATCACCATGGAAGACTTCATCGTTGACCCAATAGAAGACTTCACCGTTGACATAATAATAGGAGTAGAAGAACCCAAATATGAATCACAACCTATGAAATCAATTTCTTGAGTGATTTCATGATATTCTTCACATGTAGGCTCCACATCATCATTAGAATTCATCATGTCCTCGATCTTAATATCACCTCTAGATTCATGTCCATCCTCAAGATCAATCTCCCTTGCCTCATCATCTCCACTAGAATTATCACATTCATCCTCATGGTTTTTAGGAATTGCACCCAAGATCCCTTGAGTCCTATGTTTGGTAGATGACTCAAAATTAGAGTCTTGTTTTGTGAGAACGAAAGCTTGTAAGGCTTTTAAAGTTGCTAATATTTCTGTCATTCTATTTTTCACTTTATTTTCCAAAGCATCTATCCTAATATTTTTCCTATTTTCTGAGGCTTGTATCATTGAGAGTATTGAAATTTGTAATGAAGGACACATTGTAGATATCGACAAGAAGAGTATGATGATGGTCGTGGTGAACAGTAACTCCAGTGAATAGTACAGTAACTCTTGTGAACAGTATGTTGATGAATAGTAATTCCAATGAATAGTAACTCTGGTGAATAGTGACTGTATTTTTATCTTTCTTTTTTTTTTTTTTAAGGGAGGGGTGATGCAAGATGAAATTGAGGTAAAGTTAATGATGATGGAAGGTTTAGGGTTTATAAGTTGAACAAAAAATTACAGGATAAATAGTATAAGATGGGATCAAAACCACACTCTGATACTAATTGATGAGTAACGGGGTTCCCCAAATTTAAAGAAAGGGAGGGAGATGTAGACAGAGGAAATGGGAGAAACAATAGAAGAAATTTAGGAAGAAATAGAATGAAATTGAGGGAGGAGACAATCTTTTTACTAAAAGATCAAAAACCAATAACAACCAAGTCTAAGAAATAAAATAACTAAATGCACTTATTTATAGTGCCGACAATCATAACTTAACTAAGAAATAGAATCTAATTTCAACTAAACAAGAAAATATCAAAATTTAAATCCTAGATAAAATAGTAAACTATTAACTAGGAAAATAACTCAAATTAGGATTACTCCCAATTTAGGAAGTCAAAATCCCAAATAATAGTCAAAATCCTTAATTTATTAAAATCTCTAAAATCAAAATTAAAATCTCTAATTTATTCCTAATATGTCGTACATCACTTTCCTTCTTGAAATGTGCTCAACTTCCAACATCTCTGACCTAGGGGTACACGCATTGGGTCCCTTGTATAAAATCTAAACCGAGTTGGCCAACATTCTCTTTTCCTATCCTCCTTGGCTGCTACTTTGAATTTCCACAAAATTAGTTGCTCTATCACTGACATGTCTACAACTCATCTAAAGGATATTTTGCACTCATTTAGCTTCAGAAACAATTTTCATTTGACGTTATACAACTTTGCATTTATCAAAACAAATACTCCAGCAGAATTTCAACATCCTATCGTCAATCTTAAGAAAATCTCTCTGTCTCTCTTTCCCTCTTCTCTGCACGTTTACTTGTATGTTTGCAGTGGCAATTTTCCCTTAAACTAGAAGGAAGTGACTAACTAGTTTGAGTGGCAGGATGATGGAGCGTACTCAAATTGAAGGTCAAGTTCCTTCTGACTTGTTCAGCCTTTCCCATCTAGAGACTGTGTGAGTATATTAGCTCAAATTTCAAGTAACACCACAATCAAGGAAATTGAAATTCTGAAATAAGCACACGAACGGATTCCTAGGATCTTAATAAAAAGAATTTTAGTATGAAACCTTCATGTGATGGCCATATATCCTGACTTTTTGACACATGGTTACAGGGTTTTGAAAAACAACCAGCTTAATGGTAGCTTGGACCTTGGCACCAACTATGGCAAGCAGCTGCAATTTTTCGATTTGCAGAACAATAACATTTCTTTTTGCACGGAAGGAACAGGACAAGGCAGTATTATCCTCATGTAAGGTTTTATTCTTTCATACTGAGAACTTTTTCTCCAACACTTGGACAGAAGTGGGGAACAGATAACTTCTTGGAAGTTAAGAGTGCCTGGAGTGGAATGTTCTAAAGCAAGTATTCCTCTTTTAACTCACTGGGGTTGTTTTAAAATTAATTTCTGCAGACTTGCAGGTAATCCAGTTTGTGTGGGCACAAAAGAAGCAAAAGATTACTGCATAGTAACAGTACCCCAACGGAGTTTCAATTATTCAACACCAGCAACGAACTGTACACCTGTTTCCTGTAGTTCAGATAGGATTTCCAGCCCCACCTGCAGATGTGCATACCCATATATAGGATATCTAGTCTTCAGAGCTCCTTCGTTTTCGAATTTGGTATTTCTGAGTTACTATAAAATGCTGGAGGTTAATCTGACTCAATTTTTTCAGTTACATGAACTTCCTGTGGATTCAATTTCTCTGAGTAACCCGCACAAGGATGAATTTGAGTACCTGCATTTGACCCTACGAGTATTTCCATCTAGTAACGATCAATTCAATCGAACAGGAATTTTTACGATTGGGTTTGCTCTTAGCAATCAGACCTACAAACCTCCAAACCTATTTGGACCTTACTACTTCATTGCTGATCGGTATCAGAACTTTGCTGGTAATTCTGCTATTATCAAAGAACTAAAATAAATCCTTGGAAGGTTGCTTTATTTTACATTGATGCATCTCTGTGTGTCATCTTTCAGTTGAACCTCCAGGATCCAACAATCCAGGATCAAACAAATCAACAAATACTGGCATTATCATTGGAGCAGCAGCTGGTGGTTGCGCCCTTTTGTTACTGGTGCTCCTGGCAGGGGCTTATGCTTATCGTCGAAAGAGAAGAGCAGTGAGCGAGAATCAACAGAACCCTTTCAGTATGATAAGCAGTTATTCACTCTCAGCATATTTCCATTTTTTAAATCGTTCATCAATTTTATTTCAAATGCAGCAAACTGGAACGTGAACAAGAACAATGGTGGCATTCCTGAACTTGAAGGAGCGAGATACTTCTCTTTTCAGGAGCTTATTAAGTACACAAACAACTTTTCAGAAGCCAACGGTATTGGAACTGGAGGTTATGGAAAGGTATGAATCTGTCCCAATTCTATTCCAATCAAGTATTAATAAAATTATTTCGCCATTTGCGGAGAATCATTTTGCTTTTGGTTGCCAAGATAAGGTTCTGGTTTTAGGTTTTTGGTTATTTTTGAATATTTTGCACCTATTCCGTTTATTTATCTTGAGGTGGTCTGCTGGTTCACCATCTGTAATGCATTTCATTTTTAGTGAAAGTTTTTTTTAAAAAAAATTGGCATCAACACATTCCTAAATGTTGATTCTTGAGACATCTTTGCAGGTTTATAGAGGAACTCTTCCCTCCGGACAAGTGATTGCCATCAAACGAGCTAAACAAGGATCCATGCAAGGTGCGCAGGAATTCAAAACTGAGATTCAGCTTCTATCAAGAGTGCATCATAAAAATGTTGTCCGCCTTTTGGGATTTTGCTTGGAAAAAGATGAACAAATATTGATATATGAGTATGTTCAAAATGGTTCCCTGAAGGATAGTCTATCAGGTATTTCTCAATCAAACATGAATTCTGCACCTTTCATATTTCAATAGCCAACTTTGAAATATTAGTCATAAGTATATGCAAATATCCACATTAGTTCATTGCCAGTTCCTCAGACTATATTTAGTGCACATTTTAAAACAAGCATGGCTTAACACTGCCTAGAACCATGGAGAAGACAAAGAGATGCTGTGGACAGCATTGTTGAATATTCACATACAGTCTGAAAGTATCTCGTTATGCAGGCAAGTCCGGAATCAGATTGGACTGGATAACGAGACTCAAAATAGCCCTTGGTGCAGCTAGAGGCCTAGCCTATCTGCATGAGCTTGCTAGCCCTCCTATTATACACCGTGATGTTAAATCAACCAACATACTGCTGGATGAACGGTTGAACGCAAAAGTTGCTGATTTTGGTATCTCCAAACTTATTGCTGATACTGAAAAGTGTTGTGTCACTACTCAAGTAAAGGGGACACTTGTGAGTTTCTCCACATGCTGCTTTGTCTTTACAACACCTTAAGATATTCTACAACCAAAATAATGTTTAAAAAAAAATCTCAACCATATGTTCATTTTACAAATGAGGTTAAATAATGAATCATTTAGTTGCGTGATATTAGATTTTGTGTAATTAGTTTAAGAAATTGATGTGAATTCATGTGATGTTAAGCTTGTAGAAGATACTAAACCAATGCTGTATGCCCTGAGAAAAAGTTTTGTTTTTGTTGTAGGGTTATTTGGATCCTGAATATTACATGAGCCAAAAATTGACAGAAAAGAGCGATGTTTATAGCTTTGGAGTTATGATGCTGGAACTAATAACCGCAAGAGGGCCAATAGAGCGAGAAAAACATATTACAAGAGAGATGAAGGAGGCAATGGATAAGGAAAAAGATCTATACAATCTTTATGAAATTCTAGACCCAACCATTGGTTTGGATACAACACTAGCAGGTTTTGAAAAGTTTGTGGATCTGGCAATGAGATGTGTGGAAGAAGCAGGACCTGACAGGCCTAAAATGAATGATGTGGTCAAGAAAATTGAGAAAATTCTGCAGCTTGCTGCTCATGAATCCGATGCAGAAACATCTATAGCAAGATGAGCAGTGACAACGGAGTAATCTCGCAATCCGTATAACATATATACAGGCATTTCATTATAGCGCATTATCTTTATTGTGTTTTTAACGTTGAACTTGGTTAAGTACACTTGGGTGATTCTATACAGAATTTGCCTGAAAGGGTTTAAAATAACTGTAGCATATTCATTTCGGAGTTTTTGATGATAAATTGTAGTATATTTCTCTTCTTTTAATTTGTTCTATCTTTGATAGCTCAGTTAATTTGTTTCTATTTTGGATGTTCTTTTTCTTACTTTCAGCTGGGATTGCAAAGGAACTCGTATGAATATTAATTCATTTCTCACTTGCATTAGAACAAATTAAGTATTTATACATTAATTGACGTTGAGGAAATCCTGAATATATTGTAAAATGTTAAAAAGAAAGTCAAAAGGGCTTTAGACTAGTCAAAATATATATAAAATGAAAGAAGACTAGCTAGGAATGGCAATAGATAGGATAGGGTACGACAATATCCATATTCTACCCTTATTAAAAAAATTGATATCTATATCATATTCATACTCTCGAAGGACCTTAAGATTCGAATCTATGTTTTGTCAATATCCATTAATGAAAAACAATACCTTATCTATTTATAAAAGGGTAGCCATGGGGTTCAATCTTAAAACAATATTAATAATTTAATTACATTAAACAAAGTTTAAACATAACTCAAAACTTTTAACTAAGAAAAAAAAACACTTAACAAAAGCCTTCATGATATTCTTCTTATAATTCATCTAAAAAACACTTAATAAAAAATAAATAAATAAAAAGACTATAGAAAAGTAAATATAAAAGCCTTCATGATCTTTTTTTTTTGTAATTTATCTATATCAAACCTACATAAAAATTAGATGAAAGAAAAAAAAATACATAGAAGAAAACTAAAGTATATTATATTAAGATAAAACTTATAAAATATGATATTTTCTTTGCAACGAAATCAAGCCAACCAAAAATTTAATATTAGAAATCAATATTTCTTCGTTGCTCTAATTATAATAATCCTATAGTAAACAAGCAATCTTAGAAAAGAAAGAGAATAAATAAGTCGAGCATTTAAGTTATGTTAAAATGATGTAGTTTTATGTTTTATGTATTAAATTTTTATATTTTATTTAAATTAATAATAATAATTTATTAAGTAAGATTTTTAAAGGGTATAAATATTGGTATGGGTAGGCTTTAGACTTATACCCTTACCTTACCCATATCCTTTAACCTCTAATTTTTTATACCCTTATCCTACCTATAATCATAAAAATAATACCTATACTCTCACCGTTAGGATATGGGTATACAGATACATAGGTACATAGGTAAAATCATCATCTTTAAGACTACCCGCGGAACGATGGGTACGTTGATGATATTAATTCATTAAGCTAGATGTCAAAAATATGTATTTAACTTATATAGTCTGGGATGTCAATTAAGTAATATTAACAAATCTGAAAATAAATTTTTTGTTTTGTTTGGTTGAGTTGATGGAGTCATTTCGAAAGTAATAGAAGATAAGACAAGATGGGTATCGATCCATCCCATCTCTCATATTTTACAATTGGTTTAGATTTAATTAATTATGAAAATTTGTCGAGTCCCACTACAGTATAGCAGCTGGACTGGTATAACAGCTTTATAGACTCTCGGATTGGGGACTTAACTTAAGCCTCTAGTCCAACAGCTCTCTTTCACTAGGCTATTTTTGCAAGATTTACCTGCCACTGGTTATTTCGTTCATGTACAACTTTAGGTTTTGGAGAAACTATTTGCTTGCCATTTCACTCATCCATTGGAACTCAAAATCGATACGCCATCTCCATGATGTCCAACCTTAGGTTTTGATGAAGGCGTCGTAATGCTATCACACATCCAGAAGACCCACTCCAATGAATCCATCCTCTTTTAGGTCAATCCAAAGCTCCACACGGTAGCCCTCCTTGCGTAACTGTACTTAATAACATGCTGCAATCGATTTTAGAGGTACTTTTAAACTTGTCAATTTGCTATACATATTTGTTCTGATTCTGTTTCTCTTGTTTCTAGATTTTTCAATCTTTTAATTTTTTGTTCTGTGAGTTAGGGTTTCTTGCTCTATTTTTTGTTCTCTGATTTGCACATCAAGTTATAATGATTTTTTTGTTTATTCTCTTATCCATATCAAGATGCTTCTTGATTCTCTAATTCTTGTTTTGTTTTGTAAATTTTTGTTTGATCTATCTTTCGTCCATTTTATTTCCAATTTTGGCCATTATTATGCTTTGCTTATTGTTATTGTTTAATTAGTTTTTGGTTTGATCTTATCACGATTTTTTCATTTTCCTGAAAAAATTTTGATTGAGGTGATGTTATAGAGTTTGCAGCTGTGATTGTAATGATTGTATGCTCCAGTTTCTTTTAATTTTGTGAAATGCGTTGATTGGGAGTGATGATGATTTTTCGTAGTTAAGGTTTTGTTGCTTTATGGTTGATGATTTGGTGTTTGCTTGGTTGCTGAGAAAGTGAGGGAAATAAATGAATAATGAAATTATTTCGCATGAATGTAAAAAACTCATGTAATGCTTTTAATGAATGCTTTTCCTTGTTTTTTATTCTAGCGAGCAATCATGCCTCAATTGTAAATTATATTGAGTCTGTTAAAGAAGAAAAAAAATATTTTAATAGAAATTACAAATGGCAAGCCAGGGGAATCCCCATTTTGAAAGCTGGTATTGATGTTTCGTTCTTTTGACATCTCATCGTGCTGTTGGCAACTGTGTAGGTGATGACACCTTAAATTCTATTTTGCAATAATTCTTTTTGTAAATCCTTTCAATTGCATTTTCCTTGTCCATTGATTTCTTGATACTTGTATTTAAAGTTTTTGTACGCCTTATTAGACTATGATGCCAATGTATTATAATGCAGGCCAGAACAATAATGATTTGCCATAATTATTGTTACTATGATGATTAGAACTTACAGCAGATAATTATTAATGGCAGAAATTATTTTTTTTTTGCTTGTATTGAAGGTGAGATATCCTCAACAAAAAATAAGGAGAAAAAGATCAAATGTTAATTCATGTGGTGATTAATGTATGTTCATATTAGATTATCTCATGCCATCTTTTATTCATTTGATTGTTTGAATCCAAGTAATCTTTTGAAAGGATTGAATTGATTTCTACCAACTAATGGGTTTTCTTTATATGTGTTGCAGCATAGAACTATTTGTCCATTGTCTAAGGTGAAATGAACTAGGAAATTTATTGTTTCATTATTGTATTTGCTTTCATATTAAGATTCTTGTTTTCACTATGGAAATATATATACATAAGCTATTTCCATGTTATCTTTTGGGTTTAGAACAAAAGAACATAGAAGAAAAATGATTAGATTTAAGTGTTAGAAACCTTATTGGGAATGTTATTACTGAATTTGACTCTGTTATTTTAAGTTTAGACCAATGTAGCTTCCTTTTCTTGTAGAATTTACAATGCTGTGGTTGGAAATTTGTAGGAATATATTATGATTCACTTCTATCTTGAAACATCTCTTATTTGTCACCTTGTTTTTTATCACTGATGCCAGTGGAGTTGGAATAGTTTTCTTACCTGCTAGCCAGCACATCTATAGTGATATAGGCAAGTTGTTGAGTAATATACAGGCACACATCTTAGAGAACTAAAGTTCCACTTTTTCATGAAATTATATCAGGTTAATGTATGAACTTAGAAGAAGAAATGTTAACTTCGAAGGGCATTGTCATTGCTTTTTTTTTTTTGTAACCTTGCTATTTGTTCTACACTTTGTCATGTTTTTCTTTTTGTTGTCAACTTTATATATTTGTTTTAGTGTCAACTTATCTACTCGATTGATCGTCTTATATTTTCTTCATTTTAGGGAATTATTGGCTTAGCAATAGAATATGACACTCTTCAAATAAAGGTAAGTGCTGTAATTTAAACAAGTCTGTCTTGAGGATTCTAAATCTCTATTTGTTAAAAGAAAAATCCTTCTTGGAATATGCCTTTGATGATGCATGAAAAATTTGTAATAAATAGGTAGGAAGTACTTTAACATCAATCAGTTATGGTTTATAGATACCTACAATTCTATTAATGATATTATATAATGATTTATCAGTATGAAGCATAACCTATTCCATCACGATTGAATACACTTGGTAGCTGAATTGTGAGTGTTAAAAAAAAAAAGGAACACTATCTTTATGCTTGCCAAACAAATTGTGGTAATTTTGAAATTAACTTGATATGATGAAGCTTTTCTATTTTGTTTTTGGTTGGGGAGAATATTTATGGAGGGAAGTGGATAAAAGTTTGAGTTCATAGATTTCTATCAAAATAGAAGTATTTGTCTTAGTTGAGATGTATTAATTAATATTGTAATGCCGGTTGTTTTGCTACATTTAATGTTGTAATGATTTTTATGTGATCATTTACAACTTTTATATGACAATATAAAAATTTTACATGTCATTGGATTGGAAGTATGGACTTGGAAAATTGATTTTTTGTTGAAGTTATATTTTCTAAATTAGTGTATTGTTCTGTATGACCCTAACTTATTGTTCTGTAGCTAGTATATTGGCTTGGAAAAAAATTGATTTTCTTGAAAGTTATATTTTCTGCTGATTAATTATTTATTTCTTTGCTTCTTTACTCTTTAGAGCAGTAGAGTTTAAGAAGGAAAATATATAAGATGTGTTATTTGATAAAAAGATTTTACAAGTTGAATAAGTATTAATTATTTTTCTTGATTAGGTAATTACATTGAGATGTTAAAAATTGTATTATGGTAATTTTTTCTTTTTCTTTTTTCGAAATATTTTTATAATATTTTTCTTTTCTTTTCTTTTATTTTGGTGCAGGTTTTTGAAAATGATTTGAAAGATAGAATGTTATAATTACAGAGATTCTTGAATAATTTATTATGAATTATGAACTTGTAATAATATGAAGCTTTTTAATATTTGCTGACAAATTGTGATTGGTATGAATATGCATTAGTTGGTATAAAATATTTTGATTTTTGCTATTATAATTAAGTGTATTATGGAACTCAAATTATTTGCAAAACAAGTGTTTTTTAATAAAATTTTATAAATTTAACTATTTAATGATAATATGATACGATTTTTGTAATATAAATAGTGAAATTTTTAAAATTTTTCTATATGTTTAGTAATTAAATATTTAGATATTGATTCACATTTAATTCAAAATTTGTGGATTAAATTAATTTTTCGAAGTAAACATGTTGTATATAAGGAAAAAAATTTTCAACTCCAGTTTAGGTAGAAGCGAATTCGTTCTATTGATACTAGTTTAATTATTAACCAATTAAACTACATATAGAAATTTCAAATTAGATTGATGTTAATTAAGAAAATTATGTGAATAAATCTATAATATTAATTTGATTCATAACTTATTAATCAATCAAAATAAATTTAAAAACTTATTTGAATTGATTTATTGAATTTTAAGATTATAGAAAAATGACATGAATTAATTTATTTATTTGCATATATGACAAAAATTGTTAAAACCAACTAAATATAAAAGTAATTACTTAATTTGTTAGGTACTCTAGAATAATTATATTAAAATAATTTATAAATATTTACGTAAAACTTTAACAGAGGATTTTCATTATAAAGACGTCACACCAAGCTATTTCATGCTTATTATAAATATCTAATATATATTAAAATAATAATACTTCTTATATTTAAATTTGTCAAAACAAATTATTTGAGTAACATGATATTTTACAATTGAATTTTACATGTGAATTTTACGAATCATAAATCAAAATTGAACTCAAAAAGTTACGCGCGATAGAATAAACGAAGGTCGAATAGTTTCTTTGTTGAAGGGCGCCTAATACGTAATATCATTTGATGCTGATTTTGCTCCATAGGTAAACACATATAGAAGAAGTTGTATTTTTCAATTGAAATGCTACTAAATTTAATACCAAGGAGTTTTTACATTTTGGAAAAGAATAATTTCAATTTAGATAATCATACTTTTAAAATTGTATAAATTAATTCAAATAATGATAAAAAAAATTCAATAAAATCAACTAAATATTAAGTTATTTAGTTATTTTATTACATGTAGTATCTCTTATATACTACAATGTTAGAAGTATTTTAATTTAATTTAAATTTTGTTAAAATATTGATTAAGTTAAGCTAATTTCTTTCCATTCTACTATGATGTGACATTAAAGCAATCAATAAATTGCTAATCAATCAAATTATATATGACAAGAATTAATTTCTTATATAAATTATTAATTCTCTCTTTATTACAATAGTTGTCTATTATTACATCAAGTTTTTAATTGATTATGCTAAATATAACTTTAATAAACTAATTCTTTCTTAATGGTTTATTACATGTCAATTACATTATATGCAGCAAAAATTAAATTTCCACCTAGGTAATTAATTGTCACTACGATTGTATAATAAAGAATACTAACTAATCATTACATTATATTATATATAAAAATTAATAAATTTACAAAGATAGATTATATCAATCTTGCAATTCTGATTAATTTTTGGGGTACCAAAAATGATTTAATAAATGTTGACATCATTAAACAATATTATGTTAAGATAACTTATGTCAAAAAGAATTATTACAAAGTGGTTTAGTGTACAGGAAAAGTCTTTGTTAGCTAAAAAAAAATCATTTATAGAAATTAAATTTTTTAGTTTAAAATAAAAATAGAAATAAAATAAATAAATATTATATTCTCTAATATTATCTAAAAGTTCAATTGCTATCCTTAGTATTATTGTTCTAAGAGTAAACAATATTAATGTAATTATAATTAAGATCGTGTTATATATTATTAATATATTGTTCCAAGTTATGACTTATGATATATACAATTTTTACAACTATAAAATATAATGAGATCGTGTTATATATTATTAATATAATTAAGATCGTATGGTTTCCAAATGAAAAACGAAGAAGGCTAGTGGTCATTGGGTATGGTGAGGGGGTCAATATTACATTTCTGTTGATGAATGAAGTCCTAAGCTTCGTTTACAACTTTTATCTTTTATATAATTTAAATAGTATAAGAATAAATTTGATAAAATAAACAGTAAATTTCGCTATTAAATGAGAAAGTCAATAGTGGCGTTTACGACTTTTTTTAAGGCATTTTCAACTTTTATAGCTTGTTTACGACATTTGCACGATCTTTTACAACTTCTAAAAATTCTAGTTTTTACCAACTTCAAATGAACAATGACCTCGTTTATGATTTTTAGTTGGTGTTTACGACTTTTGCATATTGGTTTATGACTTTTATTTGTAATTTATGACTTCCGCACGAATTTGCCAAAGGACAAATTTGAAAAAAGTTAATAGTAAATTTGGCTATAAAATAAGAAACTAAATAGTGTCATTTACGACTTTTTGTAAGGTATTTCCAACTTTTATAGCTTTTTTACGATAATTGCATGCTCATTCACAACTTTTGAAAATTTTAGTCTTCGGTGGCTCCAAATGAACAGTAACTTCGTTCGCAATTTTTACTTGGTATTTACAAGTTTTGCATATTGGTTTACGACTTTTATTTGTAATTTACCACTTTTGTATGTATGTGCTAAACAACAAATTTCAAAAGATAAACAGTAAATTTGGCTATAAAATGAGAAACTCAATAGTGTCGTTTATGACTTTTTTAAGGTATTTCTGATTTTTATAGCTTGTTTACGACTTTTGAAACTTTTAGTTTTCGACGGTTCCGAATGAACAATAACATTGTTTATAATTTTTTCATAGTATTTACGACTTTTATATATTTATTTATGGCTTTTATTTGTGATTACTAGTTTTGCAAGAACTTGTCAAAGGACAAATTTGAAAAAATTAATAGTAAATTTGGCTTTAAAATGAAAACTCAAAGTGCCATTTATGACTTTTTGTAAGGAATTTCCAACTTTTATAGCTTGTTTAGAAAATTGCACGATGGTTTATGACTTTTGAAAATTTTAATTTTCGACAGCTTCGAAAGAACAGTAACTTCATTTACGATATTTACTTGGCGTTTATAGTTTTACATATTGGTTTATGACTTTTATTTTTAATTCATGACTTTTGCACGTATTCGCCAAATGACAAATTTAGCAAATGAACAGTAAATTTGCCATAAAATGAGAAACTCAATAGTGTCATTTACAAATTTTTTAAGGCAATTCTGACTTTCATAGGTTATTCACGACATTTGCATGTTCGTTTATAACTTCTGAAACTTTTAGTTCTCTGCAGCTACAAATGAACAATAACCTCATTTACAATTTTTATATGGTGTTTATGACTTTTGCATATGAATTTACGACTTCTATTTGTGATTTACGACTTTTGCACGAATTTGCCAAGGGACAAAAATTTGGAAAAATGGATAGTAAATTTGGCTATAAAATGAGAAACTCAATAATGCCATTTATGACTTTTTGTAACGCATTTCCAACAATTATAACTTATTTACGACAATTGTATGCTTGTTTATGAGTTTTGAAAATTTTGGTTTTCGGCGGCTTTGAATGAACAGTAACTTGGTTTACAATTTTTACTTGGTGTTTACAAGTTTTGCATATTGGTTTACGACCTCTATTTGTAATTTATGACTTTTGCATGAATTTGCTAGAGGACAAATCCGAAAAAATAAATAGTAAATTTGACTATAAAATGAGAAACTCAATATTGTCGTTTACGACTTTTTTAAGACATTTTTGACTTTTATAGCTTGTTTACGTCATTCACACCTGTTTACGACTTTTGAAAATTCTAATTTTTGTTTGCTTCAAAGGAACCGTTAATTAGTTTACGACTTTTACATGGTGTTTACTACTGTTCCACGTTTGTTTACGAGTTTTATTTGTAATTTGCAACTTTTGCATGAAATTGCTAAAGGTCAATTTTGAAAAAGTAAATAGCAAATTTGGCTATAAATTGAGAAACTGAATTGTGCCATTTATGACTTTTTCCAAAGGCATTCACGAATTTTATATCTTATTTATGATTTTCACTCTCGTTTTCGAGTTTTTAAAATTTTAGTTTTCGATTTCGTGTAAACAGTAACTACGTTTTAATTTGGCCTTCACGTCTTTTACAAATTTGTTTACAACTTTTATTTTTAATTTACGCCATTTGCCCCTCCTCAATTTTTTATTTATATTATTTATCTTTTTTATATCAACTTTTATTCTTGCTTATTAGATTACTTTGGTAAAATTAACTTTTAATATATTTTTAATATTTATATTAGTCTTATTTATTTAATTTTTGTTCTTGCGTATTAGATTACTTTGGTAAAATTAACTTTCAATATTTTCTCATTTATTTAATTTATATTCTTGCATTTTATATTACTTAGGTAAAATTTACTTATTCTTTTTTAATTTTTAATTATCTTCATGGTAGTTTATTTTTATTCTTCCAAATATACGTACTTTGGTAAATTTAACTTAAAATTCAGAAAAAAATAACGTCTTCTTTCTTTATTTTATATCTTAATTTAATTTTTTATTTCTTTGTAAAATTGAATTACATATTTATACAATAGAACTCTTAATTTATTTACTGAACTATGAATATTAATGGCCTGCAAGTAATTAAATTACTTATTTATTTTTATATTACTTTCATAAAATAAACTAAAAATCATTTTTTAATATTTATATTATGGGTAATACTACAACTACAACCAAATTCTACAAGCAACTGCTTACAATTTAAGTTGGTAAAAATTCGTTGGAAGAGAAAAAACATAAACTAAAAAGGAGATGATACATGTTTAATAGAATTTTTTGTTAACTCAAGTTGTAAATAGTTGTTTATAGTATCTGGTTATAGACGTAGTAGTATTCTCATATTATTTTTATTTATTTAATTTATATTCTGCATACTACATTGCTGTGGTAAAATTTGCTTTTTTTATTTATATTTATTTAATTTTTATTCTATAATATGTAAATGCTTTAGTAAAATTAACTTAAAATTCGAATAAAATGACGTCTACTTGCTTTAATTTATAACTCTTAATTCCATGTCCTTATTTATTTGTAAAATAAAATTATATTTTTATATAATAAATGTCTTAATTTTACTTATTCAAATATGAGTATTCAAGGTCTACAAGTAATTAAATTACTTATTTATTTTGTAATTTCAATTTCAATATGATAAGTTGGGGGAGGGCAACAGACATCCGGTTGCTCAAATGGGCTGCAAGCCTTCTTCTTTTTTGTTTTTTTATGCTAGATTGTTGCCAAGTGTCAAACATCCATCAGCCTAAGCCACAGCAGCAACTGTGCGGGTTCAGCTGCTGGAATGTAGCAAGTCCCAAATTTGTCTCATCTTTTTTAACTGCCCATTTCCCAAGTTAAAAGGCAAGAGCGTCCCTTGCTGTTGTTGAAACTAATAGAAGTAGTTATTGAAATTTGAGTGCGATTACGTATCATCTTTGTTAGTAGTATTAGAAAAATGAGAAAGTTTAAATATTTATAGAGTTAAAAAAATAAGTTTATAATATAAATAGATAATATATATAAAATTAAGGGTTTTAATTTATATATTAATGTTTGATTATTTTAATCGATGATAATCTTGATGCCTTTTTGAAATTTTAAAATATATTTTATATAAATTAATTATAGATATTTGAGAAAACAATTTAACTTAATTTTTTTTTGTAAAACTTGATTATATATTAAAAATCTTTGAACACAAATATTTCATAATTAATTGTGGACTTACAAAAATTATAAGACCTTAAGAATTTAAATAAAAATTTGGGGTTTTATCTTAATTTCAAGTTTGAAACCTTAATGATGCAACATAAACTTTTGGGGTCTTATTAATTTCAGGTTTAGAACCTTAATAATGCAGTATAAACGTGTGGGGCCTTATTAAAATTTAGGGCCCCGGGCATTTACCTCACTCGCCTAGGGTTAAGCCGGCACTGTTTTTACCTGATTAAAACAACTGATAGTTTCAGAAACTATAGGAATCACATGGTAAAATCCCATGCACACAAAAAGATTGGCACATGCAAATGGATCAAATCCACAAATTTTACTAAGCTGCTCACGCAGATTCTCATAGCTGGTTATGCTCCCTTCATTGCAGATTTGCTTCATTTGCTTTAACTGAATCCTGCCTTCAACAATATCCTGAGCAAGTTTTATCATCCGACCTCCTCTGTACCCAAGATTGCAGCGCTTTGCCAGAAAACTTTCATCAACATTTGCTAGTTCTCTTGGACTAGGAAAATTACCAATGCTAACATCAGGAAAGGGCTCTGTCCCTCTAGAATGAAGATTCAACCGCTCATTCAATGTCAATGAATCTGCTTCAGCGTTGTTTTGAGGACTGCTCAGGCTCAAATTCTCTTTTGCCTTTCCAACACAATTGAGTTCCAAATTCACATCGTCTTGTAAACCTGCTTTGATCTCCGCAAGTTTGCTAGTTAGGTTGGTGGCAATTTTGGACACTTTCCGCTTCCTCTCTGACTCTTTCCCACAGGCGTCTTCGGAATGAAATCCTTAGTCTTAGCTTCTGCAACTGAGATAATTGATGAAAACTGCTGCAATTCTAACTGAAGCTCACAAAGTGCCCAGCCATGCTCAAAATCCTTGGCCACCTACTAATATTACAAAGGTCACATACCTGCAGCTAAAATATCAGAGCTTCAAGAGTGTGCAAAATGCGGTTCAGTTTAAAACATCACAGCATATGAAGAAATTCTGCAAATTCAAGTTCACTTGAAGCATCAATTTATGTGACAGATTCCATCACTCCAGATAATGGCAGCAATAGTCGAGCATAAAATACAGGAAACACATTCGTTTAATACTGAAACTAACTATAATTTGTAAGTACAGCTGCGTGCTAGTTAATGCCATAAGAAATTAATAAAGTAGTTACTAAAAGAATCAAATTGAGAGGATTTGTTTTTCCATAAATAATAAAATTTTATTTGCTTTTTACTGTCTAGTTAAGCCTAACATTAAGAGACAAAATACTCATATTCAGACAAATAGTTAGCCGTAGAGCAATGCTAGACTTTTAATGGAATATACTCAACGCTTGTCGAGCAAAGTATTGTTACTAGAAATGAAGTTAGAATTTGACCAGAAAACTAAAAAATATAAGATTTTTTTATTTATTAAAAAAATGCCATTTAATTTGGTTATTTAGTGTTTTTTGTAAACCAGAGCAGGTCTAGTCTCACTGTTAGACGCATTATGTTGAACAGATTCTAGGCAAACAAAAGAGGAAGGCAGAGACTGGCAGTTGCAGAGGAGAATGCACTTGACCATATCCTCAAACAATGTAGAAGACCTGAACACTCTCCCGCTAAAACGCCTCATATAATCGCACTCATTCGGCGGTTCCGCCACAACCCTCTTAAACGCTCTCACATTCCTCTCATCAGACTCCGATAAACGCAGCATTCTGGCAACCTGACGCAGCAACTTTTCCTGCTCTTCTGGGGAGAGAAAGCCAAGCCTAGACCGAAACCCAGTGTTGTGAACTTTGATATGGAGAAAATGAGGGTCTTCTTGAGGTTGGGAAATGGTAACCATGACAGACGAAGTAGAGTTAGGGTCGAGAGTGAGATGGAGAGGGCGAGAGAGTGACTTGGAAAGTGGGTCCCAACGGTTGGGAGAGAGCATGAACAACCCATGACTGCAAACTGCCTTTTCGAGGTTGAATGCTTCCCCTAAGCCTCCTAAGGGACGTTTCAACAAGCATTCCTCCTCCATTGGCATAGCCTGCCACTCTCCACTCTACTCTACTCTACTCTGGGAAGGCCTGGTCTTGGTCTTGGTCTTGTGTTAATTTTTGAGATAAAAAATGTGATTTTTATTTATTGGAGAATCATTTTTTCACACTGATATTGAAGTTAACTATAATATTTTAATTATGATATCCATTCCATCCGTGGTAACAGCCAGCGCTATAGACGCCCATGTACTTAGTATAAGAGCTAACACGTTTGGTTAATTCCACCCCTCTGCGCACACACAGGGAGTAATAGCATAGCATTGCACAGGAATAGGATATAATAAATTAATATTAATTCATTCTGAAACCTCAAATATCACTCGATGCATGTAGCAGCTTCTCCTTTGCTTATACTATTGCAAATTTTTAATAATGTGAAATATTCCCTTTGTATCTGACTGCTCAGTTAATTGCCTTGCGAAAAAGAAACACTATTCTTTAATTATCCGGCTATAAATTCTACAAGAATATTAGGGTTATTTCTTGAGGCAAACTAACAAAACAACTCCTCCTTAAAAAGTATAAGAACACTGCAGTTTTATGCTTTTGCCAGCAAGGGAAAGTAACTTCTTGTTGCTACTGTATGCGGAGCTTTAGATGCTAATAACTTCACTGGACGGATTCCAAGCTTCAAGTTCCATTATCTGCTATCATCTAGTAAATAATCAACTCTCAGCCAGGCCCAATCCCAGAACAACTTTTTAGTTCAAACCTCAGCAATTCTACAGATGTTAATGAGCTGTAAGCTGATGAAATAAGTTTGTTTTAGGAAAGTCATTTTCATCTTGCATGCATTTCAATTGTTTGGTAATCCTTAATTTTTATAAGGTTTTTATCGAACAATAATTTGACTGCTCCTATGCCCGACCTTACCGGCATGAAGCTCAACTACTCTACTCTTCTTTCCCCGCTTATTTAATTTGCTCTCAAAACCATGATCATTCATCACATTCACCATTTTTATAGATATCTCTAATCTATTTTCATTCCGCAAGGACAGGCAGAGGCCAAGGAGGAAATGAAAGCCAAATAAAGGACGAATGTCACAAGAATTAATGGGATCCCATTCATCGTGATGATTAAACTGTGCTGAATGTATTAAAGTCTTCTAATTGTTGTTGCTTACTTAGATGAGGGTTGAGAAATTTTGCATGGAAAACAAGCCTATTTGTGGATGGGAATCTTGACCTAGAGCCTTTTCTTACTTTGAAGCAGGTGAAAGGCTTACAAGTAGATTGGTAGCTATGTTCTCTTTCATCAATTAAGGACTATAGATTTACATTGAGAAGAAGCAAACCTATGGAAACGAAGAGATCTTCGTATAATTCTTGTAAAATTATTAGTTTTCCATCTAGAAGGAAATTATCTTATATCTTTTAACTTTTATCCCAAATTTTTCATATAATTAGGAATTAATATGAGTATTTAATGAACGAGATTTGAAACTAAAGAAATAAAAGAAAACTGAATTTTCTGTAATATCCTCTGCTATTCAATTAGTTGTAGTTCAACATAGCTTTATACAAAACAAAAAATACAGTTGTTAAGAAGAAATATGTAAAGGAGAGATTTGAGGGTATGATGATTAATGAGAATCAGTTTTGATCTTTGATTGAGGTTAATGACATCTGTCCTGATTTCTTTTCCATATTAACTTGCTCTTGATTTGCTTCCATCTTTTCCATATTGACTTGCTGCATCTTCTGTGATTTATTTCCTTCTTTTCCATATTGCCTTGTTACATCTGATCTTGTGATGTCAATGATCTGCCCTTCCTTTTCAATCTTCATTTTAAATTTGTTTGACGAATCTTGCTCTTTAACATTTAATTGCTCATATATATGGAACTATCTTCATTTTTAATGTAATTATTAATTATCTTATTGTCTGTATGATAGTGCTGTATATATAGAACTAACTTTGCCATGTACATACAGGCATACCAAGAAATTTTAATCATACGAAAGTATATATTTTAATATCTAAAACAAATTAATATAAAATTAATATTATGTTATTCTATCCTAAAGGAAACTGATATAGATATAATTATTAATTAAGAATTCAACAGACATTCTAATAATTTGTTTAGATTGCAAAAAAATTATGAAATAAAAGTTATTAAGATACTAGATTATACAAATAAAATAGTGATAATGAGATAGAATTAACAAAAGGTGATCAGCTGAACTTCATAGAAGAAGAGTAAAGAGTAAATTCCTGTATAATATAAATTAAAATTGGAAGTAAGAAAAATTAGTCAAACATGACCAAAATTTTAACCTTAGTCTCACTTTTTTATGTCTATTCATTAAAAAAAGCATATAGATAATTAAGATTTCTTAGGGCGGGAAACAGTAAAATATATGGAAATTATTGATGTGATATAATAAATAATGCGATAATAATGCATGCATACATGTTACAGACAAATCGCAAAATTAAGTTTAAGGTATTATTTAGTAGGATTCGTGGTGTTAGAAAAAAAATAAGAAAAGATATTCTTTAAGCACTTTAATTTATTACCGGACCATCTCCAATGAAGAGACAAATCGAGAGACAAATACATAAAACTGACAATGACTATAGGGCACAACTTTATACCACACGACAAATCAACCTAGAGAGTGCCGCTGCAAAATCAACATCTTATTACATAACATAGACAATCTATGATAATTGATGAGGATAATAACATAACAAAGATAGAGAGAATGTTATCTGGATCGTAATTTATTAGTTTGACTCATTTATAAGTACTATTATAAATATCTTCGTAATTGTTATATCAGAACTTTGCTTGAAGAGCTTTCACAGTATTCGGATCGAGCTGGAATGCCCTTGCGAGGACAAAAGGATTAATGGGTGGATTGGATCCAAAGACTGCATTTGCTATTGTAATGACACCAGGATTCTGGCTGCTCAATCCAGAGATGGCAACCGCAGGGGTCTTCCCAATATTGACTTGGAAGTGGATCATACCAATTGGGAACACGAAAACATCTCCCTTATTAAGAACTTTTGCAAAGAGTGTATTGTTAGGATTTGATGTGACAAAACCAACATAAAGAGTGCCCTCCTCGACAAATAGGATCTCTGTGGCACGAGGGTGAGTGTGGGGTGGATTTTGTCCACCATTTGGTGCATAATCAATGCGAGCTAAGGATATGCCAAGAGTGTTGAGTCCAAGTATTTGTTCAACATTTACGGTAGTGACTGTTGATCCAACTGGATTGTTTGTGGGTCTAGGAACGTCGAGCCCTGAATAGAAGAAGTCATCTGGTGTGGCAAGATTGGGGTCCTTGCAGAACTTCCCATTTACAAAAACTGCATCAAAAACAGTTGCAAGCTTCTCAACAATAGATAGTTATATGTAATGCGTGCAAAAATAGTACTTTAGAGACTACTTGGTAACTAGCTTAGCAGAAGGTTATATGATTGATAAATAATGTAAGCAGCATACGCACCACCAGTTCCTGTGTTGTTGATGGCAACGCAGAAGTCCTGAAGAGGGCTAGGGTCGAATGCAGAGGCAAATGAGGAAGCGAAAGCCAATAGAACAAAAGCTACAATAATGAAATGAACACCTTTCATGATGATTACTTTTTCGCTCTTTCCTCTGTGTGTGAGTGCTTAATTTGCTTCGTGATGGATGAGATATCTTGCATGGATTTATGTCAATTTATAATGCAAGTTGCTGAACTAGCTAGCACTAGTGTGTGCTTCCCTACTAGAAGCAGACAAAGACTAGACAATTAACAAGTCCTCGTTAGTTACCTATTTTCTATTCCCCGTAAGTAACAATTCTTCAACAACTACAAGCGTCATTTTCAATTAACTAATTGTTGTATGCTTTAGGATAATATATTTTTGACATTAAATCACCAATGAAGTCCAGGTTTTTGACTTGTGTCACTGGCCAGCACCGCGGATGCATCCTGGAATGGCAGGTGTTGTCTTCTAATATAAATCATCAAATATATATATAAGAAAGAGATCTTTTAACATAAAAGTAGACGTAATTTTTTAAACATTAATTTGCAAAATCTAATACCCGAGATGATTGATAAATTAATAACATTAACTGAATTTTTAATTTGACTTATATTTATGTATAGTAATTAAAGGATGAAAACATCATAAACAATATATTATAAGTAATTATCATTATCTTATGCTATTCTTACATTCTTATATCTGTGGAACAATTGAGCTAAAGTGGAGTTAGGATATATATGTAGTATTTGTAGTATGCCTTCTAAATTGTTTATATAATTTTTTTTTAATTATGTATAAAAACAAACTGAATTTTGCACTTTGAAAATGCAAAATTCTGATAAAACAGTTGTAAATGATTTCTTGTGATTACAAGAACAAGGAAAACACTTTTAGTTCTAGTAATTTAGGTTTTATATTTTCCTAAAAATAAAACTTACGTTTCCAAATTTCATTTTTAATTATCAAATATGGAATTCTTTTTTCTGTTTTTGGATTTGTGGTCAAACTCAAAATATTTTTCTTAAAATATGGTAACATGCCACACCAACTCTCAAGCTAGTTACTGGAATAATTTGATGGCTTTTTCTATTATTTCTAGTTCTTTTAATTTTTCCCTTTTATAATAAAATGTTGATTGTTTTTCTACCTAGAAGCTATATATATACTTAAATATTATTCTAGATAGAGATGTCAAATGAGTTATATTATTGAAATGTTATGAAATTGTAATAATCTCTATTTAAATATAAAATACAATATAACTAAAATACAGGAATAAGTATAGTACGAGTACAATGCATAATAAATACAGTATAATTATCCGTATTATATTTAAAAAATAAGATCTATTATAATATTTAAGCCTATTTCATAGTCTAAAATTTTTAATTTCCGCTAAAAACAGTGGTGCAATGAGCAGACTAGTTGTCCATCATGATTCATGAAATAAAAAAAAAAATAATTAAATTAACAAGAGAATATTATATCAAGAGGACAGGAGTGGTTCATGTTTGTTAGCCTTATCAATCAATAATGTCAAATCATAAGAGTGCTGGGCGTTAAACCACCGAGAATTTTTTTATATTTTCGTTATGTAATTATATAACACAGCTCCAGGAGGTTGAATTCATTTAGCCCATTGAAATCTATTAGCTAACTATAAAAACATTGATTATCCACCACCCACATGAAATAATATTATTTATTGGACGAATAGCAAGCAACGATATGTTTTGATGTAATAGTCCACCAAATTCATTATTGATTATATAATTAATTAATTAAAATATTTCAATTTGCCATGATTTGAAAGTACCTTCTCAGTCGAATAGTTGGTCCAATCCCCATATTTGTTTAATACAGAATATGTACTGGTCAATATATATTCGGTAAACTTTTGGATATTAACTAATCCGTATTAACTTAATTTAACATGTCGTTGTCTATGCCTCCGCAGGTTTGGTTGTTAAATGGATACTTGCTACCTTGCTTGATCAAATTTACAATTGATTATAATATTAGTTTTGATATTTTAATTCCATGTGCGTAGTTCAACCATAAAACTTTTGAGAACTAAAATACTGGATTTGCCTAGGTTATATTCTCGCATTAAAGTCATATTCAAGGCTGTTTTATATTGTTGTGTTTTGAACTAAAGAAGCTTAAATTAATAATGTTACAGCTCGCTCCTAATTATTATTCAAAATTTTTATCCTAATTAATTGATAAATATTTTATGTAACAATTATATGGCTGGGTATCACATAGGATTATATGTATATATATATGTACATATATTGTTGAAATAGAAATCCTTTTCCTATTTAGGATTAGATTAATTAATAGATTCCTTTTTAGGCTATTAGTTAATTGAGAATTATTTTTCCTCTAGGATTATGACTTATCTTATTTAGGATTATACATCTAATTTCCTATTTATTTAGGAAAGTTATCCTAGTTTGGGCTATGTTGTCTAATACTATTAGGATTAGTTATCCTGCTAGTTTGGAGAGTATAGTATTATAAATAGGTGATCTCTAGTAGTGCTTTAATATAACATATGACATAACACACAAAGCTCTATTGAAGGGTGTATGACAATTTCTATTTGAGAGGAGGATCTCCAAAATCTTATAAGTGTTTCTTTTTCTAGTGAAGAGCATATTTCTTGGTCGGCCCTGTGGACGTAGGCATATTGCCGAACCACATAAATCTTGTGTGTTTTCTCTTGCATCTCCATTTTTCTCTACTTTGTTCTTTCCTTGGGTGATATTTTGAGGCTATTGATCTTGTATTGACGTTATATTCCCCAACAACTGTTATTAGCGCTTGGTTTTGGCTTGTGTTACAGATTTGGATTTGTGGTGTGAATAGTTATGGTCTAGGTAAGCTTTGTCAAAAAGACTAGATTATCTAGGGAGGTTGGATTTTAAGTGGGACTATTTGTTACCTCTCTAATCTTTCCTGGGAGCTTACTTAGTGGATACTATTCATTGTTACAGTGAAAATTTGCAAAAGCCAAAGTTGTTTTCAAACACAATGTCGGTGTTTCAGGTTCAAGTTAAATATGTCATCCGGTTCCACCAAATTTGAGGTGTCAAAATTTAATGGTTCTAATTGCACACTATGGAACTTGAAGATGCGAGCAGCTCTCGTAAAGGATCGATGTGCAATAGCTTTAAATAGAAAGGATGCAAAACTTAAGGAGATGACTGAAACAATTTTTATAGAGAAAGACGAATTGGCCATGACAGATCTTCATCTTGCACTTGATGAGATTGTTTTATTCAATGTATTTGGAGAAACTACAGCTAAAGGTTTGTGGGATAAACTACAGTTCATCTATGGGGGGAAATCCATGTCTAATATGATCTTTCTAAGGAAGAAGCTTTACAACGTTAAAATGGAGGAAGGGTTCTTTTTGCAACAGCGCTTGAATAAGTTTAATAGTTTGATTAGTAAATTAGCAACTGTCGATACAAACATTGATGAAAAGGAAAAAGCTACTATATTGCTTTGCTTTTTGCCTGATTCATAGGATCCTTTAATGATGGATAGTAATAAAGATACATCTCTTACTTATGGATCTATGGAATCCTTATTGTTGATCGAAGAGGTATGAAGAAAATCAAATGGTGGTTCTTCAGGTGATACAGGTGGTAATAAATCCAAATCCAAGTCAAGGGGTAAGAAAAAGGGAAACTGTTGGAATTGTAGAAGACCATGCCATATGAGAAAAAATTGTATATTTAAAAAGGAAGAAGATTCCACGCATAAACTATACATTAGAATCAAAGAATTTCCAAGTTAACATTGTTGAACATAAAAATTCATATGAAGAGGGAGAGGTATTATCAGTTGTTCAGGAAGGTATGCAACATCTAGGGGTGTTCAAAAATATCCGACTCGACCCGACCCGGTCGGGTTATCAAGTTTTATCAGGTTGAAGGCGGGTTGGTGTTGTCAAAAACCCGAAATCAGGTTATTTAATTTGGGTTTTCTATAATCGAGTTTGATCCATTTTAATTCGACCCGACCAACTTGATTATTTTGACCCTTGAAATGGTTGCCTAAAAAATATTTGAACCTGACCCGACTAACCTGACCCGATCATTCGGGTTACAATTGGGTTTTATACTTAAAGAACTCAATCACAGGTCAAAATTTGTTAACCTGATGCATGATCGGGTCATGTCAGGTTAGGCAAAACCTGACCCGACCCGACTCGTGAACACCCCTAGCAACATCAATGGGTTTTAGATTCAGCTACTTCAGTTCATATAACACTAAATCGAGATTGGTTTCATATTTATCGATCGAGTGAAGGGATTGTTTGCATGAGTGATAATATCACATGTAAAATAATGGGAGTTGGAGATGTTTGAATAAAAATGTTTGATGGTTCTACACATACTATTTCTGGTGTATGACAGTATAGGATCTTCGAAAGAGTCTTTTGTCATTGGGAAAGTTTGACTAAGACAACTTCAAATTTTTGAGAAAAAATAGTAGAATGAAGATAGTTAAAGAAGCTCTAGTGATTGTAAAGGGAGAACTGATAGGTGGTTTGTACCATTTGATAGGAGAAACCATAGTCAGTGAATATGTAATTGCTAACTTTGTGTCAAATTCAACGTTAATTTGACGTAGACGTTTAAGGCATATGAGCAAGTAAGGACTGAAGTTACTCCTTGATAGAAATTTATTGCCTAGATCAAAATCTATTGATTAAGATTTTTGTTAAAACTGTCTCTATGAAAAGCATCATAGAACAAGTTTCCCTTCATCCACTGCTAGAAGTAAGGATGTATTAGACTTGATACATTCTGATATTTGGAAGGCTCTAGTTGCATCTATTAGAGGTGCAAAGTATTTTATCCCATTCATTGATGACTTCTCTAGAAAAGTTTGAGTGTATAAGCTCAAAAGGAAGAATGAAACTTTTGATTGTTTTACAAAGTTTAAAGCTTTGGTGGAAAATCAAAAAGAGAAAAAGATTAAGTGTTTGATAACCAATAATGGAGGAGAGCACATCGCACTAGAGATTAAGGGTTTTTGTAATAAACATGGCATAGTGAGGCATTTGACGGTTCCAGGAACCCTACAACAAAATGGAGTAGCTGAAATGACGAGTCATGCACTTATGGATCGTGCTAGAAGCATGTTGAGTTATGCTGGGCTGGACCAATGTTTTTAGGCAGAGGGATGTACACATCGCGTGTTACTTGGTAAATCGTTCTCCTACTATTGCATTGGATTACCAAATTCCTGAAGAGATAGGGTTGGAGAAACCTGTCAATTATTGACTCCTTTGTATATTTGGTTGTGACGTTTATGTTTGGATTCCTAAAGAGCAAAGGACTAAGCTGAATCTGACATCTAGAAAGTATGTTTTTCTCGGCTATGCAGATGGAACAAAGGCATAGAAATTGTGGACCCTACTACTTACGAGGTTATTACTAGCTAAAATGTTGTCTTTAATGAAAATATAATGCCAAAGAAAGAGCAACCAAACTCACAAATAATGGAGATGGTAGAATTTGAAACTTCACGTGAAGTTCAAGATCAACATGACCAACAAGTTGATGAAATAGTTGCATACGATGATTATAATAATGACCATGAAATAAAAGAGATTGAAACTGAATAAAATCAAATTTGACCTATTAGAGATCAAGGACTGTTAGTTTGGCTCAAAGATTATGTCACCGCTTATGCTTGTATCACTAAAGAGCATGAGCCTTGTTCATATCAAGAAGCCTATGAATCCCAAGATACTACTCAATGGAGAGCAGTAATGGAAGAGGAGATAGAGGCTCTACACAAAAACAAAATGTGGGAATTAGTTCAATTACACATAGAAGAAATGCTATTGGTCGCAAATGGGTTGACAAGCTCAAGAAAGACGCTAATAGGAATATCGAAAGATAGAAAGCTCGGTTAGTGGTAAAAGGCTATGCTCAGAGATCCAGTATCGACTTTGATGAGATTTTCTCTCCAGTTGTTCGTTTAAATACTATTCATATAGGTTAACCAAATCATTGTGAGAATTAAAATAGGTACCAAGGTGATGGGATAAACAATTTGATTATTTCATTTGAGTTTAGGATTATGAAGATGTGAAGCCGATTATTGGGCCTACTTCATGGTAATAGTGACTTCATGATCTTGTTATTATATGTGGATGATATGTTAGTTGCTAGTACTAGTATAAATGTATTGCAAACTTGAAAGTTCATTTCTAGGAAATTTTACATGAAAGATTTAGGACCTGGTAGTAAGATTTATTGGATGATGTTATTAAGAGACAGAAAGAATAGGAAAGTCTAGCTAACTTAGAGAAGTCATGTTGAAAAGATCTTACACCGCTTCAATATGCAACCTAATAGACTAGTCTATACTCCAATTTTTGTTGGTTATAAATTGTCTTCAGATCAATCACCTGGCACTGAAGCAGAGAAGGCAGATATGTCTCAAGGCAGATTTTCATTGGTAGTAACGAGCCTTATGTTTGCCATGACATGTACTAGACCCGACATTGCACATGCAGTGCGAGTTGTGAGTAAATGCATGGCTAATCCAAGTAGAGATCATTGTGCTATAGTGAAGTGGATTCTTCGTTGCTTGAAGGTATTTCAAAGACTCCATTATGTTATAGTGATCAAAATTTATAGTTGGTTGGGTTTGTGGACTCATATTTTATGGTAGATTGAGATAGAAGAAAGTCTACCACTGGTTATGTATTCTCTATGGCAGAAGGAGCTATTAGTTGGATGTCTAAACTACAATCACAAGTCATATTGTCTTTTACAGAAGTTGAGTATATGGCAGCTAATTGAAGCGTGTAAAGAAGGTACTTGGGTAAAGAGATTAATCAATTATTTTCAAGTATGACAAAAGGTGATTATGATTCATTGTGATAGAGTGTGGTATCTTTAGCTAAAAACCCATTATTTCACTCAAGGACAAAGCATATCGAGGCTAAGCATATCGAGGCTAAGTATCACTTTATACGTGAAGCTTTGGAAGATGCTCAAATTTCATAGCATAATGTTCACATTGACGACAACATGGCAGTTATGATGACTAAGCCTATCACAAAGGAGAAGTTCATTAGACGTAAGACTTCTCTTGGGCTGGATGCTATTTGATCATTGGTAACAAGAAAATGGACAACAACTTTGGAATATTTTCACGATAGAAGAGAAACAAGACTTCAAGTGGGAGTCTTTTTCCTATTAGGATTAGATTAATTAATAGATTTCTGTTTGCAATATTTGTTAATTGTGAATCCTTGTTCCTCTAGGATTATGATTATTTTATTTAGGATTATACACCCAATTTCCTATTTATTTAGGAAAGTATCATATTTTGGGCTATGTTGTCTAATACTATTAGGACTAGTTATCCTACTAGTTTGGCGACTATAGTAGTATAAATAGGTGATCTCTAGTAGTGCTTTGATATAACATATAACATAGCACACAAAGCTCTATTGAAGGGTGTATGAGAGTTTCTAATTGAGAGGTTGTGAGGGTTCTCCAAAATCTTGTAAGTGTTTTGCAGATAGAACTTTCTGCAGGTAACATAAATTATTAGTTATTTGCCTAAATACATATAAACATGAGTAGCTCTAAATCAAAGAATTACCTTAAGGTACTCCTCCCAAACATCCTTAGATGCTGTCACTGTATTAGTATCAAGGTTCTATCCAAAGCTAGTATATGCAATCAAATCAAAGAATTCACGATGTTTTTTTCTAAATCGGTTGAACTTAGACTTAAGTTGAGGCACAGAATAACAATATTGGGTTTCATTATATAATTCGTCTGAAATGTTATTCCATACCCTCTTCGAAAATGTTGAAATTTGTAATTCACCTTTTAAAACATGCTCATGACACAAACGAATAAAAATATGTTCTCTCCTAGCATTCCATTCAGCTTTGTCATCATGTTCATTGATAGGTGACGTCATATCATTACAACTAATACTATAAAATAGAAGGAAAAATTAATGACACATAAGCATTGACATATTTGAATAAACTATTAAATAACTTGCAGATGTAATTATGTTATGGATACCTATTTATAATCAATCACAGTCGAGGACACAGCTTGGAACTACTGTTCTAAATTGCACCTGCGGTAGAATTTTAATTATTACTGAATTAGATGCTTCTTGTAATATTTAAAATCCACTCTTAAACTATTTCCTTAACTAAAACCGTAATTAAGACAATGATTCATTACATTCTAAGTTTACTTGGTCCCAAACTCCCATTTTACTTCTTCCTTAAATATCTAGGTCATCTCTTTAATCTATTTTTAAGAAATGAACACATTTTAATCAAAAGAAATGATACAAAATGAATCTTACTTATAATGATAGAACTCCCATACTATCTTTAACGAATTGTACTTTTAGATCAAATTAATAACAAAGAATTCAAATATTATTTTATAAACTAACTATCGTAACTATATTTGTTTAAATAAAATTCAAAGATTTTTCCTTTTAATGAAAAAATGAAATAATTTTAGCTCGAGACAGTAATATTTAATAAAACTAGTTTGAAATATGTTATTTATAAACTTTTAAAATAATTTATGTTGTTAAAATTCAATTTGACTAATAATTAAATGATCAAAAACATAAAATTCACATATTCTTAAATTAGTTAATTCTTTGTGTTTCGCTTCATTGATCATGTGCTACTTGCGTGCAAAATTCCATTCCTTTACTAATCTAATATGAAATTTTGTCAATCGATCTTTACATTTAAACTATAACCAAGAAATTTTACATTATTCTATGTCCCCCTCTTACGTGACTTGGGTTTGTTTACAGATTACTGACTTGCTTGTTATTATTACAAAGCATGTCCAAAAATCGAAGCATCTTGTTCTGACTGATCAAGAGAAGGAAAGAGTCTTAAAGAAGTACAGTATAAAGGAAAAGCAGGTCAGTTCATACTTTAATAAAACAAGTTTAATAAAAGTAGCACTTTTGCATTCTTTGTGTTAGTTTACATTCTTCGATATGATGACTTATGGTCAATTCATTCTTCTTAAAATACACAAGTTTTTGACATGTTGAACTTTTGCAAGTAGCACGTGATCAAGCGAAATCCAACTAGCCAACCATCAACAAGCAATAAATAAGTTAATTAAATGTCCTTTTCATTCTCCCCACCATTAAAAGTAAAGGATTTTACCAAACAGGAATCAAAATGTAACAAGGAAAATAGCTACATAAATTTTAGGCTATCAAATATAATTCATTTTCAAGTTTCCCTTCAAATGTGACAAGACTCATTTTGCAAGACAAAAGTCAAAAGAAGCGGTGGAAACATGCCAATTACAACACTAGCTTAAACTCACAGGTGGACTCATTTTGACTACCTTACTCAAAATAAATATCAAATAATTTATGGACAAAGATAATAACATAGATTGATATTGACAAGAAAATGAGGTGTGCAACATAGCAAATTTACAACACAAAAAATGCAACATGGAACTCAGCAGACAACAAAACATGGCAGATCTGAAAATGATAAGCAATCTCATCTAATACTTGATACCACTAGCTAAAGACATTGAATACTAAACAAACTAACAAATCTCGTTAGAATTTCAAGTGATCTCGCATTCATTGATAAATCATATTTCTTTTGAAACTGAAAGCAAAAAATAAAAAAAAAACGTAAAAAATAAAATAAATCACAATAAAGTATGAGCTTGTAGGACTTACACATAAGTAAAGAGAAAACAAACAGTAAGATCCCAGGACAGGAATAAAGTATTAATAGCACTGAAAATCGAAACATAAATAAAATCAAATTAGAAAAGTAAAAGAAGATACATGGCATTCTTGGCGAAAAAGGGCAGCCAATAAACAATAAAGGCTACTAAAAGAAAAAAAGATTACTGCAATAAGGCATCTTACCTAGCACAATAATGATCTTTATAAGGTTGATGTCATTCAATGAAGGAAGAGATCAAGCGGGGCAAGAATGAGATCTGACCCAGTTGAAAGCAAAGAGGAAAGATGCCTTCTACCGTAGAAAAGGGAGAGAGAAGTGGAATTATATTTCATGGGCACTGCACTGTATTTATATTTAGGCTAAATTTAGGGGTAAAAATGGTATTTTCTCTGTTTTATGGAAATGGAAATGAAAAACAAAGACGAACATAAATCTCCCGAATTCCAATAAGTTGAAAACGGAAACGGTAGGTGCAGGACAAACACATACAGAGCAAAAGCTTCTTTACTCTTTCTTATAATAGATTTTACTCGTTTTGTTATACTATTTACTCTCTCTTTCGTCCTATCGTTTTTATATGAAAATTTTTCAGAAAACTTATAAATGTATATTATAATTCATTTAGACTAAATTTTATTTATGAAATTTGATGGTTAATTTCAATTATAAAAGAATTATAATATTTTTTTCATAAGTTAGTTTTAGTTTTTATATGCAAATTTTTCAATAGATCTGTAGTATAATTAATTTATGATAAATTTTATTATTAGATTTGATTGTTTACAACCATAAAAGAATTATAATATTTGTGATTTGAGTTTTATTTGGTTTTTTATATGTAATTTTTCCAATAGAATTACATTATAGTTAGTTTAAGCAAAATTTTGTTAATGAAATTTGATAGTTCAAAACTTAAAAAAAAAATATAATATTTGCGCCATGAGTAAGTTTTAACATTTATAAGTATTTAAATTAACTTATGCTTTTAAAAAATTGGACATATATGTGATGTTAAATTATATTATTTTAATATTGCTATTTTGCCTCATTTTGTGTATTGAATTTCTTGAGCTCTAAATAGTAGAAAAGATAAGATGAAAAACTTATGGAATATTGTGCAATACCTTTTATTATAAACAGGAAAATCATTCATAACCTTCCTTAATTTATCTTTTAGGAACATTATTAGATAACTTTAGTATATAAATTAATTCATATTATATCAAACAAGTTATTAATACAGTACTTTATTACATAAAAATGTATCTAAGACATATTAAATAGCAATATAATCAATTAATGAAATCAAGATTACAGTATTTTGAATTTAAATGTCAACTCTCATCAAGCAAAGTTTCTGGCTCTGGCACTGGACACGAGAACTCTTCCCATTCATAAAATGAGTGAACTGCACCAAATGAATGGTGGAAAAACACCTGCTCGTCTATTCAATAATATGCCAGCCCTTTGGGAGCTGACTTTGTCAGTGTTGTGGTTGCCATCCAAGACTTATTACTACCAAGTGACGGTTCCAGACCCGTGAATATAGCTGTGAAAGTCTGAAGCCCACCTGTAGCCTGCTTGAATTGCCTGAAGTAGCTAGTCACATAGCTTAATCACACTGCAATACTATACGTTTTAGAACTTGAACAGTATTTGTATTCCATGACACTTTTATTGGTGTTAAAAAAAAACAAAACAAAAGGAAAAAAGGGAGCCGTTCTCTTTGAATTATACAATGTCTTCCCTTCAATAAAATGCGATAGTAGTTGAGGGAGCCTGAAGTTTCCTTCACTCAGCCCTGCAGTCTATGATATTAACTTTTTAGGTTGAAGATCAACTCTTAATTACATGGTGCTTATCGATAGAAATTGTAACACTCCACGTCGCATGATAATGATATATAACAAAAAACTTAAATATCCTGTGAGCTCCTTAATCCAAATAAAGCCCGAAGAAAACCGCAACACACTGTGTTTTTAAAGCAGATAATATCCAACAGTTAGTCGGAGTGTTAGGAGTCTCCCATGCCTTATTGTTTATGGGAACCACACTGAGACAGTCTATGATATTAACTTTTTAGGTTGAAGATCAACTCTTAATTACATGGTGCTTATCGATAGAAATTGTAACACTCCACGTCGCATGATAATGATATATAACAAAAAACTTAAATATCCTGTGAGCTCCTTAATCTAAATAAAGCCCGAAGAAAACCGCAACACACTGTGTTTTTAAAGTAGATAATATCCAACAGTTAGTCGGAGTGTTAGGAGTCTCCCATGCCTTAATGTTTATGGGAACCACACTGAGATATTCTTAATTTCGGCCTCCTTTGTAAAGGTTTCATCTGTTGTGTTGACAATGACAAGGGATAATGGCTTACTATTTCAAAGTTCAGCAATTTGGTTAACTGAATTTTAATGACTATTCCACTGTCATCTTGATTGAGTGATTCTTAAGTTGATATTTGATAAAAGATTAGAATTTAAAAAGAAAATGAAAGAATTTTGAAGTTTCTTGAGCTTTGGAACATATTTCTTTTGTTCAATAATGGGACTACGAATTCAAGTCTTTCTTCTGTCAATTTACGTCCAATGTTTGATCATAGCAGCCGACATTGATATTAGAGATGGTAATGCAATTCAATTAGTTGTCTTGCGGTCGGTTAGTAATCAAATGAATCAAACTATAGAATTTTATCACTATCCGTGTAATATCCTATTTTTTTGTAATGTATATTATAACATGTGTTATGGTTACATGTGTAATATTAGTTATGTGTTGGATTTGTAATGTAATATATGAAAGAATGAGGGGCTTAATCAAAAAAGTATTGGGTTTAATGGTTATAAAGGAGGAGAGAAGGACTAAATGGAGATTTGGCCTAATTTTGTCTATAAATGGGAAGAGTTCTAGAATTTTTTCATTCCTCTCCTTGCATACACGTTCCAGCCCTCTACTCTCTCAAACATTTTCACACAAATAATCAAGGAATCAAGGGAAGAAAAAGAGGGAGAAGGTAAGAACCAATTTTTCTCATTAGAATTCTTTGTATTATTATCTATTTAATTTAAAGAAATTCCTTGTGTAGTGATGTGAGTATGAGAACTATTATTTTGTATGCTGGAAATTGTATGGAGATGTGAATTTGAATGAGTTTTGAATGCATCTAAGTAAGGAGATGAAGATATAAGCTAGAAATGAGAGTTTATTTCAATCCTGGATTGTTTGTTTACACTGAGCAGTGCATGTTCCGAAAATTCCCAAAAATCAGGGGGATATTTTCTCGCTCTGAAATTTTTATGGATGAAAATAGACATGTCCAGGAGTGTATAGCAATTGGATTCACTCAAAAATTCGAAGTAGGTGAATTGTAGTGAATTTTTGAATTTCTGGTAGGAATTGCACATTTCCCCTGTCTTAGAACAGAGTGGAGGAAGACGATTTTATTTGAAGGTCAAAATCTTCATAGAATTAGCTGATTTTTGGTATGAAAGTCCTTCTATGTGTCATATATGAGACTGTAAATTTTCACTAAGATTTAAGCTCTGTGTGAATTGTTATAGATTTTTAAAGGTGGCTTGCTAAAACTGGAATTTTTAGTTTTCAAAACAGGACAGTTAGAAATAAATGGATTTGAATGGGTTAAACACCTTGAAAAGCCCTGATTTTTGGTATGGAGGTATATATATGTTATATACCAGCCTGTAAATTTTTGTAGCCATTTAAGTAGGATTGAAATTCCTACGAATTTTTAAGTTGATAGTGCTCAGTGAAGTCAATGCAGTGGCAGGATTGTTGAGGTAATGAATTTGATTATTTTGAGTGACCTAATAACCCCAATTTGCTCTAAAACTTTTAAGGAGATATGAGGCATGTGTCTAAAAGATGTCTACCAAATTGTGTGAATTTTGAAAGTAGACAAGTGTTGTTGTAAATTGTTTGTCAAAGTAAGTATAGAAATAGAGCCAAAAAGGGAAAATGTTTTACAAGTGTATGGTGGCCTAAAAAGAGATTTTTGTTTTATTTTTAGGTCAATCACAAGCGTCGAAAAGCAGCTATACAAGGTAAGTAAGCTAACTATTCTAAGGCCACAATAAATTGTGTACTGTATGTATGTAATTTTATGGATTGTAATACTGTTAATTGTTAGCACCTTGATGCTTGGATGTGAAATATTGCGACTGTTCTAGAAGGTTGATATCAAACTTCTTTTATGTGTGACTGATTGCGAATGGTGAAACATGATTGGCATGCCAAAACCTAGGAAGTTTAGCTCTCATAGCTTAAGGGGAGGTCTGGACCATGTGTTTCTCTAGATGAGATTCGGTAGCATGGGCCCGGTATCACCCGGATTGTCAGACTAGCCTCGAGCTATTTCAAGTGTAGGCATCTAAATGTATTTGTACTGTTCTGTACTGTTTCATGGCTTGAGGGGAGGTCTGAACCATGTGTTTCTCTAGATGAGATTTGGTAGCATGGGCCCGGTATCACCCAGATTGTCAGACTAACCTTGAGCATTCCATACTCCCATGACTTGAGGGGAGGTCTGGACCATGTGTTTCTCTAGACGAGATTCGGTAGCATGGGCCCGGTATCACCCGGATTGTCAGACTAGCCTTGAGCTATTGTATGGGAACTGACTGTGAAATGAAAAGTCCTACCTTGATTAGAGAGCCTTTCCCTAGGTGACTGTAACTGATACTATGGAAGCTTCCTCATTCTGTGATTGTGATTGTACATGAAAAAGCGATGAGTAGAGAAATGTGAACTCACTTATGTGAGATTGAATCGACCTACAAAGGTCTAGAAAGAAAATTGGCGAAGGAGTGCAAATGTAACCGAAGTGAGTTCGGAGCATTTCTTCTTTAACAAGTTAGCTAATGCCTGTGTAGTTAGAAGTGGATAATTTCATACTGTAGATTGAATTCCAATGTCATTGTTTATAGTCGTATATTCACTTAGCTTACTTACTGAGTTTTACTCACTGAAGTTGTTATGTGCCTCAGGTGAGCAGTAGAGTGAGTTTTTGGATGGAGGACTTTTGGCATATCGATAGAGTTCCCTTGGCAACCAAAGACCGCTGCTCTATATTAGCATAGCCATACTGTAGAAACTCTTTTGATTTTTGAATGTATATATATATAGTGAAATGGTGTGGTTGTGATTAGAAGCTCTGTTTTGTGTGATAATAATATTAATTTTTGAAAAAAATAACAGAGTTTATATTTAAATAACCGTAAAAATGCTATATTTTGTTTGTCTAGTATGGGTTATGACAATCCGCACACAAAATACATACTATTATATGATTTTGTTATCTTTTTTGTGTTTGTTTCTATGCATGTGCATGTAGTTTCCACTCTAGGTAATAAAATGGTTAATTTATTCCTTTGTCACAAAGAAACACTTTTCAGTTATGGTAAAATGTTCTTGATTCCCGGACGTGAGTAGTTTTGAGTTGTTTGGCAGCCCTGGAACTAGGAAATACTTCGCCAAATCTTCCGTTTGGTGATGTGTGGTTAGTAAAATTAACACTTGTGAGCTATTGCTCTTAAAGTTGCATTCCTATAAGTAATATTCAAATCACAGATGCTGAAACTAGTTGTTATATTTTGAGTTTCTGCAAACCTTTCAATCAAATTTGTTTGCGATTGTATTGGATGATTCACCATTTAGTGGTTGACTTGGAAGCATTAATTTTGTTTGTTTTACTGGATTCTGATGCAGTTGCTGTTCTAAAATATTTCAATGATATCTGGAAGAAGTACCAACTAATTGGGTGGGCTCAGATCCTTGTGGAGACAATTGGGTAGGAATTGACTGCAACAATTCACGTGTTACCCGCATGTAATTTCTTGGCGATTTCTTTTACATGTTAATGCTAACGGAAGATTGGTTATTCTGCTTTTACAAGCTATCTATTTTCTATTTCAGAACATTATCAAGCATGGGATTAACGGGTTCTCTGCTTGTAGACATCACAATTTTATCAGAGCTACAGACTCTGTGGGTCTTCTACCTGTTCTTGCACTATTATCTTACAATTCCTTATTTTCCAACCGCAATCCACCTTCAAAAACCATCTGTCTTAGAGTTTAGTGCTGTTACATCCAAGGGTTTCTAGATGTGAAGAATATGTGCTACCTATGAGATATGATGTTTTTTATACTTAATCAAATGCTTTTATAGCTAGCTAGGGTTGCGTGGGGGCATGGAAGGCAATTGTGTACACATTTTAGGGTGCGCAAGTTATAAAATGATTATTTGACATTTTCCCAGATCAATTTGGAAGAGTTTTGGTGAATTAGAAGATTGATTATATGATACTTTATGACAAAATTCATGAAATAATTTAGTTAAGATTATTAGTTCATCCTGATCTAGAAACAAACTATGATTTTAAGGAATCAATTATATTAATGAAGACAAAGTGTCTTAATAGCATATATCTATCTCATGGTCAGCATCACCCAATTTCTTATATTTGGTTATGAACTCTTTACATAGGGATTTATCCTACAATTATGGAGTTGACAGGAGCTCTTCCATCATCAATTGGGAATTTGAAGAATTTAGAGAACCTGTAAGGCGATTTGTCTTGTCAAAGCATTAGTTGACAGTAAACTTATGTTTTTAGAAACCTCATAAAATTCTTCTATTTATTTTGCATGCCAGAGTCTTGGTGGGTTCCAGTTTTTCCAGTCCAATTCCAAGGTCTATTGGATCTCTACGGCAGCTTGTGTTTCTGTTAGAATTTTGACTCTTACAATGTTTCTCTTATAGTATTTATAGTTCTCATTCTATAGATTGATGATATTCTACTTATTTGGAATGATATAGAGCTACTATCATCAATAAAATTTTAGCTAGCTAGACAATTCCAAATGGAAGGATTATTATATATATGTTCTTGGGATCCAACTCATAAGAGATAGGAGGAACAAGAAACTAGCATTGCCTCAGGCTTTTCACATAGAGAAAATTTTGCCTAAAATTGCAATGCAAAACTCTAAGAAAGGATTGTTACCTTTTAGGTATGGAGTCAAGAAGAGAAAGAGATTAGAGGAGTCCCATATGCCTTTGCTATTGGAGTCTTATATATGCAATGCTAAGTACTAGGCTAGATATTTGATATGCAGTAGGAGTTATTAATGAGTTCCAATCAAATTCTAGTTGTGAGCATTGGGTTGTATTAAATGATATATTAAAGTATCTTCGTAAGACGAAGGGATATATGCTTGTCTATTCTGGTAGTGATCTAACACCAGTTGGTCATACGGATTCAGATTTCCAATCAGATCCAAACTCCATAAATTCAACCTCAGGATCAAATTTCACTTTAGGTGGTGGAGCCATATTATGGAAAAACATCTAGTAATCACGCATTGCTAATTCCACCATGGAGTATATAGCAGCTTATGAAGCAGCTAAGGAAGCTGTTTGGCTTTGTAAATTACTCATAAATTTGGAAGTTGTTTAAATGGAGAAATTATTTCACTTAGTTTCTTACAACAGATTGTGGTTATATGCTTCTACAAGGTAAGGAAAGTAACTTGACTTGTCATTGCCATTGTGTGCAGATCATTGAATTCTAATAACTTCAGTGGACAGATTCCTTGTTCCATTGGTGACCTATCTAATCTTTATTGGCTACATCTTTCTGACAACCAACCTGAGGATTCCAGTCTCTGATGGAAATTCATCTGGTCTTGATAGGCTAGTTCGTGCAGGGCACTTGTATGTCCATTCTCTTCTTCAATTTTGGCCTTTGTTTCCTATCTTAATCTAAAACCGTCCATCATTTGCAATCATATAGGAAATAATAAACTCTCAGCCATAATCCCGGATCAACTTTTCAATTCGAACATGAATCTGATACATGTGTAAGTTTCTTAAGGATCATCTTTATGACTCATGTTAAGTTTTATTGGTATTTTTGTGATATTTTTCAAAACTAATAATTTGATAGTCTAACTTATAGGATTAAATCATAAGTTATTATGAAGTAAAAAAAAAAAGAAAAGAAAAGAAAAAAACAAAACAATGAGATTATGGATGTAAACATTCTCGCATTTATTGCTATCGCACTGTTCACTCAGTGCGAAGAGGATTACACTATGAGAGAAGCATGTTGTTGAATTAAGAGTCCTTAATCCCTTTTTATAAGGAAAATAAATCAAGACACACAAAATTTACACAAGTTCATCTCAATGTGAGGCTACATCCTGTTCTTTAGTTGTTGTAGGAATTTCACTATGATGGAAGAAGTTTTACAAGAGATCATCAAAATTCGCTCAAGAACTCTCTCTAGGTGTTTACAAAATCTCTTAAACCTTTTACGTGCTCTCCTAGATGACTGTACTAAAAACACATATAAATATATAGTGTGGATGAAATTACAAATCAAACCCCAACAAAAAATTGCGTTAGAAAGTCATGGCCCTAAAATGTAGCAATGCGACTCTAATCCTTAGAGATGCAACTCTATGATGTAGACGAGCATATCTATATGCGAATCCAATCTAGCGTTGCGACTCTTGTAGTGTAGTGACGTATACCTTTGCTCTCTATTTGGAGTTGTTTTTATTGTCCTCTAAACATTTCCAAGTGCTGCAATGCTCTAACAATAGTACTGCAACCCTGGGCATTCTCTCGGACTTTGAGATTAGGCTGCACAACTTAACAATCCCCTACTTGGAGACTAATCCAGCATTAACAAACTCTTCCTATAGTGACACGACTCCTTAATCCTCAAGCAAGAAGTCTAACTAAAGTTGTACACTTCAGCTTCTCAATATTAACAGTCTTTAGCAAGACGTCTGCTAGATTTTGGCTACCTTGTGGTGCGTTCAAAACTAGCAAGTATACTAGTCGCATAAGTAATAAAGTGATGAGTAAGATATCGTTCCCACGATGATTGGTTCTAATTGAATTTGTTATTAAACAGTAACAATAAACTAAATGAGGGCCACTGGGGGGGGGGGGGCGGTGGTTGTTGGTTGATTAACTAAACTAAATACGAAGGCAAGTGAAGAATAACACAATGTAAAGTTAAATCAAGTTAAAAATAATCAATAAGAGAAACCTGGTTAAGGGATTATTCCCTGCCACAAGATATGAATTTGTGAATTAACCATAGAATTGTCATCCAATTACACCATTGAAATTATCAACCGTAGATAACAATATGCTCTGTTACCCCAATCTTTCATTACTTTGTTGTTAAATAAAACAAGTTCTTTATTTAATCTCTATCCACTAAACAATCTAGAACAAGCTCTCTAAATTTAATTCAATTGAAGCATTAAGATAAGAAAGATAGGGTGATTTAAGCAATAAATACACAAGCTCGTATTATTCAACTTAGGTTATATTCTCCAATTGCAATCTCTGATCACAATTTTACTACTAATGATTAGAAATTCAAGACAATTACAGATCAAGATTTCTAGTCTAGCAATAGACAACAATCAGATTCTATTTAGTTAGCCACCTAAATACAATCAACAAGCAATCATAAGCATTAAATATGGGAGAATACAAGCAATTTCAATTAGAGAATTGGATAACAATTTTTTGCACAATCAACTCACAAAAATCATATCAAGGGCTTTGAAATCACCCTCAATCAAATCAGATTTAGTTACACATGTTTAAAAACATAATAAATACAATACAACATAGAGAAATTCCAGAAATGAAAAGGACAGGAAAAGCTTAGCAAATCCTTTGAAAATCTCCTTTGTAGGTGAATCTTCGTAGGATTGTAGTTCCTCCTCTTTCCAAGCCTTCTTTCTCCTTCAAGAACTCCAAGAGATGAGAGAAATCCAGAGATGTAGCCTCCAACACGTTCTCGCCTCTTCTTCTTATGAAAATAAAACCCTAAAATGTGTTTATATACTCTGCTATAGTAACCTGCTACAGTGTCCCGTATTATAACATGCTACAGTGATGTGTGAAATTATATATCTACACTTCTCACACCATTTTGATCATAACTTGCGATACACTAAATGGATTCATGAAGCATAAATTTCTCTAGAAAATAGACTTCAAGAGCTTTCCAACGGTATATAACATGTCATTTGGCTCATTGTATGCCAATACAATTAAATCCGAGAATTTGGTTGACTAGCAAATGTGGAAATGAAGGGTTTTACTCCAATTTTGTGCAAGTTCCTCCAAAACTCCTACAAACATCAAAACCACACAAAACATAAAAATACCAAGGAATATAGCAAAGAATCATAGACGAAGTGATATGAAAATAGTCCTCGAGCAACTAAAACGATATGAAAACAAAACTAAATCTAAACAGAATCAAAGAAAAAATTAAAACACACAAATGCTTTAACTTGCAAATCGGCCTCAAAGATTGTACTTAATTATAACCCCAGGAAAACTTCAAAATTATGCACTTGATCAAGAATTTCATCTCAACAATTAGTTTCGCTTCACTTCAATTCCTCATGTGTGTGTGTGTAGCGGCATTCTCACCTAATCACTTGTAACCCGGATGAGCTCATGCATAAAAATGAATCATATTTAATAGTGAAAATGTGTATATAAATGAACTCCATAGGCCTGCTTTTCAAGTCACTCTCCATAAATGTAGATAAGCACAACATCAAGGATCGAGTAGGGCTTTATTAAGCTTGTAACGTTTGGCTTGGGTGAAGGTACGATAAAGGATAATAATTTGGCTCAAATCACCCACAAACATATAAATCATTCAAGACTATATAGAGCTCAACCCTATAACATAAATTTATTTCAATTCACCAGATCACTCCTCCAAACTTATTTAGAACACTCTCTTCTTTTTTTTTTTTTTTTGTAACACAAAAGAAACTACACCCCACACTTTATTGTTTTATTCTTTTTAAGAACACTCAATGGTATAGATATCTTTTTCTTCTCTTTCTCTTCTTTTTTTTCATTTTTTTTACTACACTTCCCCTCCCCTACACTTAAACAACACATTGTCCTCAATGTGTAAGCACATGGAAGGTAAGTATAAATTTTTTTTTCTTTTTTTCTTTTTCTTAAACAAAACAATAGAACTTACTTGCATTGCTCATGATACAACCCCACCTCCTCTAACTTCCCAAAACCAGAACATAGCTCAAAATGTAATCAGAAATGATTTACATGCTCATAGGTAAGGGATAAACTGTTTGGAAAAAATTCATTTGAGGTTAGGAAATCTTTTACTGAGTTAACAAGGAAACAGGCTTAAAGAGGCTCAAAGGGGTAACTAGGGATGAATTTCAGTCAAGGTTGACTATTAAGGCTCAAACGGTCCAAAGATGGCCTAAATCATTTCCCTAATGTTGCAGAGTCTAGGATTTCGCCTCAAGTGACCATCAAACAAGTTCTAGAATTCATTAAAATCTGAAGAAACACTTAAATTGCATAAACCTTCTCTAAGTGAACAAATAACTCAGTAATAATTGCTCACTGCTCAATATTGTGCAAGGAATCAAAGGCAAAACAAAAACCAATAAACATTTCAAGCACACAGATCTATGCATCATTTATCATTTTTCAAGAGTTATTCTCAATTCAATCATTGCTTATCATTGGCCCACAAAATGCAAGAAAAGAGGTACGTGGCTTTGTTAGACCTGAGTCAAGATTGTATATTTCAACAATCCTTAGGACCAGTAGCCCGCGGACTTAAGGTTTCCAGCCTATATACCTTTATTATGAATGAACAAAACAAGAAACAAGACACTTCAAACAACATTAAATAAACAAACTACAAATTTTTTTTTAGGGAGAATGCGTTTCAAGGGTTAAAGAAACCCCATATTTTGTCATTCTCAAGTTTTTCCACAATTCTTTTTTTGGATCAGAACCGGTAAAGACAAAGAACACATAACAACTCTAAATTACATAAAACTAAGCTCATAAATTAATAAAGTCCAACAGTCAGCAAACAAAAACAAGTTAGTTAGAATGGGTCTAAAAAGTTTAAAACTTAGCCTCCTTATTCAGCCATTCTGGATTGAAGAGATCCAGAATGCGTTTCAAGAGGACTTAAACTTTTTAAGCCACCACTCTAAAAGCCAAGACTAGAAAATATTACCTGGGGTGAAAGAAATAACCTGAAAATTCAAAAAAAAAATAACATGAAAAATCTCAAATAAACACAATAAAAATTACAGATGGAGCGTTAAATCCAGTTTACGCCTTTTATTGCCTTCCGCAAATCAATCTATTTGAGCTATTATTGGATCAGGCGAATAGACGAATTCTTGTAGCTGTGCCTAAGAATGTGATTTGAAATATTTCCTCTAATGTACCATAACCACTGGACAAAGCTATAAATGCATCAGATTTAATAAGCATATGTGCAATACACTCATGCATGCTGGAGACCTGTAACTCTTCCCCCATTGTGTTGCCTATGATACATTGTATAGCTAATGGTTTAAGGATAATGCCGAGAACTTTGCTCCCCCTTAAGGATGCAACTGTTGACACACACCCCATTAACCCAAGACTACCCGCTCCATAAATCAAATGAATATGCCTCTCAGCTAATACTCTTCCAAGATCAAGAGCTGCTTTTGTAAACTCTCCATCTTTACCAAACTGGGATCCACAAAATACGAATATATTTTGGAATCACCGAATTGGTGTTTTCTCCATTTCTACAAGTGCTCTAACCTTGTGTAAGATAATGATGCACGTCAACTGTTGTGTTTTTCAAAGGCAAAAGAGGTTATAATATAATGACATTTGAAAATATGGAGAATGGACAGATGCACACGTAAAACTCTCACATTTGACACATGGAGACATATTTTCAGTGGGGGTTGCTCGATGCACAATTATCACACCAAGATTTGAAAAAATGAGATATGCTTTTGGCAGGGGTTGACAAAACCTCCACCCTTGTCTCTCACGTGAAGCATGATAAATGGAGATATACTTTTGGCAGGGGTTGACGAAACCTGAAGCGTTCGAAACTAGCAAGTATACTAGTCGCACAAATAATAAAGTGATAAGTAAGATATCGTTCCCACGAGGATTGATTCGAATTGAATTTGTTATTTTCCAGCAACAATAAACTAAATAGGGGGTTTTGTTGAATGATTAACTAAATGAATTAAGAATGCAAATAAAGAATAACAAAACAGAAAGTTAATTTGAGTGAAAAATTAATGAGAGAAATCTGGTTAAGGGTTCATTCTCTGCCACAAGATATGAATTTGTGAATTAACATAAAATTGTCATCCAATTACAGCATTGAAATTATCAACCGTAGATAACAACAAGCTCTGTTACCCCAATCTTTCCTTACTTTGTTGTTAAATAAAACAAGCTCGTTATTTAATCTCTATCCATTAAACAACCTAGAACAAGCTCTGTGAGTTTAATTCAATGGAAGCATTACGATAAGAAAGATAGGTTGATCTAAGCAATAACCACACAGGTTTGGATTATTTAACCTAGGTTGTATTCTCCAATTGCAATCTCTGATCACAATTTTGCTACTAATGATTAGAAATTTAAGACATTACGGATCAAGATTTCTAGTCTAGCAATAGACAACAACCAAATTATATTCAGTTGGTCACCCAAATACAATCAGCAAGCAATCATAAGCATTAAATATTAGAGAATACAAGCAACTTCAATTAAAGAATTGGATAACAATATCTTGCATAATCAACTCACAAAAGCCATATCAAGGGCTTTGAAATCACCCTCAACCAATTTAGATTTAGTTACACATGTTCAAAAACATAATAAATACTGTACAACATACAAACATTCCAGAAAATGAGAGGGAAAGGAAAAACTTAGCAAATCTGATGAAAATCTCTTAGTATTGTAGTTCTTCCTCTTTTCAGGCTTTGTTTCTTCTTCAAGAACTCCAAGAGATGAGAGAAATCCAGAGATGCAGCCTCCAACACGTTCTCCCCCTTTCTGGTTATCAAAATAAAACCCTAAAATGTGTTTATATACTCTGCTACAGTAACCTGCTACAGTGCCTCGTATTATAACATGCTACAGTGATTTGTGAAAGTATATTTCTACACTTCTCACACCATTTTGATCATAACTTTCAGTACACTAAATGGATTCATGAACCGTAAATTTCTGTAGAAAATAGACTTTGAGAGCTTTCCAATGGTATATAAGATATCATCCAGGTCATTGTATATCAATACAATGAAATCCAAGAATTTGGTTGCCTAGCAGAGGTGAGAATGAAGAGTTTTACTCTAATTTTGTGCAAGTTACTCCAAAACTCCTACAAAAATCAAAACCGCACAAAAACATAAAAATACAAAGGAAAATGGCAAGGAAACATAGATGAATTGATATGAAAATAATACTTAAATAGACACCTATTAAATTCCCCTACACTTACACTTTGCTAGTCCTCAAGCAACTAAAACGATATGAAAACAAAACAAATCTAAACAGAATAAAAAAAAAATTAAAACACACAAATGCTTCAACTTGCAAATAGGCCTCAAAGATTGTACTTAATTATAACCCAAGGAAAACTTCAAAATAATGCATTTGATCAAGAATCTCATTACAAAGATTAGTTTCGCTCTACTTTAATTCCTCAAGTGTGTGTGTGTAGAACCATTCTCACCTAATCACTTGTAACCCGGATGAGTTTATGCATAAAAATGAATCATATTTAATAGTGAAGATTTGCGTATAAATGAACTTCATAGGCTTGCTTTTCAAGTCACTCTCCACTAATGTAGACAAGCACAACACTAAGGATTAAGTAGGGCTTTATTAAACTTGTAACGATTGGCTTGGGTGAAGGTATGATAAAGGATAATAATTTGGCTCAAATTACCTACAAACACATAAATCATTCAAGACTATATAGAGCTCAACCCCGTGACAAAAAAAATTCACTCTCATTCACCATGTAACTCCCCCAAGCTTATTCGGAGCATTCAATCTCTCTTTTTATTAATTTTTTTATAATACAAAAGAAAGTATACCCCCACACTTTGTTGTTTTATTCTTTTTAAGAACATTCAAGGGTATAGATCTCTTTTTTCTTCTCTTTCTCTTCTTTTTTTCTTTTTTTTTTCCTACACTTCCCCTCCCCCACACTTAAACAACATATTGTCCTCAATGTGTAAGCACTTGGAAGGTAAGTATAATTTTTTTCTTTTATTTATTTCTTTTTACAAATACAATAGAACTCACTTGCATTACTCATGATACAACCCAACCTCCTCTAACTGCCCAAAACCAGAACATAGCTCAAAATATAACCGTGAATGATCTACATGCTCATAGGTAAGGGATCAACTGTTTGGAAAAAAAATTCATTTGAGGTTAGGAAATCTTTTAGTAAGTTAACAAGGCAACAGGCTTAAAAAGGCTCAAAGGGTAACCAAGGGTCAATGTCAGTCAAGGTTGGCTATTAAGGCTCAAACGACCCAAAAATGGCCTAAATTATTTCCCTAATATTATACAGTCTAGGATTTCGCCTTGAGTGACCATCAAACAAGTTCTAGAATTTATTAAAATCTGAAGAAACACTTAAATTGCATAAACCTTCTTTAAGTAAGCAAATAACTCAGTGATAAGGCTCAATGCTCAATGTTGTGCAAGGAATCAAAGGCAAAGCAAAAACTAATAAACATTTCAAGTACACAGATCTATGCATCATTTATCATTTTTCAAGAGTTATTCTCAATTTAATCATTGCCTTATCATCGGCCCATAAAATGCAAGAAAAGAGGTATGTGGCGTTGTTAGACCTGAGTCAAGATTGTATATTTCAACAATCCTTAGGACCAGTAGCCTGCAAACTTAAGGTTTCCAGCCTATATACCTTAATTATTAATGAATAAAACAAGAAAAAAGATACTTCAAACAACATTAAATAAACAAACTACAAATTGTTTTTGGGAGAATGCATTTCAAGGGTTAAAGAAACCCCATATTCTGTCATTCTCAAGTTTTTGCACAATTTTTTTGAATCGGAACTGATAAAGACAAAAGCACATAACAACTATAAATTACATAAAACTAAACTTATTCATAAAATAACAAAGTCTAATAGTCAGCAAAAAAAACAAGTTAGTTAGAATGGGTCTAAAAAGTTTAGAAGTTAGCCTCCTTATTCAGCCATTATAGACTGAAGAGATTTAGAATGCATTTCAAGAGGACTTAAACTTTCTAAGCCATCACTCTCACTACAAGAAAAATGACCATATTTGGCGGTCTTTGACCATTAAATATGTATATATTTGGCGGTCTTAAAAGCACCACCAATGGCAGTGCCAAATATAATCAATTTGACCATATTTAGCGGTCTGTCAAAGTGTCAAATATGCATCTGACTATACTTGGCGGTCAAAGACCGCCAAGTATAGTAGGTTTAAAAATTAAAAAAAAAACATACTTGGCGGTTTTTGGCCGCCAAGTATAATAGTTTCCAAAATAAAAAATATATATATACAGCAATAGCTTTGAAGGCATGATAACGATTACCAGCTCAGGTTTGTGCAATTTAAATGACCAACAAACCCTACTACAATGGTTAAAAATTAAATAATTACACCGTCTACAACTGTAACAATTGTATTTCAGCAGCCTACTTGGAACATTGGAGTGATACCAGAGCCTTCTGCAATCATCCCGAATGCTCTAACTTCACCAGGTTGATACCTAAATTGTCGCTAGTAATTACAATATATTGCAATGTAATAAACAGGGAATAAGACGAGATATGTTTAGATTTTACCTCCTGCTCGACCCTTGGGGAATAGGTCCAGGCCACTTTTTAGCTTGGTCAGCCAAAGGAAAAGGCTTGGTGAGAGCAGCTTGCCACAAGCATTCTCCACGAAACAAAATGGCCCATTGCTTTTTAACACAAGATATTTGTACCCACTCCAACACAGGGACTCGGATAAAAATTTCAATCAGTAGATGATCAGGAAGCTTTCCAAATGGGTTATCAACTGATTTAAATTGCCATTATCATCATTATTTGTCATTACAATTCTGAAGAGCAAGAACAAAATATTTAGGAAAAGTGAAGTGCATAGATATAATTAAAGCACATACAGATTGACTTCAAGCATAAAAACAGAAAACTCCTCATTCAGGGAAAATGCCAAATAGAATTTCTTGCGCAAGTTCAAACAGAAAAAACCATAGGGAATACAACTTCCTAGATTGCGAAATCATAAACAATGTAAAGATTCTGACATAGATTTTAAAAGAATAAAATAACTAAGGGCCCTATATTAATTATCAACTGAACCAAGATAATTATTCCCCCTACACAGAATATTAGTAAAAGGGTATGTATCAAAGCCATGGAAGATTTCTGCAAATTTGAGTACTGATTATAAAAGTATAATAATATCTTATAAGAACTCAGATTTTCAGTTTGTAAGATAACAGGTATTTCACTGCTTACCTATCATGTCACACCAATCATCAACCATTTGAATAAATACTTTCATTTGATGCTAATATTGCCTCTAAAAGATTCATGTTAGTTTGTACTCATAATACACAGATGCTCAGAAAATGGAGTAAAATGCCAAAAAAAAATGCTATAAACACAATGGCATGGGAGCAAAAGAAGGCCATTAACATATCCTTATGTCAACAAATGATCACAGAAATATAACCACCTAAACACTTGAATTCAGCCAACTAGTCCATGATGATGCTACGAGTACATTTAGTCATCTCACGGGATGAGAACTCGAAGCTTCCACTGTATTGCATATAGCATGAAGGCACAATGAAGCACATAAAGAAATTAGAGATATTTCAATAACATTATGGCTCTAAGTATAAGACATCTTAAACACCTCCATGTCAAATTTACCGCATTTTATTACCTGCCCCATTTAAATGATGAAATTATGCTAAAACATAGATTATATGTTGCATTTTTGCAGGTATTTAAAAGAAGACTTGCCCAAAACTATTAATATTCAAATGTAACTATCTCACAGCAAATGAATTAGGAAACAGAGTGGCTTGCAGCCATCAACTTCATAAGCACATTTACAGACATTAATTAACCTCAACTGGTCAAAAAAAAGAAGAAGAATTACTAGATCTTTCAAAAGCAAGTTATTGCATTATGCAGCCAAAAATCAAGAAGCATTATCAACAATAAAGAGAAAAAGAAATTCCACACGTAAGGAAGTTTAGGAAAACATAGATTGGTGGCTTTATAAGCAATCATTGAAAAACAAATAAGTGTGTTTCTGAGGAACCAAAAGTGAATCAAACTATATGAGCAAGAGTCACAGTGGATGGTTTTATCAGTTCTAGTGAAGCAACAAATGCCATGATAATCACAAAAACGTAGAAGAATGGAGCATGAATAGGTTAAAACGGCAAACAGTTAGAAACAAAGATGGATCTAAATGATACAAAGCAGTTAACATTTAAGCTCACTTAAGCTAACCATTCAAATCACTCAAACTACCTACTTCCATTCAGACCATGTAAACATATCCAGCTTGCAGCATAAGTTCTTTACTTTCTTTTTCAAATCAAAGGGAAGGAAAGGAAGAAAAGGATAAATAGTTTCGGGTGATACAATGAAGTCGAAACTTCAAGAATTACGACGTCGAATCACTTAACATACTTCTGAAGGTGAAAATAGAATTGAGCTATAAAGTGGAAAAGCAAAAGTTATGATGATCCACATTTATAGGAGAAATACCTAATTTTCTGCACATGCATATAAACCTGGGAAAATCCATTACTAATGCAAACAAATAAATAAGTACATCTAGCTAATGAGGCAAACCTTTGTAGTGTTGATTGCTACATTTTTGCAGTCTGGCAAAATGCTCACAGACCATGCAGGCAAGTTATAAGAATTTCCACTGAAATTTACAGTCTCATCCGTCTTTGTGTCTGTGTTGGCAAGAAAAGCAGCACATGATGATCCTGTTTTATAAACAGCTACCTGGAAAAAAGTGGAAGTTTTAATTAAAGTTCAACTCTTTTGATTAGGAATGATACGATAGAAGCTTTAGAACCTCCTAAATATAATTTGAGTATAAATTGGCTAAAAGTTGTAAGATTGAGTAATAGTTATCAGTAAAGTTAATGATATATGGAAAATTAATGCAGGATATGTCGAAAGTTATGCAGTCAGCTATCCATAATTTACAGAGAAGAAACTAAAGAGTTATAATATAGCATGCTTGAATGATGTTGAAAACATTGTGGTCTTGAAGAACATCTACAAATCCATCAAAGTTGGAAGGTAAAAAAAAGATATAGGGAAAGAGAGAACTGATATTTTAATGATCTAATGTATATTTTAAGTGCTTTGTACCTCCAAATTAGTACCCAGAGATGTAATTGTTGGATCAGTGGCTACCAATGCTGCTTCACAAAATCACAAAATTATAACCAAACACATCCTTAATATCCTGCTCCTTACATCTTCAAAAATATGGCTATTCACTTCTTTGCCAATGCTAAAGGCTAACGCTAACACTACAACAAAAAGAACATTTAGTAGCACTACATTGTAGCATCTTTTTTATGATGCTACTAAAAGTTTATTTTTTGTAACATTTAATAAAAGAATGCTATGATATGTAACTTAAAAAGTAGCATTTTATTATTGATAGCTTTCCCATATATATTCATAGCATTTTTTAGGAAGCTATAAAAGCATTTAAATTGGTAGCATTTGCAGAATGCAACTAAAGGATAATAAAACCATAGCACTTGATAAAAGCTACTGTTAATAAGAATATCATTTGTAAATGCCCTCTTTTTGCTATGTAAAACAGGTGGGCAGACTAAAATTTGGAGCCCGCTCAAATTTTATGTTTTGCCTCCTAAAACTCTTAACTCACATTTTATTATGTCTAGCTCCTAAAAATTCCATGTGAGAAAATAAAACAAAGAGAAAACAGTGTTTCTAGCACCTTCCAAATAACCTAGTCTCTTCCTCTCTCGGGTTGCGCTCTCTAAGGTAAAAACTTTCTCATTTTCTTCTTCTTCTCTCTCTCCCCCCTGATTTTTGTTTCTTTCTTCTGCAGCTACCATGGTCGAACTCCGGAGATCACGAGGTCCAGGATCTACGACAGAATCTTGAAGTTGCTTTACTCTTTGTTGATTCCTTCTGCTTTGATTTAAGATTCGAAGGTCTTCTATTTGGTGATGAAAGGTGGTTACTTGGTACCTGATCTTGCTATTTTTCATCTATTCAAAACCTAGGTTTTTTTTTTTCTCACTACAAAAATTTAAGTTATTTACGCCATACGACACATGTCCACCTCCGGTTGGTTGTGTTGATCAAACAAAGCTTAGATTTTTCTCAAAATCTACCTCGAATCTGTTGTGATTTCTTCTTGCATGTTCAGTCTGCCGCCTCCGGTTGCCATTTCTGCAGAAGTTTATTTTTTTATTTTTTTATTTTTTTTATATTTAGTTTGCTAAGATTAATCTTGTTTAGATGATTTGTTTAATTTTGATGTTAATTTATAGGTATAGAAATGAGCTGAGTCTTGGCTAGTAATATTCTTTGTTGTGTAGGTACAGTCAATCTCTTCCTCTGTTAAATCTTCTCTCCTGATTTTCTTAGAAACCAAACACTTTAATTCCATTCTCATTTCATTTTAATTTTACTAAATATTGTTAGTTTAAATTACTCTATGTTTTGCACATATTTTGAAACCCTAGATTTCGCCTCACTGTTGAATTTGAAAATTGAGGCCGTAATCTGAATCACAACTGTAGAGAGCTCCATAATTACTTTTCCAACTGCAGTCGCAACTTGTATCTCTAGAACAATGAAAATGCTAATTTTGTTCCTTTTAAATACTTTTCTATGTGTATAGTTATGAGTGTGTGCTTGATTTTGTAAAGTTATTCTTATTTCTGCTGCTTTTATGCCTAGAATCAAGGCCGATAGATCTTTCAAGGTTGAGAGCTTATGCAAGGTATGCGATGTTGTTATCCGTTATCCTTGTTTTCTTTTGTGAATTTTTAACCTTGATAAAGTGATTTTCTTCTACCTTTGAAACAAAGCCATCTGGTGATAAGGAAAAGAGTACATCTTGTGTCCAAGGAGGGACTGAATTCTCCACCCAAAAGCCTTGGTGTCTTCTCAGAAAGTCTTTAAGCTTGATTTGATCTTCTTTGATATCCATGACTTGAATTGCTCGTCATCTTCATCGAGGTTATCATCTTCAAAGCATAACAAAATTTTCCTTTTGAGGCTCTTTGCTCTTAACTTTTGTATATATCTTGATTGTATAATTCTATATCTCTTGTTAGCTTCAGTCCATTTTCTTTTAAGTCTCTGGTTCAAGTTATCATTTTATGATTTTTGCTAAAATTTGTAGATATCTAAATTATATTTTAAACATCTCTTATCATGAGTAATGTCTTGTTGCTGATGTTTACACCATTAGGTAGTAGTAATTACTCTGATTTTATAAAATGCAGGGCACAGGGTAATTGGAGAATCTATAGTTTATGGATTAGTCCTTGATGTTTCTAGGCTTTGGGCCTCAGATTTTCTCACAGCAGCAAAGTAAGAAACCTCACTTCTTTCTTGTTTGCCATACTTTATCAGTGCCTTAGTGAGTGTGTGTGTGTGTTTTCTTTTTCAAAACATGAAACTCAATTCGTATTTTTTTAAGTGTGGGCAATTCTGGTTAATTATTATGCTTTATAACTGTTTGTTTGGTCTATCATAAATGGAATATATTGTTGTTTTCTCCTAAATCACGTAAGTTTCTTGTTATTTTTTACCAATCAACAATATTTCTTGTCTCAATGGACTATTATTCTGGATGAAAATTGGTGTACAATCTGGATCTACCTAGAGGAGAAAGAAAAGATTCTAATCTAATGAGAGTAGGAGATCTTAATCTAAATCTTAGAGAAATTTGAGTCAAATGCAGATCTTCTGAAACTAAACTTTGACAAGGATGGAGATTTTAGGTTGGTGCTTTTCTTCTGTTTAGTGTACAATTTGTTTATTGTCTGTTTTATTGGTTTGTAGTTTTATTATTGAATAGTCATTTATTTTCCCATTAAATTGCAAGATTCTTAGATATGTAAGATAACATAGTTAGGTTGTTTATTAATTACTCTTTCAATTTCTTGATCTTTCTCAATATGACTGTTTTTTTTCCTTCCTGTAACTTTATTTAATTCCTTGTATGCTAGCTGGTGATGGCATAATGGGTTGTGCCATCAATATTTAATTGAAAATGAGGAATCTGAAATCATCATTTGATTGATAGTAGCAGGAAAGTGGAAGGGTGGGGAAGGTTATCTAAGATTTTATCTGTTTCATGTGTTTTTCATAACAAAAGCTAGTGGCCCTCCTCCGTTTCCTCTGTTTCAATCAATGCTTTTATAAAATTTAGTCCTTAATTTTGTACAAATTTGTCAATTGTTTCAAATTTCAATTTAAATAAACTAAGTCTCTGTATTACATGTCTTTTATGGGCGCATGGACTCAGTATTTATCTCTGCACTTATAAATTCTATATTCTATAGGAATAGCTCGTTGATGGGAGCTTTGGAGATGGTTTTGTTGAGCATGAAGAGAGTATGTGGATTGGAGGGGGTGAAATAGAAACTTTAAGGTGGATAGATGCATCAACTTGTATAAATTTCATTCTTTTTGAGATATATTTTTGTAATATCAAAAATATTTTAAGTCTTCATTTTGTTGATGATGTATTTTAATTTAAATACTAAATTATGTAAATTAAATTTAAAATAAAATAAAATTGAATTTTTAACAATTGTTTGTCTAATTGTATTATATTTAAAATGAATAAAATCTTAATAATGTAAAGAATAAATTATGACTTTTATAATTTATTTACGTCAGCATTAAAGCAGCCATAGATATACATGGGACCTGTGGTATATGGACTTTTACGTCAGCATTATTGCAGCCACAAAATATTATACAGCAACCGCAATAAAGAAAAAATCAGCCCTAAATGTTTTACGGCACCTATTATTTGAGGTGGCTAAATAGCAGCCGTAAAGTAGATGCAAATAAGCATATGTGGCTGTATGGTAGCAGCTATAAAAGATAATAATTTTTGTAGTGTCTCCAGATTGTTTCCTATGGTGGCGACAATGGTGAGCTCAGCCAGAGGCTTACTGGCCATGTTGTATGAGAGCCATCACCAGTCAATGGCTCTCTCTCTCTCTCTCTCTCTCTCTCTCTTATCCTGGCTTAATTTTTGTTCTTCATCTGTTTGCTTTGTAGGAAAGTAGAATGTGAATAATCTCTGTCAGTTTAATCATCTACGCTACAGGTAACTCCAAATATTTTCATTAAATTCATATATTTTCCTTTTAATTTCAGTAATTTGCGCAATTTCTTTGATTTTGTTTCAATACGTTATATTAGGAACGTGATTTTGAATTTATTTATGAGATTTATAAATTACGAGATATTTTTTCCAATGTTATAATATCTTTAGCAGCCGTAACTTTAATGTGAATCATATTATGTTTCTTGACTAGATCTAGGCTGGGAAAATGTGGTTTATATATATATTTTTGGTATTGAAAATCAACATGACTTAACTTTTTGTTCTAGCAATAGTTTCTCTGTTTTAAGAGTTTCTCTGTTTTGTCTTTCTAGTGACTTGATAGTCATTTCTCTTATTGCTCTACTTTTTCTAACTCTGCTGTGGAATGGCCCGTTGCACTATTTTTCTTGTTAGGTTCATGGAACTTTGAATGAGAGTATATTAGTGTTGCTTTTGGCCTTGGCCTTGGTTTTGGTTTTGGCATATTGGGTAGGTATAGTAGACACAGGTTTCGACATGCAAAGATAGAAATGGTTTTGTTTACAATTTCAATTAAAGTGGGGCAATGTTGGATCTATTTGATTGAACATTTTGTTAACTGCAAGTGAAAGAAGACAAATGTATTTCAATGACTCTATTAATATTTTATAAGTTTTGTTGCTCTACAGTTAGCCCATATGCAACTTGTCTTAGTGAAGGAAGGTAAACATGAATCATATATATAATTAATTAATTAAGATCTATTAGTCCTACCAAAATGGAGTTATAAAAACTTTAAATAACTGTGCTTAATTTGCTTTTACTCATCAATAAAAAATAATGGATCTTAATTATTGGTTTTCTGGGAATCTCATCATTAAACTATGAATACAAAAATGATCATCATGATATCCTAGGCTGGCCATCTGGGTTTTCTGGGTATGCTTTTTCAGTTTTGTTTCCTGTGATTCTAGCTTACTATAAGGTTCTTCTTTGCGTATATGTTTTAAAGAAAGAGTAATAATAATGGTGAGGGAGTAACCATTCTAAAGTACTTTGTGTCATTGGAGACACAATTGGTCTTATAGATTATTCTTGTTTTCTTTTTGATATATAATATTTATTTATTTTATTATACTCTATCATAATGATGAATCATTCACCGTGGCTTCTTCTTCTCCAAATGAATCATATCTGTCTTTCCTTTATAATATTAATAAAGACATTATGTAAATGTCTTGTCAAGAGATTTTAGTTCATAATACAAAATCTAATTTGCTGCTTCAGGATATTTTTATTTTTTTATTTTTTTTTTAACGTTTGTACTTATAGTAGATTCTCAACAAAGTATAAGAGAGTTTGATTCATAGTTTCATCAGTTTTTAACAAATAATTTAATAGATTTCTTGACAAACTTGATCACTTTCTAGTGACTCACTTGCAGAAGGTGGTTTCTCAGTTAAAGTTTCTTAAGATTCATTGGAAGAGCAGGGAATAGTATCCAAAAAAGCTGGTTGAAACTTTTGACTTGTTACTTTTTGAATCTTACACCGCCAAATTCTGACTTGTTACTTTTTTCTTCTTTTTTAATACATTCTTGGTGGTCAATTGGATTTTTAGATTCTCTTAGTTTAGCTTTTCTGTGGGCAATTTGTTTTGGAAAGTAAAGAATGGAACAATTGTAGATTAATTAATTAATTGCACATTAAATTAATTAAAGTATGGAGTTTAAGTTTCTGTTTGGTTTCAAAGGTATTGCCATATTATAATGAATATAATACAAAATAGTGTTTTGTATTTGGATTAAAATCTACCAAAAAAAATAACGCAGAGTTTTGGGTTAGGTCCAATAATAATGAGTGAAAAGCAAGTAGACATGAGACACCAACCCAGATTTATAGCAAGTGCCTTTTGATTTGGATCCCAAATTGTGGTTGGAGGAATGCAAGATGTTGCTTTAATTTCTTAATTCATTTCCATTTCCTAATTGAGTTGCCTGGCGTTTAGTCCTTGGTGGGATGCACTAAAGAGTGTCACTATGTAACTATATAGCATGTAGGGGAAAAAATTTATAAAAAGACACAAGCTTGTTGGACATGGGAGATAGGATAAATAAAGTAGAAAACTGACTTAGGATATAAATTGCCAATAATTTATTTTAATATGAGCCTTGCACACGTTATGAATATGATTAGCAAAGTGCCCTGTTTTGCTGGATAGTATTATAATCTTACCAAACAAATACCTTAATCATTTCATCTCATTAGAGACTTGTCAATGAGTATATTATATTTTATATAGTATAGGCTTGTAAATTACGTTGGTGGCTGGAACCAAATACACTTAAGAAGTTGGTGGTCGGTATTAATTGCAGAGTTAATCTTTTGCAATTAAGCATATGAAACTGTGGTTTGATTCCAAATGCAGAATGACGTTTGCAAATGCATTTTGATCTTTCTAGCTCATTTGCTTTACTTGTTTTCATTCCAATCTCAACTGTTGGGTTAGCATTTTTTTAAGTGTAATTGCTTTGGGGATTTTTATTAGAAAAACCTTTATTTCCAACTCATCTCCAATGCAAGACCACTCACTTTCTCATTTCTTCAAGTAAGTTGGATGTGTCTTGATTAATAAGCATCCCATATGTACAGTTTTTTTTTCCTCTTGTATAAGTCGACTGAATTACACAATTAGCACATTGATAATTTCTTTATTATGTAGAAAATGAACATGAGTGTGGTGTTGGTATAATTTATTATGAATATGACAAAATAGCTTGTTTTTACTAAAGTCAGTTTGTTTTTTTGTGTGGATTTGTTGAATTTATTTGATGCTTTTGTTTGTTTGATAACTTCCTTTTGATTGGTTCTTCTTTTAACAGCTTTTTTGAGATATTATTCAAACTTATAATTTCATTATTGAATTTCAGTTTTGTTGTATGTGTAGGATAAAGATAACTCAACGAGATTATTGAAAGTCATCTAGTAGATAACCATTAAATCCATAAAATCTAGTGAAAGCTACATTGGTCTGGTAAGAGTTAATGCTTTTTATATGTTTGGTAAACATTATGAATGCTTTTCTATGTTTTGTTGTCATAATAATAAACTAATTGGTTTGATAAGAGTTAATTGGTCTACTTTTATGTGTTTTGTTTTCATAATACTATAGTAATGCTTTTACATGCTTTTATATGATCTTACCTTTCAATTTTATGCTTTGGACATACCAGGAAAGAATTTATAGGGCGATGGTCTTCAAGTGATCCAGAAGCAAAAGTTCATCATGTTCCTATAGGACCTAATGCTATGCAAGTTTGGATTGATGTACCAAAAGTACATAATGCATTTTTGTGGAGAGCTGCATCTGAAATGATTTATGTTGAAGATGCTGTGGGTAGTATAGTTGCTTGGCTTGTAGATAAAGTTGTTATAATATCTTCAACATAATTTTTGAGCCTGTCTTCTTTTCAGGTAATAAGGTTACGTATAACTTTCTAAATTTACTTTAATTTATATATTGATCACTTATAGTTAAAGTTAAATTGATGGCTATAACTTTCATATATATAAATGAATTAACTAAATTATTTGGTAGAGTTGCTTTTAATACATGGTGTGGTGGGTGATTGTAATGCTATTGAAAGTGCATAGGTTATGAGTGTCAGACTTTAACTTGATCATGCTTTCATTAATTGAGGTTAGATTATATGCAATTTCTTGTTTATTGCTAAGATTATTAATTGAGGTCAGATTAGTTTCATGAGTCATAATAGAAGAATGCTTGAGGATTTTCATGAGTCAGACATTCTAACTCTTTAAGATAGACGTTCTAACTCTTTCATTAATAGTACTATAGGCTTCAATTACAAAAAATTTCATGATTCCTCTTTTCTTTTTTATTCATCTAATTGGGAAGGAGTTTTGGGTTCTTCATGTTGATTTGAGGTGTTTTTGGGTTTCCAATTGTAAAAGACTGATTGAGATTCTTTTGTACAGTTTTGTGTTTTCTGGCTTGTCCTTTTGTGAACTTCTTTTCCTCTGTTGATTTTTTCTTCTAATACAATTTCTAATTTCTTATCAATAAGGGGTCAAATTAGTTTATAGTAGTTGATGTATATGAACTGAATGGTGAGTGAAAAATCAATTAGGAGTCAAATTGTATTGTATTGCTTCTTTGGTTTTTAGTTCCACATGCATTTCTAAGTCTACGACTCTACTTGTCTATTTTATTTTGCAATTGTCTAAGAAAGCTAAAACTACAACAGTAATATCCCAACAAATCTTTAGACTATCATGTTGTTTTCCTTTTTGGTATAATAAATAATTATAATTTATTTGAATGAATGATGCAGGTGCAGGTCATAAAAATATCCAAGAAGCATCATGCAGATGGGAATTGAAGAAGAAATAGTATTTTGTTGGTCTATTTTTGAATGGCTAGGACTTGCATATTTTGACTTTGGATTTTATAAACCAACCATCTAAAAGATCTATGATGAATGTAAGATCTTTTTGTGTATTTAGTACCTAGAGTGAGACTTGTATGGTTAAACTTTGCTTATATATATTTTGTATAAGTTTGATACACACCACTTAAGATATTTTTCATCACTATTATTGCAATATGATGCATGAAATCTTTTTGTTAAATAGTTTAAATATCATTCAGCAATTGTTAAACATTTTCAATAATTATTATAATACTGACAAATGCTACAAAAAGATATTATATTATAGTAGCATTTCCACAATGTTAGGAAATCAACATCTGTAGCTAAATGTATGCATTATGAAATAATTTTCCATGGCATTTTATGCATGCTACAAAAATTATTTGTAGCTTGTTATACCTACAATGAAATAGTTTTTTATAGCCTTTGAAAAATGCTTTGAAAAGGATATTAATAGCTTTTCGTGAATGTCACAGAAAGACATCAATTGCGATTCACAAATGCTAATGAATGCAACATAAGTCTTATTCGTAGCATTTTGTACTTGCTAGGAAAGACTTATCTATAGCCTTGGAAAAAGGCTTTGAAAATGATATTCGTAGCCTTTCTTGAATGCTATAAAAAGATATCAATAGCTATTTATAAATGCTACTTATAATTATTAAATTCTACAAAAAAGTTATTTATAGCATTTTATACTTGCTAGGAAAGAGTTATTTATAACTGTAGCGAAATGCTTTCAAAATGAAATTTGTAGCATTTTATGAATGCTACCTGTAATTAATTCGTAGCTTAATATAAATGCAACCAAATCTAGAGATTTTTAGTTGCTTGACCTACCATAGCATGTGTGATAATGCTATGAAACACTTTTAGTAGCATTTATCGCATGCTACTATATGTTCTTTTTGTTGTAGTGTAACCACAAAACTAGTGCTTCCATGTCTGGCCTAACCTATAATAAAGACGAATCAGTGCAATGAAGGGAAAGGTGGTTATCTGTCTATTCATTACTTCTACATATAACATATCAAACAAGGATAATACAGGCTAATGTTTTTGACTTGCATTCAAATCACAAACCAAACATCCCCTTAGGTACTCACTCTTCAGTCTGAAAACAAGAGAGAAAACATAAGCACTAAATTATACATAAATATGTGTGGTATTTCATATAATTCTATAATAGTTATGACAATTTTATCACAATTAAAAACTTTCTAGTGAATAATAACTCTACCTGAGATGATAACCCAGGTCAAGGTCATGCAAATGTGAGAACACCTACAAAACAGAACATATAGTATTTTAATATGAGGCCCTAAGATTCAAACATATCTAATGGATTCATACAAGCATCTGAAAACAAAACAAATATACCTTCTTAGACACAGATCGAATCGTTCGCAATGCTACCTTAGAGAACACAGCAGTTCTCAATTCTAGCAAAATAGAATTGAATTGCATTCATTTAAAAACAAGAAATATGGAATGCAAAATGAAATAAAACTAAACTGTTAAGAAACAATTTAAGTTTATAGGTGCGAGCTTAGCTTAGCCCCTCGTGTTCACTTGCCTCACAGCACTCTAGGGGGTTTTACAAGTGCACCTAACATAACAACAAATAGAATAGTAACAGTAATATTATACCATTAAAATCAGAAGCCCCACAATGAGCAATGCCATAACCAATCAAAACCGCAGTCGGGGTAGCGAAAAGAGCCACAGCGATGGAATTGGAAGCAGTGAAGGATGCAAGAGCAGGAGCATTAGCAGTAGTAGAAGTAAGCCAATCAACAGCAAGCTTGAAAAGGAAAGGAACTTGAACATTCAACACTTTAGCACCAACAAGAAACCCCAAAGCAGCAACAACTCTCAAACGGAACTCAGGGTTATCTTTCATCCACAAATAACTCGCAAGTGTTTTCAGTATCTTCACGTCGGCAACTTGCCGGGCTTGTGCCTTTGAAACTGCTTGTTTCTCAGCACCATCTTTCTCTTGCTCTTTAGTAGAAGAAGTTGAAAACAAAACGCGACCGTTTAACATGGAATGTAATTCCAGGTGGTGGAATCGAGGTTGAGGTTGAAGTTGAGGATTCTCCGAAACGAAAGATTTAATTTGGGAGAAACGGCCACATGGGTATGTGTAGAATCTTGTGTTGAGTGTTGATATAATTGACTTCCTTCTACAAGTTGACATTGCAGAGCTGCTTCCATGGTGGGAAGAGAAGCCTCTATGAAGGAAGGTGAATTGGCGAGCTCTGGCGGCAACACTACCCAGCATTTTGTTTACTTGAGACTAGTTATTCAAAGTTGCAAGCCCAACCCTTTTTCTTTCTCTTCCTCCACAATCGGTTGATTGATTGATTCATAAACCCTAGTATACTAGGACCTCAAATTTTCAGTTTCGAAGAGGACCAAAATAAATGGGGAAATAAGTTAAAACCGTGCCGAGCCTGAGCCGTGCGTGTCTGTGGCTGGCCCTGGGCCCGAGCCTGAGCCTAGGAACCCGAAGAGGTGCACCCAACGACAAGCGAACTATACTCAGAGCCGAAGTTGAGGGCCGAACACGAAGTGCAAGAATGCGAATTTCTTGTGCAGAGGGTTAGGGTTTGGGTTTTGAGCAGAGAGAGGGTAAGTAGCGCCATGGATGGAGGTAGTGAGGCTGTAGTTTGGGGATTCGAGTGAAGATCTTAAGGGGCTGCAGGCGGATGGCACGCAAATGGATTTAGGGTTAAGTTTTGGGGAGAGTTTTGTTTATATAGGTTGTAAAAATCACATGGGAGTCTAATATATTATAATTTATCATAATTACCCCCAAAAATTACTTCTAAGTTTAAATACTTTATTTATTTTCATATGTATCCTAATTACTTATTAATTACTTGTCACTATTTAAAAATGTGAGAAATATGTAACATAATCAAAATAACGAGTGACAAATATGATGAAAATATGGGTTTGACTTTTATATTAATGTTATAGTTCTCACTTTTTTAAAAAAATGCCAAATAAAAAAAATACAAAGTGATAAATATGCGAAAATTTCTTGTAGTGTCTAAAAGACAAGAGTAGAAAATATTACCTGGGACGAAAGAAATAACCTAAAAAATCTCAAAGAAAAGATCTCAAATAAACACAATAAAAAGAAAGCAAACAAAAGTGAAGCAAACCAGCAAATAAAATTACAGATGGAGTGTTAAATCCAGTTTACGCCTTTTATTGCCTTCTCCAAACCAATCTATCCGAGCCATTGTTGGATCAGGCGAATAGACGAATTCTTGTAGTTTGTCAATTAACTCCCCTGTAGTTGAAGTTGTAACAAAGGATTTACCTTGCTGACTGTGAGATGAAGTTTTTTTCTACAGCTTGATCAAGAAAAGACAACAAACCATCAAAAATGTTATTGACATTTAACAAACCAATGGGTTTTCGATGGATGTTTAGCTATGCCCAAGAGGTGATTTGAACTAAATATCTCCTCTAATGTACCATAACCACTGGGCAAAGCTATAAATGCATCAGACTTAATAACCATATGTGCAATACGCTCATGGATGCTAGAGACCTGTAACTCTTCTCCCATTATATTACCTATAATATCTCGTACAGCTAATGGTTTAGGGATAATGCCGAGAACTTTGCTCTCTCCTAAAGATGCAGCTGTTGACACACACCCCATTAACCCAAGACCACCCCCTCCATAAACCAAATTAATATGCCTATCCGCTAATACCCTCCCAAGATCTAGAGCTGCTGTTGTAAACTCTCCATCTTTACCAAATTGAGATACGCAAAATATGCATATAGTTTGGAATCGTCGAATTGGTGTTTTCTCCATTTCTACAAGTACTCTGACCTTGTGTAAGACAATGATGCACTTAGGTGTTATGCTTTTCAAGGGAAAAAGGGGTTATAAAATGACATTTGAAAATATGGAGAATGGACAGATGCACATGCAAAACTCTCCGATTTGACACATGGAGACATGATTTCGATGGGAGTTGCTCGATGCATATTTATTACTTCAAGATTTGAAAAATTGAGCTATGCTTTCGACGGGGGTTGACAAAACCTCGACACTTGTCTCCCACATGAAGCGTGAAAAATGGAGATATACTTTTGGCAGAGGTTGACAAAACCTCCACACTTGTCTCCTACGTGCGCTTATGTCATGGGGTAGTCATATGATTTGTCAAAAAAATAACTTGAAATAAAAAACAAACAAAATCAACAAAAACAACAACACAAAAACAACATTAATAATCAAATCAAAGTAAACAAGAAAAAATAAATTTTAACAATAATAACACGTATTCAAATATACAAGTAGTTGTGATTATGGCTCACATCTTCATCTGGTTTTACGTCCAGTAACGGTTGAAACGCCTTCTATAAGTCGGGGATTTGCTTCCCATCCAATTTTCTTATAAACTGGCAAACATGGTCTTTTTTAGTCAGATTCCCTAGACTATAATACTATAGTTCATCATGAAATCATGTCCATAGATTAAGCAATTCACGCTGAGCAAGTCCACAAGGACGTGACTCAAAAGATAACAAAACATTATCCAAAGACTCATTACTCAAACCATTCTTAATGAATGAAAGTTTATCTTCTCTATTTCTGGACACAAAACCTAATGACCGACAGTTCTGGTTACAATTCCATCTAGCACATCTATAACATACTTGTAACCTCGTTGCTCTTCGCCTCTTGGCATAGTAGCTCTTCCCTAGACCAGGCATGTATTTTGCGAGATTAATATCAGGCTCATCGGACAATCTAACCTTGGCTTCGATAAGCCACCGAATATCTGCAGGCACTTTTAGGAGCATCAACACCCAAATTCTAGTCATCTGCACTTTATAAATTTTGAGCACAGCATTTTGAGGAAGTGAAGTGAAATATTTATGAAGGATTGATAGAAAGATATTGGCATCCATTGAAGAGGAGAAAAGGAGAGATATTACCGATAATGCAATTGAGTCTATTCTTCTTCAAGATATGCACGCTTCAAACCTTGAGGCAATGGCTTCAGCTTCTGTATAGGTGTTTCCTCAAGCTGTTACACAAATGAGTGCAAAGCACTGAATAATCAAATTAAACAAAAGAAATGAAAAGAAAATAGCATAAATGAAACTAAAGACACATAAAAGAGATAACAACACAATAGCAAACAAAAATCAAAAACAAGTCAAAAAACAAGTAAGACAGATGGCAAAGAGAGATAAAACCTGATCAATTATAGTGGCCCACGAGAGAAATCTCCTTGAGACACAAAAATTGATTATTACTACCTTATTTTCTTTTTCTTTTTTTATTTATTTTTTCAAAAACATTGGGTTGCCTCCCAATAAGCGCTTAGTTTAACGTTCTCAGCCCGACGTTGGTTCCATCATGGGAGGATTTAATCTCTGCTGTGCTTGGATCCTTCTTCCAACAAGATAAAGTGTCTTTGTAGTGACATCTAAGTACTCGGACGAGTTTCTCTTCTTGTAGTGGTGCTAGGCCCATTGCTATTATGACTGGTAAAGTGTCTTTGTCACCCAAGAATACATTCTTCATATAATCTGGAAGGGGCTTAAACTCCAAGGTAGGGGCTTTCATCACCAAAGGAAGAAGTTTTTCATTAGATAAAGGCAATTCAATGTACGAAACATCATACCTGTTTGTGGTTATAGCTAGAGTCTCATCTAAGCTTGCCATAACTTCCTCTATTTCAAGAACATAGAAGTCTGCTGGAAAAACCAATTGATTCACCTGCACAAGCACATCTTCTACAACTCCCTTGGGATATGAATGAGAATGATCAGCAAGTTGAATAGTAATGCTAGTTTCTACAAAAGGTCCAAGATTTAAAGAAGCATAAATAGAATATGGCATGATGTTAATAGATGCTTCTAAATCTAATATAGCTCTTTCAAACTTGGTTTTACCAATGGTGCATGGAATGGAGAACATACCTTGATCTTTGCATTTCGGAGGAATTTTTTATTGTAGTATAGCTGAAACATTTTCCCCCACACTTACTTTCTCATTTCCTTTTAACTTTCTCTTATTGATACATAACTCCTTGAGACATTTTGCATAACAAGGTACTTGCTCGATAGCATCCAGAAGTGGTATATTTACCTCGATCTTGCAAAAATTTTCCAAGATTTCCTGTTCTTGTTCGTCTTTTTTTGATTTTGCAAATCTGCTAGGAAAAGGTGGAGGAGTAACATATGAAGGAATATGAGTTTTAGAATTTACCTTAGATGATGATGTTTTGTTCATGGTGGAAGTGGTGTCATCCCCTTCATCAGTTTGTGATTTCCTTGGCAGGACATCTAATTGCCTTCCACTTCACAAAGTTATCGTACTAGCATTCTCTCTTGGATTGATCACCATTTGAGAAGATAATTTTCCTGAGCCTTGGCCCTCGAATTTGCTCATGTAGTAGCCAATTGTCCTATTTGATTTTCCAGGTTTTCGATACTTGCCCTAGTTTCCTGCTGAAATTGCATTGTGTTAGTGGCAAGTGCATTAACAATATCCTAGAGAGACATACCTGAGTTTTGTGAAGCTGGTTATGGTACTGGATGTGGTATTAATGGTGGTTGAATTTGAAATGGTTGCTGCACTCTTGGTTGATTGAAACCTGGTGGACGATTTGGTATGACATTTGGGGCGATTGGTTGATGACTTCCGCAACTAAAATTGGGGTGATATCTCCATCTAGCATTGTAAATATTAGAGAAGGGATCATACCTTTGTCTTGGTTGTCCTAGAAATCCACCCATGGCATTGGCTTATTCCATATCTCCTTCTTGCAAAGTTGGACACATGTCGGTTGGATGCTCCATGGTAGAACATAACCCACATGTATAAGATTTCTGCATATGTCCTACAACCATTTTTTTCATAAGAGAAGCGAGCTCAGAAAGTTGTTGTTCAACGTTAGGAGTGCTTACCTCATTTACTCTCCATGGTAGTTATGGCTCAAATCAGCTACTGAATTGTTGGAAGTTTACTACCATGTTGCCTAAACACAAACAATCAGAAAAGAAAAACAAAAAAAAAAATACAGGAATCAACAATAAAAACAAAATAACAAATCAATTAGAAAATCAATCCCCAGTAACGGCGCCAAAAACTTGATGCATTCGAAACTAGCAAGTATACTAGTCGCACAAGTAATAAAGTGATAAGTAAGATATCATTCCCACGAGGATTGATTCTAATTGAATTTGTTATTTTCCAGCAACAATAAACTAACTAGGGCGGTTTGTTGAATAATTAACTAAATGAAATAAGAATGCAAATGAAGAATAACAAAACAAAAAGTTAATTTGAGTGAAAAATCAATTAGAGAAATCTGGTTAAGGGTTCATTCTCTGCCATAAAATATGAATTTATGAATTAACATAGAATTTTTATCCAATTACAGTACTGAAATTATCAACCATAGATAACAACAAGCTCTGTTACCCCAGTCTTTCCTTACTTTGTTGTTAAATAAAACAAGCTCTTTATTTAATTTCTATACATTAAACAACCTAGAACAAGCTCTCTGAGTTTAATTCAATGGAAGCATTACAATAAGAAAGATAGGTTGATCTAAGCAATAACCACACAGGTTTGGATTTTTTAACCTAGGTCGTATTATCCAATTGCAATCTCTGATCACAATTTTGCTACTAATGATTAGAAATTCAAGACAATTACGGATCAAGATTTCTAATCTGGGAATAGACAACAACCAGATTATATTCAATTGGCCGCCCAAATACAATCAACAAGCAATCATAAGCATTAAATATGAGAGAATACAAGCAACTTCAATTAGAGAATTGGATAACAATATCTTGCACAATCAACTCACAAAAACCATATCAAGGGCTTTGAAATCACCCTCAACCAATTCAGATTCAGTTACACATGTTCAAAAAGGTAATAAATACTGTATAACATACAAACATTCCAGAAAATGAGAGGGAAAGGAAAAACTTAGCAAATCTGATGAAAATCTCTTAGTATTGTAGTTCATCCTCTTTTCAAGCCTTGTTTCTTCTTCAAGAACTCCAATAGATGAGAGAAATCCAGAGATGCAGTGAAAGTATATTTCTACACTTCTCACACCATTTTGATCATAACTTTCGGTACACTGAATGGATTCATGAACCGTAAATTTCTCTAGAAAATAGACTTCGAGAGCTTTCCAATGGTATATAAGATATCATCCGGTTCATTGTATATCAATACAATTAAATCCAAGAATTTGGTTGCCTAGCAGAGGTGAGAATGAAGGGTTTCACTCTAATTTTGTGCAAGTTACTCCAAAACTCCTACAAACATCAAAACCACACAAAAACATAAAAATAACAAGAAAAATGGCAAAGAAACATAGACGAATTGATATGAAAATAATATATAAATAGGCACCTATCAAAACCCTTACACTTGTCTCCCATTATGCTTATGTCATGGGGTAGTCGTATGGTTTGTAAAAAAAAAAAAAAAAACTCGAAATTAAAACAAACAAAATCAACAAACAACAACAATACAAAGACAACAAAAATAATCAAATTAAACAAAATAAGAAAAATAAATTTCAACAATAATAATACACATTCAAATATACAAGTAGTTGTGATTGAGGCTCACATCTTCCTTTGGTTTTACGTCCAATAACGGCTAAAACACCTTCTATGAGTCGGGGATTTGCTTCCCATCTAGTTTTCTTATAAACTAGCAAATAGGGTCCTTTTTAGTCAGATTCCCTAGACTATAACATTGCAGTTCATCATGAAATTGTGTTCATAGATTAAGTAATTCACGCTAAACAAGTCCACAGGAATGTGACTCAAGAGTTAATAAAACATTATCGAGAGACTCATTATTCAAACCATTCTTAATGAACGAAAGTTTATCTTCTCTATTCCTGGACACAAAACCTAATGACTGACAACTCCAGTTACAATTCCATCTAGCACATTTATAACATAATTGTAACCTCTTTGCTCTTCGCCTCTTGGCGTAGTAGCTCTTTTCTAGACCAGGCATATATTTTGCGAGATTAATATCAGGCTCTTCAGACAATCTTACCTTAGCTTCAATAAGCCACCGGATATCCGCAGACATTTTTACGAGCATCAACATCCAAAGTCTAGTTATCCGTACTTTATAAATTTTGGACACAGCATTTTGAGGAAGTAAAGGGAAATATTTATGAAGGTTTGATAGAAAGATGTCAGCATCTATTAAAGAGGAGAAAAGGAAAGATATTACTGATAATGCGATTGAGTCTGTTCTCCAAGATATGCACGCTTCAAACCTTCAGGCAATGGCTTCAGCTCCCGTTTGACTGTTTTCTCAAGTTGTTGCACATGTGAGCACAAAGCATGGAATAATCAAATTAAACAAAAGAAACGAAAATAAAAGAGAAAAAAAGAAAATAAAGACACATAAAAGAGATAACAACACAATAGCAAACAAAAGTAAAAAACAAGTAAAAAAACAAATAAGACAGATGGCAAAGAGAGATAAAACCTAATCAATTATGATAGCCCACGAGAGAAATCTACTCGAGACATAAAATTGATCATTACTACCTCATTTTTTTTTTCTTTTTTTTATTTATTTTTCAAAAACATTGGGTTGCCTCCCAAAAAGTGCTTGGTTTAACATCCTCAGCCTGACGTTGGTTCCATCATGAGAGGATCTAATCTCCGCTATGCTTCTCTAGTGGGCTTGGATCCTTCTTCTAACAAGAAACGATGCATGCATATGGCTGGGCCTTGGATGTCAACACTTGTCCACCCAATAGCTGTTTTGTGATCTTTAAGTACTTAGATGAGTTTCTCTTCTTGTAGTGGTACAAGGCCCATTTCTATTATGACTGGCAAAGTATCATTCTCACCCAAGAATCTATGCTTCAAATAATCTGGAAGTGGCTTAAGCTCCAAAATAGGGACTTTCATCACAGAAGGAAGAATTTTCTTATTAGATAAAGGCAATTCAATGTACGAAACATCATACCTATTTGTGGTGATAGCTATAGTCTCATCTAAGCTTGCCACAGCTTCCTCCACTTCTTTAGACACTTGTATTAACCTTCTTGGTTCTTTAGAATTTTCTGTCCCTATATGCTCACTAATAGCTACTTCCAATCCATCTTTACGAGTTAACTCAAAACGTTATTTTGTCAAAGAATCAATAACATCAACTACAAAAACAGAATGCAAGTCACTAGGGTACCTCATTGCCTCAAAAATATTGAAATGGATCACCTCGCCATCAAACTCCATGGTGAGAGTGTCATCATGAACATCAATCTTGATTCGGGCAGTCTTAAAAAATGGTCTCCCTAAAAGAATCGGTGTTTGATTAGGAGATGTATCATCCTCTATTTCTAAAATATAGAATTCTGCTGTGAAAACCAATGGATTCACCGTCATAAGCACATCTTCCACAACTCCCTTGGGATATGCATTAGAACGATCAGCAAGTTGAATGGTAATACCAGTTTCCGCAAGAGGTCCAAGATTTAAAGAAGCATAAATAGAATGTGGCATTACATTAATGGATGCTCCTAAATCTAACATAGCTCTTTCAAACTTGGTTTTACCAATGGTGCATGGAATAGTAAACGTACCTGGATCTTTGCATTTCAGAGGAATTTTTCTTTGTAGTACAACTGAAACATTTTCCCCCACACTTACTTTCTCATTTCCTTTTAGCTTTCTCTTGTTGGTGCATAACTCCTTGAGACATTTTGCATAACGAGGTACCTGTTTGATAGCATCTTGAATTGGTATATTTACCTCGATCTTGCAAAAAGTCTCCAAGATTTCTTGTTCTTGTTCCTCCTTCTTTGATTTTACAAATCTGCTAGTAAAAGGTAAAGGAGTAACATAAGAAGGAATAGAAGTTTTAAGATTTAAGTTCAAAGACGATGTTTTGTTCATGGTGGAACTGGTGTCATCCCTATCATCAGTTTGTGATTTCTTCGGCACGACATCTAATTGCTTTCCATTTCTAAAAGTTATTGCACTAGCATTTTCTCTTGGATTGATCACTGTTTCAGAAGGTAATTTTCCTGAGCCTTGACCCTCGAATTTGCTTATGTTAGTAGCCAATTGGCCAATTTGATTTGCCAGGTTTTCGATACTTGCCCTGCTTTCTTGCTGAAATTGTATTGTGTTAGTGGCAAATGCTTTAACAATGTCCTGGAGAGACATACCTGAGTTTTGCGGAGCTGGTTGCGGTGCTGGTTGTGGTATTGGTGGTGGTTGCATTTGAAATGGTTGTTGCACTATTGGTTGATTGAAACCTGGTGGCAGATTTGGTATGGCATTTGGGGCGATTGGTTGATGATTTTCGCAATTAAAATTGGGGTGATCTCTCCATCCAGCATTGTAAATATTAGAGAAGGAATCATACCTTTGTCTTGGTCATCCTAGAAATCCATCCATGGCATTGGCTTATTCCATATCTACTTCTTGCAAAGTTGGACACATGTCAGTTGGATGCTCCATGGTAGAACATAACCCACATGCATAAGATTTCTGCATATGTCCTACAACCATTTTTTCCATAAGAGAGGTGAGCTTAGAAAGTTGTTGTTCAATGCTAGGAGTGCTTACCTCATTTACTCTCTTTGGTAGTTGTGGCTCAAATCGGCTACTGAATTATTGGAAGTTTACTGCCATGTCACCTAAACACAAACAATCAGAAAAGAAATAAAAATCAAGAATCAATAGTAAAAACAAAATAACAAATCGATTAGAAAATCAATCCCCGGTAATGGCGCTAAAAATTTGATGCGTTCGAAACTAGCAAGTATACTAGTCGCACAAGTAATAAAGTGATAAATAAGATATCGTTCCCACGAGAATTGGTTCTAATTGAATTTGTTATTAGATAGCAACAATAAACTAAATGGGAGGGGGTGGGGTTTGTTGATTGATTAACTAAACTAAATACGAAAGCAAATGAAGAATAACACAATGTAAAGTTAAATGAAGTGAAAAATAATCAATGAGAAAAACCTGGTTAAGGGATCATTCTCTGCCATAAAATATGAATTTATGAATTAACCATAGAATTGTCTTTGACCGTCAAATATGATCATATTTGACGGTCTTAAAAGCGCCACCAATGGCACCGCCAAATATAGTCAGTTTGACTATATTTGGCGGTCGGTCAAAGTGTCAAATATACGTGTGACTATACTTGGCGCTTTTTGATCGCCAAATATAGTATGTTTAAAAATTAAAAAAAATACTTGGCGGTTTTTGGCCGCCAAGTATGCACCTAACTTAGAACTATTTCTGAAAATTTGTAAATATAAATTCTAGAGGTATAAGTACTTATTTGCTTCATCCCTTCTTCAACACCTTTATCCAAAGTATACAAATGATCCACTTCCAAACTTTCAGTCAAATGGCTATCAGCCTATCAGCCACAATGCATAAATCAATCATATCTGAGCCTTTACTCAGATAATACAGAAGTGAAAGAATTAATTCTAAACCTAACATTATAATCATTCATTTACATATAATTCTACCACTAATAGAAATCGTACTAATCAACCAATTGCATTCATATTGAGCATTACAGCAACCACAAAAGAAAAGAGAAAAAGGTCTAAAGTTGTAAACTAACAGCAATACAACATTACCTGGTGTTTTTGAATCAGCTGGAAGACATTGGCATCCTTATTAACATTCCTAGTTGGCACAGCCTGATAAAAAAAATAACCATTATTCAAAATGAAAAACAATTCATTTTCCACCTTCCTTTATGATTAATAAATCATCACTAACCAATTGCAACAAATAAATAATAAACTCAGACAAATAAATATATTTAAAAAAGTAAACCCAGATGAATTAAAAAAAAAACCCATTGCTTGAACACAAGGGCAACTAAATTTGATTCTGGGTTGTGTTGGGAAGCAAAAAGAGGTTGAGTTGAGAGCGAGAGAGATCAACTTGAGCTGAAGACTAAGGTGCAGAGGCCATGGAAAGAGTGCTTGTTCTAGATAAAGCCCAGTTGGCCAACTATATTTATTATCTAACCGAAGCAAATAACTTACTATCTAACCCAAAGGAAAGTATCACTATCTCCTGTACTTTTCAGATCGTCATGCCCAGAACTCCATGTATATTTAAAGGACGTGCCTTCATTTCCTAAATTACAACATAACATCTCCAAACCAAAATTCAAAACCTTGATGCCATGGTAATTTGTGCTTTGCATATCACTTATATTTATGTATATAGATACAATAAGATGCTTTCTTCCATAATTCTGACATGGTTATAAACCAAGAACTACAAATGCTATCAGCAGGAAGCAGGGGAAAGAAAGAATTGATAAACTAAACCAAAATGCCAAAAAATAGTATTAAGATAAAGAAAAACCTGTGCAGCTGTTGGTTCAACTGGCCTTGGATAAAAGAAGTTCCCTCTGCTTTCTTCGCCTTAGCTTTTCTTATTGGTGCTGTTATATTGACCCAATCAGTAATGTTGGGTGATGAAAATGACTGTTATGCTGTTATAGGTACTAAAGGGATCACCTCAGAGGTGAGAACCGAACAAATTGAAAGCAGTTAATAAATTAGCTGGGGTCTCACTACCTTTGTTGAAAGTGTCAACATATCTGAAACAATTTGCACATTTTATAATATCTGATAGGACAAATAATTAAGTAAATACGTATGTACATAAAGAAAAAGAAATTCAGATATAGTTTCAAGCTTCTGATTCTATACCTTAAGCGAACACCCATCAGTCCACGAGCAGAAAACTGATTTGAATTAGGTGGTATGGGTGGGATTCCTGAAATCCTATCAGAAGTAATTGGGCTCTGAGTCTCTGGCCCTGTACTCGTGTGGAAGCTTTCAATTTTAGGTACGTCATCATTTATATTGTTATCAGGCATTCCATTCTGGAATGCAGCAAAAGTTGGTGGTGGTGCCAAGGCTGGTTCCTCAGCAGGAGGTTCAGCTCCTTCCTCAACCCATCTTTTAAGGCTTTCATCGTAACAGAATTTATTCTTCTCACCTAATTTAGCCTTAACAAAGAATATAGCATACAATAAACAGTCAAGCTGAGCTAAAAATATAATCCGTGCATAGTGTCTTCACAAATGTAGTTAAACTGCAGAAATACCTGTCTGTCTGGACGAGATCTCAAAACCAACCCCGCAGTCTTCTGGAATACTTCCAAAAAGACGGTAGAACAGAAAGGAAAGAAAGAATTAAAATTTAAAATATCATGATAGTTTAAACAAGAAGAAATGCAATAGCAAAACTAGTAAAACAGAATGAAAAGACTAATAAAATAATGTTAAGGATAACAATTAAAAAGTGAATGAAATGAACAGGTTTCTTTCTGCTCCACATATTATATTTACCCGATAACTAGAGTTGTTTGCAAGGAAAAACATAAATAAATGTTGAAATTCCAAGTGTTTGAGATATAACTCCTAAAAAAATTTAAGAAGTAAAATCCCCAACAGTGCCCAACTTTTTCCACTGTACTGACATTGCAAACAAAATCAGTTGAGATGCTTAGCATCTCAGTTGTCTGAAGTTCATAAAACTTGACCCGGAGGATAAAAAATTTGTTATTCACAATTTAACCTTTACGATAGGCATAAGGTTTCGCCTAATTCTTATCCCTAAAACCTTCAATGCGAATAAAAATCCCCTCGAAGGTGCAATAATTTATTTTCATTGCATGTGACCAAACAATTTTAAATGATTTATTCCCATGTCAATCTTTTTGCTGCCTTGCACTTAAAACAGACTCACTTCAATATTTCCCCTGTTCTTTCCTGCCACAACTCCATCTTATCGTCTATTTAAACCATGCTTCATATTAATCTTCCAACATTGGCCTGTTCCACTCATTCAACTAGCAAGAATAATAACCATGGAAGCTGAACTTTTAAAACCAAAAGGATAAATTTTTTGTCATTAAAATTACTCACTGACCAATCCCCATGCATAAACCCGTGGGTTTCATCACAGGGAATAACTTCTCAGAGTTATCAGCATTATTTAAGGCATCCCAACAAAAATTCACAACCCTAAAGGCAATGACAGATTTGAAAACTAGGTGCGGTCAGTCTATCCTGAAAAAATTGATCCAGAATGGCACAAAAAATTATTAACAATAAAAAAGAAAATCCACACAACCCAAATGATCTAGCATTTCTCAGCAATCTCTGTGCCACTTTCTACTTTCATCTATAGCTGCTATCTGATAATAAAGTCAAACATGCTTTGCTTCATGCTTCATACAATGCCTTAAATTTCCCTAGTCAAGGTCCTATTATCCAAAAAGCATATCCACTCAACATGATGCCAGGTTTATAACCATTGGTAAGACCCTCTCTTTATTACAATACATATAACAACACAAAAGGTTTATAATCTAATTTCTTTTTTTCTAGCTATGTGTGTGTAAAACTTCTGACTGATTCCCAAAGAAGAGGAAAACATTGAGATCTCAAGACCTAAAGCCCAAAGCAAATGCAGGCATTTGATGACAGTAACAAATTTGTTCAACAACAAACAGGGAAAAACCACATCCAGAAATGAGGCATACCTGGAGAGTCAAAGCGCTGGTATGTTTTGTAACCAAAAAGTTGGTCAAATTTACAAAATAAGCTAGTGCCGAATTGAATAGTAGATACCAGATGATCTTCCCAAAATTAAGCTAACGAAAAAAAAATGAATATCAACCAAACCCACAAACAAAAATCCAGATTAAACTACAAATGCAATTCAATTTCAACAACAAAAAAACCAATTAAAACAAAACAAACCCAAAAACTGAATGAACAATAAATTCTATTACGATGAGTGGAAAAGGCTTCGAGCTAGCCATTGACACCAACCTAGTAGTAAACTAAATTAGTTAAAATAGTGGAAATAGAAATGAAGTAACATTACAAGTGACAAAGAGAAAGACGCCACCTTGTTGAACCATATGTGTTGAGAAGAAGAAACAGAGAGCGGCCACCAGTACAGCCACATGGAATCAGCTGGCCATCGTTGCTAATTTTTATAAATGTTTGCGATGCGATTATTGGATTTTTGCATTGCACAGAGAGAAAGCATGAGCGAGAGAACAATTTGAAACAAAAAACCTCTTTAAACATCCTAATTGTTGATTTGAAAAAAGTCAGACACTAATCCATCAATTTCAACCCACAATTAACTCAAACAATATGTTAACATTCAATAAACCTAATCAATCTTGATTTTCACAGATTGTTTTTCTAGAAACTTCATAAATCGAGCAAATGGTCAAAACTATAGTTGGATTTTGTAGACTTACCCCTAGATTTAAGTTCACTATGCTATGTTTCAAGGCGATTGAGATTGTGGGATTTCTGACAAACTTAGAGCTGGCGTTGGTGGATGTGGTGGAGATAGTGTTGCCTCAGTCCCTTTCCTTGCTTCGATGCAAATTTCATGAAACATGCCTCTTTCGCTGTCGTCGAATCCATCTACTTCGTTTTGATTCTTACAGCGGCCACTGCTCAAATCTAGTTTCTTTGGGATCAAGTTTCGGGTTTGGTTTGGGTTCCCTCAAAATTAGCTTCAAGATGTGAGGTGATGATTCATGGGTGTATGGGATTGAGAAAGTTAAGATGGTAGGGCAAAAGTGAAGCGAAAGCACAAAAGTGAAATGAGAAGAGGGAGACTAAAAAGCATAAAAGGGAAAAGAAGAAAAATCCAAAAGGTTTTTTTATTACGTACATGTCACTTTTTTTTTTAAATGTGATAAATATTTAATTAAAATAAGACAAAAAGTGAGAAGTAATATCAAAATGTAGGTTTGACTTGTCCGATTAGTGTTATAGGTGGCACTATTCTTTAAAACCGTCAAATATATAAATAATAAAGTGATAAGTATGTTAAAAATTCTTGTAGTGAGCATAAAAATACCAAGGAATATAGCAAAGAATCATAAACGATTTGATATGAAAATAGTGTCTAAAAAGACACCTAGCACCTTGAATCTTCTCTAGTGCTAAGATCACATCTTCCAAGGTTTGTCTAATGAAATGAACAAACCTGGGTGTGCTTTGTTCTAGCATGATAAATCAGATTCTTTGCTAGATGAAAAGCACTCTGACTATCACTGTGTAACACACTTTTCCTACGCTTGTGGCTTAATTCTTCTAAGAAAGACTATAACCAAACTATCTCTTTACTAGCTTCAGTTATGGAGACATACTCTGCTTTAGTAGTGGAAAAAGTGACTATCTTCTGCAAACCTAGAGACCCAACTAACTGTTGTACCACCCAAAGTGTAGATATACCCAATAGTACTTTTTGTGCCATCAACATCTCCTGCCATATCAGCATCTACAAAGCCTTATAACCCAATGTCTGATTTTTTAAAATACAACGCTGAGTTTGTAGTTCCTCTCAGATATCCAAGAATCCACTTCACTGCTTCTCAGTGTTGTTTGCCTAGATTACTTATGTATCTACTCACAAATCCCACTGCATATATAACACAACAAGAAAATCACAAATATTTGACTTTTTTAACCGTCAAATATGATATTATTTGATGATTAATGCATGTCATATATGTCACCATCAAATATGATATTATTTGACAGTTGGTCAAATGGTCGAATATCTACTGTAACATATTTGACTTTTCATTATGAGTCAAGTATATAAGCCCTCGGAACTGATCTTTGAGCCATATTTGACTGTTTTTTTGATAAATATTTGACAACAGCTGTCAAATATGATGAATCTAGCGGCTGAAAATTTCAAATTTTTGTAGATTTTTTATTGCTATTAACCATCAAGTATGTGGTGTGAAAACAATATTTGACTGTTTTCAACCGGCAAATATTATTTATTAATTTTAAAAAAATCATACTTGCTATTTGGAAGACCGTTAAGTATGACGTTATTAGGGAAAATAGATATATATATACACACACACACACACACACACGAATAAACACCATATTATATGTTGCAATCATACAAAACACAAATCCTAGTTGCAAATAAACACTATTTCTCCCATGCATTCTTACCAGAAGCAATCATTCACTTCCCATTGGGCTAAGTCAATCAACGAAATCAAATGTTCTCCTAATTACAAATGCACACCACTTCTGCCATGCAAACTCTCTAGTAACAAAATGTAATCAAATTTTCCTTAAACATCAAAAAATTAAAGAAATAATAAGTTCTTCAGTATTAATTTCTAGATGCATGTTAACTACAAAATCATAAAAAGCAAAGTATTCTAGTTGCATAGAATCAACGAAATCATATGTTTAATTTTCCCATGCATCCCTAACACAAGCAATCATGAATTGCTCATCAGGCTAAGTCCAAAAAACCAACTCCCAAATTAAGTCGCATTCCAGCAAGCAAAAACATGCATTCCATGTTGCATAGAATCAACAAATTCACATAAGCTCTCTAATGCATTCTTAACCCAAACAATCATAAACTGCCCATTGGGCTATGTCCAAAAAACAAACTCCCAAACGAAACTGCATTCTAGCAAACACAAGCATGCAAACTCCCAAACGAAACTGTATTCCAACAAACACAAGCATGCAAAACCTTAACTTTTACCATTATTCCAAACAAAGAGTAAAGAACTAGATTAGAACATAACTAAAAAACGCACCTTAAATTGGTAAAAGAAGCTACAATCAATAAAACACCAATAAACCCCTCAAAAAAATGGCTGTCTGTAGAAAACAAAAACAAAACTATGTTTAAGTAAGAAAATACCTTACATCACCAAAAAAAAGCTGCTTTGGTTATTAACTTCTTTCCAAAAGCTGGATATAATTAATTAATATTATATACAAAAAGTTACGTGTCATTTTGAACAGACCAAGAACACTAAGGTAAACAAGTACCCATTGGTATTGAATGATAAGTATCTCTTAATGTAATCAAGTTTGTCGATAAGAAAAACCATTTCTAGAACATAGACAAGAAAATTATGTAATAATAATGTCCAAATAAAAACAAGAAATAAAAGTAAGCAGTAAAACAAAAGCGCACCGTTGAAGACAAGCTATAAGCCTATAATTATATCATAATAATTTCCATTTTTAATTTTAAATGTTCAAAGAGAAATTATATTGCGTGTAGTTGACTTATAACAATGAAGAAAGAAAGATTGGACGTTCTATAGTAGTTGTACAGTCATTTTTTCTTTTAAGTAGAAAGCAGCAAGCTTGAAAGAGAAAAAGCCATAACAATATTGATGAAAGAAAGATTGCATTTGCTGTAATAACTCATATTTTTATCTTAAATTCCTAACTACAATAATTAAGATGGTGCAACAAGCAAAAAAAAAAAAAAAAAAAAAAAAAGCAAAACCTATGGCTGGCCTGCCCTTGGCCCTCTTGATAAAGGACTTGTTTGCCGTTTTAACATTTAGATAAGTTAGCTACCATGTGCAAATGCCATAATCGCTCCTTATTTATATTAGTCATCTTTGAGATTGACACAATTAAAAAGAACATATATTAAAATAACATTAAAAACCCATAATAAAATAATACAAAATTAAGCAAATATTATTAAGTGGCAAAGAGAATAATAATCTGAATCTTGAGACTGATAGCTTATTATTGAATAATTATGGATATAAAGATGTACCTAATGCATCATAAAGTCAACAGCTACTTATTAAGCAGCCAACAAACACCCTGCACAAAAGAAGATTGTGTTTTAAAAGCCATAATAGTTAATAAGATCAACTTGTTTTTTCAAGAAAATACTCAAGGAGACGGTTATCAATATTTGAAACCCAAACACAAATTATTGATATAAGTTACCTAACCCCAAATTATTTTTAAAGTTTTCAGCCCGGCCACATACGGTAGTATTGCACAACAACATATCCACAACTTAAATTATTAGTAAAATAATGTAATCAGCTTCCACTACATGTACGAAGTTAAAATTCCTATAAACGAAGCCCAATCTTTATGAGACTACATGGGTTATAATTGACTTCGAGACTATTTTAAATATTATATAGTAGTTAAAAATGAAAACATCTTTTAAGCCAAAGAAATTGTATATATTTATATAAATTAACTTCATTAAGAAGCACTAGGGGCAAGCATTTTCATAGAAAGTGAATATGATAGAATCAACAAAGAAACACCAGCTGATAATTAATTAAAAAAGTAAATAAAGTCCTTTACACAATTGATGAAATGCATTAATATTTTTTTTTCGCAAAACAATGGCGTCAATGAGGATATGGCGACCACTAATCAAAGAGTGTAAAAGATTAAAAAAAAAAAAAAAAAAAGAGGTCCTGGGGCCTTCTCTGCACTCAGCGAAACACAAGAGAATAATTGAGTTTTGAAATGATTATTAGATATAGAACATAACAGGGCAACATAGTGGCATGGGTACTTACCGATGCATATCATGATGTGGGAAAAAGCAAAGACAAGGAAACCAAGTCAAAAAGTTTTCTATCTTTAATAGCAAAAGTTATATATATACATAAATATTGTATTTGTTTCGTATATATTCACAGTAGAGTTGGATAAAAACAAACACAGTAAATTTGATAATTATGGAAGGGATGAATGTAGGCCACAAAGGCCACTTTGCGTATGAATGAACACTAACATTTTATATATCTTTCATTCACATACAGAATCATGCATTTTGAGCGTACATGGAGAGTGTTTTGTTTTTATAAGGAAAATTAAAAATATTTTGTTGATCAACTGATTGTCCAACTAAGATAAACTATGACAAATCATCAATTAATCAAAAAAAGAAATTAAAAAAACCCGATAAGAGAGAAGACTCACATGATGTATACAGTACGTGTGTATATATAACAAGTCTTTAAGTTTCCAATAATACATACTAATACATCCCTTTTCTTGTCACTATTGTTTTATATGAAAAATTAAATTGGTTAAACTTTTTAAGTTCCCTAGGAAAATCATATGAAAAGGCTAGTGAAGGACCTCGATTGTCTTCGTTCTAATACAACATAATGGCTTGTTTTTCTTTAAAGTGAAGCACCAATCCACCATGTCTATATATATGTGTATGAGTTTTGGTATTCGACAATAATAATTTTCATATAGTGTGCATCAAAGTTGTGGAGGAAAATATATGTATAAACACCATTTGCAACTATTAACCAATCCATTAATTATGTGTAAGTAAAAGCTCTAAGTAAAATAAAATAATTAATGCTAAGTACCTAAAAAATTACGCCATATAAAAGTCATAAACTCATTTTCATGTGGTAAACATTAATATTAAATGTTTGATCTTTTGTATGTCAAAAACTAGAAAAAATAGAAATAAAAATGGTAAATTTCAAAAGGTTTTGTAGAATGTAGATGGGGAGAAAATGAAACTAGCTATAAAGAGATATTCTAATTGAAATATAAAAATAGGGTTGCACAAATAACAACAACAATAATAATGTGGAGCAAAACTTTCTTTGCTTAAAGTTTTAATATGAAGCTTATCACTAACATGTTAATTACAACGAGAATAATTAAAAAATGGAAAAAAGTAGTAAAAATCATTGAACAAAATTAAAATGAGTAGTGTGTTTCATATACTCTTTATGCTAAGTAAATTCAAAGACAAAGCACATAAGGCCAAATAATTAGGATGTTAACAAGCCTAATTTCCCATGCATGTTATTATTTTAAATGAGTTTAATGAGCTAGCATTCATTCTAACCTATAACCGATACTTCTTGACACTTGCTCCCCTCACTTATGTATTTCTATAAATTTTGTACTAGGATTTGCTTTTTCCTTACTCAAAAAATAAAAACGCAGAACACAACGAAACAGAGATACTTCTCCATATAAATCAAACTATTTCCTCTTATTACTCTTTTCTTAGTTATTTCATTAATTTTTCTTCTAAAACAATGTGGCTGCTACTTTGAAACAATATTGCACTACAAAAAAAAAAAGGTTTTTTGCTGCACCTATTTACCGCGGGCCAAAAAAAATGCAGTGAAAATTCGAATTGTGTGGCGGACTAAGCGGCGCGCAGTAAAATTTATGAACTTTACGGCGGTTTAGTGGCCCACAGTAAAATTTATGGGCTTTACGGTGGTTTCTGGCCCGCAGTAAAATTATTGTATATAAATCAATTATTGTAATTTCCCCATGAACCCCTTTCATGCTCCTGCCTCTCAAATCCCTAATTCTGCAAAATTTTCATTTCCTCTCAAATCCCGCCTGTCTCGCCCTTTATCGTCTCCTTCATCGTGCCTTTCATCGTGCCTTTCATTATATTTGTCTGTCTCGCCACCAACAAGAGCTTTTCAGTTTCAGCTTCAGCTTCAACTTCTACATCAACCAAAAACGTATCTTTCAGTTTCAGCTTCAGCTTCAGCTTTTATATTTGTCCTATCTTTTCAGATCTAATTTTGATTGTTAGGGTTTCGGCATCGTATTTTAACTCTTTCTTTTTTAATTTTGAAAAGGTAGTCGAAATTGTACCGGTTTGATAAGGACGGGAATCAGTGGAAGGAAAGAGGAGCGGGTACTGTTAAGCTTTTTAATCTTTTGGGTTCTAGTAGTAGCGGTTTTTGTAAGAAAATTTAATTCATGAGTTGACGAATGGATTCTTGTCACTGCAAATAGAAACTGCAGTTAGTGTTGGATTCGAAACAACTGACGTGCACTTTGTCATTAATATAGGTTTTCCTTTTTGCCAACTCAAAATGCACGAGATACTTCCACAACCGTTTGAAGCCATCCAAGCTTACATGGACTAACATGTACAGGAAACAGCACAAGAAGGTATTTTTCTTGTGTTGCTTTGTTGTTCTTGGGAGAAAGAAGATTTCTTTAAAACCTGAATCCTTTTTCAAGTTCCCATATTAGTAGATGTTTTGTTGTTGACATGTTTTGTTTCCTATTCATAGGACATTGCAGCTGAGGCTGTAAAGAAGAAGCGTCGATCCACCAAGAAGCCATATTCAAGATCCATTGTTGGTGCCACCTTGGAAGTGATACAAAAGCGGAGGACTGAGAAGCCAGAGGTCCGAGATGCTGCATGTGAAGCCGCACTTCGGTAATACTTGTTTACCATTTGCTATGGTTTATCAGTACCAATGAAATAAACTTGTGTTTTTTTGCTAGCCTTACAAAAATACAAACTGATGATGCTTTGTGATTGTCAGTGAAATTAAGGAGAGGATAAAGAAGACCAAGGATGAAAAGAAGGCAAGGATGATGCCATTGATTTAAGTTTTCCCAGTTAATACTCTTAAGTCTGTTGCCTTTTCTGACGCTTCTCTCATTAGACTATTAAAAGAAGATAATAATAACTGCAAAATCTAGTATTGTCTTAGGTTTTGGTTTGTGAAATTTTATGACAATTGGTTCATTATTATCGTCTATCTTTTAAATCTTTTGATGTAAACAAAGGGAATGTATCAATGAAAAAGAAGTTGACAAAAACTCTGCTAGTCAGAGAGTGGTTGTTAACCTCATAAACAAACTCAAATTGTCCTTTGGCCAGAGAAATTATGGTGCTGTGCCGTAAAAGGGACTTCTTTTAACTCTTCTTCCACTTGTTTTTGGATTTCTTCTTCTTCTTACTTCTTCTTTTATTTTTGTTCCCACTGTTTGATGTGATTTACTACTTAATAATCGATTTGCCTCTGTTTGTGTCTTTTTTGTTAGTTTGTACGATTATCTGGATGTTATTTTTCTTGTCATAGAAAATCATACTGAAACTGAATTCTTTGGAAACCAATATCTAATGCAGAGCTCTTAACCTTCCACAATGCCAATATCTATCAACCAGTTTGAATACCCAGCAGCAGACCAGCACTTCTGCAAATGCCAAAGGAGAATATGGCAAAAAGGGTGCCAAGCAGAGGTACTTGATCTGTACTTGAAGCTAAGTTTCTGTTAAGATTATATGGTGCTTGCTATTGAACAAGTTGGTTGTAGCTGCATAGAACCAAATTCACCCTCCATCAATTTTTCCATTGAAAGAGTTTAATATTGTGGAGTTCTTGGGAAGAAAATTTTACATACAACAGAATCTTGCAGAGCCAACTTTTGCATTCTTATCGAATTGTCAAATGACGAGGAATGTGATCATACGATGAGTTTCACTTTCATGCATGAATTTGTGAATGAAATTTTCCATAAACCTTCAACACATCTTTGCATCAAGACTTCCTCTTAGTAAAAGAAAGATTTTGGAAAGGTCCATGATATCCTTTTGTCATTCGCTGGTTATGACATTTTGATTGGTCATATGATTAGTCTTGCGTCATCCTCAAATTTGTAACTAAACAATCTTCTATTGAAGTTAAAATTGTGAGTCTTCAGCTAATAATCAGCTAGGTCTTTCATAAATAACGTGCTAGAATGGTAGGGCCATGTAGCAAAAATTTATTTTGCACATTTGCTTTGTGCGCATAAAAAATTATGAGTTTGTGAATTTTTACATACTGAATTAAAAATCTTTGACTCTAGCAGGCAACTGTAAAAGAAACCAAGAAATTGAAACATTTTGTCTCTCTATGTGTGTGTTTGTGTGCGCGCGTGCATGTGATATATTTTTTTTTTCAATGTGGAGAGAAAAGGTCTCACCATGGGTTTCCAGGTCCAGTTGGAAACCTCCTATGGGAAAAGGTAGCAAACGTGCTTATGATGAGGATGATGAACTGGATCCCATGGACCCAAGCTCTTACTCGGATGCACCACGTGGTAGCTGGTATGTCATATTTCATTTTAAGCATTCTGGTATATTCTTGAACAATCTACTTTAATTTGATCCTGTGCTTGACAAATCTGCAGGGTTGTAGGCCCGAAAGGAGTGCAGCCTCGAGCAGCGGATACCACTGCCTTGATCAAGTGTGGTTGAAAGGAAATTGGTCAAGTCTCTGGAAGAGGATGCAGAGACATAATATAAAAAGAAAGCATGGCCTCACTTATATATGAACTGTGGTAGATTTGTATAATTTAGAAGGCTTTTTGCTATTTGATGGTCTAGACTTGACGAAGAATTATAAAGTATAGGAGTGAAGAACCCTACCATGATTGCTGGTTACCTGTTTGCTTTATTTCACTTAATGTTGTTGTTACTTTCAAGGTTTTGATGTTACCTATGAATAATTGTGTCCTTTCTAAAGTTGTTAAATGCTTGTAGTGGGCAGACAACTTTATATTTTAGTGCATAGATTAGTAGCTATTTTGAACTTTTCATATTTATTTTACTGTCTTACGAGCCTTTTTCATTTTTATTTTATTTTTTTATTTTAGTGTATAGACTTTTACTGCAGGCCAGCGGCCCGCGGTAGAAAAATTTCACCACACTATAAATGTTTACAGCAGGCCTGTAGCTCGTGGTAAAAAGGTTTTTACCACAGGCCGAAACGACGGTAGAAAGTAAAATAATTTTTTACGGTGCTAGTTTATACGGCGGGCTTAAACCGTCGTAAGCCCGTCGTAGAAAGCTTTTTACCGCGATTTCGGTCCGCAGTAAAAAGCCCATTTTCTTGTAGTGTTGCTTCCTGTTATCTCTGCTTGTAGCATTATCATTTCCAAGCTTCGAAATGACGCATTTCCAAGTTTCAAGTTTAACCAGCAGCCTCAGTGATTACACAATATAAGAAGAACCAAAATATGAATTGAATACCAAAGCGAAATATTCTAGCAAAGGAAAAGTCAAAAAAGCCATGTTTCTTGGTTAGTGACTTTTAGTGGTTACCAATAATAAAGTCATATTCAATGAGCAGCGGAACTTGATTGAGAGAGGGAAGACTAATGAGAGGCTGACTTCGCATAGATACGCTTGTCAACAGAAAAGATCAAATTTTTTTAATAGATTTAGCACAACTTGTCAATCACTCACTTGTAATGTAACACTGGGTCTGGCCATGCCATTCTATTGAATTAATGAGACTAGTCATGAATGTGCATGTCACTGTCCCTATAACTGACAAGCACCCTATAAATAAGTAATTTTCTATGTAAAAAAAAAAAAAAAAACCTTGGCCATTAGTTAGCCCCCTAATTCCTTACTACCACTTTAGTATATACATTAAATTTTCTTACTTGATGCATTTGTCATATTTTTTTTCATGAGATCTTGAGTGGTTCCTTTTCATTTATTTATTTATTTTAATTTTGTTGTCCTGGAAAGATTAAGGTGCAGAATTTGGTCCAAATTGTTAGGTAGCTATCTATTAATTTGAGGTGGGAAGTTAGAAAGCTAAGCTCTACAAGCTATTTTATTCATGGAATTTTAAATTAGCCACCATAAACATTATCAAGACAACTAAAAAATGGAAAACCTTTTGGGGAGGCTATTATGCAATCATTATAAGTTTGATTTCAGTTTCAATTTGATTTGTTTAAATATTAAATTAGCTGCTCCTGCCCGTCCCATCAAATGAAAATATTGCCTGCCCATGTGGCTGTTAAGATGCTGCAGCTTAGAGGATATTGCCATGACCCACAATGGGCTGGTTCAAGTGGCAAGGGCGGTCCAGGAAAGAGTTGGTAAGGCCAACTGTGAGGTCCTGGGTTCGAATCTCCACAATGGCCTCTCCCCATGAGGTAAACGGGAGATCGTGACAGTGGGTTGTGGTCGCGCTAGTCTCCCCCGAGGATTAGTTGTGGTGCGCGTAAGCTGGCCCGGACACCTCGGTTACAAAAAAAAAAAAAAAAAAGAAGGATATTGCCATGCTGTTGCAACACTTACTAAGACTATTATTAACTAGACTAAAACTAATACTAAGGTTATTTATAATAATCATTTTAATTGTTTCTTCTTTATCAGAATATTGTCAATGCATGATGAAATATATATGTTGAATTTCTTTTATATTTCAGTATTTATGTTATTACTGTTGACTTCCAATGCTTACTTTTAGTATTTATTGTTTTAGAATTTGGATATTGATATTTTCCAAAAACAAAATCATTATTATCATCACCAACCTTCATTGTCACTTCTAATTATGTTTCAAGATTGTATAAATAATAACACTATCAAATCAGACCTTGAAGTTGTAATTTCGTCTCCATACAAGGTCCAAGTTAAATGTACAAAATTATCACTGTCCAAAAGCTATAAAACAAAATTGTAGTATCAACATTTCTTGTCTAGTCTCCATGATTTAACATTGTAACGAAACCGACATGGTGCTATAGAAAAAAAGATGTTCCGTTTTAGCTAAACCAATCATGTTCTACAAAGAAAACAAAAAGAAAAACAAAGGAAAAGAAAACAGTCAGCTAATCATAAGAAAGAGTGAAATTGAAGCTCGTACTATTGTGATGAAGATTGTCTGATTGCAATGAAAGTGAAGGAGTCTTTCACAGACAACTCATGAAGCGAAAAGGAGAAGTAAAAAAGCCTATGTGAAATACAGAAAGGGAAGCAAATTACTATATATATATATATATATATATAAATAACTTTTTATCTATTCTCTTTCTTTTCTCTGTAACATCTAGGAAGAAATTAAAGATTAATATTTTAAAGAATTAAAAAGAACTAATTTACGAAAGAAAGTTTTCTTCAATAGAGAGGAAGAAGAAAGAAGTAAAGGCGTGTGAAGCATCAAACTCAAAACTGCCATGAGAGAAGTAGCGAGCAAATCACTTCTCAATCTCTCCAAACTCCTTTCTTTAAGAGAACCACTCAAATCTTGTTTCGCTTCTTCAAAATCTAGACTCCTTAGCCACTCACAACCACCCCTAATTTTGTATCTGATAAAAAGATTTCTTGAACCTGGAGATCTTTTTATCTTTTGGACCCATTAAAACCCAGTTGCGCAAGGAGGAGACTTGCATGCAATTAATATAAATTTTTAACTTTGCACTACATAAAAACCGCGACAATCAAATCTAAACACGCAGAAGCAAAAACAAATATAAAAGAAATTGGATGAAGAGAGGTGAAAAGAAAGGGACTGGGCACCTTGTTTATGACTAGCAATCTTGTCAATGGTGGTAGGGAGCAACAATGGAAGCAACGAAGCAATTGACTGATCGAGGAAGGAAGCAAGGCCAAAATTGATAGACTTTATCAATGAAGTGAGGGAATGGCTGAGTGAATCAATCGGTGAAGTGAGAGTGAAAGAGAGGGAAAGAGTTTCCAGGGTAAAATTAGAAGAGGGAAACCAAAATAGAAGCGGGAGGGGGGAAATGAGTGAAAAAAAATTATTCAGCCAATATAATTATATAGGGTGGCAAAGATGTAAATAAGTTAAATGCTTTTTGTGTCAAATATATTAAAAATACGGGTTGACTTTTTTTGGGTATATCATATGTCATTGTTTTGAGAAAAAAAGTCAAGAAATCTAAATTGATGTGTCAAATAATTGAAAATTTCTTGTAGTGATATCTGGACTCATAGAAACCATGGCATATATAAGATTGGTAATTGTTGAAGCATGCAGTACCTTAGCCATGTGAGCTCTCTCTTGCTTTGAAGTTAGAGACTATTCCTTTGAAGTGACTAGCCAAAAGAGTACTCACTAGTTTTGCATTGTTCATGTTGAATCTGCTCAACACCTTCTTCACACACTTTTCTTGTGATAGCTTCATAACATCATGGTCTCTAGTAATTCTCATCCCAAGGATTTGTTTAGCAACTCCCAAATCCTTCATAGAAAAAAGTTTCGACAACTTCTTTTTTAGATTGTCAATCTCTTGCCTACATGTGCTTGCAATCAACATAAAGCAATAAAATAATATATGAGTCACCAAATTCCTTTATGTAATTGATGAACACTTAAATATGTATACTTATTAAGAGCTTAATTCATCATATTACATTAATAGTGTCATTAAATTCCTCAACTTAAGTATATTTGTAGTCTTTGTAACTTTTGAATTAACTATCTCTTAATTTTGGTTTTGTTGTAGGTTTGATAAAATACACATAACTTCCTATTTATAGATCATAATGGTGCAAATCTTAATATTTTGGAAAGATAATTAAATTATCTATAAGATTGTATTTCATAAGTATCATCAAATTCGGACTTTTAATGGACAGAAAATAGGCTTGAAGTGAACCCATCTGCTGTTTCAGCCCAACCTCACTATGCCTCAGTATTTTGAACATATTTCTTGATATACCTATCCAAATCATATGAATCAAGATGTTTTAGAAAGATGAGAGAAATATATACAACTTTCATGAAGACATGTGATCAAAATTCTCAATAATTTGATACCGAAATCGGTGGTCAAAGTCGGTGCACCAAATAATTCCAATTGTCAACAAAATATTTGATAATTTTGCCTTTGTAATTTAAGAAGTTTGCCTCTGAATGTATCTATAAATAGAGGTATCTTGTGACCTATTAGGGCACTTGGCCTTGGCTGGGATATCTTGTTATTGTGTTTTTCTCTCTTTTGTTTTTATGTTGTTAATAAATCTTCTTTTTCTTAGAATTTGTTTTCTTTCTTTTATAATGTCTTTCTAATTTTTCTCTTACTAAGTTGAAAGGGTGAAACCCTTGATATGAGAATGAGGACTTTCTAACCCTTTGATATGTGCTTTATAATCATAATCTTATATTGTTTATTTTATATGATTTATATTTATTTTCTTAATCAATCTTGACACCACTCGTAAAGTGGAGGTCTTGATCCATTGCAGACAATCCTTGGCACATCAAATGCTTGGATCCTTTTTAGATGTCGTATGGTTCTTTCTTACTGACATAAGTCTAGTTAGGAATCTTGATTTGTTATAGATATATGGTGATTGACAAATTGGATGCTTGAATCCATTTACAAAAAGTGGTATAAATATTGGTAATAGAACAAGTATAATTCATATAACTAAAATTGGGCTTAAATGACAATTGGAACCTCCTTTATGTGTGGATTTCAGTTGAGTTATAATTGGATTACTTATCCTTATTTGATATATCAAGGGCAGATTCCCTAACCTTATTTTCATTATTATTGTGTCAATTCCTCCTACTTTTGTACTTTCAATATTCTTATTTATTGCTTATGAAATTGTTCCTTCATTTGCTATGGTAGGTTTTACCATCTTTTGTTAATATCATCTTGATTATTCATATCGTATTTGCTTACTTTTTAATTTGTAACGCTAAAATCCCCTTCCTTGTGGATCGACCTCGATCTCACCTGATTTATTACTTCGACACTCCTATACTTGGGAGATAATCTCTTTTTGGATGTGTCAGTAACAACAATCATCTGCTTGATATTTCAGAAAATTGCTACCACACATGGTACAATCAAATTTCTTGTACCACTCTTGTAGTGCTTGTTTGAGGCCATACAAGCTCTTTTGAAGTTTGCATACCAGTTTCTCCTTTCCTTGTACTTCAAAACCTTGTGGCTACATCATGTAGATTTCTTTATCCATAACACCATGAAGAAATGTCGTCTTCACATCCAATTATCCATATATAGGTCTTCATTTGTCACTAACCCAATTAAAATTTTAATGGTGGCTAATTTAACTAGTAGGGAGAATATTTCAGTGTAGTCGATGGCTTCCTTCTACTAAAACCCTTTGACAACTAGCCCTACTTTATATCTCTTGCTGCCATCATGTTCATCCTTCATCTGGTACACCTATTTGTTTTACAAGGCCTTTTTCCCTTTTGGTAGTTTAGCCAGTGTCCATGTCTGATTGGATGATAGTAAATCCATCTCATGCTTAATGGGTAACTCTTACTTCATTAATTCATCCACCCGAATGGTTTCTCCATAACACTCTAGCTCACCTTTATCAGTCAATAGAGTATGATTCAAGGAAAGGAAGTACCTTTGAGGTGGTCAGATATTCCTTTTAGATTTTTTGAAGGGTGTTGTTGGAATAATATGATGTGCTACTGGGGTCATGTTTGCTTGGTTATTCTGATTACCATTACCTGCATCGGTCATAAGAATATCACCCAATGAAGGTACTGATGAACACTTAATTATGTATGTTTAATAAGAGCTTAATTTATCATATTACATTAATAGTATCATTAAATTCCTTAACTTAAGTATATTTGTAGTCTTTACATCTTTTGAATTAACTTTCTCTTAATTTCGGTTTTGATGTAGGTTTGATAAAATAGGCATAACTTTCTATTTATAGATCATAATGGTGCAAATCTTAATGTTTTGGAAAGCTGATTAAATTATCTACAAGATTGTATTTCACAAGTATCATCAAATTCGGGCACTTAATAGACCAAAAATGGGCTTGAATTGAACCAATCTATAGTTTCAGCCCAGCCTGACCATGCCTTAGTATTTTGATCACATCTCTCAAAATACGTATCCAAATCGCATGATTCAAGATGTTCTACAAAGCTGAGAGAAATATCTACAATTTCATAAAGACATGTGATCAAAATTCTCAATAATTCAATGTCATAGTTGGTGGTCAAAATTGGTTCACCTAATTACCCTAATTGTCAACAAAATATTTGACAAATGTTCCTTTATAATTTGACAAGTTTGCCCCTGAATGTATCTATAAATAGAGGTGCCTTGTAACCCATTAAGGCATCTTGGCCTTGGCTAAAATCACTTGTTATTGTGTTTTTCTCTCTTGTGTTTTAATATTATTAATAAATTTTCTTTTTCTTGCAATTTGTTTTCTTTCTTTTATAATGTCTTGCTGAATTCTCTTTTGCTAAGGTGAATGGTGAAACCCTTGATATAAGAGTAAGGATTTTCTAACCTTTGATATGTGCTTAATAGTCATAATCTTTTTGTTATTTATTTTATATGATTTATATTTATTTTCTTAATCAATCTTAACACCACTTGTAAAGTAGAGGTCTTGATACATTGTAGACAATCCTTGGCACATCAAATGCTTGGATCGTTTTTAGATGTCCTATGGTTCTTCCTATTGACACAAGTCTAGTTAGAAACCTTGATTTATTGTAGATGATTGGCATATTGATGCTTGAACCCATTTACAAGAAGTGGTATAAATATTGGTAACGAAACAAATATAATTCAAAGGTGGATCCCCTAACCTTAGCTTTCATTATTATTGTGTTAATTCCTCTTACTGTTTGTACTTTAATTATTTTTATTTATTGTTTATAAAATTATTCTTTCATTTGCTATGGTAGGTTTTACCTCCTATTTCCATGGATTTTTTACCACCTTTTGTTAATATCATATTGATTATTCATATTATATTTACTTACTTATAATTTGTAGCACTAAAATCCCCTTCCTCGTGGATCAATCCCAGTTTCACCAGGTTTATTACTTCGACATTCATATGCTTGGGAGATAATCTTTTTTTGAATTTGTCAATTACCTCAGTCATGGTCACTAGAATATCTCCCAATGGAATCACCTTAGTTGTCACTCTAGAACTTATACTCTCATAACTAGTTCCCGATCTGTCCTTGTGCAAGACACTTTCGATGTAGACCATATCCTTGCTTCTCATAATCTTCCTACTTTGGTCATCCCAAAAATAATAAACAAACTCAGTATCACCATAGGCAACGAAAAAATACCTCATATACTTAACATCAAATTTACTTCTAGCATTAACATCAATGTGAATGCAAGAAAGACAACCAAACACTTGCAGAAAAGAAAAGTCTCCCTCTATGCTGCTCTAAACCTTTTCTAGTATTTTATAGTTCAACGATGCAAAAGGACCTTTGTTGATTAAATAAACAACCTTGTTATTAGCTTCAGACCAAAACATCTTGGGTAATCTAGAGTGTAATCTTATGCTTCTAACATGTTCATTACAACTCTATTCATTCTTTCAACTACACCATTATGTTGAGGTGTTCTAGGGATAGTCTTCTCTATCTTAATATGTTGCTCAACACAAAACTGTCTAAAATCTACATCCATATATTCATTACTATTTTTTTACCACAAGCATTTCAATTTCAAACTTGTTTCATTCTCAACCATTGCTTTTCCATCTCTTGAAAATGTCAAAGACTTTAGACTTGTGCTTTATGAAATAAACCCATATCTTTTTTATTGCATCATCTATGAATGTCATATAATAATTGGAACCACCAAGGGAAGAAACAGTGGTAGGACCCTAGAGATCTATGTGAACTAAATCTAGCTTAGCTGCTTTTGGTTCTTTTTCTGCTTTTGAGAAGCTCACCCTTTTATGCATACAGAAAATACAGCCTTCACACAACCTATTCTCAATGGATTTCAAACCCGGTACCTTCCCTTGTAACTAGAGTATTTTTATTCCCTTTTCACTTATATGCCTGAGCCTACAATGCCATAAGTCAGAACTCGTCGCCGAGTTAGCAACGACAATTGCATCTCTATAACTAGATATGATATGCAATGTTCTAGATTTACTTCCTCGAGTAACAACTATGGCTCCTTTTGTGACTTTCTAATAGCTTCCATTGAATGTCTTACTATGACTTTCATTATTAAACTGACCAACTGAGATTAGGTTCCACATCAACTTTACTACATGTCTTTTCTTGTGAATTTTCCAAACAATTTTTTTTGCCGTCCTAAAACTGACATCACCAATGCAAACTATGCATAATGGTTCACCATCTATGAGGTGCACCTTACCATGATTTCTAACAACATAGTTCTCCATGATCTTGTTGTGCGTAATAGTGTGAAAAGAGGTACTTGAATCTAACACCCAAGAGTCAACAAAACTATCAACAAACAAGATTAAAGCATCATGTGCTCATTAGTTGTCAGAAGATTCACTGAGTCATTCTTGTCGTCATTCTTATTAGGTGGTGCTTTATAATTGCTTTTGAAGTGGCCCATCTTGCCATAATTCCAACATTCAATCTTACTTCTCCCATTTTAAGACTTACTTCTACCATTCTTTGACTTTCCTCTACCCTTGCCTTTATTGAAATTTTTATCATTATTCCTGCCCCTATTTTCAACATTTAGAGCAGAATTGAATATTTGGACTTCCCATAAATCTTTCCTATGGACATTTTTAGTAAGAATTTTATCCCTAATCTCACTGCAAACTAGTTTTGCATTTCCTATAGAGTTGTTAATAGCTATTCTCATAGGGTTCCAAACTATCTGGTAATGAGGATAAACGAATTAAGGCACAAACTTCATTAACAAATTGAATTTCCATCGAACTCAATTGATTTATAATCGCATTTAATTTATTTAAATGATCTACTATAGAAACATTCTCTACCATTTTTAAATTAAATAGCTTCTATATCAGATATATCTTTTTACTTGTCGATAGCTTCTCATACATAAGAGATAAAGCTTTTGCAATGTTATGGGCAATGATTCTTGACAGCATCAAATGAATCACTCCCAACACCTATTTGTTCCCCAACACACGTTTGTCAAGAAGCTTCTAGTCTTCTTCGTTCATATCCTCCAGCTTCTTATCAAAGGTAAGAGTAGCTTTTTACTATATAGATAATCCTCTATCTGTGTCTTCCAAAAGGCATAATCTATGCCATCAAATCTAGTGAGTTTGAGCCCCGATCCTTTTTCGCCAGCCATTGCTCTTAATTAAAAAAACCTTGCTCTGATGCCATTTTTTAGGGAATTAGGAGTCCTTAATTCCTCTTCAAGACCCAAGAATAATAAAATAATAGTGCCGAGAAAATAAATCAAGGCAGATAAAATTTATACAGGTTCACTTCAATGTGAGGCTACGTCTTATTCTTTAGTCACTGCAAAAATTTCATTATAATGGAAGAAATTTTACAAGAGATCATCAAAATTTTCTCAAGAACTCTCTCTAGGTGCTTACAAACACTCTCATACCTCTTACATGCTTTCCTAGGTGGCTAACCTAAAAACACATATAAATATATAATGTAGCCAAAATTACAAACCAGACCCCTGTAAAAAATTGCGTCAAAAAGTCACAACCCTGAAATGTAGTGACGTGACTTTAATCCTTAGAGACACAACTCTGTGACGTAGACGAACATGTCTATATGCGAATCCAATCTAGCATTGTGACTTTTGTACGTAGTATAGTGACACGTCCCTCTGCTGTCTATCTAGAATTTTTTTTGTTGTCCTCTAAGTGTTTCCAAGCACTGCAATGCTCCAACAATGGTGTTACGACCCTAGGTATTCTTTCTTACTTTGAGATTAGGCTCCACAACTCAACAAATGGGTTCGACCTCTTTCAAATATACAACATGTTGTTTGGTAATGTAATGAATTATTAGCATAACATATTTCAAAATTCTCAAAATTAACAAAAGTTAGTTAATTAAAATTTTTAAAATCATTTGATTTTTATTATCCTATCCTGTTTCCTTCCAGTCACACTCAGATCAATCTTCATTGCATATTCGTTTAATATTGAAAGGCCATGGCATATATGTTAGATACCTTTTGGAAAAATATTAACGAATCAACTTTAATTTAATAAACATGCCGTATACATGCATATGTTTTCCAAGGTTTGTTAATTAGTTGCTTGTTATCTTACAAACTTATGATTAATTAATCTTATAGTATTTTCAATTTTTAATCCATGTCCAAACTATAGAACTTTTGGTGGCTAGGCCAAGAGGGGAGTAGGACTAATTTTAGAGAAAATTTATTTTTTATTGTGTATCTACAGGTGGAATTCCACCATCCATACTTCTCATCCCATGACTCAACTCCTAGAGGTTTACTTACTTACATGTGGCCACTTTGTGGCTTAATTTGATTTGAAAAATGGGGTCGTTTATGGCTACATAAAGAAGCTATTAGCTTCGAAGGAAGTTGTCTAAAACTTGTAGAAATAAGAGCAACTTTTATGAACTTTCTATTGAAGCAATAAAGCTCTCTTCTATTCTCCCTCCATGCTTTGCTTTCTTTCACTTAAATCCTTCAGTTTTGTTATTTTGTTTATTTTAATTATAATTTCCAAAACGTTAGTAGCATGACATAGCTCTGTAAGTTTGCAATTGCTTATATAATTTATTTTATAATTGTTCTTATGAGTATGCTCCATTGTTGCCATGAAGTTGGATCTTCCATATCAAAAAATAAGAATTGTTTGTCCATTTATATTCTGTTATTTGTCTTTTATTATCACTTTGTTACATCTGAGAATTATCTAGAAGATGCAAATTTGGCAATTTTTCAATTTGTTTTTCTCAATGAAGACATGAAGAGATATTTACTATAAGCAAGAATCATCAAGACGAATTAATGAGAATATTTCTTACATTATTTCATCGAAGAATTTGAAGAATCAAGCATTTCAATGCAAGATAAAGCAAGCACTATGATTTATCTTCTACATCATTTATGTAAAGATTTGAAGACTCAGTATTTTATAGTTCAAAATTCGTTGATTTTTTGGAATAATTTCTTATCATCATAGAGATATAATTCCTCTCAAATTCAAGAATGTTGAAGGAATTTAAAATTTAAAGATTACAAGAATATTGAAGCAACTCAATAATTCAAGATATAAATCAATTTCTGAAAATGACTAAAGACTATTCAGGATTGCATCGGTATTAAGTTTTGTGGTTAATAAATGACTGAGAAGAATATGATGGCAAGAGTTTGCTACTTCTATGCTCAAATTTAATTCAACGTGAGAAATATCAAGAGCATCACTACAAAAATTCAAGATTGATTTATTTTCTTTTGGTTGCAAAGAAGAATAATGAGCTCTCTTTGAAGAATCATCAAATACATTCCCAAAAATGAAGTTTATATCATTGATAATACCTAGAATACTTAAGACATTATTGACAATTTGAAGACGTTGTTGATAACTTGAAGATTGCTCTAGAAGAAATTACAAATTTACAAGTGATTACAACAATAATGACAAGAAGATCCAAGAATGGAATATTGATGAAATTAAGAAAAGGCAAGAAAAAGGATTTACAAAGATCATTCAATACTTATGAAGACTAAAACACCAATTACAAAGAAGTATTTATCACTTTTGTTTGTATTCATTTTACTGTTTCTATTACCTATCAATTATCTTTTATACTAATCTCATACTAATGCCCTAACTGAAAATTTGTTTATTCCATTGGTTAACTTGTAAAATATATGGATATTACTCGTTTGACCATCTAATAAGATGGCAGATTTTTCTATATAAAGGGAAATCATATTCTAGTCTCTCACAATTTATAGCTCTCAAGCTATACCTTTTTATTTTCTAATCGAGACTACTCCTGGTGGAGACTTGTTTCCCAGTCAATACTACTCTTGGTAAAGACTTATTTCTCAATTGAGACTGCTCTTGGTGGAGACTCGATCCCCAGTCAAGCCTACTCGTGGTGGAGACAAAAAGGTTAAAGCTCCTGAGAAGGTTAATATCCTTCATTGAGATATAGGCCAAGAGGGGAGTAGGACTACTTTTTAGGGACAATTTATTATTATTATTATTATATTTGTACCCTTTTTTTTAGGATTTTTTTGGGGATATGACTGGACTACTTTTAGTCCCAATCTCCCTTGCTAATCCAAATTCATGAGACAATTTTTTTATATTAACTAATAATAATAATATGAAATATGATTAGGGATGGCAAAATCTAGGTGCGGGTGCGGGTTTCGCATTTCCGCACCCGGACCAGATTATTTTTTTCATCCCCGGTCCCCGGATTTTCCCCAAAAATTTTATATGTCATGCGGGTGCGAGTTTACCCGGATATGTAATTTCTCTCCCCACACCTAGATTTTTCCCAAAAAAATTACCCGGATTTCCCCGGTTTATATATATATTTACTTTTTTATTTATCCTTTAATCCACAAACTTTGGTTAATTAACTTAATTAATTAACATATATATATAATTGATTGTTTTATAGAATACTATTTAGAATACATAAATATCTTTAACGTGTGCAATCACCTATAATAAGAGGTACATAGTAGTCAGGTTTGAATATTATTATGTTGGATATTTGTTGAATTTAAGAAACTTTGAATAAAAAATATGTTAACATAATAAAAATATTACGTTGGATATTTCTAAGTTTTAAACTGAATGGCTATTCAATAAGTCACATACAAATAATATAACAATATTTAAGATATTATTAGTTCATTATATAAATTATTTTAATTTTTTAAAATGTAATATATTTTTTGGTATAGGTGCGGGGTCGGGAGAGTGTATACCACTTTTTTTTGGAAAAGGAGAGTGTATACCACACCCGATGTAAACTTCAATTTTTTACCTACACCCGTACTTCATCCTTGCAAATCCAAGTAAATTTGTCACCAGAAAATCCGGGTAAAATCAGGGTACCCGGACTACCCGGTTTTTTTTGCCATCCCTAATTATGAAATATTGTAAAAATATTAATATAATAATCTAAAATTTATTTTTTAAATAATAACAAATAATTATATTATTATTGTCATTAAAACTATATTATTTAATTAAAACATATTAAATTTATTTTTAAAGTGATTATATAAAAATAATTCAAATAATTTATGATTTTAGTAAAATCACTAGTTTTGCAAATTTTATATTTTTAATTAGTAAATTAAAGTCAGATATTTTATTAGAATATTTAATAGCTAGTTTCTCAATTGCACCTAAAATTTTTATTTAAATTTATGTTGATTATCTAATTTTTTAAAAAAAGTACTAATAATAAACTTTAAGTGCATAACGATTACATTCAAATAAGTAGTATTACACTTATAAAGTCTGTATACATAGTTTGTATACAAAGTTAATGTGGCAATACTCATTGAAATGCCACATCACGCATGAGCATTTATTACATTGACAACTTATTAATCTTTTCATTCACTTGATATCACATCAACTTTATATATAGTCTTTGTAAGTGTAGTATTATTGTTTTCGGATCCATTAGAATTGATACAGCAATAATGCATATGGAAGATAGCATTTGAGACAGTAGTAAACGATTGGCTTCTAATAGATTGCAACTACATTAGGTGCATGTTTAATTAGTATTTGCATCGACAGCTAACCTAAAAATTTCTAATTAATAGATGAGAATATTATAATTAACTTGGTTTTTATCTTTCGGGATTGGCTACAATACATCCTATGTATTGATGCATCCCATTTTTGGAGAAAAAATAAATGTATATCAGATTGAAGGATCATATGACAAATAAACAGATAAAATTTTAATCTATAATAGCATATTACACATTTATATACTTCTATTTTATAAAATAAATCTAAATATTTTTTTAATTTTTAATTACTTTAATAAAAGTTGATAAAATAATTAAACATTAAACCTATAAACTTGCTTAGCATGTAATTGAATTATAAAAAGAGAAGACAACTTCTTCAAAAAAAACATTTATTATAACTGACTATAAGATTTAAAAAAAAAAGTATTTTTTATAAGTTATTTTAATTTGATGATTTATTTTAATTCTATCACAAAATAAAGAGGATAAATTGATTTAGCAACATGATTATATAATGTTGCAGTTTTATGATTTCTATTGTATTTTATTTTGATTTGTCGTGAGTTTCATGTTTAATTTTACAAGTACTTAATGGTCAAGTTTTACAAGTTCATCATTTTGTGCTACAAGTTCTCATATAATTATCAGTTGAATGTTTGATTTTACTAGCTTTAGATATCATGTATGTTGTAACTTATATATTCCTTGTTTCAATCTTGGTTAACCTTGTTACGATGTTTTATTTTACAAGTTAACGTAAGGTTTTACATGTTCATCGTTCCTTGTTACAACTCCATGTATGATTGCAAGTTAAAAGTTTAATTTTACTAGTTTTAGGTGTCATGTTGCAACTTTTATGTTTATTGTTATCATCTTGGATAACCTTATTGTCACTTTCTTGTTTTATTTTACAAGTTAACTTTAGATTTTACACGTCCATCGTTTCATGTTACAAGTCCACATGTGATTGTAAGTTCAAGATTTGATTTTACTAGTTTTAGGTGTCACGTTACAATTTTTATGTGTTTTGTTTCAATCTTAGTTAACTTTGTTACGACTTTCATCTTATATGTTACAAGTTAACATTAAGTTTTACAAGTTCATTATTTCGTATTATAAGTCCACGTATGATTGCAAGTCAATGGTTTGATTTTACTAATTTTATGTGTTATGTTACAACTTTTATTTCCTTGTTACAATTTTCGTTAATCTTGTTGCGAGAATCATGTCTTATTTTACAAGTTAACGTGAGGTTTTGCAAGTTTATTGTTCCATGTTGAAATTTCGCGTATGATTGCAAGTTAAAGGTTTCATTTTACTAGTTTTAGGTGTAATTTTACAACTTTTATGTTCATTTTACAATCGTGGTTAACTTTGTTGCCAGTTTTATGTTTTATTTTACTAGTTAACATGAGCTTTTACAAGTTCATCGTTTCAAATTACAAGTTCACTTATGATTGCAAGTTGAAGGCTTGATTTTACTATTTTTAGGTGTCATGTTACAACTTTTATGTTCCTTTTTACAACGATTAACCCTATTGCAAGTTTCATATTGTATTTAGATGTCATGTTGCATCTTTTATGTTCCCTTTTACAACCTTGGTTAACCTTGTTGCAAGTTTCATACTGTATTTTACAAGTTAATGTTAGGTTTTATAAGTTCATTATTTCGTATTACAAGACTGCGTGTGATTACAAGTTAAATGTTTGATTTTACTGGCTTTATTGTCATGTTTCAACTTTTATGTTCATTGTTATCATCTTGGACAACATTTATTGCAAATTTATGTTTTATTTTACAAGTTAACATTGAGTTTTACAAGTTCATCGTTCTGTATTACAAGTCCATATATGATTGTAAGTTGAAGGTTTAATTTTTCTAGTTTTAGGCCATGTTGCAACTTTTATGTTCCTTGTTACATTATTGGTTAAACTTGTTGCAAGTTTCATGTTTGAATTTTACATGTTAACAACAGGTTTTACAAGTTCATTATTCTATGTTATAAGTCCACGCGTGATTGCAAGTTAAAGGTTTAATTTTACTAGTTTTATATGTCATGTAGCAACTAAGACTTTCTTAATTACAACTTTGATGATTATTGTTGCAAATTTCATATGATGTTTTACAAGTGAATGTTATTTTTTATAAGTTGATCGTTCCTTGTAACAAGTTTTCATTTAGTTGCATGTTAAAGGTTTTTAATTTTGTTACTTTGGTGTGTTAAACTGTGACTTCAATGTTGGTTGATACAACTTTGGTTAACCTTTTTGCAGATATTATGTAATATTTTAAGATCAAACTTTATGATTAACAAGTTCATTGTTTCTTGTTAATGTCTTGTTTGATTGCAAGTTTAAAAATTTGATTTTACTAGATTTAGGTGTTCTCTATTTCGTTGATGAGAAATTATTATCACCATTTTAAATTATTAAAAATATTTTTTTCTCAAATTATTGTTGTGATGTGTATTAATTTCCAAGCTGTGGGCTATCGGCAATTCGTGAAAGTTCAACTAATTGGTGAAATTGTTTTCTCCTAATCTAGAATATAATTATCAATGAAAAATAAGTAATTTACTTTTTAAAGTGTTATACAGTAATTTAGTTATGTCTATAATGATATTACATTTTAGTTGAATTGTACAATAATTTACAACTCTAAGTCTTTTAGAATAAAGGAAGTTTAAACAATATAAATTATGAGCTTTTTTTATTAAGAATAAGATAATTTCTCAATTGAAGTGATTAAAAAACATTTTCAATTATTTTTTATAGCATTACATAAATTAAATGTCTTCATTACAATAATTTATAATTTTTACGCTATTTATATTTGTTGTAAAATATTAAATATGTATTTATAATAAGTTTAAATTAACATAATATACTAATTTTTATTACTAGTAACAATATTATTTTAAGTGGTAATACAATCCACCAATTACTTTATGTGTTAATTGAACAAAAAAAATATTTTTAAATATAAATGACAATAATATATGTATCTATGCAATTGCATTGCAGCCAAAATTTGAAAATGTTAAAATATTTCATTTTAATAACTACGAATATTTATACATATTTATATTAAAAGATTTTTAAAAAAATTATAATGTGTATTCAGATTTATAATAAGAGATTTTAATGAAAAGTTTATAAAATTTTTTTATGTTATAGAGTCAACCACGATGAAGAGGGTGATCAACGATGGCAACTTTAATGATGAGAAAGAGTCTGATCAGTGAAGATGGGTGTACTCGTATGTGTATTAACGTGAATGTTTTAGGGATTTGATAATGTCAGTTTTAATTTATGTAAAATAAAAAAAAATATTTTATAAAACTAGTCAAACTGGTGGCCTTGATTTAATATTTTTATATTATAAAATAATTTAATTTCCATATAAGTCTTCTATTAATTTTAATATTATTTTATATATAAAAAATAGGATGTATCAGTACATGAGATGTATTGTAGCTATTCCCCTATCTTACCATTACATTGTCCACATTAGTTTCAAGCAACAAAGAAATAATTAACGCAAATGCCAATTGAAGTTCAATTCGCAAGTATGAAGTCATTTATATGGGTAGTGTGCAAACCGTGCATTGTGTAAATAAAAATGAAGGGCTATAGATATAAATTCATGAGAGAGATATGGAGAAGCTTAAGAAATCAAACCATGCGTGACTTTATATTGTAACTCAAATCAACTTGGAGAGAGGTGTTCAAAAGAAACCTCTTGATTACAACATTTTACAACATAACAATCAATGATGACAATAAAATATATAGGAAATAAAAATATCCGAAGAGTACTCCAAATAGGCATATCCTATTAATTAATCAGAACTTGGCTTGAAGATCTTTAACCATTTTCTTATTCAACTAGAATGCCCTAGATAAACAATCAAGGTTAATGGGTGGATTGTATCCGAAGACTGCATTGGCTATTGTAATGACGAATTAGGATATTCTCCTAATCTTAGCTTCACCTTAGCGTTTGCAGATCTCGTACCATGTGGATTTCATTGACTTTGAGTGGTTGAGATATTTTATATTCTCTCTCCTCTCTCATTTATTGTATATTAACTGCCAATCATATATTTTTATTTTGCTAAGGTAAAGGTTAGATCAAGACAGAATCCTGATCCTGTAATAACACAAGGATTCTAGCTGCTCAATCCAGCAAAGGCAACCAGAGGGGTTTTTCCTATATTGACTTGAAAGTGAATGAGACCAATTGGAAACAGAAAAACATCTCCTTTGTTTAGGGTTTTGTGAAGAACGTATTGTTAGGGTTTGATGTGACAAAACCTACATAAAGAGTACCCTCCTGGACAAACAGGATCTCTGTGCCACAAGGGTGAGTGTGGGGTGGATTTTGGCCGCATTTGGTGCATAGTCGATACAAATCAATGATATGCCAAGAGGGTTAAGTCCTGCTATTTGATCCACATTGACGAGAGTCACTGTTGAACCAACTACACTATTTGTGGGTCTAGGAATGTTGAGCACTGAATAGACGCAGTCATCTGGCGTGGCAAGGTTTGGCTCTTTGCAGAACTTCCCATTCACAAAAACTGCAGGACAAAAAACAAATGTGAGTTAATACACAAATAACTTTACATACAATATAACGGGAAACTTGCAAGAGATCACGAGAGTGCATAACTACCACCATTCTTGGTGTCATTGATGGCAACGCAGAAGTCTCGAAGGGGGCTAGGGTCAAAGGCAGAGGCCAAGGAGGAAACAAAAGCCAAAAGGACAAATGTCACAAGAATGGGAATCCCATTCATCGTGATGATTAAACTGTGTCGAATGTATCAAAGTCTTCTAATTGTTGTTGCTTACTTTGATGAGGGTTGAGAAATTTTACATGGAAAAGAAGCCTATTTATGGACGGGAATCTTGACTTAGAGCCTTTTCTTACTTTGAAGCAGGTGAAGGCTTACAAGTAGATTGGTAGCTATGTTCTCTTTCATCAATTAAGGACTATAAATTTACATTGACAGGAAGCAAACCTATGGAAACGAAGAAGAGATCTCCGTATAATTCTTGTAAAATTATTAGTTTTCCATCTAGAAGGAAATTATCTTTTAACTTTTACCAAATTTTTCATATAAATAGGAATTAATATGAGTATTTAATTGCTCATATGAAACTATCTTCATTTTTAATGTAATTATTAATTATCTTATTGTCTATATGATAGTGTTGTATATATAGAAATAACTTTGCCATGTACATACAGGCAGACCAAGAAATTTTAATCATACGAAAGTATATATTTTAATATCTAAAATAAATTAATATAAAATTAATATTATGTTATTCTATCTTAAAGGAGACTGATATAGATATAATTATTAATTAAGAATTCAATAGACATTCTAATAATTTTTTAGATTGCAAAAAAATTATGAAATAAAAGTTATTAAGATACTAGATTATACAAATAAAATAGTGATAATGAGATAGATTTAATAAAAGGTGATCGGCTGAAGTTCATAGAAGAAGAGTAAAGAGTAAATTCCCGTATAATATAAATTAAAATTGGAAGTAAGGAAAATTAGTCAAACATGACCAAAATTTTAACCATAGTTTCACTTTTTATGACTATTCATTAAAAAAAGCATATAGACGAATGAAATATCTATAATTAAGATTTCCTAGGGCCGGGAAATATTAAAATATATAGAAATTATTGATGTGATATAATAAATAATGCTAAAATAATGTATGCATACATGTTACAGACAAATCGCAAAATTAAGTTTAAGGTATTATTTAGTAGGATTCGTGGTGTTAGAAAAAAATAAGAAAAGATATTCTTTAAGCACTTTAATTTATTACCGGACCATCTCCAATGAAGAGACAAATCGAGAGACAAATACATAAAATTGACAATGACTATAGAGCACAACTTTTTACCACACGACAAATCAACCTAGAGAGTGCCGCTGCAAAAGCAACATCTTATTACATAACATAGACAATCTATGATAATTGATGAGGATAATAACATAACAAAGATAGAGAGAATGTTATCTGGATCGTACTTTATTAGTTTTGACTCATTTATAAGTACTATTATATATATCTTCGTAGTTGTTATATCAGAACTTTGCTTGAAGAGCTTTCACAATATTCGGATCGAGCTGGAATGCCCTTGCGAGGACAAAAGGATTAATGGGTGGATTGGATCCAAAGACTGTATTTGCTATTGTAATGACACCAGGATTCTGGCTGCTCAATCGCGAGATGGCAACCGCAGGGGTCTTCCCTATATTGACTTGGAAGTGGATCATACCAATTGGGAACACGAAAACATCTCCCTTGTTAAGAACTTTCGCAAAGAGTGTATTGTTAGGATTTGATGTGACAAAACCAGCAAAAAGAGTGCCCTCCTGGACAAATAGGATCTCTGTGGCACGAGGGTGAATGTGGGGTGGATTTTGTCCACCATTTGGCGCATAATCAATGCGAGCTAAGGATATGCCAAGAGTGTTGAGTCCAAGTATTTGTTCAACATTTACGGTAGTGACTGTTGATCCAACCGGATTGTTTGTGGGTCTAGGAACGTCGAGCCCTGAATAGAAGAAGTCATCTGGTGTGGCAAGATTGGGGTCCTTGCAGAACTTCCCATTTACAAAAACTGCATCAAAAACAGTTGCAAGCTTCTCAACAACAGATAGTTCTATGTAATGCGTGCAAAAATAGTACTTTAGAGACTACTTGGTAACTAGCTTAGCAGGAAGTTATATGATTGATAAATAATGTAAGCAGCATACGCACCACCAGTTCCGGTGTTGTTGATGGCAACGCAGAAGTCCTGAAGAGGGCTAGGGTCGAATGCAGAGGCAAATGAGGAAGCGAAAGCCAGTAGAACAAAAGCTACAATAATGAAATGAACACCTTTCATGATGATTACTTTTTCGCTCTTTCCTCTGCGTTTGAGTGCTTAATTTGCTTCGTGATGGATGAGATATCTTGCATGGATTTATGTCAATTTATAATGCAAGTTACTGAACTAGCTAGCACTGGTGTGTGCTTCCCTACTACAAGCAGACAAGGACTAGACAATTAACAAGTCCTCGTTAGTTATCTATTTTCTATTCCCTGTAAGAACAATTCCTCAACAACTACAAGTGTCATTTTCAATTAACTAATTGTTGTATGCTTTAGGATAATATATTTTTGACATTAAATCACCAATGAAGTCCAGGGCTTTTTGACTTGTGTCACTGGCCAGCACCGCGGATGCATCCTGGAATGGAAGGTGTTGTCTTCTAATATAAATCATCAAATATATATATATAGGAAAGAGATCTTTTAACATAAAACTAGACTTAATTTTTTAAACATTAATTTACAAAATCTAATAGCCGAGATGATTAATGAATTAGTAGCATTAACTGTAATTTTTTTACTTATATTTATGTATAGTAATTAAGGGATGAAAACATCATAAACAATATATTATAATTAATTATCATTACCTTATGCTATTCTTACGTTCTTATATCTGTGGAACAACTGAGCTAAAGTGGAGTTAGGATATATATCTAGTATCTGTAACATGCCTTCTAAATTGTTTATATAATTTTCTTTTAATTATGTATAAAAACAAACTGAATTTTGCACTTTGATAATGCAAAATTATGATAAAACAGTTGTAAATGATTTCTTATGATTATAAGAACAAGGAAAACACTTTTAGTTCTAGTAATTTAAGTTTTAGATTTTCCTAAAAATAAAACTTACGTTTTCCAAATTTCATTTTTAATTATCAAATATGGAATTCTTTTGTCTGTTTTTGGATTTGTGGTCAAACTCAAACTATTTCTCTTAAAATATGGTAACATGCCACACCAACTCTCAAGCTAGTTACTGGAATAATTTGACGGCTTTTTCTATTTTTTCTAGTTCTTTTAATTTTTCCCTTTTATAATAAAATGTTGATTGTTTTTCTACCTAGAGGCTATATATATACTCAAATATTATTCTGGATAGAAATGTCAAATTAGTTATATGATTGAAATGTTATGAAATTATAATAATCTCTATTTAAATATAAAATACAATACAACTAAAATACAGGAATAAGTATAGTACGAGTACAATGCATAATAAATACAGTATAATTATCCGAATTATGTTTATAAAATAAGATCTATTATAATATTTAAGCCCATTTCATACGTCTAAATGTTCTGATTTCCACTAAAAACAGTGGTGTAATGAGCAGAGTAGTTGTCCATCATGATTCATGAAATTAAAAAAATAATTAAATTAACAAGAGAATATTATATCAAGAGGACAGGAGTGGTTCATGTTTGTTAGCCTTCACAATCAATAATGTCAAATCATGAGAGTGCTGGGCGTTAAACCACCGAGAAGTTTTTTATATTTTCGTTATGTAATTATATAACACAGCTCCAGGAGGTTGAATTCTTTTAGCCCATTGAAATCTATTAGCTGGCTATAAAAACATTGATTATCCACTACCCACACGAAATAATATTATTTATTGGACGAATATCAAGCAACGATGTGTTTTGATGTAATAGTCCACTAAATTCATTATTGATTATATAATTAATTAAATAAAATATTTCAATTTGCCATGAGTTGAAAGTACCTTCTCAGTCGAATAGTTGGTCCAATCCCCATATTTGTTTAATACAGAATTGGTACTGGTCAATATATAGTCGGTAAACTTTTGGATACATATTAACTAATCCGTATTAACTTAATTTAACATGTCGTTGTCTATGCCTCCGCAGGTTTGGTTTTTAAATGGATACTTGCTACCTTGCTTGATCAAATTTACAATTGATTATAATATTAGTTTTGATATTTTAATTCCATGTGCGTAGTTCAACCATAAAACTTTTGAGAACTAAAATATTGGATTTGCCTAGGTTATATTCTCCCATTAAAGGAATATTCAAGGCTATTTTATATTGTTGTGTTTTGAACTAAAGAAGCTAAAATTAATCATGTTACAGCTCGCCCCTAATTATTATTCGAAATTTTTATCCTAATTAATTGATATATATTTTATGTAACAATTATATGGCTGGGTATCATATAGGATTATATATATATATATATATATATCACTAGTAGAAGAAGAGCCTACGACAACGTGCAATGCACGTTGCGAAAGGCTTTTCACAACGTGCAGATGCGCGTTGCCGAAGGCCTTGTTCCGGAAAGTCCTTGACATTTCGCAACGTGCAATGCACGTTGCAAAAGGCCCTTATGCGAGTTGCTATATACAATTTTGCAACATGCAATGCACGTTGCTAAATGTTAAGAATTTTTTAACTTTTGGCAACATGCATTGCACGTTGCCATAGTTATTGTATATATTTACAATTATATATATTTTATAATGCCATTTTTTGGGTAATTTATAATGCTTGTAATATTTACAATTAGATACATTATAATACAAATGATTACACTAAAATATACAATTAAATAAAATATCAAAGTGCACATTTAAATTAAAATAAATATTATTACAATTCTAAAAGTTTGAACAGGGGGATGATCCTGCTGTAGCTGCTCCCCAAACAGCATCAAAAGTTTTTGTGCTTTCTCTCGCCCTCTTGTGGTTCCATTCACCGAAATTGACACTAATGCGGGTATCACCCCTTCTTGTAATACCATCTGACTGCATTTCTCACTCTCCGTTACAAAAAATTAAAAGGCATGAGACAGCTTGCTCCTGCTCTGTTGGCTCACCAGTGTCCAACACCATTGCCAGCCCACTGATTAGGCCAGAGGACAAAAGCATTTCATTTTTCCCTGCCCGACTTGCCGCCAAATTTAGCAAAACAGCCAAGGATTTTTCTGTCCACATGTGATCAGCAGCAACTGCAAGAGACTGGAGGCCACTTATAATGCCGGCTGAAAGGAGGTTTGGAATATTGGAGGATAGGGTGGAGAGGTTATATAAAGGGCATGCAGGGCATCAAGCCTGCATTGGGGTTCAGTTTCACCACTACAAAGTTGAACTAAAAATGGAACAGCCCTACTTGTGTTGATGATGGACTTGGCATCTTCAAAGCAAGAAAGATTCAGATAGAGGGCTGTTGCTAATCCTTGGGAGTTGGAGTTGGAGATCATTTTCTCCAGCAAACTGAATTACTCCTACTGCCAACATCAATTCTTTGTTTCTGAAATGTCAAATTAAAGTAAATAATTAAATAAGTGGTAACTAAAGAAAAAAAATGACTTCAGTAAGCATATGATATAATATGTTGTCTCCATGAATGATGTAGTTGGTGTCAAAATTCAAGCTGGAGATCCTAAAATTATAGACAACCATAACAAAAAGTAATATGATATAATAGAATTATGATATCTCCATTATATTGAGTGTATGCTTAATAATGATAATAATAATAAATATACTCTCATTGTTTCACAGCAAATGCAGAGAGAGACAAGTAAATATTTAAAGAAATAAAGCTTCAAATGCATGTAAAAGTAAATCTCAACTATAATTTATGATACTTGCTATTTGAACTAGGCAAGTTTCCACTTCATCTCAAATGATGAAATAGGCCAATTTTCAGGGAATATCATGCCCTAAACCACAAAGTTGATGAGAACAGGAGAAAACAAAGCAAAAGTCAAATATATATATTTGGCTAAGGCGAGATTCTATATTTGGACATCATCATACAAAAGACCAATTCGCAGCCAAAAGAGAGAATTGACGCTTTAGCACTCAACACATATTAAACAAGAGCATAAACCTATTATTCTTGACTGCAAGGTTAAAAAGAGCCATGGCTCCAATTTCTTGAGCATAAGCATTCCTTTCATGGACAACTGACTCTAAAAACCCCAAAAATGCTAGTAAAAGCCAAGCACAGTGGGGAAAGCAAATTCAAAGAGCTTCAAAGAAGGGTAAAGAAAGGATTAAAAACACAGAAGTAACAAAAGTTATAGCTAAATGGGACTCAAAATGCTTGTGCTTGTAAAACATGATGCATTTAGTGGCTGCCACCAGCAAGCCAAGTCCTTACCACTAGATTCGTTGTCATGGTATGTGCTTTCGACCATAATAAGAAAAGGAACTGAATGAACACAAAGCAGAGAAGTATAGTTTCCAGGAGGTTTGTGGAAGAACAGAGCAAAAAATTCATGCTACCTTTTGCTTTGTTACTAATTATTTCTAAGTTTGAGCATCTCTCAACTAAATGCCCTAAGCAAGCTCCCATAAGTGGATCTAAAGCCACTAAAAGAGGACTGTATTTTGAATCTAAACAATACAAGATGTCCCTAAACAAGCTCCCATAAGTTGATGCAGAAAAGATTAAGCTCCAACAAACACAAAATTAAACAAGGCAACAACAATTTTCAACTAATTCATCAGCTATATTCACTTTAACCCAGAAAACACTTTCCAAAGACAAAAATTGGATACTAAAAGGAGATCTAATCAAACTTGACCTACAAAAATAGATCCAAAATAAACACAAATCAAAATTAACCCATATAAAACCATGCTAAAGTAATCACAAAATGAGCAACCCACTAAATATTTCCACGAATTTAACTCTACCCATATTAAATAAACCAAGACTAAACACAAAACAAAATGAAGTGATTACCTGGACGTGGCCTTGGAGGATGGATTTGGAGTTAGCAGAAGAGCAACGGGCGGCCTTGAAGCTAGAGCAACCTTGGAGCTTAGGCAGCGAAGTGAAGGAAATCGCGGGTGAGAGTTGAGACCGAGAAGCAAATTATAATAAGAAGGTATAGAGTTGCTTCATTGCGGTGGCTTGGAGAAGTAAATTGTATTTATTTAATTTTTTATTTATTAAATAAGTATAGACACAATTCCTTATTTTATTTTTTATTTATTATAATTTCTTAGCTACATAATTTGAATCTAAGATATCTATACTTAACCATAAAATTATATTGTTCAATAAAATATTTATCTTATTATTTTAATTTCTAAATATTTTTTTAAATAAATAAATGAAATTCCTATACTTTTACATAAATTTCAAACTAAAACAATTTCATCTATTTCTTAAATTTTTTAATTATCAAAAATTTAAATCTTAATAAAATAAAAAATAAATAAAAATAAAGTATATCAAGTTAAACAATTAAAAGTAATTTAAAATTAAATTATTGTATTTTGATAATTAATTACTATTTAATTTACCTATTTTTTAATAATTTAATATGATGTTTTTATTTAATAATATAAAAATCACATGTTTTTTATTTTAATATTTAATATTTTATTTCTTAAATGCAATACTTTTCGCAACGTGCAGAAAATGCATGTTGCGAAATAGACTTTCGGCAACGTACAACATATGCACGTTGTTGAAAATCATTTTTTGCAACCTGCATTCAAGGCACGTTGCGAAAAAATACATTTCGCAACGTGCACGAGCCACACGTTGCGAAATCCTTGTTGCTGTAGGTCCTTTTTCTACTAGTGTATATACACATATCCTTTTCCTATTTAGGATTAGATTAATTAATAGATTCCTATTTAGGCTATTAATTAATTGTGAATTATTTTTCCTCTAGGATTATGACTTATCTTATTTAGGATTATACATCTAATTTCCTATTTATTTAGGAAAGTTACCCTAGTTTGGGCTATGTTGTCTAATACTATTAGGATTAGTTATCCTACTAGTTTGGGGAGTATAGTAGTATAAATAGGTGATCTCTAGTAGTGTTTTAGTATAACATATGACATAACACACAAAGCTCTACTGAAGGGTGTATGACAATTTCTAGTTGAGAGGAGGATTCTCCAAAATCTTATAAGTGTTTCTTCTTCTAGTGAAGAGTATATTTCTTGGTCGACCCTGTGAACGTAGGCATATTGCCGAACCACATAAATCTTGTGCGTTTTCTCTTGCATCTCTATTTTTCTCTACTTTGTTATTTCCTTGGGTGATATTTTGAGCCTATTGATCTTGTATTGACATTATATTCCCCAACAATTGGTATCAAAGCTTGGTTTTGGCTTGTGTTGCAGATTTGGATTTGTAGTGTGAATATTTATGGCCTAGGTAAGCTTTGTCAAAAAGACTAGATTATCGAGGGAGGTTGGATTTTAAGTAAGGCCATTTGTGACCTTTCTAATCTTTCCTGGGAGCTTATTACTTAGTGGGTACTATTCATTATTACAGTGAAAATTTGCAAAAGTGAAAGTTGTTGTCAAACACAATGTCAGTGTTTCGGGTTCAAGTTAAATATGTTATCCGATTCCACCAAATTTGAGCTGTCAAAATTCAATGGTTCTAATTACACAATATGGAAGTTGAAGATGCGAGCAGCTCTCGTAAAGGATCGGTGTGCAATAGCTTTAAACGGAAAGGAGGCAAAACTTGAGGAGATGACTGATACAATATTTACAGAGAAAGACGAATTGGTCATGACAGATCTTCATCTTGCACTAGATGAGATTGTTTTATTCAATGTCTTTGGAGAAACTACAGCTAAAGGTTTGTGGGACAAACTACAGTTCATCTATGAGGGGAAATCCATGTCTAATATGATCACTCTAAGGAAGAAGCTTTACAACCTTAAAATGGAGGAAGGGTCCTTTTTGCAGTAGCGCTTGAATGAGTTCAATAGTTTGATTAGTAGATTAGCAACTGTCCATACAAACATTGATGAAAAGGAAAGAGCTACTATACTGCTTTGCTTTTTGCCTGAGTCATGGGATACCTTAGTGATGAATAGTAATAAAAATACATCTCTTACTTACGAATCTATGGAATCTTTATTGTTGATCAAAGAGGCATAAAGAAAATCAAATGGTGGTTCTTTAGGTGATACAGGTGGCAATAAATCAAATCCAAGTCAAGGGGTAAGAAAAATGGAAACTGTTGGAATTGCAGAAGACCATGCCATATGAGAAAAAATTGTAGATTTAAAAAGGAAGAAGATTCCACGCATAAACTATATGCGTTAGAATCAAAAAATTCCCAAGTTAACATTGTTGAACATAAAAATTCATATGAAGAGGGAGACGTATTGTCAGTTGTTCAGGAAGGTATGCAACATCAATGGGATTTAGATTCAGCTACTTCATTTCATATAACACCAAATCGAGATTGGTTTCATAGTTATCAATAGAATGGAGGGACTGTTTGCATGAGTGATAACAACACATGTAAAATAGTTGGAGTTGGAGATGTTCGAATAAAAATGTTTGATGGTTCTACACATACTATTTCTGGTGTATGACAATTGGATCTTCGAAAGAGTCTTTTGTCATTGGAAAAGTTTGATTAAGACAACTTCAAATTTTTGGGAAAAAATAGTAGAATGAAGATAGCTAAAGAAGCTCTAGTAGTCGTAAAAGGAGAACTGATAGGTGGTTTGTACCATTTGATAGGAGAAACCATAGTCAGTGAATATGTAATTGCTAACTTTGTGTCAGATTCAACGTTAATTTGACATAGAAGTTTAGGGCATATGAGCAAGCAAGGACTGAAGTTACTTCTGATAGAAATTTATTGCCTAGATCAAAATCTATTGATTTAGATTTTTTGTGAAAACTGTCTCCATAGAAGGCATCATAGAACAAATTTCGCTTCATCCACTGCTGTAAGTAAGGATGTATTAGACTTGATACATTCTGATATTTAGGAGGCTCTAGTTGCATCTATTGGAGGTGCAAAGTATTTTATCCCATTCATTGATGACTTCTCTAGAAAAGTTTGGGTATATAAACTCAAAAGGAAGAATGAAGCTTTTGATTTTTTTACAAAGTTTAAGGCTTTGGTGGAAAATCAAAAAGAGAAAAAGATTAAGTGTTTGAGAACCTATAGTGGAGGAGAGTGCATCTCATTAGAGATTAAGGGTTTTTGTAATAAACATGGCATAGTGAGACATTTGACGGTTCTAGGAACCCTACAACAAAATGGAGTGGCTAAAAGGATGAGTCATGCACTCATGGATCGTGCTAGGAGCATGTTGAGTTATGCTGGGCTGGACCAATGTTTTTAGGCAGAGGCAGTACACATCGCGTGTTACTTGGTAAATCGTTCTCCTAGTACTGCATTGGATTACTAGATTCCTGAAGAGATAGGGTTGGAAAAACCTGTCAATTATTGACTCCTTCATATATTTGGTTGTGATGCTTATGTTTGGATTCTTAAAGAGCAAAGGAATAAGCTGAATTTGACATCTAGAAAGTATGTTTTTCTTGGCTATGCAGATGGAACAAAGGGATACAAATTGTGGACCGTACTACTCACGAGGTTATTAATAGCTAAGATGTTGTCTTTAATGAAAATACAATGCAACAGAAAGAGCAACCAAACTCACAAAAAATGGAGATGGTAGAATTTGAAACTTCACATGAAGTTCAAGATCAACATGACCAACAAGTTGATGAAATAGTTGAATATGATGATTATAATAATGACCATGAAATAGAAGAGGCTGAAACTGAAGAAAATCAAAGCTGACCTATTAGAGATCAAAGACCATTAGTTTGGCTCAAAGATTATGTCACTGTTTATTCTTGTATCACTAAAGAGCATGAGCCTTGTTCATATCAAGAAGCCTATGAATCCCAAGTTGCTACTCAATGGAGAGCAGCTATGAAAGAGGAGATAGAGGCTCTACACAAAAACAAAATGTGAGAATTAGTTCAATTACCCATAGGGAGAAAGGCTATTGGTCGCAAATGGGTTTACAAGCTCAAGAAAGACGCTAATGGGAATATCGAAAGATAGAAAGCTTGATTAGTGGTAAAAGGCTATGCTCAGAGATCTAGTATCGACTTTGATGAGATTTTCTCTCTAGTTGTTCGTTTAAGTACTATTCGTATAGGTTGACCAAATCGTTGTGCGAATTAAAATAGGTACCAAGGTGTTGGTATAAACAATTTGATTCTTTCATTTGAGCTTAGGATTCTAAAGATGTGAAGCCGATCATTGTGCCTACTTCATGGTAATGGCGACTTCATGATCTTGTTATTATATGTGGATGATATGTTAGTTGCTAGTACTAGTATAAATGGTATTGCAAACTTGAAAGCTCATTTGGCTAGGAAATTTTACATGAAAGATTTAGGATCTAGTAGTAGGATTTTTGGGATGATGATATTAAGAGACAGAAAGAATAGGAAAGTCTGGCTAACTTAGAGAAGTCATGTTGAAAAGATCTTACACCGCTCCAATATGCAACCTATTGAACCAGTCTATACTCAAATTTTTGTTGGTTATAAATTGTCTTCAGATCAATCACCTGGCACTGAAGCAGAGAAGGCAGATATGTCTCGAGTACCATATTCATTGGCAGTAACGAGCCTTATGTTTGCCATGACATGTACTAGACCCGACATTGCACATGCAGTGCGAGTTGTGAGTAAATGCATGGCTAATCCAAGTAGAGATCATTGGGCTATAGTGAAGTGGATTCTTCGTTGCTTGGAGGTATTTCAGAGGCTCCATTATGTTATAGTGATCAAAATTTACAGTTGGTTGGGTTTGTGGACTCATATTTTATGGTAGATCGAGATAGAAGAAAGTCTACCGCTGGTTATGTATTCTCTATGGTAGAAGGTAGGGATGGCATTTTTCCCCGGCTGGGCCGGGTACCCGGAAATTACCCGCCCAGTCCGGCCGGGGAAAAGCCCGGAAATCCGGGGATTGGGCCCGGGGACGGGTTTGCTAAGTACAAACAAGTGCGGGTGCGGTACGGGTCCAGTATTACTAAGGAACCCCGGTCCCCGGCCCGCACCCGCAAAGCCCAGCCCTTTTTTTAATTTTACAATGTAAAATGTATATAGTAAGATTCGAACCCGAGACCTGCAAGTTTAATTTTGAGTTGTTAACCACTGAACCACATGCCTTTTTGTGTTAGTTGTTTAAGATAAGTTTATATAATGAATTTTGTTTTATTTATTTAATTAAAACTTATAAATTGAGGGAGTTGTGTTTCGAACCCAGGCCACCAACCCTTCTACAACTGGCTTTGCCATCAGTGCTAGCCGCATCTTTGAGATATTTTATGCAAACATATATTATTTAAAATAAATTTTATTTAAAAAATAAAAAATCCGGGGAAAATCCGGGTTTTTTTTCCGGGTGCGGGTGTAACACCTCAATACCCGCAAAAACCCGCACCGGAAAAAACCCGAAAAAATCCGGGGATTTTCCGGGGTGCGGGGAAGAATATTTTTTTCCGGTGCGGGTGCAGAAACGCCAAACCCGCACCCGCACCGGAAATTTGCCATCCCTAGTAGAAGGAGCTATTAGCTGGATGTCTAAACTACAATCGAAGGTCGCATTGTCTTCTACAGAAGCTGAGTATATGGCAGCTATTGAAGCGTGTAAAGAAGGTACTTGGGTAAAGAGATTAATCAATGATTTTCAAGTATGACAAAAGGTGATTGTGATTCATTGTGATAGAGTGCGGTATCACTCAAAGGCAAAGCATATCGAGGCTAAGTATCACTTTATACGTGAAGCTTTGGAAGATGGTCAAATCTCATAGCAGAATGTTCACATTGACAATAACATGGCAGTTATGATGACTAAGCCTATCACAAGGAGAAGTTCATTAGATGTAAGACTTCTCTTGGGCTGGATGCTATCTGATCATTGGTAACAAGAAAATGGGCAACAACTTTGGAATATTTTCACGATAGAAAAGAAACAAGACTTCAAGTGGTAGTCTTTTTCCTATTAGGATTAGATTAATTAATAGACTCCTATTTACAATATTTGTTAATTGTGAATCCTTGTTCCTCTAGGATTATGATTTATTTTATTTAGGATTATACACATAATTTCCTATTTATTTAGGAAAGTACCCTATTTTGGGCAATGTTGTCTAATACTATTAGGATTAGTTATCCAACTAGTTTGGGGACTATAGTGGTATAAATAGGTGATCTCTAATAGTACTTTGATATAACGTATGACATGACACACAAAGCTCTATTGAAGGGTGTATGAGAGTTTCTAATTGAGAGGTTGTGAGGGTTCTCCAAAATCTTGTAAGTGTTTCTTTTTCTAATAAAGAGTATATTTCTTGGTTGGCCCCGTAGGTTATATTCGCTATACTTATCATATATATGAATTCTTTATAATTTTATAAACAATACCAAAACTTTGACAAAAGTCAGGAATCTTGTAGTATATTAACAATGATTTAGTCATGTTATAATTACAAAATAAAATATTTATCTTCTATTTGTCTTCTATAGTAATTAATTTTATATAATATATACCATTTTAATATAGATTATTAAATACTAATTATATTAATTTAATATTAATAAGTTTATTTCCAAAATGCATCCCTCTAATATAATCAATATATTATATTATAAATATATTACTGGAAATATGGTAAGAACAATTATAACTTTAAACATATGATGTTTCTTCATTCAATTAATTAATTGAATTATTAATGTTTCATATGTATGTAATGTCAATTAAATGACATATGTCAATCATATTATTGTCATTAGATTGAAATTAAATCAACATGCTATTTTATGATTATTTAATTGTATTATCAATTATTTGAAAGCTTGTTAATTAACAAGGTTATAAGGAATAGTACAATTTTAACATTATTATTTATAGAATATATATCAAAAAGACCTAAATAGAGGTTTTTTTCTAATTATTTTTATACAAATTGATATCCATAATATCAGAAAAGTTGAAAACCAACTTAATAAAGGCTAAATTTCTAATATCCCCTTCTACTAATCTTAAACACCATAATAAATTTTTATAACAATATTAGCAATACAAATTATTATGAGTGACAATTGTTTGAATTAAATAAAGAATCATGTAATCTAAGATGTAATTAATACTAGCATAATTATAGAGCCAAATGGTAATTAGTAGTCATTATTTTTTTTAGATGATAATACTGTTTTGTACAATCACTATTTAGGTTACACAACGCTAATATAAATGTGAACTTATATAAACTTTATGAGTAATGGACTTTTTTTATCTAAAATAAATTAGCTTTATTACCTTTGACTTTTGAGTTTCAATGATTGTTGGATAATTTTATTTGATTATTAAGCATTTTAGGATTTGTATCATACATGTAATTATTTTATTTTAGGTTAAATATACATTATTTTTATTGTTATCTTCAAAATTTATAGATGTATGTATGTATTTTTTTTGGAACAAAGTATATTAAATATAATTTTTTATAGTTTTAAATAATGGTTATAAGAATATTTGTACTTTTTATGTTTTACATTAAATATTGCAATAAAACTTAAATTGGTCAGGGTAGGGTGGGGCGGGGCGGGTCAGAATCTACTTTTTCACAAATTGCCTCACCTTGTTCGAGGGCAATGGTGTAGGGCAGGGATGGGCACCTACTAACTCGAATCCACCCTGCTCCATTGTAAACCCTATTCTCTCCGCTTATAAAGAATTATTTTGTGTTCTCTCTTATAGTTCACTCTCACGTTTTCAGTCTTCCCTTATGGTTCATTTACACTATTTCTATTCTCTCTCTCGCATCCATTCATATGCCATCCATTCTTTTTCTTTTGACTCTTTCATAGGATTAATGACTTATGAACAACATCCATCTCTATTAGTAATATTTGTTTAGTTTAATCTCATATAGAAGTCTATATAAACTTTCGTGTCTTCGTCAAGGATTCAGTTTGATAAGATAAGATAAGAGGAAAAAAAGTTCAAAAAGTAGTTTTTGTATATGAGCCATAAAAAACCAACACATATCAAAAGTAAATGATTCAAAATATCACACGTGATTTTCAATAGACTAAGTCAGAGGTTGTTGGCCTGGAACCCCAAGTCTCATGTGCACATGCTTCCGCTAGGGTTTCTTTGTGTGTTTTAGGTGGTGTTTGTTTCAATCACTTAACACTTTTTAGATCTAAACACTTTTCAGAATTTAATTTACATGACTTAATAAGATGTTTGTTTATTTGTTTTTTTAGATACTACTTAAAAAAAGTGGTAAGAGAATATTTTACCTTTAATATAACTTTTTTATCCTTGTTAAAATGTAAAATGTTTATATTTATATTTATACAATCATTTAAAAATTAAATAGTTAATAAAATTAAATTAAAATTCTTTTTCATTTAATTAATTAATAGTATATTTCTTACAACCTTTAAAAAATAATTATTAACTAAAATTAAATAAAAATTCGTTTTCATTTAAATAGTTAATATTATATTATATAAACTCATATGATGTTATTGTATAACTATTATATCATTAATATTATCAATTTTTTAAATTCATTCCTACAAGTAGATCAAGTTTAAGCCATATCAATTTATATAAAAAAATTATAAGAGTAATATTTTATCTATTATATTTTGAGGATCATATTTTAAATCATAAGAGAATAATTCTATTAATTAAAGTGTTTTCCATTTCTTAAACCTAAAAAGAAAAAAACTAATATGATCTTTTAATTGACAATATTAAATATTAATTTTTTACTTTAAATTTACACTATTAAATAAAATAAAATGTCCTTAGCAATCTAATAAATAACTTTTAAAGTTTCAATAAAACTGTCCTATAATATGTAATAAAATTCTATCAAATATATTGTCTATTTTAAAACTCGCTATTTATAATAATATCAAATTTTTCAATAGTTATTATTCAACGTATTATTAGCTAATTAATTTGAAATATTAATAGAAATAAATGAAAGTTTACCAATTATAAAAAATATTTATCATATTTTAATGTGGTAATTATAAATATAGTAATAAATAATATAACAATTTGATAATAAATACTAAAACAATCACAAATATACCAAAATTGTACCTTTTAATAAATTAAAATAATATTCATAAATAAAAATTTGATAAAATTTATATTATTTTAATATATTGGGATATTTATGGAATAAAATTTTTAACACCTCATTTAGGCAATAATGATTAGAAAATTTGATAAAATTTATATTATTTTAACATGTAAGGATATTTATAGCATAAAATTTTTAACACCTCATTTAGACAATAATGATTAGAAAAAGTGATACATTTTCACTTTTTCAATTAAGTGATTTATCACTTAAAATAAGTGCTAAATGGAAAAAAAAACAAAAATTTTAAGATTTAAATCTAAACACTTTAAGTATTAGGTGATAACTAGAAGAAAACAAACTGCTCCTTAGTATCTTTCCAATCAGAATTCTATTTTGATTGGCATTTTTTGGTCATCATCATCAGGCTTTCAAACCATAAGCAAAATTTTTACGCTGTCACTTAATCCCTTCCTCACAAGTTTGAGATATTGTTCATGAAAAATTCTAAATTTTTCCTAGATTAAGTGCTATTGTTAGTCAAATGAAGTCATATGGCGAACAACTTAGTGATCAAACTATAGTTTCCAAAGTTTTAAGCATTCCAAATTTTGATCATGTGGTAGCCACAATTGAGGAATCTAAAGACTTAAGAATTTTTATTTTTTTTGGATGAACTAATGGGTTCTTTGCAATCTCATGAAGCAAGGAGGAGAGGATCACTTGAAAAGTGATGAAAAGGCCTTTCAAGTGAAGATGTAGTCATCAACTCAAAGAGGAAATAACAAAGGTGTTTTCGCGATAGAGGCTGAGACTGAGGCAAAGGGCGTTCGACTGGTCAAGATAGACAAAGGCAGTCTTTTGATAAAGGTAAAGACAACAAGAGCGCTATCTATTGTCAGTATTGTGACAAATTTGGCTATATAAAAGTAAATTGCTGGAGCAAGAAGAAAGAAACAAACTTCGCTAAAGAAAAACAAAAGGAAAGTAAGTTTTTCATGGCCCATTGTAATGTCAATGATGCTTCTAATGATATATGGTTTTTGGATAGCGGATGCTCTAACCATATGTTAGGCATAAGAGCAATTCAAAGAGCTTGATAAGTCACAAAAGATGCAAGTTAGGCTTGGAGACAATAAACAAATTTAGGTTGAAGGAAAAGGTACAGTTGTTAAAACTAGCAACAATGGGGTTAAATTTCTTCACAATGTCTTTTTTGTTCCTCGCTTAGCACATAACTTATTATGTGTTGGTGCAATTAATAGCAAATGGATATTTAGTTTTGTTTGATGATGACTCATATGTTATTAAGGAGAAAAGATCAGGCTAGGCAATTGTTAATATTCGTAGGACAAAGAATAAAATGTTTCTTTTTTATGTGCCATCAATACAACATCAATCACTTATTGTAGCAAAGAAGAATGACACAAGTTTATGGCATTGGCGATATGAGCATCTACATATCAATGGTTTAAGATTGCTAAGTCAAAAAGGTATGGTTTTTGGGCTACTAAGAATTGATTCTCTTAACCATTTATATGAAGCATGTGTCTATGGAAAACAAAGCCAAAAAAAAAAAAATCATTTTGTTATAGGAAGGCATAGAGAGCTTTTGATTGTCTTCAATTAGTACATGTTGACTTTTGAGGACCTATGCAAACTTAAATAGTTAGAGGGTGTCAATGCTTTTTATTATTCACTGATGATTACAGTTACATGAGCCAGGTTTATTTCTTGATATTCAAGTCTTAAAATTTTGAATTTTTTAATAAATTTAAGGCATTGGTGGAGAAACAAAATGGCTACAGCAAAAAAAATCTTCATACCGATAGAGGAGGTGAGTCCTTATCTAATGAATTTAACAATTTTTGTGAAGAAACTGGCATTCATGGGGAGTTAATAGCAACTTACACTCCATAGCAAAATGGAGTTGCCAGACAAAAGAATAGAACTCTTTTAGAAATGGTAAGAATCTTACTGAAAGCAAAGGGTCTTTTGAATCAGTTTTGGGCAGAATCAGGAGCCATAACAGTCTATCTACTAAATAGTTCTCCAACAAAAGTAGTGCTAAATCAAACACCATACGAAGCTTGGATGGGTAAGAAACCACATGTAAGCCACTTTAAAATTTTTTGTTGTATTGCTTATGCTTTAGTAAACTCATATCATCATAAACTTCATGAAAAATCTGAAAAATTTATTTTCATTGGTTATTGTCATCAATCCAAAGCATATATGCTATATAATCCTATTAGTGGTAAAGTGATTTTTAGCAGAAATGTGGTTTTCAACAAAGAAGCAAATTACGATTGGACAATTTCTAAAGCAAATAATAAAATTCAAATTTTAGAAGAAAATGAAGCTTCATCAATTTCTGAACATGCAACAGATCCAACATCCACAAATTTAGCTTTGCCTACAACTTTGAGTAGTGGTATCATATTTGAAGAATTTCCTTAAGGCCAAGTCAAATCCTTAAGAGAAATTTATGAATATATCTTGTACCTTTGGCTTTGTTTATTTTTTATTTAACTTTGAGCCTGCCTTTTCAAGCGATTGCGACTGTAACACTATGTTTTTCGAGATCGAAGGGAACATAAACAAGCCATGAAGGCAAGTTCAAAGAATATGGCTTAATCACCGTCCAATTTTCTATTAGGACACAACAAATTGGGGTAATCTAATCCCTTGCTTTAGGACCTAAAATACCCTTATCTCTAGAGAGACAGGTTTGGGAAGTTAGGTATGAGTGTTTGGCCTGCTCGAATTTAAATCCAGCCGCCAATAAGGTATACCAAATTAAAATGTCTTGTTTGTTGTTATAGTCCACTTAAGTTGGTTCATTTTAAGCACCTTATTTTTATCTTTATTAGCATGTGAGGTGGTACAAATCAAAACATTTAAATTCATACAAAGAAAGGGAATAAGGAGAATAAAGTTACATTCCTTGGCAAACATGGGGGAAATGGCGAAGAGATTACAATAGTTCTTTGATATAAAAGGCATGGAAGTAAAGAAAAAGGAAAATGAACAACAATTCCCAACAGGTGATAATAATGAACAATTAAAATAAATAGAACAATCAAATAAAGCATATGAGGCATAAGTGAATAAAATAAAGCAAATCATAACATTGAAATATAAATTAAATATGTAATCATCGAATAGTAAATGAACTAAGCAATGCAATCAAGCAATTGGCTTATTAATATTTAGAATAAGCCTATGTAAAAGACTTACTCCAAAGACGCTAGTTTAGATGAATATCCATTGCTTGAATAAAACCTTTGTTGGATAAAGAGAACTCATGAATAGCCACTTATGGGTTAGATGTTGTTCATTGGTTCTAGGTCAAAACCAAAGAAGCAAACTTAAGAAAAGGAGGGGAAGCATACAATTTGTAAAATAAACATGCAACAACAAAGTAATAAGACAAACACAATAAGAAGGGATTGTCCCTTGGAAGGCTCTCATCAAAATAGGCTTATAAAAGCCTTTAACATGAGGGTCCTAGCCTCCATCAAATCCCCAAAAAGAATTAAAGAGAAGAATAGATGAGGAAGAGCATGCATGATTCTAATAAGTGTATAAACAATAAGAATAAAGAATAAAAGAAAACATGCTTATAAATAAAATAAAGACAAGCCAAACAAGTGGGTTTTTCCCTTGAGTGCTTCCACTATGCCCTGGGGCAATTGTTTATGGGCTCATATACACTCATCACACCCTGAAAACTAAACGAAAAGAAAAGGAAAGAAGAATTGCATAAAGAAATAAAATACATAAATATAAGGCAATAAAGTAAATACGTAACCAAATAAATTAAGAACATGACAAATTAAATGCATAAAATAAAAGACAAGCATAATAAAGAACATAACATAAAGAACATAAACATGCATAATATAACGACATAAATTAAGGCACAGAATAAAGACAAAGAAAAAGAAAAATAAACATAAACATGAAAGCATGCATAAAAACATAAATAAAAATTTAAAGCTTTTGGTGGGGAGGAGTATGCCATGAATAGAGGCATACCCTTTTTTAGGGGTCACATGCCTATTGATTAGGCATGTGCCCCATTCCTAAGGCTTTTAGAAGGGGAAGAAGAATAAAAATTTCCCTTAGGATACACCTTTTCTAGGTTTTGAGCAAAGAAAGTGTGAAAACTATAAAATACTTGACTAAAAGAAGACTCTCAAAAGTGTTGCTCACTTTAGCTTTTTGTGTTTTTGTGTGTTTGGGATCTACTTGAGATGTCAGAAAGTGTGCCAAAGGAGGTGTTTATATAGTCGTTTCTGTTGGACTTAAAAAGGTGAGGAAATTGTATGGGATACTAAAGGACCATTAGTCGACTGTGTCCAACATTGGCTAATGGTGGAAGATAGCCAGCCAACCATCCATGTAGCCGATAGTCGCCTGGCTTCCTGGAAAAGGATGAAATCCTAGTACTATGTTATAAGCGAGGCTTCCATCCCTCTCAGCGCTTTGTGACCTCGACACTTGGTTTTCTTGTAAGCTACTTTCGGACGCTTAGAAGGCCATACGGGTTAAGTCATGGACACAAGACCCGAAGAAAACGATGGAGTTGCCACCTAGATAAATAACCATAAGAGAAGTTTTGAATGATGACAGCGGATCCCTACACTTCTGGACCACTACCTATCACCCGTTTAGAGATAGATTCAGGAAGTTAGGTACAGGTTACACCTGCTCGGACATTAATTTGGCCTCCACCTTGGTTTATTGAGTTCTAAATTCTAAGTCACTAACACTAACCTCTTATTTTATTAAGCACACAACTACTTTTATGTTTTTATTACATGAGAGGTGAGAATAGTTTATGTACATTCATAGAAAGAGGAAGGAGAATAGATTACATTTTTGTCAAACCGAGAGGAAGGTGTTGAGGATTATAACATTCTCTCATAATAATTGCAATAAAGTAATTTAAACAATTATAAATCACTATAAGAAAAATGCTCATATTTAGCGGTTTTTAGCCGTCAAATAAGTATATATATGGCGGTCTTGAAAGCGTCACCAATGACACTGCCAAATATAGTCAATTTGGTGGTCGGTCAACGTGCCAAATATGCATCGGACTATATTTGGCGGTTTGTGGCCGCCAAGTATAAATAGTTTTAAAAATTAAAAAAATAAATACTTGACAATTTTTTACCGCCAAGTATAAATGACTATATTTGGCGGTTTTTGGCTGTCAAGTATAATAGTTTTAAAAATTAAAAAAAATATATACTTGACATTTTTTGGTCGCCAAGTATAAATAATTTTAAAAATTAAAAAAATATATACTTGACAGTTTTTAGTCGCCAAGTATTTAAAAAAAATTAATATATATATATATATATATTAGGTATTTTAACAAATTTAAGAAACAGACTCATGTCAACAAAAAAGATTTCTATTTAAAGTGTGACATGCGCCAACTCATGATATAAATGAAATGGGAAAGAAAATCACTATTGAAATTTTTAAGGAATAAGGAGTCCATCATAAAATCAACTTCACACTTTTGTCATATAATGATGGACCACACATACCGTTCTCGTATGATTTTAAAAGCTTCTTTGGTTGCATAAGGTAGCCCTGTCTTTGGATCTCAGTACCTAGGACAATGCAAACAACGATTATCATTACCAAAGTTTCATTCTATAGTAGATAGACCAAGATCATTAAAGACATTCACATAAGCATGCTACAAAGGAAGTTGGGGAAAATCGTCCCCTCGAAAAACTTTTATCAACCAGAATTATACAAAAAGATATATACAACACTTATAGGGCTTAACTAGATTGTTTAATTGGCAAGAAAACTATTTATCTTATGATAATGTTAGAGAAAATTATTTATGGTCATAAAAGAAATATTCAAAACGTATGCTTTGTTTTCTATTAACCAGCAAAATAATGTTGGTTGATATTCCATGTGGCAACCAGTAACATCAAAATTTCAAGATATATTCCAACAAGTTACTTTTTGGGAAACAAAGCCTGAAAGAAGCTACTTCTACACAAACTGGTGAGACCAATCACACAGACCTCTTCCCCTTATCCGAAGGAATTAGAGAGCATGCTGTTAACAATCATCGTTTATAAACATAATTATTGTTATGTGGCACTAAGCACTTTCCTTCTTTTAAATTTTTGTCTAAGGTGCCTTTCATGTAACTAATGATTTACACAAATTAACCAAAAATGCAAAAAGTGGGGCACCAAATAAAAAATCTATATCACCAATAGCATGCATCGAATCAGGAGTTCAATTCCAAATATGCAATTATATGGAGTCACTGCAAGATTTTGAGACAGGCCATATTGGCTCTTACTTGGCAGGCAACCCAGTAACTGCACAGACAACCTTTCCTGGATCTGAAAAGTCAAAAATAAAATATGTAAATCACTTATATAATAATTAAGTAAATCCCTTTGCAAAAAAGAACATCAAGCCAATGGAAGTACAAAATTATCTACAAATACTTTTCACAGAATATTTAGGACCACAAATAATTTCCAATGAACCCTTCCAAGCTCTTCTCTTGCAAATTGATGGATTAACCATGGCATGAAACCCAGTTGAAATGCAGAAATCTATAAATTTGGTTCCAGGAATGGAAACCACGTTAGTGGCCATTGTGAACTTTCGCTATTTAGGTGAAGTTATTCAGATCGAAGAACCCAAAGAGGTGGATGACTTTTGAATTCTACATAACTTGTTGGTTAAAATCTACAAATAACCATCTAGATATGGGAAACTTACAAGGGATCAATCCGATAACCAACTTCAAACTCGAAACAGTGGAGTGGTGTAATAGACACTAGTTTAACCAGTAAATAAGCATACCTGATGCAGCAAAGCCAAAGCATGAAAATGTACAAGGGCTGCCCTTGATTGCACAGCTTCCTGAACCTCATTACTTCATCTTTTCACGATCTCTGGATTTGTCTATAGAATTATTGAGAGTTAAATTAAAAAAACAAATTATAATGCGTTGTAAAAATCCAAATCAATTTTCACAACTACAATAATTTGAAGCTACCTGGAGTAAGTGGATCCCACTGACTAAGGCTGCACTAGCAACCACCAGATTCTTGTCAACAATTGCTTGTTTCAAGTAACGCTCAATCTGAGTAAGAAGCGTCCCATCTGTTATCCGACAAAGCACACGTATAGCATTTGCCCGATACATATCAGTCTTACTATGCATGTCCTTCGTAAGGGAGCTAGTCACAGTAATAACCTTTTTTCCCAAAAAAAAAAAAAAGAGATTGATCAATCAGTATCCATATTTTCTTAAAAATCATAGAGGTAATATTGAAAAAGAGAATTCAATAAAGCATATATAACGGCGGATGGAGATAGCTCCTTTATCATCAAATACACAATTCTCCTTAAACCTATATCTCTTGATTAAAAAAGCTTTGTCACAGCAAAGAAAACTTTTGTGGCTTCAATCTGTAAATTTTGAGCAAACAAACATTTTTATGGAAAGAATCAACATAATATAACATAGACATTATCACTCGATCTACTCATCTAATGCAAAAGCAAACCATCCAACAAGCATTTATCATAGTGTAACATAATAAAGGAGGAGAATGATTGTACCTACATAACAAACATAAGTAACTTCATAGCCTAAGTGTAGTAAGTATCTGCAAACTTTCAATTAAAAAATTCAGTACATCAATGCTCAATTACAAACATACATAGATATTAAATTCAAGTACTTAAAATATTTACAATCATATATATACTTGCATGCATGACTCTTCATAATTTTACTAAATATATTCAATTATATCTACATTCGCAATTAAATTACTTAAATAAAATTGGGAATCTTTCACATTTTTATATCAAGTTTACAGCTTTTTCTATCCTAGACTGAAAATTAACAGAGGAATTGCAATCCCAATAATACTAATTAATGATAACAAGATCAACAACTTAATAGTGACAGAGAATATGATTAGAAGAAGACCTGTAGAGAAGGTCTAAGGAGACGGCGGTGCGGGCGTGGCTGAGGTGGCTCAGGTCGTAGGCGGTGACGCCATAAACATACATACCAACTTTTCCAGGGACTTTGGGAGTGAAGATCTCCTTCTGTTAAAAGGCAAAAACACAAAAATGTCACTTTATATTTTAAAGGGCAAAAACATAGAAGACACTCCGCAACAATTAAAAAGAAACATAATCCAAGCAAAACTTCCTATGATTCAACATCCCCAATAAAAAAATAAAAACATCAACTTAAGGAAAATCGAAGGCCATAGTTTATAATTTAACCGATTAACATCTATGGCATGCAGAGAGCCTATTCTTTATCGTCTTCGTCTCCATCTCCACTAGCAGCCTTCTTGCAGCGGAGCCCATACTCTCCCACAAGCCTCAGCTCAGCATCCAAACGCTCTTTCTTATAAGGACGCCTTGGCTTCTTAAAAGTCTTCCCATAGTTACGATAAAAGGAAACGTGCACTATCGTTATGAGCGGCTGCTACTCTCCTCCTCCTCAGTCTGCGCTCTGTGCAAAACTCTCTTACAGATGAGCTCTACAACGTTGTCACCTATCCAAGAACTGAAAGAAGAATTCTTTGCTGCCAGATCTATGGTAAGGAAGTGGTCAACTGGACAAGACTGGCGATGGCATTTCCCCACATCAATGCTCAATTATAAACATACATAGAAATTAAAACTTATTAATGGAGTGGAGGAGGCTTGCGAGGGGTGGCAATGGAGTGGAGGAGGTTTAGGAATTAGGGATATGTTTAGGGTTGTGAAGGTGACCTTCATTTTCTTTATATACTATTGTCAAATTATAGAAAATCCACATCTATTAAAACTTATCAAAATCATCCTAAAAATTCCAGTAAGTCCCTATATTTCATAATTTTTCTTATTTACACCATTATATTCATAATTTTTGGAGCACTAATGTTTTAATTTAATTTTTAAAATAAATTATAACAGTTTTTACTCAAACACAAATGTTATATTATTTCAAAATAAAATTTTATTTGAGATTTTTAATTCCTTAATTATTATAAAAAATTTTAACTAATGTGATTTTCATCACTTTGAAATTATAAAATAATTTTATTTATTTCATGCAATTTTCATGTTTAAAATTTTACTTTTTATAATCCAATATTTCAAATTTATTATTTTCATATTGACAATAATATTGTCTTTTATTCCAAGTTCTTAAATATTATTTTTTAATTTTATATAAAAAATAAAATTATAATATTTAATTATTATTTTGATATTTTTAACTTCTTCATTATATTGAAATTTAAAATATTGTACTCACATATTTGAAAGAGAAGATGAAAAGTTAGAGGGAAATTTGAGAGGGCAAAGGAAAAGATTAGATATTCACATATTAGTCACACTTTTATAAAAATGTGATAAATATGTAATCGAATAAAGACAAAAAATGACAAATAAGATGAATAGGCAGGTTTTACTTCCAGACCAGTTTTATATTTCTCACTTTTAAGAAAAATCGCCAAATAGAAAAATTCCAAAGTGACAAATATGAAAAAAATTCTTGTAGTGAATTGAAGGAATTTCAAATTAAATTCTTCATCATTGGATAAGGGCATTAGTAATAATAAGCGTGAAAAAAAATTAATCTAAACAGACGATCTCTATACTAATTATAAGATCATTAATTGTTAATCAATCATACTAAACAAGCATAATTATCACATAAACATTGAATAATTAACCGCTAATTAGATATATTATTGACTATTAGACATGTTTAATTAGACTACTAATCCTAAACTAAACGTGGCAATTAACTATTAATTAACTAAAGTAATCCTAAACTAAGCTTGGCAATTAACTACTAATTAACTAAACTAAGCATGATCTTAAACATGGCAAAACTAAACTAAACATTATTAAAACTAAAAAGGAGGACCTTAGAAAACTTACCAAATTTTGAATTTAATCAGAAGCCAAATCTTTGACTAGCATCAACACCCCAAAATTCTTTAAAGGACATTGAGAACATCGAGAAAATATTGAAAAATATGTATACTGAAGAGAGTCTTTGAAAATACTCAAAATCCCTCAAAATATGTGTTTTTAGGAGATTTTTCAACCCAAAATTGGATACCTCGAATAGGAAGCCGATTGCCCTTCTATAGGCCTCGATTCCCCAAAAAAAAAAAAGCTTTCTTCATGATGTGAGATTATAACTAGAGGTGCATGCCTTTAAATTAGAGGTGTCACTAGGGTTTTCAAAGCTTACAGGCATCTTTATTGTGAAAGTCTCAACCACTCCCCCACTAGTACCGCACCAGTCCTTAGCCTACTTAGCTTTCTTCCTCATTTCAATGTTGAATCTCGATGTTATAGGAAATGCTTCTGATTGCTGTCTTTAGCTGTCATCACTGGGCCTCAAAACCATAAGCAAAATTTCAATGCTTATATATGTGCAGCCAGCTTTGGGTCTTCTATGTTCGTTTGGCCATAACTTTTTGTACATAACTCTGATTCATAAATGGTAAAATTCTCCAAAAATTAGACTTTTGGAACTTTCCAACGATATATGGCTTGTCATATGGTTCATTATGGATATTTATAGGTTATTTTGGGAAATTGGTTGTCTATTTTTCTAGGTGTTTTTAGTGTATTCTTTTTTCAGGGGTGCTGCGCCCACACTCGCAAGAGGGGGCACTCTTACCCCACTTCCAAACCCAATGGCAAACTTACTGTAAAGGTTGATCAACATATGCATCAACAGAGGGCATTAAAGAATAAGGCATTGACAAAATTCTCGATTTTATAGTCTTGTCCTTATCACATCTGTCTCACATAACTCTCAAGCCTGTTTGACCTTTTTGACCATTTTAACAGTCTCTTAGGTTTTGTTTATATATTTTATTTGTTTCATATCTTAGGTTATCATCATCGGGCGTAAAACCATGAACAAAATTCTAAGCTTACACCAACATGTTTTGAGGAAGTAGCAAAGAAGGAAGAATGGTGCAATGCAATGAAGGAAGAGATCATGGTAATTTAGAAAAATGACACATGGAAGTTAGTAGAATTACATAAAGGTAAAAATGTTATTGGGCTGAAATGGATATTCAATACTAAATACCATGCTGATGGAGAAATACAAATGCACAAAGCATACTTTGTAGCAAAGGAGTACTCTCAGTAGTAAGGTATTGATTTCGATAAAACATTCCCTCTGATAGCTCGATTTGAAACGATGAGAAATTTTATAGGCTTAGCTACTCAATTAAATTTGCCCATTTATCATTTGATGTAAAATTGACTTTTTTTAATGGCATATTGGATGAGGAAGTTTATGTTGCTCAACCTGAAGTTTTCATTGTTAAAGATAATGAAAGAAAGGTGTTCAAGTTAAAGAAAGCTCTTTAAGGTTGGAAGCATGCTCGAAGAGCCTGGTACAACAAAATTGTTTCATATTTTCGGCAAAATGGATAAACAAGTAATGGTAGTGAGCCTACAGTTTATTTGACGAAAGAAAGTAAATATGACTTTCTCACAGTATGTCTTTACGTTGATGATATGATTTATATAGGATCTTCTCAATTTTTTGTTAAAGATTTAAGGTCTCCATGATGAAGAGCTTTGAGATGACATATTTTGGCTTGTTGCATTATTTCCTTGGGCTTGAAGTGAAGCAAGGTTAGGATGGCATCTTTATTTCTCAAAAGGAATATGACATAGATTTATTGAAAAAATTCAATATGCTAAAGTGCAGAGTGGTAGCCACACCTATGAATTTGAATGAAAAACTATAGTTTGAAAATGGCACAGAAATGGCTAATGTAAGAACTTTTAGAAGCTAAGTTGGTGGTTTAATTTATTTGACACATATGTAACCAGATACTGCTTTCTCTTTAAGGGTTATGTCTAGATTTATATGCATTCTCATACAAAACATCACTACCGTGTAGCTAAGAGGATCTTGCATTATATTGCTGGATCATTTGATTTGGGAATATGGTGTTATGATATATATGATTTCAAGTTATTTGGATTTAGTCAGGTTAATTAGATGATAGAAAGAGCACTTCAGGTCATATTTTCAATCTAAGTTGAGAAGCAAGCTACAGCAATGTTGTCTTCATCAAAGGCTGAATATGTGGCAGCTACATCTGCAGCATGTCAAGCAGTATAGCTGAGAAGAATATTACATGTAAATCTTAACCCAGAGCAACTAGGAGCAGCTGAAATTTTTTGTGACAATAAAGCTACCATTGCAATGACAAAAAAAATCCTACTTTCTATAGGAGAACAAAACATAGATCAAGCATTATGTCATTTGGCACTTGGTAGCAAGAGGAGAAATCGAATTAAAATTCTGCAACACAAATGATCAGGTGGATGACATCTTGACCAAGTCTCTATCTTATAGTAAACATGACTACTTCATATCGCAGCTTGGTGTATGAAATTTTGAATCAAGGGGGAGTGTTGAAAATGATTCAAAATATCAAAACTGATTTTCTATAGACTAAGTCAGAGGTTGTTTCTCTGGTTTCTCTATACTCAAATATCATTCCTAATTTTTCTACATTTTTTAGTTATTCTAATATGTAGCAGATTTTGCTCACTTTAGTTGCTATCTTCAAGATTGTTAGTTGTTTTGTCAGCCTATAAAAAGGCTGTTTGATATTTGAATAAAGCATTGAGTTGAGCGTTTTCTCTATAGCATATTTGCCTCTTGTTAAGCTTATTTTGTAGAGTTTTTATTCTTCTCCTTTCAACAGGCTTCCCAATATGACAATTATTGATGCCCAAAAGTGAAAGTGCTTTTGGAAAGTATCCAAATAACATGTTTCGATAGAAACACCAAACAAGAAATGGAGAACTGAAGCTAACAAATGAGAGTCGTAAGAAAATCTAAATGTGAGAGTGATTCATGGGTGAGAGAGAAAAAAAGCTAGTGGCAGCCTTTGAGAAAGGTAGACAATGAGGATTGATTAATACATCAGAGAAGAAAGTGGAAAGAAAGATATTAAAGAATAGAAAAATAAAAAATATATTTGTATTTATTGTGTAAAAGTCAAAGAAGACATAAAAATATTAACATAATATTGTTCAGTTGTCAGATGCAAATGAGTTGCATCCAATGGCTGAATTCTTTAGTTCGGATACAAGACAGCCTCTAGGAGTCCGTATGGTAGACTAATTGATAAATATATATATATATACCCACACAATGGGACTCCTATCCGGACTCGTATATTATATAAAATCCAGACTCCCCTTTTTTTCCATTAGATTCATTTGCCAATGCCTATTAAATATTCAACTTTTTACCTAAAAGCTCTCGGCCAGTAACCAGTCCAATCCCAATAACTCTCAAGCAATAATAAGCAGGAGGTTAGTTACCCTTTATCAACTTTTCAAAATTTCTAAATCCTCCATATATATTTTATAGGGGTGGCAATTTTCGACACGACACGCAAACATGACTTGACACAACACGGGTTTAAGCGGGTTTGGATTTTGGCTTATTCGTGTTCGTGTCGAAGATGTCAACCCGTTTAATAATCGTGTCATGTTTGGGTTGAGAGTCTTCGACACGCGAGCACGATTATGACACGACAAAAAAACAATGCAAAAACAAGCAATTTGCCAAAACGCTCGACGCAACTCGACAAAACTCGACGCGCTCAAAAGAGCTCGACAACAAAAGCCAACACAACTCGACAATCTCGCTTGAGCTCAACAACATAAATCGACAAAACTCCTATCGGATACCTCCAACCGACTACATGACTTTGTCGGATGTTGGATTATTCAAGTGTCGGATTATGAATCTGACATAATCCGACACTCAACACAAGACATACCGAGTGTCAGATTATGAATTTGACATAATTCGACACTCGACACAAGACATACCTTGTGTCGAGTTATGAATCCGACACTCGACACAAGGCATATCAAGTGTCAGTTTCTAATCTGACACTCGATGTCTTCGAAAATAAACTGATATCGAGTGTTGGTTCTGCATCCGACACAACTCGACACGACTCGATACGTCAGTGTCGAGCGTAGAGATAAAACCGACACTCTCTATCGTCTGCCTCGTGACGAAACCCGTCGATTTTCATAGTTTTCATACACATCAAACCATAAAAATCACCTAATAACACTAGATTTATCCCTAAAAATACAGAATAAGTTCACAAATTCGACGAAAACTCAAATCCGTAATTATGATGAGATTGTCGTGTTAGCGTGTCGTGTCGTGTTATCCGTTTAATAATCGTGTCGTGTTCGTGTTGAGACTTAGTGACATGAATAATAAACGGGTCGTGTTCGTCTTGGGTCAATCTTTATTATGTCACAGCTCGACATGACACAAACACAATCCGCGAACACGAATCGCCACCCCTAATATTTTACAAAATAACTGCATTGTCCCTACTATTTATAATCCCATAAAGTCATATTTTCTTCTTTAAGCCTATTAAAATCCAATATATATTAAATAAAACATATCATCATGCTTCTATCTTTAGTCAATTAAAGGATTCTTAAAACTAATTAAAGTCCATAACTTAGCTCTTAAAAAATTAAAAGGAAAAACTTCCTACAATAACCCTTTAATTTCAAATCTAAAGTCTAAATAACCATATTCAATAATTCTTTTATGATTAAATATGGTTGAGTATCAACAACTTTTGACAACTCTTTTATTTCTTCTTGTTATACAATTGAATACCTTAATAATTTATAAGAGAGTGTGCGTAAATATATATAGGTGTGTATTATTCTAATTATGAAAAATAATTCATAATATATGTAAGAAATTGTATAAAAAAATAAGGTTACAAATCCTTTATATATATATATATATATATATATATATATTATAATTTAAATTTTTGAGTTAAGTTTTTAATATAAATTTGTGAATTTGTTCCTTGTTCATTATTAATGTGATGGTTGTGAGATCAATGGAGTTAAAAGGTAATTATTTTTACTCATAACAATTCAATAATTTCACAACTACAAGTTTGGAGTGAAAATTTGGCCGTTGATTCGTGCAAAATTATCTAGATATATATTACGTATATGTATGTTTGGCTAAAATAGAGCTGATAAGTGCATGACTAAAAGACTGATAGTTCTACTAATAGTGCTAAGTTGAAAAAACTACCTCAACTCTGTTGGCTCATAAGATAAAATATCTTGTACAATCTTATTATGATTGTTGCTAAGCTAGAAAGACCACCTTCAACTTTTTTGGCTTATAAGCTAAAATGTCATGTACAATCTCGTTAAGGTTGTTGCATAAACAATTGTAGAATCTATATTTTTCTATATCAATAAACATTTGTTTTTAAATCTGAGGTATGAATATAATTGAATATTTGTTTTCAAATTTCAAGTCTAAATAACCACATCTAGTATCGCTCTTTTTATCTTCAATCAAGATCAAACGTTTTAAATAGAACAAATTCATATTCATAAATATAATTACATAAAAATTATAACTTTTTTAAATTACCTCTCTTTAATGAAATTTTTGGCTCAATGCCTGACAATAACAGCATCTAATGCTGTCCAAGCTTTTCTCATTTAAATTAATATTCTTAAGATTCTTTTGTCTAAAACCAATACTATTATATTATTATTTTACTTAGATATTAGTAAACAAACCTAAGAATTTAATGCTAGAGGACAACTTTAATGAAGAAAAAATATACTGCTAATTTAATATGCTTGAATTGACTTATAAATATATTATTAATTAAACAAACAAATTAGTTTTCATACGCTACAAAGTACAAAACGTCACTATGGAAGAGCATGTCTTTTTAATTATTTTTCAACTCATTAATGTTCTAATATTCTTTTGTCCGGTAACTTTTTTTTTTTTTAACTAGACAAGTATAGTCATTAACTGTTTCAGGACAAACTTATTTTTAGATTAATATCTTTTTCTCGAGAGACTGTAGAACCACTAGACTCAAACAAAAATAAGAGTAATATATTCTTATAGACAACATGCTAATCATCTAAGTTGGTGAATTATGGTTAGAGATTACAAAAAATTAACATTTAACATCTTTACAAATGTTTACAAAATGCACATCATACTGATCACATATATAAAAATAGAAGATGAAAGTTCAAATTACATGTTCAATTATAGTGGTAAAAAATCTAAAATAATAATGTGAAACATATAATATCCAAATCCAACAATCAAAATATACAAAATTTGAAATGCATCTTCTATCATGTTCATTTGTGAAGATATACTTTTCAATATTGAAAACTTAACCTGTTAATTTTATTTTTTAAATTGTTAGATATTTGCATTGCATTCACCTAGGTAAAGTATGACAAAATTTGAAAAAAAAAAGTGTAAATATAGATATTACCTGTTGAAGAAGAATTATCTTCATTGATTTCAGACCGATGTAAACTTTCATAGTTACATGTCAAATATCTAAAAGAAAAATTAGAGTAAGTAATTTTAAATTTGTTAATAAAATAAAGAAAAAATTACAAAATGTATATATAAATTTCTTTACCGATTATTAATCATTGGACGATTTCTTTTATCATTTGACATCTTTATGACATCCATGATAGCGCCTTCCTTCTATTATTGAGTTGATGTTATTCTAATTATAGGAAATTTATATCCATAGACATGCATTTCAACGTCGGTTTTGGACAGTCATCCTATTGGAAATTTCTAGACTTTTCTACATGGGCTTAAGTCTCAACGGTCTAATGGTCTGAGCTCCTTCGAGCAAGATATGTCCCCTTAAGCCGATCTCTTTTTATACCAATTCAATGGTACGTGCTCAAAGGCGATGACATCAACATGAGTCGTCTAGGGGTCGAATGAAGACAAAGACTTCTCATGCCAATGCCACAAGGTTAGTTTAGGCAGTTCATGCTCATTGTGTATAAAAGTGTAGTGATGTAAAGACTCAAAATATCAATATGAGCTATTAGAATTTGGTATCCCAATCGAAATCGACTTCTCTCATCCCTAGTGGAGTTGCGACTGTGAACGGGGCTTTCATCCCGCCAGAGCATTTGCGACCACGACATTGTATCAAAGCCTCTTTCAAGAATTAAAAAAACACAAATGAGCCATGAGAAAGTCTGAAGAAATAGAGTTACTACCCAATTGTTTAGTTAGGAATGAATGGGGGCAATCTGATCCCCCACTTCAGGACCTAAACTACCCTTATCCCTTTAGAGATGTGTTCATAAAATTAGGTATGAGTCATTCGACCCTCTAGGGTACACTAAATAAAAATATCTCATATTGACATACAGTCCACTCAAGTTGTTAATTTTATGAACACATTTCAAGTTTTATCTTCGTTAATCATGGGGGGTATATTCAACCAAAGCAGTAGTATATTCATACAAAGAAAGGGGGAGGAGAATAGATTACATTTCTTTCAAACATGGAGAAAGGGGAAGAGGATTACATTGCTTTGTTCTTCAACAATAAAATAAATTCTATAAAGTATACATTCATCAAATTATTAGTGATGGTCCCTCACCATCAATGTGAGTCCACCACCACTTCATGACATCATATAATAGCACTTCTTATCATGGTATACTCACTAATAAATCAATTAATTAAAATTCAATACAAGGCCGTAATCTAATATCATGGCACTTCGATGTAGATTCGATAATTCTATCATAGCAATTGCTATTCTATAATAATTCATATCAATTTATTAAGGATCATGGCATTTCTAGCCTAAGCATGGTTATCGTGGCATATTCTAGCCTAATCATGGCATTTCTAGCCTAATTTAAACAATTGAAATCAAACAAGGCTCTTTTAGCCCAATCAAAGCATTTAAGGGGTCATATGGTAATTCTTACCTATTTTTATGTTATTTCCTAGTATATTTCAAAGCAATCATAAGTTTTCCTAACAAGATTCTAATCATGTGCTCTTAAGTATGTTGCTAAGTATTCACAAAAAAAAAGGATTCCTAGACATGCGTCTAATAAAAAAGAAAACCAAACTTAGCTCGACACGCTTATCCATCTCCCAAAATAAACAAGGGTTAGAACGATTCATAATAACCCTAGCATGCTTCTAAGCATCAAATTAAATCCTAAACATGCTTATTCTAAGTAAAATAAACCTTAATCATACTTAATTCTAAGCAAGAAAAGTAAACAAGAAAATACGAGGGAGAGAACTGCTCTCAAGACGTACCCTTCCCCAGTTTAGAGTAATAAAATGGCTAAAAATCTTTAAATTGGAAAAAATTTCTCGAATTCTCAAGCGTGTCTTCAAGAGGGAGAAGAGATGATTATTCTCAATAATTGGTGTACCCCGGAACGTGAGCCGGGGGGGGGGGGGGGGGGGGAGGGGTGTGTTTATATAGTTGATGGCTGGAATTGAAAAAGGAAGCAAAATCCAAAAAAGGGAGGTTTTAAATGCAAATTTCCAAAATTATGGGGCCAACAGACAAGCAACTGTTGGCAAACCGTTGGGCAGCTATTTTTGTTCGATCTCTCTTATTTGGCACTTTGCAATGCAATCCCTTCTAACCTTTGTCTGTTCGATCGTGCATAACTTTTCGAATTCAACTCCAATTTGTGATCTGTAAATTTTTACAAAAACTAAACATCTGAAGCTTTGCAACGGTACATGAATCATCAACAGTGTCCTTTTGGATTAATTTTTACGTTTTTTTGAATTCACATGTCAGTTTTTAAGACCTTTCATCGATTTCTTCTCTCCTTTCTTTTCTTTGCTTCCAAGGGCATTTTGGTCATTTTTATTACTTGACATTCATCTTCATTTCATCGTCAAGCCTCAAAAATCCAGTTCTATAATATGGTGGTTATTATTGAAATATGAGTTATTTTAGAATAATAATAATTAAAAAGAGTTCTAATTTAATCAAATAGCACTATCACATTTTCCTAAAGAAAAGTGGTAATTATTTGAGTAAAGCACCATAGAATGTATTGCAGATTATTTTGGGTAACTACATCTACATTTTGACATCTCACGTATCACATAGTTATATTCAAAAGTTTTATAGTCATGGATAAGGGTGTACGTTTATTTTTATGAAAAATAAATCCAATTACTTCTACGCTAAATGATCAATATGCTCCATGGATAAATTATAACAAATGAGATTTTAATCAGCTATGAAGACGATAAGATGGAGATAGCTTTGTAGACCATGAGATGGGGATGGCTATTTTAACCATGTGATGGTCAAGGTTGTGTAATGTGGAAAGAAAGTCTTGACACTCCACAGCAAGCTCAATGTCATAAGTGGGTCCTAGAAGCAAGTATACCTTCACCATCTTATGAATATTTAACTCTAAGAATGAAGAATACTATGCAAAATAAGATAAAGAAAATGCAAAAGCCAAGTTATATATTTACTTCGCTGGACAAAGTGTTGGTAATTGAAGTTTATATATATATGGCTTATGTAAATGATATCATTTTTCACTTACAAGGGTTGTCTAGTGAGGCAAAATTGATATGACTTTGAATTCTTTGTCTTTTTCTTTATTTTGAATAAATATGAGATTTTGATAAAAATTTCAAATTTCTCTCAAAAGCCCAAACAAAGAAGGTTACTAAGGATGCTAAAATAAAAGTTCAGCGTTCTTCTAGTTTAAAACCTTAAGGCTAAGGTCTATAAGAACGGATATAGAAAGGTTTTCAAATGCTTAACATGGGAGACAAAGAATGAAGCCCAACTAATTAGAAAAAGTTTCCATTATGGTGATAAAGGCCATTTTGAAAAGAGATCGCATAGCATTTAAAGCTTGTTTAAGCGATTTTTTTTCTAGTACCATTCTTTGTAGAATATTCCATTAATTATTGAATTATGGATATTAGCCATGTATGTAGTTCTTTGTAAAGGCTAAATAGGACTCAACTAATTCTAAATGAAAATGACCTTGGCTTAAGGCTTGTACAAAAAGTGTTGGTGTCAGCTCATGCAATTAAAGAACTACACATTTTGATATTTTTAGTTTTGGATAATTGTTATTTTTTCAGATATTGTGTATGAAATTTTGAATTTCGGATACTTATTTAAATTCTAGTTATTCATTTTCCTTCAACAAGTTTATTGTTATTAGAAAGAAAAAAAATTAATTTTTTGGAATTATGCATAACAATTTGCGTATAATGAAAAACTAAAAATGAAATCAATAAATGACACCAATTTGAATAAAGAAAGAGTTAGATTATCTAGCACTAATAAGACTTATCTTTGACATTTTTTACTGGGTCAATTTTATAAAAAGGGACTTGCAGTATGGTTAAGGATGAACACTAAGTTTAATAGATGGTATACCTATACTAACTTATGGATCAAGCCTAATGAGAAATTTTCTTATAAGTCATTTTAAGCTTAATTAAATGAAACAGAGCTAAAAATTGTACTGATGTAGTATATAAAATGTTTAACCACCATTTAGTGTTGGAGAGGCACATATGAGTATTTCATAAGATGATTACTCAAAATATAAGTATATCTACCTAATGCATTACAAATATAGAACTTTTGAAAAGTTCAAAAAGTAAAAGATTAAGGTTGAAAGCATTTAGTAAATATGTCAAATAACTATGATTAGATCTAGTCGTGAATACCTCTCATGACAATGAAATACTATTCCAATTCACTAGAGTAGGAAAGAAAGAATATAACTCTTTTGGATATGGTTTGATCCATCCACATTTTTTTAGGAAACCTTAAAAGGTACAAAAGGATACTACTTCTATAGTTAATCTAGTGTGAAAGAATTTTTAGTATGACTGCAAATCACTTAAAGGTTAACTACATAAAAAAAACTATAAGCCTAAAAGCATATTAGTATTAGAAGAAATGTCTAAAGAAACTAACACTGATCCTATCGGTGATGATAGTTTCAAAGGTTCATTATCTATTTCTAATACAAAACAAATATAAGATCCAGCTATACAACCTCCTGTGGTGTGCCGACGCAGTGGGAGAATTGTTAGACAAACTCCTATAGTGCCTCGAAGTAGTAGGAGGATTGTAAGACAACCTGACAGATTCATAGGAGTATCACAAGATACTAGTGAATATGAATTTGATCTTGCTACTTGTGAAGAAGCAGTGAATGATGTTGATGCTAATAGTTAGCAAAAAGCTATGGAATCAAAAATAGAATAAATGTATTCTACCTTGGAACTTGTAGATGCACCTAAAGAGATATAACCCATAGGGTGCAAGTGGGTCTGCAAGAGAAAGAGATGAGTTGATGGGAAGGTAGAGACCTTCAAAGGTAAGGCTATGCTTAAATCAATTCAGATGCTCTTATCCATTACTTTTCATTATGATTATAAGATTTGGCAAAATGGACGTCAAGACAACATATTGGTATGGAAATCTCGATGAAAGCATCTATATGATGCAACCATAGGCGTCATAGAATATGGCCAAGAGCAAAAGGTTTGCAAATTGAAAAGATCAATTTATGGTATGAAGCAAGCATCAAGTTCTTGGAATATAAGGTTTGATGAAATGATCAAAACCTATTATTATTCAAAACGTAGAGAAGTCTTGTGTCTACAAGAGAGTATAAGATCAAAAGGCATCATGTTGTTTAATGCCTCATTTGCTCTCTCCCATACTGTTCTCTCTTTCTGTCCTAGTGTACTAAAGCTCATTTCATTTGTATGGGATAGTCTCTATAAGTTGCATCATCTTGATTCATTAACTGTCTTCTATATAATGAATTTCACAAAGTCTATATATATGCCTTAGGGGGAAACTGAGAAAAGAAAAAGATGTTAATTCAAGCATTACTTTCTTTTAATTTGATATCTTTTCTTTCCTTTCAACTTTGGGACAGGCTATTTAACAGCAACAACCTCACAGGCAGAATTCCTTCCACCCTTGGACTTGTGCAAACATTGGAGGTCATGTGAGTATCTAGCTCTCATGTTTAATTAATAAGTAGTGATAAACAAAATTGAATTTACTTATTACATCTCTATTTTTATTTCTCTGATGTGGTTTTCTTGTTGATTATAGACGTTTCGATAGGAATCGTTTCAGTGGGCCTGTTGTCACGAGCTTGGAGTTTAACGCAGCTTGCTCGTGCGGCACTTAGGCAACTTGAACCCGAAGTTGCTAAGTAAGCCTTGTGATTAGCTTGTTTCGCTCAAGGAAGAAGCTTGTGGACCGTTGAGCTTAAGAACTTGTAGGCAACAAAGAGAAGAGTAGGAAGAATGGAGTCAAGTATTGCTTACTCAAAGAATGCTTTGTATTACGATTGAAAGCTTACAATGCTTGAATTCAATGAATGTGTGGATATGTTACAAATGAGCCTTGGAGGGGTTTTTATAGTGAGTCACCTCCTCCATAACGGCTAGTTTCTAACGGCTATATAACGGCTAGTTTCCTAACGGCTATATAACGGCTAGTTCCCAACGGCTATATTTGACCATCTAGAATCTCTAGATATTTACATTAATGCCACTAGCTAGAATTTTAGAATATGAACTTAGATTGGGCCAAGCTTTGTGTGCGTTTGAGCCATCTCTAGCAAGCAACTTGGGCGGACCGTGACATTCTCCCCCACCTGATTCCGCGACGTCCCCGTCGCGTCTTTAAGGATGTATCATTGGTTGTGGGTGAGTGATTTTACGTTGATGCTTCCCTTTTCCGCGCTTGCGTGACCTTTTGGTTGCCTTCTTTTTCTTCGCGGACTTGTGAGGCATCGTGCAATGAGGCACTATGGGTGGAGGTTCGGTGTTGAACTCCTCCTGCCTTGGTGATTGTAGCCCTCGAGGCACAACATCCTTGTTTTTGTTAAGGATGACTACAGTTTGTGCATTTTTCGTAACAATGATGTTCTCCCCATCGTTGAGCTCCTGAATGGGAGTAAGGAGGCTCGTATCTCCCTTGGTTCCTTGTTCGAGTTGTAGTGCGGACATTATCTTTTTCTCGACCTTAGCTACACTTTCTATACCGACCGTGCATGAATGACCCCCGTCGAGGATGCTAAGGGAGTTAGAAGATGGTATGGGAAAGGCATGGGCTCGATCGAAGAATTCCATGCCGAGCACTACTTGGAAATCATCCATAGGAACAATGGAGAAATCAAGCTTACCATTCCACGTGCCAAGTTGGACGGATGTGGCTTTAGACACCCCCACAATTGCCTTGGCAGCTGAGTTTATGGCTTTGATGGCGCCACCTCCCTTGGTGTATTTGAGACCTAACCGTTTGGCCTCTTCTTCGGAAATGAAATTGTGCGTGGCTCCCGTGTCGAGCATTGCACGCACATCTTTGCCGTTAATGGTGGCACTCACATACATTAAACCCTTCTTGACAGGTGCGGTTTTCTTGAGTGCACCAATGATATGAAGGGAGCCCATTTCCGCTTGCGGCTCCTCGTCATGGACACCCCCATCTTGAGTGACAAGAGCATTGAGGGCCTTCCTCTTTGGGCAATCACGAACCCAATGAGGACCATCACAGATGAAGCAAGGGCTTTTAGGTTTAGGGGCATCAAACTTACCTCTATTGGGTGTGTTTCGTTTGTCCCCTCCGAATGTTTTGCGTTCGCCACTTTCCTTGCGAGGATGATGTTGCTCTTCCCTTTCTTTCTCGTGGTTGGGCTTCCTCTCCTTAAATTGGGTAGAGTAATCCACAAGAGATTCGGCTACGGCTATAGCATCATCGAGATTTTGCACGTTGCGCCTCTCTAGTTCAATTCTTGCCCAATCTTTGAGCCCATCAAGAAAATAGAAGAGAGAGTCTTTTTCGAACATGTCCTCAATTTCTAGAATTATAGTGGTGAATTCTTTGATATACTCACGGATTGTGCCGCTTTGCTTCAATCGGCGGAGACGACCTCTTGCCTCCTTCTCGGCATTGCTTGGAGAGAAATACTTCCGAAGTTCTCTCTTGAAATCCTCCCATGTGCGGAGGGAAATGATGTCTTTGCCCGCATCGCTATGCTTTCGACGCCACCAAAGTTGGGCTGCATCACGTAGAAATGTGGGCGCAACACCGATCCTCGAAGCATCATCGTGGGCACATTTAGCTTCGAAGTATTGTTCCAAGCCAAAGAGGAAGTTTTCCACTTCCGTTGCATTGCGGGTGCCATGGTACGTGGGGGGAGTAGGCACTTGCATATTTATCAACGCATTACCGCTTGTGTAGGAAGGGCTAGCGCGCTCGCATTGGTGCTTCTCCCATTCCGTGCGAGTTTCCTCTACTTCGGCACGGAGTCCTCGCAACTCATGTTCCACAAAGACCCGCAAGCTTGTGAGCTCTCGTGTAATGTTACGAAGCTCCTTCTCATAAGCCTTACTAAACTCGTTGATGTTGGACTTTGTGGCTTGGGTGATCTCTCCATATTCCGTCTCTAGACCTTCGAGACGTACGGAGAGCTCTTCGATCGCATTGTCCATCCCCGAGATAGTTTGTTCAAGATTTGCAACACGAGGCTCCAAGACTTCCGTAAGTGGAGCTTTAGCCTTACCACGCTTTCCTTGTAGGCATGGTTGTGGGAGAGTTTGTTCCTCTCGACCACGGACTTGCTCCTCGATGTTCAACTCCATGTCGGATGCCATTTGTTCTTTGTGCTTGAACCGTGCTCTGATACCAACTGTCACGAGCTTGGAGTTTAACGCAGCTTGCTCGTGCGGCACTTAGGCAACTTGAACCCGAAGTTGCTAAGTAAGCCTTGTGATTAGCTTGCTTCGCTCAAGGAAGAAGCTTGTGGACCGTTGAGCTTAAGAACTTGTAGGCAACAAAGAGAAGAGTAGGAAGAATGGAGGCAAGTATTGCTTACTCAAAGAATGCTTTGTATTACGATTGAAAGCTTACAATGCTTGAATTCAATGAATATGTGGATATGTTACAAATGAGCCTTGGAGGGGTTTTTATAGTGAGTCACCTCCTCCATAACGGCTAGTTAACGGCTATATAACGGATAGTTTCCTAACGGCTATATAACGGCTAGTTTCCTAACGGCTATATAACGGCTAGTTTCCTAACGGCTATATAACGGTTAGTTCCCAACGGCTATATTTGACCATCTAGAATCTCTAGATATTTACATTAATGCCACTAGCTAGAATTTTAGAATATGAACTTAGATTGGGCCAAGCTTTGTGTGCGTTTGAGCCATCTCTAGCAAGCAACTTGGGCGGACCGTGACACTGTTCCTTCAAACCTCAAAAATCTTAAAAATATTAATGAGATGTAAGCAGATAAAAGAGACAATGAAAACAAGCTTCAATTAGGAAAGCCATATCATCTTGCAAATATAAGTGTTTGGTTATCCTTTTTTCAGGTTTTTGTCTAACACTAATTTGAGTGGTCTCATGCCCAACCTTACTGGGATGAACCACCTCAACTACCTGTGAGCACAAACCTCTCTTTTTTCTGTCCCTAATTATACATTTTGGCTTATTTGTGATAATTATGAAGCATCTGTGACATATGATCTGCAGGGACATGAGTAATAACAGTTTTGATGCATCAGATGTTCCTTCATGGCTCCTAACCTTGAAGTCACTAACAACATTGTATGTCTCTCAGTGCTCTCCATTCTTTATTACTTTCCCCCCATGATGCCACACACCTGGAGATTTTGTACTGGCGATCCATATTATCTGGACTATTTCGGTCCAGATAACAATTTCTTTTCACTATTCTATTATTTTCAGTGAACTATTTCACTATGCCACACACATAGAGATCATGGCCATCATTTCTTCTGTCACAACATGATAGCTAACAGCCTTTCCTTCTTGATATGTGCTCAACTTCCAACAGCTCTGACCTAGGCTACAAGCATCTGGCTTTCTTGCATAAAATCTAAACCAAGTTAGCCAATATTCTCTTTTCCTATCCTCCTTGGCTGCTACTTTGAATTTCCACAACATTAGTTGCTCTACCACTGACATGTCTACCACACATCTAAAGGATCTGTTGCATTCATTTGAATTCAGAATCAATTTTCACTTTACATGATACGACTTTGCATTTATCAAAAAAAAAAAAAAAAATCTAGCAGAATTTCAACCACCCAATTTCTATTTTGAGTCTTCTTTCTTGCATATCATTTCAATATCAATCTTAAGAAACTCTCTCTCTTTCCCTCTTCTCTGCATGTCTACTTGTATGTTTGCAGTGGCAATTTTCACTGAAACTAGAAGGAAAGTGACTAACTAGTTTGAGTGGCAGGATGATGGAGCGCACTCAGATTGAAGGTCAAGTTCCTTCTGACTTGTTCAGCCTTTCCCATCTTGAGACTGTGTGAGTATGTCAGCTCAAATTTCAAGGAACACCATAATCAAGAAATTAAGCTTCTGAAACAAGCACACCAACAGATTCCTAAGATCTTCCAAAAACGAATTTTAGTATGAGACCTCCATGATGCCATATATCCTGATTTTTTGACACATGGTTACAGGGTTCTGAAAAACAACCAGCTTAATGGTTGGTTGGACATTGGCACCAATTAGAGCAAGCAACTGAAATTTGTCGATTTGCAGAACAATTACATTATTTTTTACACGGAAGGAAGAGAACAAGGCAATATTAGCCTCATGTAAGATTTAATTCTTTCAGACTGACAATTTTTTCTCCAATACTTGGACAAAAGTAGGGAACAGAGAACTTCTTGGAAGTTAAGAGTGCCTGGAGTTGATATGTACTCTACTTAAAGGTTCTAAGGCAAGTATTCCTCTTTTAACTTACTGGCGTTTTTTTAAAATTAATTTCTGCAGACTTGCAGGTAATCCACTTTGTGTGGGATTAGAAGAAGAAAATGATTACTGCACAGGATCCCAACTGATTTTGAATTATTCAACACCAGCAAAGGACTGCACACCTGTTTCCTGCAGTTCAGATAAGATTTCTAGCCCCACCTGCAGATGTGCATACCCATATGTGGGATATCTAGTCTTCAGAGTTGCTAATTTGGGATTTCCGAGTTACTATAAACTCCTGGAGAATAACCTGACCCAATTTTTTAAGTCATATCAACTTCCTGTGGATTCAATTTCTCTGAGTAACCCGCATAAAGACTCGTCTGAGTACCTGAATTTGATCCTACAAGTTTTTCCGTCTAGTGACGATCGCTTCAATCGAACGGCAGTTTCTATGATTGGGTTTTCTCTTAGCAACGAGATCTACAGACCTCCAAATCTATTTGGAACTTTCTACTTTATTGGTGATCAGTATCAGAACTTTGCTGGTAATTCTGCTATTCTCAAAGAACTAAACTGAATCCTGGGAAGGTTGCTTTATTTGACATTGATGCATATGTGTGTGTGTCATCTTTCAGTTGAACCTACAGGATCCAATAATCCAGGATCAAACAAATCAAAAAACACTGGCGTTATCATTGGAGCAGCAGCTGGTTGTTTTGCCCTTTTGTTAATGGTGCTCCTGGCAGGGGCTTATGCTTATCGTCGGAAGAGAAGAGCAGTGGGCGTGAATCGACAGAACCCTTTCGGTATGATAAGCATTTATCCACACTCAGCATTTCCAGTTTTTAAATTGTTCATCAATTTTATTTCAAATGCAGCAAACTGGAAAGTGAACAAGACCAGTGGTGGCTTTCCTGAACTTGAAGGAGCGAGATATTTCTCTTTCCAGGAGCTTCGTAAATACACAAACAACTTTGCAGAAGCCAACGGTATTGGAACTGGGAGTTATGGAAAGGTATGAACCTGTCCCAATTCTATTTCATATCAAGTACTTAATAAAATTGTTTCACCATTTTGCGGAGAATCATTTTGCTTTCTGTTGCCGAGATAAGGCTCTGGTTTACGTTTTGGTTTTTTTTTTTTTTTTTTGTTTTGTTAAATATTTTGCACCTATTCTGTTTATTTATCTTGAGGTGGTCTGCCGATTCATCATCTTTAATACATTTCATCCTAGATGAAAAATTTAAAAAAAAAAAAAATTGGCATCAATACATTCCTACATGTTGATTCTTGAGGCATCCTTGCAGGTTTATAGAGGAACTCTTCTCACTGGACAAGTGATTGCCATCAAACGAGCTAAACAAGGATCCATGGAAGGTGCGCAGGAATTCAAAACCGAGATTGAGCTTTGATCAAGAGTGCATCATAAAAATGTTGTCCGCCTTTTGGGATTTTGCTCGCAAAAAGATGAACAAATATTGATATACGAGTATGTTCCGAATGGTTCCCTGAAGGATAGTCTATCAGGTATCTCTCAATCAAAATGATTTCTGTTCTGCATCTTTCATATTTCAATAGCCAACTTCATATGCAATGACATATTAGCCATAAGTGTATGCAAATATCCACAGTAGTTCGTTACCAGTTCGTCAGACTATATTTAGTGCACATTGTAAAACAAGCATGGCTTAACGTTGCCTACAACCATGGAGAAGACAAAGAGATGTCAGTGTATTGAGCATGAATATGAAGGCTGTGGACAACATTGTTTGATGCTCATATACAATCTGAAAGCATCTCTTTATGCGGGGCAGTCTGGAATCAGATTGGACTGGATAACGAGACTCAAAATAGCCCTTGGTGCAGCTAAAGGCCTAGCCTATCTGCATGAGCTTGCTAGCCCTCCAATAATACACCGTGATGTCAAATCAGCCAACATACTGCTGGATGAACAGTTGAATGCAAAAGTTACTGATTTTGGTATCTTCAAACTTATGTCTGATGCTGAAAGGAGTTATGTCAATACTCAAGTAAGGGGGACACTGGTGAGTTTCTCCATATGCTTTTTTTTTGTTTACAATACCTTTAGATACACATTCTACAACCAAATGGTCCAAAAAATTCTCAACCATATGTTCATTTTAACAAATTAGGTAAAATAATGAATCATTTAGCCACGTGATGTCAAATTTTGTGTAATTGATTTAAGAAAAGGGATAGCGATACAAACCTTCCCTACCTTCACGTTTTATTTCATCAATAAAGGTCTTTTGCATTTTTTGTATAATTTTATTTAGTCCCCAGGTTTTAAAATACATCATCGACCTCCCTCCTGTTAACTTAACCGTTAGATGACATCATCTTTCCATCAAAATGAGTTATAATTACTTTAATACCCTTCAAAAATAATTCCTAAATTTAATAATTGAAATCAATTAAAAAGAAAACAAAAATAAAATTTTGATTCACCACCAAAACAAGTTAAACCATAAACACCACCCCTAAAAATGTCTTGTCACCACAACCACAAACCTAAAATCCAAACCAACACCCCATCCCACCCTACCATCGCAGAAACATAGAAACACCAACACCACCTCCATTGATGCACCACCGATCCACCAATGATTTCCTATAAATGTGATGACTTTAAATGATTTTATAGGTAAGTTTTAATTCACACAAATTGTTTCATGTAATGAAACTTGGTTGGTAACACTACAACAGGAAGGACTATTTACGGCTGTTTAAATGTAATTACTTTAAATAGTCATTTACGGCGGTTATGCGGCGGTTCGCAACTGCCGTAAAAGCAACCGTTGTAAAAACTTTTACGGCGATTTTAGTCCGCCGCAAAAAACTTTTTACGATGTTCGACGTAAAAGCAACCGCAGTAAAAGTTTTGATGTTCGATGTAAAAACAGACGACAAACGCAATTGCCATATACCACACCTTTTTGCGGCGGTTTTAAACAGCCTTATATTTTTGACTTTTTACGATGAACAAAAAACCGCTGTAAAAGGTGTAAAAACCGTCGCAAATAGTTCTGATGCAAACAGCTAGTACCGCCAATAACTCGTCACAAATAGATGCCCGAATTTTTTTGCGACGAACAATAAACCGCCGTAAAAGGTTATTTATTTTTTTTTTTTTTTGCAGTTCTATTGCTGTTTATATTATTTACTGTCTAAAAATTAAGTAACGTGTCTTAGAAAAATATTTTGATGTGTTTCTTTAATCATTCGATGAATATAATGAAATCAAATCAAATATCAAGATATGTCACATAAATAGTTTAACTATAACCTAAACAAACCAAACATAACTCAATCATCATCCACAAAGTTCAACATCATATAATCAATAGTTAAACAACATCTCAATTATAATCATCATCCACAAAGTTCAACATCATATAATCAATAGTTAAACATCATCTCAATTATAATCATCATCCACAAAGTTCAATATAATCCTAAAATGATTAAATCCATCAGCTGCCAAGCCAAGTCTGACATTACGACAATCAGCAGTAATACTTTCACTCATAACCGAACAGTACAAGAAACTCCCCTGACCCCCTTTACTAATAACAAAGGTATTCAGGTCTACAATTGAGCCTACAGACTTTTCGTTCTTCACTTCAGGAGAGCATGGATCACAGACTGCTTTTAATCAGAATATTTATGTCCTGTTTCTCTTCTCCACAATTTGGTTTATAAATTTCAGTTGGAATTGCCTGATTTAATACGGTGAACACTACACAACCATATTAACTCACCAAATCCAAGAATTCTACTGTTTCACAGCATCAACAGGAAAACTTGCAGCTGACACCACCTCAAGAAGTAGATGTTTCTCCCCTCTTTATTAGTTCCTGAATGCACCAATGAAATTATATTATAAGGAAAAATAGAACTTGCATCAAAACAAATTTTCATCATTTTCATGAAAGATATACCTGTTTGGTGGTGGCAATTAACAATCACTGTCTCTCTTTCTCCTCAAGTTGGCACTCTGCACACCAGCTTGAATAATCTTTCTGATATTTCCTGAACTCGCGAAAGAAAGAACTGATAGAAGATAAGAGGATGCATAAGTGATTCTATGGTGTCATATTCACGGGAAGTTCCTATTATTGTTGTTGTTATAATTATGGATCCATGCATATTATAGTTTTCTTTGATTGATGTAGTTTATTGAGTTGGTTAAGCTTTTTGATCACCAGTAGTAGACTTGTTTTACATTTGTTTTGGTTAAAGTTGTTTTCTAAACCTTTGATGGATCAAATCCTAGTAACTTGATATATGAGTATTAGTCTCATAAGCATGTAATGAGACAACCATATGAATCAACTACACATCGCTTGCTCGGAGAAGCACAAAAAGATGAAAACTATCAACATAAATACGATCAAAGAGGGGAAAAAAAAAGATCTTCACTGACCTCCCCAATGCGAAGAAGAGCACCATAAATGCCTCCAAGTATAGTTGAGAATATGGCATACCAAATCTGAGTATCCATGAAATAGACCCGTAAGGATCACTGACATTAGCAAACAACCATTTGAAAAGGAAACCAGAAGAGGATGAAGAATGGATAGAAGTGGTACTGTTATAAAAATGGACTTACAAGAATAATTGGAGCCCAAAGAGCGATCACAACACCAATGTTATTCTTTGCTAAAAGAATAATCGTGACTTATACACCAATGAAACAACAGAAAGCATGTTTGTTTCACTCATGCTATTACCTTGAGGGAAGAATTCATGCCACTGGAAGGTACTAAGGTAGACTTGCATTACGGCTTTAGTTGGACTAACGAGAGGCTTTATCTGCTATGAAGAAAGTTCAAATTAGAATATACATATTTCTTAATTAATTCTCTCTATCTTTTCAGATGGTGCACTGGACTAATATGTCCTCTAGACTTTATGCTCTTTATTGTTGCACATTATGGATTATAAAACCAGATTGCACCATCTGGATAATGCTTGGAGAAGACAGGGCTCACCAAGGTTAATTCCAAACAAGGATGCATAACCACATCCCAAAACAGGGAGAAGATTATAGCATTGACAAAATTTTCATTTGCTTCTCGAAATGATATATAATAGAATATGTGTCTCTCATGTATTAGGACAAGTTACAAAGGAAACATAGTTTTTACCATTACGATATTGACCAGAACTTCACCAAGATTAATTCCGTTGATTAACTGTGGTTAGAAAACTTCACTAGTTAATTAAAAGTTGAAAAACCAAGAATTTAAAACATAAAAACATATGCATATAGAAACAGAAACCTAAACAGCTCAATATTAGAAGCCAAATTCAAATCCACTTGAGAAAAGGCAGCATATGGGAGAAAATGGAAAGATATAAATTACCTTTTTTGTCGAATTTAGCCTTGCTTTACCTTGCTATAAAAACAGAAAATCAAAATATTAGATCATAGCGAACGCAAGATTAAATTCCAATACATATATTTAACAAAATGAATGATGAACTTGTCCTTAGTCATGATTCAAAATTCCATCTCTTCTAGAAATTATTCAAGCTAATTGACATATATCTTATCTTTGTCAATGGTGGAATTTCTATTAAGATGGAGTGGCCTTTTAAGTTGTTTAAACTTGGGGTCATGGGCACGATTATAATAAGCCAACAAAAAAATGTTGTCTATTATATATACATATATTGCATATCAAATTATTGAGCCACTATTGTAAATTGTCCCCACTTTGCCTTTTTTTTTTTATTTGGAAAATCAAGTTATGAAAGATACATGCATCTTTTTAATTTCCAACAAGTTTCGACACATGGCAAAGGTCAACATTCTAGAGCAAATTAATTAAATTATCTCGTTTGCTTTAGCTTACTTTCACTTTCACAAATTAATTCAATCTTAACAATGTTATTCTAATTAGTTGGCCTTAAAGCAGGCTAAAATAAATAATGATGAAAAAGAGAAAAAGCCTAGCTTTTTTTTCTAGACTTTAACTTAGCGTGGTGTTATTGACCTCCTTGAATAGAAAAGTATTTATGCAATGAAATTATTCACCTTTTCTTAATTTCCATGAACATGCTTCAAGTCATTGCTTTTTATTGGTTAATTTGATGTCAATTTTAAATTATGGAGATAGATTTTAAGCAAATTTTAAAATTGGACAGGTAGCTTTAACAGGCTATTTTATAATCTCATCTATTATCAGTTGTGATAATTTGATTTTAATTTTCATTGTCTACAATAGTAACACCATTTATTTACAAGAAATTAATAATAAAAACAGGGGATTGCAACTATAATTGCATAAACTATAATCAGAGGCCAAATTAATGGGCGCTACTAGCCAGCCTTGAGCTCGACTTGCATTTTACTAGTCAGGCCAGACTAAGCTCAAGGAAAATTAGGCCAGTGACCTGCTCCGTATTTTGTCATCTTTAACTATATCCTTACATCTTAGTTGTCTAATCAGTTAGGCGATTAAATAAAGGAAGGAAGCATAAATAATAATTGCACAATGTTGGTGGATTGACTAAGAAAGTTTTCAGTCATTTATAATTTTCATAATAAATAATTATAATTTCTTAGCCAGCACTAACCGAGAGCCACCATTCCCTAATTACTTATCTTTGAGAAATTATAATTGTCATCATACTTAAATTAGAGAGTTTGTTTAGCAATTTATTACATAAAAAGTATGTATAATTTAATATTAGATGTATTAGTAAAAATAAATATATATCTTAATTACGTGATTGAGTTATTGTCTAATGTATTATCTGATGTAATCAAAGGTCAGTAGCATGTGATTTAGTGGTCAAAAGTTTTTTTTGAAATGCATCTTTGGTCTTAAAAGGCTTTTCCGGTGGGCCAACTGGTTAGAGAGGATTTTCCACACTCTGTGACTCCGTGTTTTATGTTCAGCACCTTCATTATGCTTCTCAAGTCTTCATAGTCAAATTTCCAATTTCAAGTCAATGTGTTTTAAAAGATATACCATCCAAGAGAGAATAAGGCATGTTTGATACGCGATATTATATTATATTATAATATTATAATATTATATTGTATAATACTAAAAATAATATTATATCAAAATTACATAGTATTTGGTATACTAATGTATTGTATTAATTTGTACAAAAAAGTAACATTTTTTTTCAAAAAAGATATACAAAATATAAATATATTTTTAGTTTATTTATAAAATTAGTTATTTAGTAATTTATCGAACAGTTGCTAATTATTGAAAAAATTACTTGAAGTCCAATACCCCCGCTAGACCTATTAGACAATTTGAGTTTATGATGACATGCTAAGTGACAATTGGTTCAATGGAGGCAGTAGACCTCTGGTATCACCCAGTGAGGACAGTCACTCCCTTCATCCCTTCTTTATTTTTAGAAAATAAATTTTAAAATAAATTTGATTTTATACTTTATCTATTAAATACATCTTTATTTATTTTAAAAGTTTTAAAAATTAAAGGGTATTGTTGGATATATAGAATTTTATAGGGATAATTTTGATATTTTTTATTAGTGTTATACAATGTAATGCTAATATCATGGATTAGCTCTACATAATTTAATACAATGTTGATGCATGTACTTTGTATTAATTAATATTATGCTAAATTAGCACCAAACACATATATTATACTATTTAATACAATGTAATAAAATAGTACTATACAATATCGCGCACCAAACATGACATAAAAGAATGATACACAATCCAAAGACTTATTATTAACATATTGCCTAAAAACCCCACGTCACGAAACCCACAACAAAAAATTCAGGAAGCAGTAGAAAGAAGAAGAAAGATAAATACCTAGCTTGGCAGAAAAAATGCAAACGAAATCTTCAAAGCAAGAACTGCTATAATGCCGAACAGACCCCTGAATCTTACAGGATATCAGCTGTTCAATAATTCTTCATAGTCCACATCAATCAAAACTATTTCTTTCAGCTTCATATTCGACAAAATAATATTGATCTTGTCCACTCCGTTGAGCACATGCATTTCCAATTTTTGAAGATTAGGACTACCCAGTAAAATACTCGCAAGAGCATCATTATCTATATTGGCATATTAGATGGACAACACTCTCAGTGAAGTCCAAGAAACACGCAAACTAACCTTAAAATCACACAGCTATGTGTCTAGTACTTTTAATGATGAATTCAAATAAACAGATTGAGGCAACTGGTAGCTTACCGAGCCATTTTGATTTCGATTTTGGGTTTTCGCAAACATAACAAAATGCAGATTCTCCACTTTCCGTTCCGTGGCGAAATTGATCCACTCGTCCACCTGAGAAGTGAACAGATTATCATGATGAATGCGAATATCGAGTTCTTGGACTTTAATGCCCCTGTAATTGGCTAGGGTTTGAGACACTAATTTCTCAAAGTGCGGGATGACCATATCGTCGCAATCCATGAAGCGAGAACAGGGACCTCGGCCCAGAAGAAGCGCCACTGTTTGGACAAAACACTGGTTTTGATCAAATCTTTCACCATTAAAAAGGACAAGATGTGTTGGATGAGTGAATAAGGAAATGCGCTAATCCGGTCTAGGGAAGTTTCACCGTCAGACAGCCGTGGAAGCTTGACGCGTTGCGAATCCATCAAGTCGGGTTCCATTTCTTGTGTTGCAACTCCAAATACTTTGCTACGAATGGGAAGGAGATTGGTGGAGGCAACTGCAAAGCAGGGAAGAAAGGAAGCAAATGAAAACGGGATTGACAATCTAAAAGCAGAGAAGACAAAGTGACAAACTAAGATGCAAAATAAGAGATTGGGATGCGAGAGAAAAGATGAGAGAGGTGAGAGCAGCGGCTAGGGTAAAATTGATTTGGGTGAGGGGCTTTTAAACCATTTAAATTGCGGTTCTAAAGCCGCCGCATACTGATATGTGTGGCATATTTTTATGGCAGTTTTTAAAAACCGACGCAAATGGGCGTCTTATAAGCCCCAATTTCTTGTAGAAGTAATATAGGAAAAAATTGAATAAAAAACAACAAAACCGAGAAACCTTGCAAGAGTGTTGGCAATGGAAGAGAGCTCGGCAAATGACATGGTGGAATTGGAGGTGTAGTGGAGGAGAGCGGAGGTGACGGATGAAGGGAGGCTAGAGGCGCCAGGGCTGGTATTGAATGCCTTGTAGGAAGTCGGGTTGATGTTGGTGTTGAAGAAAATAAGAGTAAAGACAATGGTGAAGAAAGTGATAAAGAAAAAAAGAAGATTTATTTATCTAATATGTGTTTTGTGCAATTGAAATCAATAAACTCTTTTAGCTTGGTGGTCGAGTGTAAGTTGGAGGTTTTGTATGTCTCGAGTTCGAATAACCATTCTAGCATTTTCAAAGTTCTTTAATTTTTAAAGGCTTAAAAGGTTCAAATGACTATTATAACCATCCACATTCGACTTATTTACATCAAAGGCCTTTATTGATGAAATAAAACCTAAAGATATAGGAGGTTTATAACATTATTCCTTTAAAAAATTGATGTGAATATATTCATGAGTAGTGTTACTCTTACAAACTTTGTATACAAACTCGTGTCTATAAACTGATGTGATATCACTTATATATTCATACATCATCACTCTTCATTAAATGAATTGATTTTACATATCTATTACTCCAATCATCTTATGACACATTAGTTTGTATGCAAGAATTTATATATAAAGTTTGTAAGAGTAGCATTACTCATATATTTGTATACTGTTAAGCTTGCAAAAGATACTAAACCAATGTTGTATGCCCTAATAAAAAGTTTTGTTTTTGTTGAAGGGTTATTTGGATCCTGAATATTGCATGAGCCAACAATTGACAGAAAAGAGCAATGTTTATAGCTTTGGAGTTGTGATGTTAGAACTAATAACGGCAAGAGGGCCATTAAAGCGAGAAAAACATATTACAAGAGAGATAAAGGAGGCAATAGATAAGGAAAAAGATCTATACAACCTTTACAAAATTCTAGACCCAACCATTGGTTTGGATACAACACTAGCAGGTTTTGAAAAGTTTGTGGATCTGGCAATGGGATGTGCGGAAGAAGCAGGACCTGCCAGGCCTGCAATGAATGATGTGGTCAAGATAATTGAGAAAATTTTGCAGCTTGCTGCTCCTGAATCCGATGCAGAAACATCTGTTGGAGATAAAAGGTTTAAAATAAATATTTACACTATAAGTTACATCCGTTGAAGACATATTATTTTCTTCCGGTGATCTTGCTCATCGAGAAAATAGACTGTGAACACTGGGTTGTATCTTGGAGTCTTTGAGTACCGATATAACCCGCACGAGGGGAGGACTCTTTGGCTTTAGATCTTGAGGTTGGTAAAGAGATCCAATCTCAATACTAAGTTGAACTGATAGGTGTCTAATTATATATCATTTTCATATTAATTCGTCCATGTTTCTTTGCTATATTTCTTGGTATTTTTATGTTTTTGTGTGGTTTTGATATTTGTAGGAGTTTTGGAGCAACTTGCACAAAAATGGAGTAAAACCCTTCATTTTCACCTCTGCTAGTCAACCATCTTCTCGGATTTAATTGTATTGATATACAATGAACCGATGACATATCATATACCGTTGAAAAGCTCTCGAAGTCTACTTTTTGGAGAAATTTACGGTTTATGAATCCATTCAGTGTACCGAAAGTTGTAATCAAAACAGTGTGAGAAGTGTAGAAATGTAATTCCACACATCACTGTAGCATGTATAATACGGGACACTGTAGCAGGTTACTGTAGCAGAGTATTTAAACACATTTTAGGGTTTTATTTTCATAACTTGAAGAGGGGAGAACGTGGAGGAGGCTGCATCTTTGGATTTCTCTCATCTCTTGGAGTTCTTGAAGGAGATTGAAGGCTTGGAAAGAGGAAGAACTACAAATCCTAAGAGATTTCATCAGATTTGCTAAGTTTATCATTTCCCTTTCATCTTCTGGAATTTTTATGTATTGTATTGTATTTATGACGTTTTTGAACATGTGTAACTAAATCTGAATTGGTTGAGGGTGATTTCAAAGTCCTTGATATGGTTTTTGTGAGTTGATTGTGTAAGAAATTGTTATCCAATTCTCTAATTGAAGTTGCTTGCATTTTCCCATATCTAATGCTTATGATTGATTGCTGATTTTATTTGGGCTGGCCAACTGAATATAATCTGGTTGTTATCTATTGCTAGACTAGAAATATTGATCCGTAATTGTCTTGAATTTCTAATCATTAGTAGCAAAATTGTGATCAGAGATTGCAATTGGAAAATACAACCTAGGTTAAATAATCCGAACCTGTGTGATTATTGCTTAGATCAACCTATCTTTCTTATCGTAATGCTTCCACTGAATTAAACTCAGAGAGCTTGTTCTAGGTTGTTTAATGGATAGAGATTAAATAAAGAGCTTGTTTTATTTAACAACAAAGTAAGGAAAGATTGGGATAACAGAGCTTATTGTTATCTACGGTTGATAATTTAATGGTGTAATTGGATGATAATTCTACAATTAATTAGCAAATCCATATCTTGTGGTGGAGAATGATCCCTTAACCAGATTTCTATCATTGATTAATTCCCATTTCAATTAAGTTTGCATTGTGTTATTCATTAATTACCGTCGTATTCAGTTTTTCATCTAGTTAATTAACCAACAAAACCCCCCATTTAGTTAATTGTTGCTGGAAATAACAAATTCAATTAGAATCAATCCTCGTGGGAACGATATCTTACTTATCACTTTATTACTTGTGCGACTAGTATACTTGCTAGTTTCGAACGCATCAAGTTTTTGGCGCCGTTGCGGGGGATTGATTTTCTAATCGATTTGTTATTCTGTCTTTACTGATAATTCTTGATTTTTATTTTTTTGATTGTTTGTGTTTAGACTTTTATGTCCGAGGGAGAAGCGGACCAACGACTTAAGCGAATTAAGGAGTTTCTCCAATCCTCGAATTTAAGACTAAATCGGTCAATTTCAACTCCACCTCCAGAATTTGACCTTGCACGACATACTTCCCTTCCATCTTCTTGTAGTTCAATCAAATTTGAATCGGAAGTAATGGCGATGCAAAACAATCAGACTCTTAAGGAGTTAGAGGCTCCAATTATTGATCAACAACCGCTATGCATAAATCTCAACCTTGAGGTAGAATTTGAGCTTAAATCTGGACTAATTCGTCTCTTGCCTACATTTCATGGTTTTGCAGGAGAGGATCCTATCAAATACCTCAGAGAATTTCATGTGGTATGCTCAAGTATGAAGCCAACTGGCGTGTCTGAGGAGCAAATAAAATTGAGAGCTTTTCCATTCTCATTAGTAGATTCGGCGAAAGATTGGCTATACTATCTACCACCGGGTACCATCACCACGTGGAATGAGATAAGTAAACTCTTTTTAGAGAAATACTTTCCCATTTTAAAAGCTATAAAGATTAGAAAAGACATTTGTGACATTCGACAACACAATGGAGAATCACTTTATGAATATTGGTAGAGATTTAAAAAGTTATGTGTTAGCTATCCAAACCATCAAATTAGTGATGGACTCCTAATTCAATATTTCTATGAGGGTCTCCCACCCATGGAAAGGAGTATCATTGATGCTGCTAGTGGTGGAGCACTAGTTAATAAAACACCGGAAGTTGCAAGGCATTTGATTAGCAACATGGCAGCGAACTCCCAACAATTCAGCAGCCAATTTGAGTCACAACTGCCAAGGAGAGTAAATGAGGTAAGTATTCCGAACATTGAACAACAACTTTCTGAACTTACCTCCCTTGTAAAAAAAATGGTTGTAGGACATATGCAGCAATCTTATGTATGTGAGTGTGTTCTACCACGAACCATCCTACCGACATGTGTCCAACTTTGTAAGAAGGAGATACGAAACAAGCCAATGCCATAGGTAGATTTCCAGGACAACCAAGGCAAATGAATGACCCCTTCTCTAATACTTACAATGCCGGATGGATAGATCACCCCAATTTTAGTTACGGAAATCATCAACCAATCGTCACAAATGCCATACCAAATCGACCACCAGGTTTCAATCAACCAAGGGTGCGGCAACCATTTCAAGCACAACCACCGCCAGTACCGCAACCAGCTCCACAAAATTCAGGTATGTCTCTCCAGGATATTGTTAAAGTACTTGCCACTAACACAATGAAATTTCAGCAGGAAACTAGGGCAAGTATCCAAAACCTGGAAAATCAAATGGGACAATTGGCCACTAACATAAGCAAATTTGAGAGTCGAAGCTCCGAAAAATTACCTTCTCAGCCAGTGATCAATCCAAGAGAAAATGCTAGTGCTGTAACTTTGAGAAGTGGAAAGCAATTAGAGATTCCACCAAAGAAATCACAAGATGATGAAGGGGATGAAACCACTCCCACCATGAATAAAACATCATCTTCTAAGATAAATCCTAAAACCCATATTCCTTCATATGTTACTCCTCCACCTTTTCCTAGCAGATTTCCAAAATCAAAGAAGAAGGAACAAGAGCAGGAAATCCTGGAAACTTTTCGCAAGATCGAGGCAAATATACCACTTCTGGATGCTATTAAGCAAGTACCTCGTTATGCAAAATTTCTCAAGGAGTTATGCACCAACAAGAGAAAGTTGAAAGGAAATAAGAAGGTAAGTGTGGGGGAAAATATTTCAGCTGTATTGCAAAGAAAAATTCCTCCAAAGTGCAAAGATCCAGGTACATTTACCATTCCATGCACCATTGGTAATACCAAGTTTGAAAGAGCTATGTTAGATTTAGGAGCATATATTAATATCATGCCATATTCTATTTATGCTTCTTTGAATCTTGGACCCCTTGTGGAAACTGGTATTGTAATTCAACTTGCTGATCGTTCTAATGCATATACCAAGGGAGTTGTGGAAGACAGGTAAATCAATTGGTTTTTCCAGCAGACTTCTATGTTCTGAAAATGGAGGATGAGACATCTTCCAATCCGACACCGATTCTTTTAGGGAGGCCATTCTTGAAAACTGCCGGAACCAAGATTGATGTTCATGATGGCACTCTCACCATAGAGTTTGATGACGAGGTGATTCGTTTCAATATTTTTGAGGCAATGAGGTATCCTAGTGACTTGCATTCTGTTTTTGTAGTTGATGTTATTGATTCTTTGGCACAATAATGTTTTGAGTTAACTCGCAAGGATGGATTGGATGTAGCTATTAGTAGGCACATAGGGATAGAAAATTTCAAAGGACCACGAAGGTTGATACAAGTGTCCAAAGAAATGGAGGAAGTTGTGGTAAGCTTAGATGAGACCATAGCTATAACCACAAACAGGTATGATGTTTCGTACATTCACTTTCCTTTATCTAATGAGAAACTTCTCTCTTCTGTGATGAAAGCCCATACCTTGGAGCTTAAGCCTCTTCTAGATCATTTGAAACATGGATTCTTGGGTGAGAATGATACTTTGCCAATTATAATAGAAATGGGCCTTGCACCAATACAAGAATCGAAACTCGTCCGAGTACTTAGAGATCACAAAACAGCTATTAAGTGGACGATTGCTAACATCCAAGGCCCAGCCATATGCATGCACCAATTCTTGTTGGAAGAAGGATCAAAGCCCACTAGAGAAGCACAGCGGAGATTAGACCCTCCCATGATGGAACCAACGTCGGGCTGAGGACGTTAAACCAAGCGCCTATTGGGAGGCAACCCAATGTTTTTGAAAAATAAATTAAAAAAAAGAAAAGAAAAATAAAATAAGGTAATAATGATCGATTTTTGTGTCTCGAGGAGATTCCTTTCGTAGGCCATCAAATTGATCAGGTTTTATCTCTCTTTGTCATCTGTCTTATTTTATATTTTTTTTATTTGTTTTTTGCTTTTGTTTGCTATTGTGTTGTTATCTCTTTTATATGTCTTTAGTTTCGCTTCTACTCTTTTCTTTTCCTTCCTTTTGTTTAATTTAATTATTTCGTACTTCGAATTCATTTGTGCAACAGCTTGAGGAAACATCCAAACGGGAGCTGAAGTCATTGCTCGAAGGTTTGAATCGTGCATATTTGGGAGAAGAACATGTTGACTCAGGTATGGCAACCCGAGAGAGGGGGGGGGGGGGGAGTGAATTGGGTTTTTATTTATAAAAACGGATTTAGAAAACTTTTATTGAACATTCAAAATTATTTAAATCTTTCTTAAGAAACAAAAGGTGAAGAGATGAAAATAGAATGCAATCAAGAGAATGGAATAAAGAACAATCACAAGTGCAAGTAAATGTAAAGAGTTAGGGATAGAGAGAGTGCAAACTCAATTTACGTGGTTCGGCAAACCTTGCCTACGTCCACAGGCTCCTAGCTCCACAAGCTCGGCTTTCCACTAAGTTGTAGAAATCTTTATAACTTGCTTGATGAACAATCTCACCAAGACTTTTTCCTTCAACCTTGATAACACCACACCAAGAGTTCTTCTTGATGAACAACCTCACCAAGGCAACTTCCTTCAACTCTTGATAACACCACACCAAGAGTTCTTCTTGATGAACAACCTCACCAAGGCAACTTCCTTCAACTCTTGATAACACCACACCAAGAGTTCTTCTTGATGAACAACCTCACCAAGGAAACTTCCTTCAACTCTTGATAGTACCACACCAAGAGTTCTTCTTGATGAACAAACTTACCAAGGAAAGAGTTCTCTCAAGGATAACTTTTATCCTTTACAAGAAGATCTCACTCTCACCACAATACAAAAACAAAGAAAATTTCTTACAACAAAAGTACAACTCTCTTCAAAGAGTAGATAAAGAATATAAAAGCTCTCTAGACTTGATATTTCTCTTGTTTTTTTTTTGCTTGATAGATGCTTCTCTTGCTCTTGTTGAATGCATGGGAGAATGGCTCCTTTTATAGGCAAATGAGATGAACTTAATCAAGTGAAGACACCATCTCCAAATTTTCTACCCACCATAAAAACTATAATTTTGTCTGCCATTTTTGTCAATGTTCCGTTTGAAATTGAAAAATCTGCAAAACATAAAAGATCTGCACATTTGAATAAGCTTTCCAACGCATCAAGAATCAAGTCATTTGGATATCTGTAGCTCAAGATATGGCCAAAACACCATTCGGTGCTCATGTGACTTGATTTTTCTTCCTTGTGTCAGTCCACCGAATTGAATGATAATTCTATCAGTATTCCGTTTGAAATTTGAATTTCTTCAAAACATAAAATATCTGCATATTTGAATAAGCTTTCCAAAACATTAAGAATCAAAGAATTTGGATATCTCTATCTTAAGATATGGCCAAAACACTATTCGATGCTCATGTCAGCTGCTTCCATTTGTCTTTCAACTTGCATGATGATTTGGACAACCTTACACTTAAAATTTGAATTTCTTTAAAACATATGAAATGTTATAAATTGAGTAATCTTTCCAAAGGCTTAAGAATCACATCATTTGGACATCTGTCGAGAAATATATGATCAATTGATTAAACATTACTCATGTGTCACATTCCTTGAATCAAACCTTGTTCTTAAACTTTGGTGCCTTTAACATGTAGTCTTCTCCTTAGCTTCAACACTTCATTTTAATAAGCCTCTTCTTGATTTTACAATTATTTCAATGATAGTACTCTTGCACATAAATAAACATGTTAGTAAATCACAATGAATCAATGTGTATTGTTATCATCAAAATTATCATGTAGCCTTAGGGCTAACAATCTCCCCTTTTTGATGATGACAAACCATTGATTGCTTTAAAATATAATCTAAAATCAAGAATGAAAATAAAATCAACAATAAGCAAAAAGAATGGCACTTGTTATGAATATAAGCAATCCAACTATTTCTCCCCCTTTTGTTATCATCAAAAAAATGTAATCAAATTAACTACTCCCCCTAAATATATTCTCCCCCTTAACATATGCTACCATTCAAAGATTATAAATTAAGACATATCCAACATGCCTAATTTTCTTCTAATTATGCAAAATATATCTTGACTAAGGGGTTTAGTCATATTTAGGTCTAGGGACTAATTCCCAAACTTGATTTTCCTCAAATTGGTTCAATTCTTCTTGCATAGCCAAAATCCAACTTTCGTCATTTTCGGCTTCTTTAAAAGTTTTTGGTTCAAATTGAGAGACAAATGCAAAATGATTACAAAAGTTTCTAAAAGAAGATCTAGTTCTCATACATTGTGATGGTTCACCAATAATAAGATCTTTAGGGTGAGCTTTTGCATACCTCAATTCCTTTGGTAATTCTTGGGAAGAATCATTTACTTCCTCAAGCTTTTCTTGTTGAAGTTGTAATTTTATCTTGGCTCTTTTCATCAAGCCTTGATTCCTTGATTTGCTTTTCTACCTCAACAATATCATCATCTAAATTCTTTGAAGAAATCACATTAGTTTCATCAAATTCAACATGCATAGATTCTTCAATAGTAAGAGTCTTTTTATTAAAAACTCTATATGCTTTACTATGTTTGGAGTAGCCCACAAAAATTCCAACATCGGCTTTTGCATCAAATTTTCCAAGGTTATCCTTAGTGTTTAAAATAAAACATTTACATCCAAAAACTTTAAAAATCCAATGTTGGGTTTTCTTCATTTCCAAAGTTCATAAGGAGTTTTCTTTATTAAAGCTCTAATATGGACTCTATTGATTATAAAGCATGCGGTATTAATGGCTTCGCCCAAAAATATTTTGGCAAATTATTTTCAAGTAACATGGTCCTAGCCATTTCTTGGATAGTCCTATTTTTCCTTTCAACAACACCATTTTGTTGTGGAGTTCTAGGTGAGGAAAATTATGCTCAAAACCATTTTCATCACAAAGATTTTCAAATGCAACATTGTCTACTTCACCACCATGATCACTCCTAATGGACACAATAGAATACCCTTTTTTATTTTGGCCTCTTTTTGCAAATTTTGAAAAAGCTTGTATGGCCTCATTTTTAGTTTTCAAGAATAATACCCAAGTGAATCTTGAATAATCATCCACAATAACAAAAACATAATACTTTCCACCAAGGCTTTGAGTTCTTGATGGTCCAAATAAATCCAAATGAAGTAATTGTAGAGGTTTATTTGTTGAAATAAATTTCTTTTGTTTAAAAGAAGTTCTCACTTGTTTTCCAAATTGACAAGCATCACAAATCTTATCCTTTTCAAATTTTATTTTTGGAAGACCATCAACTAAATCATTTTTAGAAATTTTTGAAATTGTGTCCATGCTAGCATCACCTAATCTTCTATGCCATAACCAAGCATCATGATTAACAATGAAACAATTTTCTACATGATCATTAACATCAATATCAATTGTATAAATATTACCACATCTATTACCAACAAATAATGTCTTATTGTTACTAACATCCTTAATCACACATCTATTAGGCTCAAAAGCAACAAAATATCCCTTATCACACAATTGACTAATGCTAATCAAATTATGTTTCAAACCATGAACAAACAAAACATCTTTAATAATAGGTGAAGAAGGGTTACCAATATCACCATGTCCGATTACCCTTCCTTTGGCATTATCACCGAAGGTCACATATCCTCCTTTCTTCATGATTAATCTTGAGAACTTGGAGGCATCTTCGGTCATATGCCTTGAGCATCCACTATCTAAGTAACACTTGTGTTTGCCACTCCTTTATTTCTATAATCAATATTCAAAGAGAGACTTTTTGGTACCCAAATGTTCTTGGGTCCTTGGGGGTTAGTTATGGTACTTTTTGGAACCCATATTTGTTTCAAATTAGGATTTCTCTTAATATAGTAAGAATGCACTTTGTGTCCTTTTCTTCCACAATAAGTACATGAATGATTAGGATTATTCCTAAAAGATGCATGAGCAAAATAATTTTTAAAATACTTTTGATTTTTATGAGTTTTATATCCTAAGCCTCTTTTATCAAAAACACACCTTTGGTTTTGTAACATAGAATTCAAATTTTTTGTGCTTTTTGTAAAACTATCAACAATATTTCTTAAGTCATTATTTTCCTTTTTCAAAATAACATTTTCTTTCTCTAATTTATCAAAATCCTTTTGTTTTAAAATCTCATTTTCAGTTTTTAAAAATGTATTTGACTTTCCAAACTTTCAAAATCTTTTTGCTTTAAAATTTCATTTTCATTTTCTAAAGCTTCATTTATTTCACCAACTCTTCTAATTGAGATAACATGATTTTTGACTTCTTTTTGAAAGCATTGATTTTTGAGTTTTTCTTATCAATTTGCACATGTAAATTTTGGAATGCTTCAAGTAATTCATCATATGAAAGTTTAGGATCATAGTTTAGAGTACTTACCTCATCTTCTCTTAAAGCCATGAAGCACATGTTTGCCACTTCGCAATCTTCTTCATTCTCTTTCAAGGTGATTTCATGAGTCATGAGTGAACCTATAAGTTCTTCTAATGGTAGTTTGGTAAGGTCCTTTGCTTCTTGAATTGCCGTCACCTTTGGCTCCCAAGATTTTGGTAGACACCTAAGAATCTTTCTCACCATTTCAACATTAGAATAAGATTTATCAAGAGATTTCAAACCATTGACAATATCCGTAAATCTAGTAAACATTTCAGAAATTGATTCATCCGATTTCATCTTAAAAAGCTCATAACTATGAACTAGCATACTAATTTTGGATTCTTTAACTTGACTAGTTCCTTCATGAGTTACTTCAAGTGTGTGCCATATTTCTTGTGCCGTAGAACAAGTAGATATTCTATTAAACTCATTTCTATCTAGAGCACAATATAACACATTCATAGCTTTAGCATTCAAACTCAATTTCTTTTTATCATCTTCACTAAACTCTTTAGGTTCTTTAAGCATGCATTCCCCATTTTCAATTTTGGTAGGAACAAAAGGTCCTTCAAAATAATAGACCACAAATCATAATCAAAAGATTTCAAGAAAATACTCATTCTAGTTTTCCAATAAGAGTAATCACTTCCATTAAAAAATGGAGGTCTAGAAATAGAAAGCCCCTCAACATATGAAGTTGAATTAAAAGTTGCCATAGCTCAAAATCGGTTAAGATTTAAAAAGAAAATGAGCAACCTTGCTCTGATACCACTTGATGACCCAGGTATGGCAACCCAAGAGGGGGGGTGAATTGGGTTTTTATTTATCAAAACGGATTTAGAAAACTTTTCTTGAAAGATCAAAATTATTTAATACTTTCTTTGAGAATAAAGGTGAAGAAGATGAAGATAGAATGCAATCAAGAGAATATCAATAAAGAACAATCACAAGTGCAAGTAAATGTAAAGAGGATAGGGATAGAGAGAGTGCAAACTCAATTTACGTGGTTCGGCAAACCTTGCCTACGTCCACGGGCTCCTAGCTCCACAAGCTAAGCTTTCCACTAAGTTGTAGAAATCTTTACAACTTGCTTGATGAACAACCTCACCAAGACTTTTTCCTTCAACTCTTGATAACACCACACCAAGAGTTCTTCTTGATGAACAACCTCACCAAGGCAACTTCCTTCAACTCTTGATAACACCACACCAAGAGTTCTTCTTGATGAACAACCTCACCAAGGCAACTTCCTTCAACCCTTGATAACACCACACCAAGAGTTCTTCTTGGTGAACAACCTCACCAAGTTAACTTTCCTCAACTCTGGATAACACCACACCAAGAGTTCTTCTTGATGAACAACCTCACCAAGGAAACTTCCTTCAACTCTTGATAACACCACACCAAGAGTTCTTCTTGATGAACAACCTCACCAAGGAAAGACTTCTCACTCTCACCACAATACAAGAACAAAGATAATTTTTACAACAAAAGTACAACTCTCTTCAAAGAGTAGATAAAGAATATAAAAGCTCTCTAGACTTGATATTTCTCTTGTTTTTTGCTTGATAGATGCTTCTCTTGCACTTGTTTGAATGCATGGGAGAATGGCTCCTTTTATAGGCAAATGAGATGAACTTAATCAAGTGAAGACACCATCTCCAAATTTTCTGCCACCATAAAAACCGTAATCTTGTCTGCCATTTTTGTCAATGTTCCGTTTGAAATTTGAAAATCTGTAAAACATAAAAGATCTGCACATTTGAATAAGCTTTCCAACGCATCAAGAATCAAGTCATTTGGATATCTGTAGCTCAAGATATGGCCAAAACACCATTCGGTGCTCATGTGACTTGATTTTTCCTCCATGTGTCAGTCCACCGATTTGAATGATAATTCTGTCAGTCTTCCGTTTGAAATTTGAATCTCTTCAAAACATAAAAGATCTTCATATTTGAATAAGCTTTCCAAAACATTAAGATTCAAAGAATTTGGATATCTCTATCTTAAGATATGGCCAAAATACCATTCGGTGCTCATGTGAGTTGATTTTTCTTCTCTGTGTCAGTCCACCGAATTGCATGTCAATTATGTCGGCCTTCCATTTGAAATTTGAATTTCTTCAAAAAATATGAAATGTGCCCCATTAAGTCATCTTTCTAATGCCACAAGAATCAAGTCATTTTGATTTTTCTAGCTCAAGATATGTCCAAAAGAGTATTCGGTGCTCATGTCAGCTGCTTCCATTTGTCTTTCAACTTGCATGATGATTTGGACGATCTTGCACTTAAAATTTGAATTTCTTTAAAACATATGAAATGTTATAAATTGAGTAAGCTTTCCAAAGGCTTAAGAATCACATTATTTGGACATTGTAGAGAAATATATGACCAATTGATTGAACATTGCTCATGTGTCACATTCCTTGAATCAAACCTTGTTCTTAAACTTTGGTGCCTTTAACATGTAGTCTTCTCCTTAGCTTCAACACTTCATTTTAATAAGCCTCTTCTTGATTTTAAAATTATTTCAATGATCTTACTCTTGCACATAAATAAACATGTTAGTAAATCTCAATTAATCAATGTGTATTGTTATCATCAAAATTATCATGTAGCCTTAGGGCTAACAGAGCCTTCTTCTTTAGTCCAAACAGATAGGTCCACTGCCTTATTTTCTTCTTCGTACCCACATCATTGGATTATCGACTCTGGAGCCTCTTCTCACATGACTGGTAATGATTCTCTTTTTAGTTCATTTATCCCTTCTAACAAACAGCCATCAGTCGTTCTTGCTGATGGTTCTAAAACCTAAGTACAAGGGTCTGGAACCATTCGTACATCTAGTTTTCATTTATCTTCGGTGTTACATGTTCCTAGATTTCCTGTTAATCTTTTATCTGTTAGCTAGTTAACTAATAATTTAAATTGCTCAGTCACTTTTTTTTCCATCCTATTGTATTTTTCGGGATCTTGGTACGAGGAAGATGATTGGTGGCGAGTATGAAAAGAATGGTGTTTATCACTTGTTTGAAGCACTTTCGTCTTCTCATACAGCTCTTGCTTCTTCTGTCTCTCTAAAACAATGGCATTATCGTTTAGGTCACCCTTCAAATAAATTGTTTCAACATATGGGTTTTTCTAGTCTAACTCAAATTAAATGTGAGTCTTGTCAGTTAGGTAAACATTCTCATTTTTCATTTCGTAGTCGAGTCAATAAAATTAGTGACTAACCGTTTGATTTGGTTCCTCAGATGTATGGGGTCCTTGTCGAGTTACCAACGGTCATGGGTTTAAATATTTTGTAGCCTTTGTGGATGATCATTCTAGAGTTACTTGGTTGTATTTGTTAAAAGATTGATCTGAGGTCCCTAGTATGTTTCAAATGTTTTACAATGAGATAAAGACTCAGTTTGGTATTTCTATTAAAGTTTTACGTTCTGATAATGCTTTAGAATATACTTCTTCCTCATTATCTACTTTTTGTAGCACTAATGGGATCTTACATCAAACATCATGTGCTTACACCCCTTAACAAAATGGAGTTGTTGAGCGAAAAAAATAGACATTTGTTAGATGTGGCTCGATCTCTGTTATTTCATATGAAAGTCCCATCAAAATATTGGGGGGAAGCTTTACTCACTACAAGAATTTTTTGTATATTTGTCGCTTCACAATTTTTTTATTTGACAGTTTTTTAAAAAAGTGAGAAATTTAACCATGTCTTAAAAGTCAAACCTATTAATTCATCTTATTTGTCACTTTTTGTCTTTATTCAATCACATATATATCACATTTGTATAAAAGTTTGACAAGTATGTGAAAATGTAATTTTTTTCTTTTCCTTCTCAAATTTTCCTCTTTCTTTTCATTTTTTCTTTCAAATATGTGAATATAATATTTAAAATTTCAATAAATTTATTTAAATATAATTAAACAATATAATTTTATTTTTAATCTAAAATTAAAAATAATTTTTAAAAATCTTTAAATTAAAGATAACATTATTATATGTATGAAAAGAATAAATTTTTAAATATTAAATTTTACAAAAATGAATTTTTAAATGTAGAAATTTATGAAATAAATAAAATTATTTTTTAATTTCAAAGTGATGAAAATCACATTATTTAATTGCTTTGATAAAAATTAAGCAATTAACAATATCAAAAAAATTGTTTTGTAATAATATAACATTTTAAATATGCAAAAAAATTATTATAATTTATTTTAAAAATTAAATTAAAACATTTAGTGCTCTAAAAATTATAAAAGAATTAGTCTAATGGTGTAAATGAAAAATTTTGAAATATAGGGACTGAACATGAGTACTATTTTGATAAATTTTAATAAAGATGGATTTCCGTGAAATTCACAATCCTATATAAAGAAAATGAAAACCCTAGCCGTCCTAACAACTTCTCATTTTTCTCTCTGCCAAACAACTTTATCCTCTCAACAGCTTTACATTTCCTTCTCCACTACAAAATCTTCGAAGAAGCCATGGAAAGGCTTCTCTACTCATCCTCTCCAACCCATCTCAACAATACCCATTTCAGGTTTTCTCCTCTCCTCTCTCACCTCCCCCGTTTTGACTCACCAAAAGTCGATTTTTTCGCTCCATCACAACCGGATTCCAGGCGACTCGGCTCCGTCTCCTGCAAAAACAAGAGCTCGTCTCAGCTGTCTTGTTATTCCTCATCGAAATTGAACAATTCCCATTTCTCCTCTTCCTCTGGAGATGACGCGTCGAATGAGTCAATACCCAGTTCTCCTTCTCTCGAGCAGATTGGCGCAGAAGCTGTTCAGCAGAAAAATGTAACGTTTTTCATTCAGATTAATGGAGAATTTTTGTCTTTTATTTTATTTTTGGGTTGCTTTGATTTGGGGTTTACTGAATTGTGTGGATATATGGTGAATCGGGAGTTATAGACAAGTAGGTTCTGAGAAATGGGCTCCATCATGACCCGATTCCAGGCGACTTGGCTCTGTCTCTTGCAAAAACTAGAAATCGTCTCGGCTGTCTTGTTATATCTATACCTGAAGTTATTATTTGTAAATTATTTAAATTATGAATGCATGTATGTTTCACTTCATCTGAAGCTATCTGGTGTTGGAAATAATTACTGGTAATGAACATGTGAATTTCAGAACAAAAATGTGGAAAAAATTATCAGGATACATTCAAGTTTTGTGAATCTAAGTGTGTTTTATCATTTTGTGAAAATCAGTCCTATATTTGAGCTGGATTTAAAGAATAAAATCAAGGGAGGCTATAAGCTCTCCAGTTGAGCATTTAATTTATATGTGTGTATATATTTAATGTATATACGTGTATATATTTTTGTTTTGCGGAATTTTAAGGTTGTTGGACTATGTGCAAAATCAGTCCCATATTTAATGTATATATGTGTATATATTTTTGTTTTGCGAAATTTTAAGGTTGTTAGACTATGTGCAAAATCAAGGGAGGCTGTAAGCTCTCCAGTTGAGCATTTAACCCTTCACTATCAGGTTCGTTAACTTATTGGTCTCGTTACAAATTAATGTCTTCTGGTGATTATTTATGTTAACTTTCCTAGCATGAGTCATACTGATGGCTTCTTATTCTAGGTTTGACATCTTGACACATCTGAGAAGAGTGAACTTCACAAGTTACAGCAGTTGAAAGATGAACAAGGTCAGCTTTGTTACTTTATGTATTAATTGGTTTATCTCTGTATAGAAAGTCTTTTGGCTCACAATTCATTGTAGTATCTCTTCTGCAATGTGATTGTATCTCTTCTGTAATGTGAGTTGTGTTGTTGGGACTTTCATATTTTGGTGACACACTTTCATAATTTGGTTTTATTTTAATGATATTACTTCTTCTTCTTTGCTTTTTTTTTTAATTTTTTTCCCTCCTTATATTTTTTTTATTCAAACAAATTACAGGAGAGTTGTCTAGCAGTGATGAGAAAAAATACAAAGCACTTAAGCGGGCAACAGAAAGGGAGATTTCACAGAGTGCTGATGTCATCTGTTGCACATGTGTTGGTGCTGGAGATCCTCGATTGGCAAATTTTAGGTTCCGCCAGGTTGAGGAATATCTTTTGTTAGCATCTGATCATTATTAAATTCTTGTAGACTTACTTGCTTTCCTGTCTTCTAGGTACTTATTGACGAATCTACACAGGCAGCAGAACCTAAGTGTCTTATCCCTTTGGTTCTTGGGGCAAAACAGGTACTTAGCATTAAATTTAAGATTCTATTCATGGCATTATTTTGTGCTTAGCGTCTAACTAGAACTTTTTATACCAGGTTGTTCTTGTCGGTGATCATTGCCAGCTTGGTCCAGTCATTATGTGCAAGAAAGCAGCACGTGTTGGGCTTGCCCAATCTCTCTTTGAACGCCTTGTTTTACTTGGTTTGAAACCAATTAGATTGTAGGTAAATATTCTACTTGGTATTTTTACTTGGGTAGGGATGCCAGGTATCGTGAAACCTCATTTGCTTGCGATTATATTTTGCTCCTTCCTACACATTGTTTTTTGATTTCTATATTAAAGTTGCAGCAATCACAAGGCTTATGTATGGAAATGTTTAATTTTGTATTAGTATATGTTTATACAGCATCCGTAAGACTGATGCTTATGCTTACCAGTTTGCTGGTATTTGTTTTTCACATGTGTAGGTGTTCATGATTCTATGTACCCTTATGACTCTAAATTTTGCTTATGCTTACCAGTTTGCTGGTATTTATAGATGAAAGATATCCTAAGTTTCAACTGAGTGCTTAGTTTGTTTGTACTTGTTCTAAATATGTTGATTCTTCTAAATGCCAGAGAGGAGGCAGGCAGAGGCTGCCCGGATCAGGGAGAAGTATCCTGATAGAATACCAGTATGAATTGCAACTCATTCTTGTGAATATTGAACTCTGTTTTTCTTGTACTTGTAATGCTTGTGTTCAGTATCATCTTTTGTGATTATTTTTATTTTTTGGCCACATAGGTAATTGTGGAGAAGGTTGAAAGAAGTGACATTCCTGACATTGACAAGAAAAATTAGTCACATATCTTTTTTTATTTTGCTTTTGAAGATAACAATAAATTTCTGGTAGAATGTGTGTTAAAATTAGAAACATTACTAGTTTAGATATCCAGTGTTAAACATTTCAAGCCAAGTGTACTTTTGTGTGTGGCCGTTGTGCATTTGTTCTCAAGAGTTGGGGGATGTTTCTGTCAGTCGCAATTAAATCTTTGTGGGAGTGGTTAAACTGTTACACATCTACAACACCAGCCAAATTTTGATATTTTGAACAATTTCTCACGATAATGAAAAGTTGTTCAAGTGGATGCCATTTTGAAAGGTAGTGTTTCTGCTTATAGGCATTGACCCAGTGTTCAATAGACATAATGGTGATGGGCTATCTGATCCAATGTCACCATTTCACTACAAAAAAAAAAAAAGCTCAAAAGTTAGATTTGAAATGATAGTTTCTGCAGTTTAGATTCTATTTGAAATGATAGTTTCTACAGTTTAGATTCTAGCGACTATTAGATGAATGTTGGTTTTCTACAGATTAACTATGATAATATTATTCTGTGTTCTCATGCAATGATGGATGCAGATATCTGGTTCCAGCTGATCTGACTGTTGGGCAATTTGTTTATGTGGTCCAAAAGAGGATAAATGCAATTGAGGCTCTATTTCAAGTTTTTGATATCGATTAAGATATCCTGAAATATTAACAGAAGCCCTGTTGTACTTGTGCTGAGTGTTGTTGCAAGTAATCAGCTGTAAATGCTCAAGTTTTCAGATTACTCAGCATAGTTGATGCTTTTATATCATTTTTCTATATAATACTTCGGTGTATATAGTTTATTGCATCACCAGCTTTGGATTATATATATATATATATATATATATATATTAATTTTTTTAAACACTTGGCTGTTAAAAACTGTCAAATATATTTTTTTTTATTTTTGAAACTATTATAATTGACGGTTAAAAACCGCCAAGTATATTTTTTTAATTTTTAAGCCTATTATACTTGGCGGTCAAAAACCGTCAAGTATAGTCAAATGCATATTTGGCACTTTGACCGACCGCCAAATATAATCAATTTAACTATATTTGACGGTGCCATTGGTGGCGCTTTTAAGACCGTCAAATATGGTCATTTTTCTTGTAGTGACTTACCGCCTGTTACCTCACTAATCGGGTTCCTTCTTTTGTTCTTCATTTTCAGTCTCTGTACTCCATCTTATTCCCTAATCAACCTGCTTTTCCTCTTCCTCCTCGTATTTTTTGTTGTGTTTGTTTTGTCCATTTTTATAGGGTTTCTGATAAACTGTCTCCTCGGTCTACCAAATGTATTTTTCTTGGGTATTCTAGAACTCAGAAAGGTTACAAATGTCTTTACCCTTACTAGAAAAAAACTTTTGTCAGTGCAGATGTCACCTTTTTTGAGTCCACACCATATTTTTCATCGAGTAGTACTATACTTGATACTGGTCTAGTTGATCATCCAATACCAGTGTCAGTTCTATCGTGTCCCTCTACCCCACCACTCCTAGTTTATTCTAGGTGAAAGCCACATCAATCCCGTGCTACACAAGATGATTTACTGCTTACTGATCTGCCCGTCACTCAAGCGTTTGCTTCTACTCTAGATCCGACTCCTCCTACAAATGAGTATTCCGATCTTGATCTCCTTATTGCTCTTCGCAAAGGTACTAGAAATTCTCAGAGATATCCTATCTCTCAGTTTGTCTCTTTTAATGTCTTATCATTGTCTGCTCGTTCTTTTGCTTTGAGTTTGTCTGTGGTTTCTATTCCTAAAACTTACCATGAAGCTTTGGCTCATCCTGGCTGGAGGAAAGCTATGGAAGATGAGATGTCAGTTCTCTGTGATCGTGGTACATGGGAGTTACAAAAATTACTAGACGGTATAGAAGTGGTCGGTTGTCGTTAGGTCTTTTTTATCAAATATCATCCTAATGGTACTATTGAACGCTTAAAAGCCCGTCTTGTTGCTAAAGGGTACACTCAAACTTATGGTGTTGACTATGTTGAGACTTTTTCTCCCGTTGCCAGGCTCAATTCAGTCCGCATTCTCATTTCTCTCACTGTGTTTTTTGGCTGGCCCCTCTTCCAGCTAGATGTCAAAAATGCCTTCTTGTATGGTGATTTACACGATGAGGTTTATACGGAGCAATCACCTGAATTTGTTGCTCAGGGGGAGTTAACCACCTCTGTTTGTAAGTTAAAGAAGGCTATTTATGGTATGAAGCAGTCACCTAGGGCCTGGTTTGAAAAATTGAGTGGCGATTTGGCTTCGATCAACTTCTCCCGTTGTCAATCTGATCACTCAGTGTTTGTTAAACATACAAGATCAGGTATTGTTATACTTGTGGTGTATGTAGATGATATCATTGTGACTGGGAGTGATTCTAATGACATAGAAGAAGTGAAAAGACAGCTAAAGACACATTTTCAAACAAAAGACTTGGGGCAACTCAAATACTTTCTTGGTATTGAAGTTTTAAGGAGTAAAGAATATATCATTTTGTCTCAGAGAAAGTATGTGCAAGACTTACTTGATGAGACGGGTATGGTAGAGTCTAAGCGAATAGAGACCCCTATGGATCCTAATGTAGTATTGGATGGTGATAGCAGTCCAAATTTTGAAGATAAGAAAAAATATAAAAGTCTTGTGGGAAAGTTGATTTATCTTACTGTCACTAGACCTGATATTACTTTTGCAGTAGGAGCAGTTAGTCAGTATATGCAAAATCCGAAGAAGATCCATTGGGAGGCGGTATGTAGAATTCTACGATATCTAAAACAGTCCGTTGGAAGGGTAAAAGTTGGACATTGTTGGCTATTCTGATGCTGATTGGGCTGGATCCAAAACTGATAGGAAGTCCACAAGTGGATATTGTACTTTCTTGGGAGGCAATCTAGTGACTTGGAGAAGCAAGGAACAAAATGTAGTTGCAAGATCCAATGCAGAGGCAGAGTATCGTACTATGCCTCATACAACATGTGAGATTATGTGGGTCAAGAATTTTTTAACCGAGATTGGAATTGATTTTAAAAAGCCATAAAAAATGTTTTGTGATAATATGGCTGCAACATATATTGCTAGCAATCCAGTTTTTCATGAAAGAACTAAACACATTGAAGTAAATTGTCACTTTGTTCGTGAGGCTGTAATGAGTGGAGAGATTATCACTCCTTATGTTAAGTCTGAAGACCAAATTGGAGATCTTTTTATCAAGGCAGTTCATAAATAAGTTTTTCTTCATCTATGCTCGAAGTTTGACATCGAGAATATCTATACTCCAACTTGAGAGGGAGTGTTAAATCTCTATATAGGAATTTAGGATTGTGTTCTTATTAGATTCATCTTTGATTCTCTCTTTCCTATTTTATTTCCCGTTATTGTACTATATATATTTATACCTCTTTACAATGGAATACATACAAATTTTTTTCCTAAATTCGTTTCTCTCTCTCTCTCAACACCTTTAGTGAGTTCTTCATAGAAGACTATATTACTAGTAACAAAAAGGAGTTTTACAGAATATTTGAATTAGAGTTTATGATAAAGGCAATAACGTGTATTGTGAAGTTTCTTTTTTACTCTTTAGTAAATTTAGTTAGGGTAAAATTGTAAAAAAAAAATAAAATAAAAATGGGGCTAACGAGATAAAAAGTGGGAGCCAAATGGAACAACTTTATTAAATATTGGCTTGTTGAGCTCTAAGTGGGGCCATGGCCCATCATAAACTACAATTGGGCCTCTGTTTATTAAAGTATTGGGCTTCTTGAGCCAGCTTTTGAAGTACACATTTCTCGGACTTTTCGGCTTTTACAGATGGATTCGGACGACCTGCCAATTCTAATTATTTAAACAGTTTTTATTTATCTTGTTGTAAAGTTGTTGCTTTATTCTTAGTAATTTATTTCTATTTCTCAACGTTAACTTGGCAACAGATTGAAACATTTTTACGTGAGAATCACTTTTCATAATCTCGAAGTACTTCACTTTCTCACTAGTGTTTGATTTTGACTAAAATCTTTTAATTATGTGACACTTTAAGATTTAACTCAAACGAAACTTGTATTAATTAGTAATTGTGATGTATAGAGTATAGTTACTTAAGATTAATGTAATGGACGTGAATGGGAATATAAACTATGAAATTAATTGATTGTGAGAGAGAACCTTCGAATCTCACATGTAGATGAGCCAATGTGGTGGTTATAAAATCATTATTTAATTTGCTACAGTGGCACGATGTGGTGATCGAAAGATTCCTGATTTTATTTATTTAATTGATTCTCCTCTCTGGGAATCAAGCAAAGTAAATAAAAATGAAAGAAAGAAACCAGAGATCGAAATCTTTGCATATTCCTGTTTAATTTGAGGCTTTACTTGAAACTGAGAGGCTCAGGGAAATCAATCAGGAAATATTATTAGGAAATCTTTTAATTACTCAAAAAAAATCTTGAAAAAACAACGTCAAGGAAGACCCTCATGAAAGCGCCATTGTATTCAAAACTCCGGCAAATGGTAAAAAATCTCAAAACTTGAAAGACTGGTGCGAAGAAATTTGGTGCAGAATTGGTTGGTCAGATGTGACATTTCCAGCTTTCTTAACCTAAATTGTGCTTGTACAAACTTAAGAGTATTCCTCCATATTGAATCAAAATAATAATTATTTTGATTTTGTAGTACAATTACTGGTACATGGCAGCACAGCAAAGTCAACCCTTTCGCAACAATGAGAAGTCTGAAGTACCAGCACTTAAGGTTTGCTTTTACTTCCGGAGCCACTTGTGCCCAAAATTGTTTTCAAACACAGCTGGGATTCCAACTACTGGCTTTACAATGGGCTGGGCTTGGACCAGCTGATGCCATCAGAATTTGAATTCTAAATATTAAATATAATTGAAATGGGAAAGATAATAGAATAACAGTGAAGAATAAATGTACGCCCACCATAATATGCCCTTTTAGGCACACATATTGGCTACATTGTCTATTGTGTATTGGCATAAAGCTTTGAAAATAACTACATCTTCCACTATCTCCCACTACTGTCCCTTCTTTTGCTTTTCATGTTCTCAGCTTGTTATGGGTCAAATCTCTTGATGGCTCTGAGTTTTTTGACAACCAAAAAGCAATGAAATGTTATATAAAGGAACACCAAGCATTGAACTAATTGATTACCTAGAATCCATAGTGTAGTGTTGTCATACATACAATACAATATCTTGGTTTCCCACTAAAAAAAATGGAAAATTTTGTGCACAAGCCTGGACCTGCTCTTGCTGTTTTGAACTTTGAATGTCACTTTTTTTGAGATCTAAGACAAACAACTCCTTGCCTTTGCCCCAAAGCTAGCTAAGCCAATTTCTTAAGCTATAAATTCAATTTTCATGTCTAGGTTTGCTTATTCATCTCAAACCCACACCTAATTTTGTTATAGTATCTTAAAAACAACACATTTTCTTCCACAAATATGAATTTCTATGATCATGATTCATGACCTGCCGCTTCTCTACAGCAGTGACTAATACGATTTGGCATTCTAATGAAATTTGAAGCTTAGATTATGGCATTTCAAATCATAAATGCGCATATTAATCTACGTGGAAGGTTTGGATAAGAGATTAAAACAGGAAGGCAACAACAAATTAAGGAGAACTTTTTGAATATTAATTTACCGAAACTAAGGTTGAAAGGTGCTCTATAGTACAAAAAGAAAATTGAAACAAAAAGAAAAAAAAAAGGAAAAAGGAAAAGAAAACCCTTTGATATCTCTGATTTACCCCTCTATACAAACAAAGGGCGAACCAAAATTTGCCTCCCGACTTCCAACGACCGTAATGGAAGTTAATTTAATTTTCCACCAAAACTGGTCTCATTTTTCACCCTTTTTCCTTTTTGTCATTTACGCCTATAAACACATATTATGTGCCGGTGCCGGTGCCGGTGCCGTTGCCGTTACGGTTACCGTTACCGTTACTATCTCCGTCAGTCTAAACATCGTTTTAACTATCCGCGATTATGACGTCATCACCTTCATTACCATCTCCGTCAATCTCAATTTCATTAACATTACCGTCGCCGTCCTCATCCATCCACCGCTCGGCCGGCGTACACTCGGCTTTATGGCGCAGTTTCCAATCGAGCGCTTGACAGGCGCGTGAACAGTAATTCACAGCCCCACAGACAGAACACCGACGAAATTCATGTCTCCTAGTCTCGGGTCTCCCACAGCCTACGTGAGAGCACAATCTCAATCCCGGCCCCGGCGTGCCGTCACGCGCACTAAACCACTCGGCTAAAAATCGGCTCGCCGGATGCGCCTCTGGCGCCGGTACATTGCAACCGAAATCGCTTAGTAACGGACACCCCATACCAGGCACGTGACCGTTGTTAGGATTCTGGGGTTGAGGAACGGGGTGAGGGTGCGGGTGCGAGGGTGAATTCCACGTGAGCCAGGAGCGCGTGGTGTTACCATCCGAAGCCGTTGACGACAGCACGGCAGCTAGTTCGCGTGCGTTAGCTTGGACAAGGAACCGTCGGCCCTCGGCTATGTTTTGTCTCACGCCGTAGCCGTCCTGGAGACAGTGACCGAGCTCCCTCAGAGCATCGATGTGACCAAGAAAAGCGGCTCGCGCGCACAGAGCCACGCCGGCCCGTAAATCCTTATCGTTCTTGGAACCGCCGCTGCCGTTGAACTGAATAACGGCCAAAGAGTACAGTGCCTGCGCGTGTGAGCTAATCGCGGCCTTGGCCATCAGTGAGGCTCCGCTGCCTCTGTTATTTAAACAGTAGAATCGAATCTGAAAAACAGAAAAAAAAAATTCAAAGACTATTAAAAAAACCATGTAAAGCATCTCGTATGAAGAATGTTCATAACTTGCCAAGTAAAACTAGAATTTTCAGTAATAAAAATAATTATGAAAATATTTTATATTTATTTGGATAATAAAGCTCTTACCATGCCCAGAGTGTAACAAGCTTCTACGTTTCCAGCGTCCGCGCAGAGCTTCAAGAAACGGTGAGCTGAGTCGGACCAGTTTTTGGCTTTAATGGCGAACGTTTTCTGAGAAGCTTTTGATAGTACTAGAGAATTCATAGCTAAGCCGTTCAATCTCTTGCATCTGCAAAATCAATCACGTCAGTTTTATAAGATTCAATCCAAACGCAATCAATATAGTGATAAAACGCCAGCAAAAGACATAAATAAGAAGGGACGCATACGTTATCAAAACATTGGTGAAATCAGAGGGGCAACGAGCGGTGGAGCTGAGTTTGCAGAGAATAGAAACGACAAGATCATCAGGCAAAGAATCAAATAAGTCACACTCTCCGGCAATCTCCGGCGGCAGTCTTGGTCTTTTCCGGCAAACCATCTTCGGTTCGCCGGTGAAAACCCTTTTCTTCTTAACTACTGCTCTATTATTATCTGAACAAACATCTACTAGTCTAGGGTAACAGAGGCCTCGTTTGGTTCTCATTTATCTCTCGCTTGCCGGCTCGGTGGCTGGTTTCGTTGTGTCTGTTCTTCTCTTGGCCTTGAGAGATTAAGAGAGAAAAAGAGGTGCGAGAGCTTTATATAAAAGAGGGAAGCGCAAGCACAAGACCTTAAAAGAGAGCAACAACAACAACGACAGAGCCGAACGAATCATAAAATAAATAACCTTCTCCCCTGCCTAGACACAGAGAAATGGATGCGTCATGTGTAATTACTTTCTTAACCCTTCACTTGTTCTTTTTACGGTCAAGCGGCGTTGACCCAGATCCGTCCGTCGTCGATTTTGCTTTCTTCTTTTATTTTGTTTTATTTTATTTTCTTTTCTTGTGTACTGCAAAATCCTTACCCTCTTCTTGTCTGCAAGCTTTTGAGTTCTCTCTTTTAAATCTTTTAAACTTAATGATTTTTTTAAAATAAAATAAAAAAAGATGAGAGGCTCAGAGAGAGAGAAAAGGGCTATCCTCATCTCTTTATTTATATGTTTGTTGAATACAGGTAGATTCTGCCCCTTCTCTCTCTAAAAATGTTTGGGTTTGTTTTGAAAGCGGTTAAATTTGTTGCGAGTAAAAGCAACTAACTGTGTTTATTTTCAGTGTTCTCATTTTACCAGGTAAATAAATACGAAATATTTCCCACTTCACTCAGCGCGTGTTCTCATGCTACTTTCCTTTTTTCGAAAAAAAAACTTTATTTTAAGAATAATTCCCCCTATCATATTCTATTAACATACTTGACGAAATTCGCTTCAATTTTCAATATTCCCGATAACAAAATTTTATTTTTAACACATACGAAAACGAAAAATGAATAGATTTCGGTCAACTTAATAAATTATTGAAATAAAAATAAGGTTTAAATTGCACGCGTTTTGGGGGGTGAGAGTGGGGAAATTGTCATCTTGCTAACAAACTCATGTAGCGAATTCTGGGCTCTCGTAGAAGACCTTAACAATAATGAGGTCAAACGTATGAATCAGCACTAACAAAGGTTCAGACGTTCAGTTTGCTCTCTGTTGTTTTTTTTTTACTTCTTGCCTATTTATGATTTTGTTTTCCTTTTTTCTCCCATCAAACAAAAATCTGACATAATCCTAAATTCATTCATCAATTAACTAGAAAATCCAATCTTCTTTCCTTTTTTTTATTATTTTTTAAAAAATATATATACTATTAGGAACATGGCTCCCTCTTAGCATAATTCTTTAGATTGTTAAGGCCTTATTGTTGTTCAATTTCAATCCATTGATTATTTACGCAAATAAGTAAAATAATTTGATTGGTAGGTCAACCCTGTAATTGTAGCGAAATGACTGAAGAACTGTAATTTGTACAATCTTACGACAAAAATTACAAGAAAACAAAAAAAATGCAATGTGGAGCAACCAGACTGGGAAGGAAATGAAATCAACCACTTTAAGTGGGGTCCTAATTGTTACCAATTTCCAGTCAACTATGGATCTGCGTGGCCCCGGTGTAGTGGTCTTTGTGGTGGTTTGTGTAGTAAAATGTAATAAGTTTCTCTCCTGTTGCGAAACATTTTCTCATGGCCTGTAGGACCTACATATGCAAACCAAAAGCAAAGCAAAGCAAAGCAAAGCAAACCATCTTGGGTTGTGATCATCATCAACTCTGTGATTGATCAGTGAATCCATTTCAAGAAAGTTCCAGAATTTGGCAGTTGGCGCTAATTGGGGGTTAAAATTAAGCCACCACTTAATTCAGACTACAACGCGCAATTTCTACCAAGATTTTTATTTTCTTTTTTTTCAATAGCGCTTCATAATACATTATTATAGACATTACATATCTAGTAATATTAGACTTCAAACTCAAATATAATAAAAAAATTATAATCTGGTATATTACCTTCTTAATTAAAATTCACTAAAAGACTAAAAAAAAAGAATTAAAAAAGTTATATTTTCTGTATGATTTTATCATATATAGTACTGTATTAGATTATAAATCTTGAATTATATTTGATAGACATTTTATGCATTATCTCATAAGGAAAGTTTTAATTAATTTTGTAGAATTATTGAAGCCCACCCTAAGCCTAACCTATTGCTGCCCACTCCATAAAAGTTTTCCTTTAAACTTGTAGACGGTCATTTATTATATCACCTTAAAGTCATATATTGAAATATGAGAACTTCTAATTAGTAAAGGGTTAATGATTTTATTAAAAGTAGTTATCATGTATTTTGTAGATAAGTTTTAAAATGTCAAATACTAATGCCTCTGGTTATAAGTAATAATTTCCCGTGATTTTATGGTGAGATTTAATTTTTGAATGATATTATAAGTCTTAAGATGTTAAACATGTCCGTATATAATAAATAAATGCATTAAGACTATCTTTCACTAATTAAATTTTTGTCAAAATTTGAATAATATTCATGTTATTCAATTATATGTTGTTACAGCTTTAGAAGTTAACGAAAGCTACCCACCCTATATTAATGCAGCGACTATAGGAGGTGTTCGATCTAAATCGGCATGGATTTTTTTCAAAATGGAAGAAAATCATTGTCTTGTCAAGCACTCTCAGTGGATTAAAAATATAATTATTGCTTGATAAATATAAAGGTGGACTAGTGGCCACTAAGTTGGGAGTGAAAAATTTTACTCTCTTTATATGCCGATTGCCAAACAATTATATTTTGACCAAATCATTACTATACTAACTTGCTAAACTCAATTATCGCTCTTCCAAATAAATATTAATAAAGAATTGCAGTGTGTCCGAAGATTTGTATGTGTCGTGGTTGTTCAAGGAACGTAAAAACGCCGGCCGCATGTCACGTCGCCGTAAAATTAAACAATTACTGTCACATCAAATAATTGACGTGTATAACCTCAGCTATATCTATATAAATATTTTTTAATTATTATTAGTAGAAAACATTCTACATAGTTTAGGTTATTTAAAGAAACTTTGCTCAGGTTACCTGTTCGTGAAGTTCAAACCTGTCACCCGACGCCTTTCGTGAATTTCTGTTGCTTTTAAATGTTAAAACCCCATTTCAATATTTTCCAATTTTAAGTAATATAATCAAATTAATCGATCTTAAGATCAAAACGATTTATCTCTGTTTATTCTAACACACATATATATATAGTAATTTTATTATTCTAATTTTTGAATATTTTGTTAGGTTTTCATCAATGCGAAAATCAAAGAAAAATTTTTTTTCTTTTAATTTTAAAACTGAAAAAAGGGGTTACATATAGGATGTTACTGTTACCTCACGTATCTGAGGTACTAGAATTTACTGAGCAATATGATGACGGCATTAAGTTAAGTTATGTAAGAACTTTAAGGTGACAAGCAGGTGAGGTTATGGAAGCCCCTAATATGTAGTTGGAAGCGAAATGCGATAGTGAAGAGACGAGAAGAGAGGAGAACTTCGAAGAGAAGTGGGTAGGTGGACAAGTTGTATTGGGGGTTGACGTGGATCTCAAGGAGTGATGTCGACCACTCATGTCATGCAATAAGGGGCCCACGTGTCTCTAAAGGGCAAAGGAGAAGGGGCTGCTGCGCCAATGCCAGTATTGTTAATGCTAATGCTAACGCTCATGCTGGAAGAGGAGAAACGTTGTAGGACTGCTAATAAAGATGGGACCCAGATTTCTTGTGTGAATAGGTTTAGGTAGGGTAGGGAGTAGGGACCACACTCTTTGATGCCAATCTATTCTTCCCTCAAAGCCAATGTGGTGTATGGCCCCCGCAATCATCGTAGCCGATTTCATTTGCTTCCTAATTTTGGCTATTTAAATCGCCTCCTTACTTGTAAATGCGGTAACTGCTAGCTGCTCACTCTCCCCGCGATTACGACTGCATACAAATATGAAATCAAATTTGCCTCATTCAATTCTACTTCTCCCTTCTAATATTTCTACACTCTACTCATCTACGTTAGGACTTTTCAATATCTATTTTTATTCTCGAAAATAATTATAAAAATAATAATACTAAATTTATTATTTAAATACGATCTAAAACATATAATTTAATATAATAATCTATATAATAAAAATGTATTAAAAAAATAAATAAAGTTATATTTCTAATAGATTTTTGTTATTTAAGTTGACACATCATCTTATAAACCTGTATAACATATCTACAAATAGCTAACGCCTCTGATAACGTATTTTATGAAAAATATTGAGACGGTTCTTTGAATTATAGACCTAACATTATCGATATAAAAATAACCAAACCACTAAGTAATATGTATTAAATAGATAAATATTTATCAGATAACTTGATAATTTGATTAATGCATTAAAAAAAAGAATTTGACAAATTTATCTAAAATTTTAAACACATTAAAATTTTTGATTAGTTTTCACAATTCTTTTTTCGTATTACTCCTCATTTTATGTTTAAATTTTCTTTAAAATTCGGAGAGAATAGTTTCTTTTATCAATAGATCTAACGAGAGGAACTTATTTTTTCTATTATAAGAATTGTCAAAAAAAAATTTAGAGAATAAAAACAATAATACGGATATGTTATGCCTGAAAAAAAAGATAAAATATTGATGTGGGAAGAGAAATTAGAAGCATGTCATTTTAATGCTAGACATGTCTAATCATATTAGTTTCTTTTATGATGATTTGTATGATGAACTCGCAGAATGTGGACCCTCAAAAGAGGCGGTGGGTTAGGCTTTAGTGCCTTCATCGCCAGCACTTGTATTAATTAATAACAATTTAACTATTAACAATAGTACAAGTATAACTCATAAGAATTATAATATTTGGAATATTGTAAAATAATTGAGGGCTATTTCACATAAGATTCAAAATATTTGTTTTATAATCAAAATATGAAACAAATTGTAAATAAGTTTGGTTGACATGTTTTTCAAGAAACATTTTTCTCAAATAAATTTAGATTTTTTTGTTATATCTTAATTTTTAAAATTTATTTTTATATCATCAATAAACAACTAAGCTGATTAATTTGTATTAACAAATCAACATTTAATTTTTTATTTTTTTATAGTAGTATTATATTTATATCTTATATACAATTAAAATGTTATAGTATGATATGACCGTCTACATGATAAAATTTTATTGAAAGTTAAAAAATAAAAAAATGAGAAAAATTATATTTTTAGTAAGATATTATCACTTAGACTATCACGTTAAGTTGTAGACTTTAAATTATATTTAAATTATAAATATAATATTACCATATTTTTTATATATATTTATATCTATAAACTTATTTATTTTTTTATAAAATCAAACTAAATCATGTCAATCAAGTTAAAAGAGAATCTGAAAATAATTTATAATTTGTTTTGTATTTTTGGCTCATCACAGACTATATTATATGCTTAGCTCGTTTTTCTTGTTTTTATTGAAAAGAATAAAATAAAATAAAATAATACGGTTAAAAGGTGAACAATATTGGAGCTCTATCGTCGTGAGCCGTCAGCAAAAAGAAGAAATAGGCGAGTGAATGTTTACCCAAGACAGCTGTGAATGAATATGATAAAGATTAACGTAAATCATTGATTTAAACATAGTCGGCAAATGCAAGCAAAATATGATTTGACGTTAAATAATATACTTTAGTTTCTGATTTGCCATATAATATTTTTATGAGGTTGACTAAGCTTATAAATTGATGTGATAAACATAGCTTTTCATTTTTAATATTATTTATATTTTTTGTTCGGTTTAGTTTCTTAACTTGAAAGTAGGGGAGTTGAGACGAGAGCTCCATATTTTTGTGTGATTATCAGCCAGTCAGAGACGTGCTGAAACTAGGTTCCTAATTTTTCTTCAAATCTTTTCATTACAATATCTCTTTCCTGATTGTGTTTTAGTTTCTTGTCTCTTCGATGTGACTGCTTTTGGTCATCTTTGTCTTTTATCATTTCTCTATTATTTCATTTTCAGTCTCATCTCTAACTTGCTTTGCAATAAATGTGATTCATCTTTAAAGAAAAATAATTAAAAATTTTTCTATAATTTTGTGAATAATTGAATGCCAAGGATTTAGGTTAATTTTAGTTATACTTACAAAAATATATATGATAAGTTAACCAAGTTGAAATCGAAGGAGTTATTTAAAAATTTATTAAATTTTTAAATTTTTTTATTTAATTAGAAAGTTTAACCTCTAATAACAAAAATATCTTATTCAATATATAAGATATTGAGTTGGCAAATAACGCTCGTTAGAAATTATAAAAGATTTTCAGTTTTTCTCAATTTGACATATTTCAACTGTTTATGACAACTTATTTGATCGAATTTTAATTTTTCAAGCTTGAATTTTTTAATCAACAAAAGAATATTTAACAAAAAGTAAAAATAACTCATTTCAACTAACCACAACTGTAATTAACGAAATACTTTTGAGATGATAGAGATTAGTAAAGGAAAAATTTGTAAAAATGCAGTTATTTTAGGGTTAAGAAATGACCCTCTTTGCAACAATTTACACGTGATGATTTTGTTTAGCATTCATTGAATGTGTTAGACAGTGTCTAACAGTATTTAATAGTGCTCGATAATATTCGATAAATGTATCCGATATTTATAAATATGTGTAATACTCGACAGAGAATTATGATGTATAAATTTTTAATAACATAATCATTTTTGTAATCACTGTTTCAATTTGAGATATTTTTACAAAATTTTCCAAAGCGAAATAAAGATGATACGTAGGATGCAGCTATCACGTGACATGTTGTGTGTTTGTTGTTTGGAAGATAAAGCGAGATGTCTTAATCGGGTAAGGCTCGGGAATCCTGTCTGGTGATGAACCGTTTGGAGATTATCCAAGCAGTTAAGCTCATCTACGTTTAAGGTTATTAGTTGAGGTACGTGCTTGGATGGGGACTCTTCACTCTAGCATGGTTTTTCAGTCTAGATAGCATGAGATTTTTCGAAAAATGGATATGGATTAGGCTTTGCAACAACTGACACGTGGTGGAATAGTCTGCTCCCGCAATTCAGATAACAAAGGTAATTGGATTTGGAAGCAAAGGTCGAGAGTTGTGTAAAGTGGCCACCTAATGTGATTCCTTTCTTCTCCCGTATCAGGATAAAGAGAAATCTCTCTTTGATTCACTTTGTTTTCCTTTCATGGTCAGACAAGGCCAACCCGCTTTTTATTTTTATTTTTTAATTGGATTTATCTTTCAATTGTCAAATTCAAGCAGAAGAATTTGCAATATATCTGACTCGGATGCGTTTTCTTTTTTGAATTAAAGAAACATACTTACGTGACAGAATAAAAATATAAAAAAGGTTACAGTTTTTTTTTTTAAACAGAAATACTAAAACTTAATTTAACTTAAATATATTATCCTTTTATTAACTAGATCATAGATAATAATACAAATCAAGATATGAACAGAGACCATAATTAGAAAAGTCAATGTTATGATTTTCTCCTTATCTTAACTCGATCTCAAACTTCTAAAAAAAATTGATGACATATGAAGTTAAGTGTTCATGAATGCTTAAATTTTATTTTTGTTCGCTCTTCCCATTAATATGCTTTCTTGAACCACAAATTACTTCTTGCTGTGTACTCATATGAATATAAGACAAAGGAGAGGATTTAGTATGAAAAGTTGGGAGCTCCATGAAGCTAAGTAATAAAGAGAGAGAAATATTAAATATAAAATTAAATTAATGAGATTAGGAGCCGTCAATACCCTTTCACATAAGCTAAAACTATAAATCTAATCAAATTATTGTTTTTATATATGACATATGTCACATGAAGATGGTGCTATATATCCAAGTTAAGTTTAAAATAATCGGAAGTCAAAGAATTATGGTCAAATAAACCGCAAGTTAAACAAGTAATTACATGCAAGAGGCAAAAGCAAGACAGGAGCAGGTCAGGCGATAGCTTTGTCTCTCGGTATCGTTGGCTTAATGGCGTTGTAACTTATAAAACGGGAAGGATCGACGTAGAGAGAACAGTAACTAATACACTATCAATCTACGCTATCTAACCCTATTATCTGGTGATTTGCTCTTCACTCTTTTTATGCTTCATCTGCTTTACCTTGAAGTACATTTCAAGTGTAACACCACGTGGCATCGTGATTTGTCCATAACTTTGGCAAAAGGCAAATGTTACTATGCATCACATGGAACTCAATCAACCATTTTCATTAACTTAACCATGGAAATGAATTCTAAGATTTTCAATTTAATATTTTCGTTCTTTTATGATGTGTGTGTATATATATATCGGGTGGATTGATCAGAATTGCGAGTTATAACGTGGGCTTCGAGTAGGGGTGGGATTCGCGTTGTGTCGTGTCAATCCATTTAATTTATTTATGTCAAGACGTGAAACACGTATCCGACATGATTATTAAACGTGTTACCCACGTGTTGTAATCGTGTCATATTTAATTCACATAATTTACTTAATTATTTAATTTAGTTATGCATAATATATTTTATTCTATATATTTAAATCAATTAAAATTATTTTTAAATATAAACTATTATTAGTATAAAATATTATTAAAATCATTATAATTTATTATTTTATAAATTAATTTATTTTATAATATACAAATTTTAGTTTTATATATATGTTATAAGTAGATAATAATTTATATAATTGAATAAATTTATATATTAAAAATAGATAAAATATATTTAATTATTTATATCATTAAATAAATTGATATTTATTAATCGTATCCATATAATATCCACGTATTGTCACAAATTTCCACTCTTTTAACTGCTAGTTAACCAAAGGCGAAGAGAGCAAAACTTTCTACTAAATTTGGACAGAATCTGTTAACAAAGCTGTTACAGAGGGACCCACTTTTGTTGCAACGTTTAGCGACAGGTGAGTTGTTCCCTCCAAGTGGTGCACGGCTCTTTTATGGATGGAACACGTGGCAGAATATTCGATTGTCCTTGATTGTGTGTTGGCACATCTCCTCATATGCCACGCAAGACAAAACATGAAGCCACTCGGACATGAGTTGTTGCCATAGTACTAAAAGACTTTTGAACAAGGTTGAGTCACCATCTGTTTGTGTTGTATTTGGCTGGTTTGCGTGTCCAAGGTGCTCTCGGTAGGACCTTAACTGGCCTCCAATCCATCTCCATGCATGGCACTTGGCAGCAGGCGTAATTTTTCTCCATTAATCATGTCTCGCTCAACTCATGCATGCAGAGCTCGCTTACATGTTAGCTCTACATCTAGTATGATCAAATTGTACGAGTCAGTTGTACTGTTCCTTTGTACGTTACTTGTATCATACTTAAAAAGAGGAAATTAAAGTCAAATTTTCACTTTGCTTGTTATTATGCTATGGTCAAGACCTTTTATTACAAAACCTGTAGAAGGGCTATCAGAGACTTGATAAGCAAAATGCTTTCCAAAATTGCTTTCGTTTTTCTGTGGGACTAAATTCATGTCCAAAAAAATTTGTCTTTTATGATCTACTGTAACTATTTAATTAAGGGGGGTGTTAGGTGCAAAACTCTGCAGGCAATTATGGGGATGAGCAGTTGTGCAAGCTGTGTATACCATACAAATAATATCCCAAGAGGCTTGAGTAAAAGGAAATGCTTCTAGTAGATTAGTTGAATAGAAAAACTTCAAAACAAGATAAAGATCACAGAAACATGTGAGATATTTTTTTAAAAGCTGAGAAGTTCAGTTTGGCAACAAGTCATGGGACTGGTTAACGTAGAATTCTATCAATCTCATTCCTCATTCTCTACGTTGGGATTTGAAAGGATTTAACTTAACCAACTACAACAGATCTTTAATTTCAATATAAATTAACTATGCGGAAGTCACTGACTAAACAGAGAATTTGAAGGAGACAATGCAGAGGATGTTGCTTAACGCATTTGCCATTCATTAGGTCCCTCCTTACTGATATGGGAAATGGGCTGCATGCGCGCGCACGTGATGCTATGCCACGTTGAGTATAGTTCAAGCCAAATTTTGGCTCTGCAAGTAATTTTGAATTTCACTTATTTAATGTTAATTACACTTTAAAAATTCATTTGCGTTAGACCGTGATTGAAGTTAAGCAAAGGTAAGCAAAATATAATAATGATAATTATAACAATATAATAAATATGTAACGATATCTGTGCCAGTACAAGAGTCAGATTCTAGTCGTACTCGTATACCCATTATGTGGATTGGTCGGATACATGCAGATGCAACGTAGATCAGGATTTTTCTTTCTTTAATGGATTACTATATAAGATTTCAACACAAACTTTGAAAGCCCATATTATCTAACAGTCGTAAATTATATATGTTTATTGTTCTGATGTGATGCCTATTAAGTAGAAACTAAATTTGTTAAAATTTATAATTAATTAATTAATAGTCCCACCACCCCTGTGGTCTCGTCCACAATTTATTTTATACCTTCGCTTGCAAAAGACTGAACTTTTTCTTACCTAATCTTTCTTTTTAGGACCTTTTTTTTTTTCTGACAAAGAAGCTTACACAATGACTAATGTAACCCTAATCGTCTGCGTTTGCACCTTAATTTTCCATGCAGAACTCAGCTCATCTGAACCGTCAATACACCGTTACATGATCTACTTGATTGCACGTGACCGCTGGGAGCTGGCTGCTCAAAAAGTCAGATTGGCAGGCGTTTGACCGGTCTTTATACATCATGTGATTCTCAGTACTTTTTATCAGTTTAAGGGTAGATTGGCACGCCAGCTCACCCGTCTTGTGAGTTGAGGCTGTGATTGAATTGAACACATTTATCCTCTGCCTTTGCATAGCCTTATACGTCGTTTCTGAAACTGTGACTATTCATTTGCAGATATCTCTTTTTATCAGTCTGCGGTGAGATTTGGCCAAAATTATGTTTCAAATGACAGAAACATCCTCTGAATGCTGCAGTTTCAGGATATTATGTTAGGGTTTTTCTGGGTCTTTCACCTGATGCTTGCCCGTGCAAGCAAAACGTATAAATGTTGCTTTTTGCTTCCCAGCCCTGGGACAAAAACTAGTTTGCCTTTACGTGCATGGTACGTGAACTTGAAGCTTCAACAAAAATAACAGAGACAACACCACAGAGTGATTATCTTCCCACGGCTTATGGGGTATATATTCTTATGTAGCAATCACTATCCTCTTCTCCTGTTTTTTCTGTGATCTCTGTAACCAATTGAATAACGCCAACTTGCATAATGCAATTTGAAGTTTTATTAATTACCCTTCAATTTTAAGAAATTAATTCCCAAGAGAAGTCTCATTTATTGTTTTGTGTTCGCAAAGATATTCATATATATGATTAATTTAAAATAAACAAAAAAGAACAAAATCGGAATAAAAATCTTCTTCCAAAAAGGAGAAGATTTGGTTGAAAAAAAGAGGCTTGGAAGTGATAAGGTTTAAGATGTGGAGTGGGTGGAATAGAAATCTTTTTCGTTTCTCGACTAAGGAATCGTGGAAATTAACTAGTCGATCAGTTAATTTAAATAAAATTAATTATTCAAGTGGACTATGAAAAACCACATAAATAAATAGAATTTTTTTTTCCTCTTTTTTTTCTGGCAGGCAAAGTAGGCCGACATCTATATAACTGGTAAAAAGCGAAATGCTTGAGAAAAATTATTGGATCTTCGATCGACAGCTTTAATTACCCTTTATATTGAAAAAGAAAGGTAATAGGACGGGGAGCTTAATTAACATTATAATTCATACGCTATTTTTAACTTTGCAGATTGATCAGACAAGTCGGCCCCTTTAGAAGTATAAACAAATTACAGGTTGCTAATCACATGCTAAACAATCCTCGAAGAATCACAATTGTGATTTGTCATAATTTGCATGGTCGGTGACTAACCCTAACTAAAGCTCACGTTCAATCTTAATTAAATACATTTATATACTCATCTTTTTAACTCCGTACTTGTCTTTTATACCAAATCGACATGTCACTCTACTAACAACTGTTGTCCGCTTCATACATGTGTGTCTATATATATATATATAGATCTATTTTTTTAATTACAACCAAGTAAAAAAATAAAAAATAACAATAACAATGGTGAGTGATGAGAAGTTATATTAGGCGACGTTATAACGGCAATGATAACGGAGAGTAGCTGAAAAGACAGAGGCGCGGCATGATGATTGTTGAGAATAATAAAATAAAATAATTTAGAAGTTAACTGCATTGGCAGCTCAAGGTAGCGTAAAATTTTGTCATCCTGGAATCCTAGATTAACCTAAGAAGTATAATAATTAAAATAAGCTTAATTGGGATTTGTGAGAATTTAGCGTAACGAACCATAAATGAGATTAAGGAGAGGGAACTAAGGATGTTGCTTAACGCATTTGGCATCTGAAGTGATTTTGTTTGATTGAGGGCCCTTTCACTTTCCTTCTCTCGTGTGTCGCGAAGAAGGATCCGAGTGACTCAGTGAGCGTGCACACGTGCTGGCCCAATGCTTGAGTGAGTTTCAAGCCATCCTAACATTCTCTGTCTATTCTTTCTTTTTTTATTTTTATTAGAATTGGTAAAGTAGAAGAAGAAGAGCAACAAGGTTATAATTTTTTTTTCTTTTTTTTTAATAAATAAGATAAAAAAACTACTCATTGGAGCCTTTTAATTTAACTTTTTACACAAGTCGTGTTTTGTCAAAGTCAAAAGAGACCAAACAAGTTTTGGGAGTCTTTGGTGGTCACCTACACCCACTTGTGCTTATCCCTTCGTCCTAATACCATTTTAAATACAATATTAAATTTACAATCCAAATACAACTCAAAATTTACAATATAACATGACAATTTAAGTGACAAAATCTTACTCAAATTCCTCCTTCAATAAATTTTTGTTATACAATCTGTCAGGTCAAGTTGTAAATTTTTAGTTCTATTTGAGTTGTAAGAATAACACTACTATTTTAAATATATGTATTTTTCTTCAATAGCATATATAGAAACTTTTTCTTCTTTCATTTTCAATTTAACATAAACAATAATGTTATTTAAAGCTGACAAAGAAAAAGAGTTCAAATTCGATCTCAACAGGATCTAATGATGAAATAGAGACGTTGAAAGAATTATAAATTATACTCGGTTGGACAAAACCCTATCAAAGATGAACTCATAATTTAAAATCTTAAGAAGTTTATCAATGTGATGTATGAAAATGATGCTATATGTTCTTAACATCATTTTAAAGTTCACCCAATTTAAAAAATGAAATATTTTATGTAGGATATGGTGTTATAAACAATCACTTGTGTGATATGCATGGAGGGGTTGAAATCTTGCTCAAATTAATATCATAATTCGAAGTCGAAGACTTAGAAGTACATAAGGTTACTTCATGCCTGCTAGTTTTGGAACACTCGTAACGTGAATGGTAAGTGAAGTTAACCGCAACACAAGCTATCCCAGCTAGCGGGAGTAGTTCATCTTCGTTGAAATTAACTAACATGTTTCGGTGCAACTTTTGAGCGATCCAGCCATAATATTACTCCTATATATTGTGAGTGCTAGCTGGTTATTCAGAGAACGTCGCGTATTTCTATGTTATAATGGACAGAAATAACTTCTTGTTGATTCAAAACGGTAAATGTACGTAATTAATTTGCTTTATTTGAACACTTGCATTGATCTGAGAGTACTTGGAAGTATCACGTTAAGAAAAGTTTTCATTCTATAGTATGAAATATATGCTTATACATAAAAGGATTTCAAATGTGTATTTTATTTATTAATAATGCGATACTTATAAACTCTGCATTCAAAATGTGACATCAAATGCATGAAAATATTAATATTAGTTGTTAATATAATAAATGTTGATGAATCATGTTATATTGAATAAATAGTATCACATCATCTTTTGTATTTAAACTTTGTAAGTGTAGCATTACTTTTTATTTATTTATACAAATCGAATGTTATCAATAAACGATATTAATCAACAAATTCTCGATCGTGCATGTATATATTCTATATTATTGAATTATTTTTTGAGAACAAAATGCTCTGGATTCATTTTGAATAAATCACTTCAGCGAAACACTGAAGAATCATATCTAATTATTCTTATATAAATCCCACTAGTCTAGTGTAAAATTCTGACGTGTGTAGTTTTTGTCGTTCCAAATTGCACCACTCCGAAAGCAAAACAGAAAAAAAACCTACTTTGGAAAAACAAATAAAATAATAATAAACAAAGACATTGAGCCGAAAATCATCTAGAATCCAGGAATAAAATTAATTTTAGTCAAATTCTAACCTTACGAAATTGAAATTGACATAAAGCATTTTTAATAACGATTGAATGCTAATATGTATTAGCATTCCAGATAAAAGTACCCAATTTTATTAGCACTTTTTAATTTTCATTCGATGTAACGGGTTCTAGAAGCGAATTACCTCATAGCACATCCTGTCAAACATTTTGACTTAGAAAATTAGTGGACAAGAAGATAACTCTGGAATTAAAAATTTATGAAGGTTCCCTTTGAAAGTGGCCCTTGCAGCAGTAACCAACGTCATATACAAACAGGAGAGGCTCTTTCTAACCTAAACTTAAAAGAATAATGAGATCAATCAATAAACAAATATATAAAACATAAACAACTGAACCTGAAGCATTTGGCACGTTGACACATAGAAACTTAATTGAATTTGTATAACATGAGTTAAAGCGTGACAATTAGAATGATAAGGTCATTGCGGCCCTTATGCACGCAGCTTAACTTATGCATGAACCTTGATGGAGGAAACTAGTTAAACGTCATCGTTGAGAGCTCCATTTTATCTAACTTGCTTTCATTATATAGATTTCCAGTTGACATAGAATTTAAAACGAGTAATTAAGCTGCTGCAGCAATCATCTTTACATTATGCATAAAGGGCAGGCATTTCTATAATAATATATATATATATCGCAGCAATATTAATTATTATAACGTTGACAATAGCTAGATGAAAAATAGTATATATACATGACATGATGGAGGCCGTATCCGGCCGTCCAAAAGACCGACAAGTTAATATTCTTGTATAGAAATTGAAAGAGTTGGATTAGGTGGTTTGGCAAGCAATATAGTTGCATCATGCCATGTATTAAAAACAAAATACTGATGCTTGGTCGGCATCTAATCTTAATGAATATTACCTGATAAACTATAAGTTGAAATTTTTATTTTCTGATCGGAATATTTGCTATAATTGTATATGCTTCTGCAATCCATTAATTTTCTTTAACGGAAGGTCAAAACATCTAATGGGTGTAAAGAGATTCCCACGCTCTTAAACCACCGCAAATACTTTAACAGCCTTTCGTTTTGGTCCAAAATTTTATAGCGAATAAGGAGAGTAGTGAGTTGGTATGTGGGTGACCACATGTTTCCCACCCATGCAAGTTGTTAAAGAAAGAAAAACAAAAAACCCTAATAGTAATGAAGTTGTTCTTGCGATCGCTAAATGTTTTAGATCCATTTCTGTTTGGGACTTGAGAAAAAGAAGGAAAAGGAAAAAAGAAAAATTATGAACCACACAATTTCATTATAAAAAGGGAGGACAAAAGCTTGAAGATACCCACTAATTAAGTTAAGCCCCACTTAGAAAAAAAAGGGCTCTTTTGATTCGCATGTTTCAGCTCTTGTAAGCTTAATAAACAACTTGGTTAAGAAAGTTACTATCTGATAAAATCCCTTTAAAAAATCAACTGTAATTTTCCCCTTGCTAGATTGAAGAAATTTAATAGGAGAAGATAAATAGAAAAATATATTGGTGTATTACACAAGTAATGGATGGTTGAGTTTAGTTGTTGTAAATAACAAAATTCATGATAGATATTGCTTACGATTCCATGATAAGTACATAATTCCAGTAAGATGGGCTATTATGCTGTATCTAATCTGCCCGTCGTCATGATTACAATTGAAAGCAAAAGCTATCACGCTATAATAATACATATTGGCTTCTAAATCATGACGTACATTCCAAATTGTCCTTGCCTTCCTCCTTGGTTTACACTTTTGACTTCATCTTAAACTTCTGTCACCTCAACAAGGTAATTATATATTAATTCATTTTGTGTTATTTTAAAATAAAACCAATTTTTAGCGGTTAAGAAATGTCAACATATAATTAGTTATCTTGTATACAATGAATGGCAATCTTCCAGCACTTGAAATTTATCACCAAAACGTGGATGAGCATGAAGATGTACCTCTATATGCTTATTATTCCTTTAAATATGATTTTATATATTTTTGTGTTCTCACATTTTTGGGTATGTATATTTCGTTTGTCCAATATTTTTCTCATGGGTGAAATGATGATTTATTTCTACTTCACAATTTATGGATAACGTCACAGTTATATATTTTCAAGTTTCAATTTGATGGGCAGTCGGCTGCTTATACTACAAGGAAGGGTGTTGAATTGTATGATTTCTCTCTTCGATTTGATTTTATCTACAAGTTTAATTCCCCGGTTACAAGATGGCAGCCCTCTCATTTAGTTGATTTGACTTGTTATCGGAATTTCTTTTAAATGAGTACGTACTTCCAAGCGCAGAGGCTTATAGAATTTAAAGCAAAAACATTTCCACACACCTTTTCAAACGTATAGAACTGTTAGCTAATTGAAATTTCAAAGTTTCTTTTGTGTTGAGTCATGAACACATAAAAGAAACAAAAGAAGATGAGATATGTACAGATTCTTTGGCACTGCGATTAATTAATTTAACTAGTGATAGCTGTTAGCTAATTAAATTGGTTTCTAATTGTTGCAAAGGGTTTCATGATGCATGTTCCATGGCCAATGCCACAAATACAATCAGGAAAATAAAATTAAAGGCACTGCAACAACTGGACCAGTGCCAGTACATTCTGTTGATGTAACTGGCCTATTCGGCAAGATGGTGATGTTTGATCAAGAAATTGTGGTTCCAATGCTGTAGAAATTGATGAAAACTGTTAAAGCATTCTTGCCTGTCTTGATATTTTTGATATTGGGCCATTGACCCTACAAAGTTAGGCCTGAAAGTACCAACTGTTAGGTGACTGTGATGGACTATTAGCTAGAAAACTGGCCTGCATGCCCCTCAAAACTGCAAATTAGTTTTCAAAAATCCCCATTTAGGAGATCTTGCAATGTACTCATAATCTGCAGATTTGCCAGTAATGGCATCAAAATCATGAAGCAAAATTCTGATTTCTGTGTAATAAACCTACCAGCATGTGGGAATATAATGAGTAGTACGAACATAAGCTGATAAACAGCATAATAGTAATTGGGGCCAATAGAGGGAGAATCCGACACAATAATCCTACTTTTTGAGGTTTGGCAAAGTTGTTATAGTCATTATAGCAACCAAATGTTGCATTATTTAGTACTTTCAGAACCAAAAAAAAAAAAAAACTCGCTAGGAGAGTGAAGCTCTTCTCTTCCTAGTCAATGATGCCAAAGGACTCCGTCTTCGCTTGTTGACTCCGCAACTATGGAAAAACAGAAAAGGACCAGAAATTACAAAAGCTATCGATGGTGATCTAATTGACCCCACTTCATTTGCATCAGGTTTTGTGTAAGTTTTAATCTTTTCGAAGGCTGCTCTGGGGTTTATAATTCTCATGTAGACATTATTAGGAGACTGTTATGTGATATAATTCTCATAAGACATAATTACGGTACTAATAGCTAGCACATGCCTGCATCAAAAAGTAGAATAAGAATCCAAAGCTTTTTAAGTAAAAAGAAGACACACACAAACCATTCTCATTTGCTAAAGTTTTCCGAATCCTATAAAACATGCTTCCATATTGTTGTTAGACCTGAAACATTCACTAATTACATCAACATATAATTGCTATTGCTAACCACCCATTTACTTCCTTAAAATATCTAAACCTTCCACTTAATGCAGTGGTTGGAAATATCCACTTAAGTAGAGTATATATGGCCAATTTGTGATCTTCTTGCCGGTAACCTTACCCACCTTCGATTTCGTGGTCGTTGCTTTATCGTTTCCAGATTACTATAGATGATTAATTATGCATCTAATTCGACTTAATGTGTAATTATTATTTGCTTTAATTCTTGCCCTTGCATTGCTGTAAATAAAACACAATTATGACACTGTAAAATCACCTCCACCTCCCTTTACACTTTAAAAGTGAATTGTTTGCTATTTCGTACACTACTCCTTGTAGATTATTTACAACGCAAACGTTCTCCTATTAAATTTTTATACAATTTGTGATTTTTTTTTTTTAAAGAATCAAACCGTTGCTGCACTGTGAGGCAAAATGGCTAGCCAAATCTTTGAACTTGAAGGGTATTACGAGAGCAGATTGGTTGATTTTGTTCCTGAGGATTGATAGGACAAGTTGCTAGATAAAGACACGAGAGTTTGTGTGGTAGTGGGCCTCAACTTTATCTGCTTCAAATTGATGCAGATGGGGGTTATGATTTTGGCTCAGAAATGAAGATAAGAACTACATTGTGGCATCCAGATTGATTCAGGCTTTCTATCCTCTTACCAAACTATGTAGGGGTCCAATCAAAATTCTTAATTAGGAAAGATATGCCTCACATCTAATTCTCTTTTTAATTAAAATTAATAAACAATAAAGTATAGCACACATTGAGTATCAGATTGCTTTTCCCTTGGGATATGCGCTGGTCTCAAGTGTTCAGGCCTGAAGAAAATCTATGGGCCTGGGCTTCACTAGGGACAATCCCCAGCTACATGAGTCTGTGCTAGTCTAGTTGCAGGCTCTCACAGGCCTTGTTGGCTGAGAATGAGCCCAGGTTGCACAAAGGAACATTGAGACCAAATTGGGAGGGAGAATTATTTGAATAATCACAGAAGACCTGGGTCTTTTTTTTTTTAGGTGTTCTATTTGGCCTTCACTTTTTATCTTTTCAATCCGATTTTTATTTTAATTTTTTTAGACAATTTTACCCCGAGTTAAATATATTAAAGAGGAAAAAATTTCTAAATTAATACACTCATATTATTTCCTACACCAAAAACAAAAAATCTGTTAAAAAAAACCAGTTTATATATGTAATATTTTAAACTTCAAAACTGAATTTGATGAATATATATATTTTTTTCGAATCATGTAAAAAAATTCATGAAACATAAAGAGGAAGAAGAAAGATGATGAACAATAAGATTTAACTTTTTTCTTTCTTTTTTAGATTTGTACTATTGTAAAATGTGCGTTGAAAGAAATTCAATGCTCATTGAGTCGGCAACAAGAGTTTCACGTGTGGTTCTATTTTCCATTCATTCATTATTATTATTATTATTTTTTTAACCATTAAAACCTTGCTCAGATTGGCATGAGCTGGTCTGCTTAATCCACTACTCTTCTTCAAGAAGCGGGTGGGTGATTTGAGAAGTTAAAGGATTTCACCCTGCTTGGCGAGAAAACCTCTGCTAAACAGGACCGTGAGTCTCCACAAGGAGTCAAGTTCAACCCTTGATCTGCTCCTACTAGTTGTGAGGGAAATCCATAATTGCTTTAAGAATATGTCTCAAACAAGGATAGGAACAGGAGCATTTGATAAAACTAGAAACAAAATTGATGTTAATTAGTGAGAGGATACAAAGATCGATCACAGTTGAGAAGACACTAGGTCATTTGGGGTAATTAAAAACTCAATTATACTCTAAAAATAGGTATTTTAGGAATTAAGTGGGGTTTAATGAGAGAAAAATAAAGGTTTAAAATTTTTAATCAAGTGAGTTTAGAAATGAGGGTTGAAGAGGTAAAAAATGGGAGTCGAATAGAACAACCCTTTCTTTTATTCATTCAATGTGAGTGGAGGATGGGTCAATAATATGTTATTAGTCCAACTAATTAAGTGCCTATTCGTTTTAGCTTCTTCAAGTATAGTTTATTTAAATAAATCTTTTTGGAGTTAAACTTTTAAAAGTAGAGCTTTTATTAAGAAGTTATTAATTATTTGATGTGATAAATATGGAACCATGTATTATAACTAAATTACCAAAACAGAGTTTTGTTATAAGAAAATAATAAAGTAAAATATCTAAAATTAGATGAGAATATCTTTAACATTTAAAAAAATTAAAAAAAAAGTTCAAAAATAACTTTTAAAACAGCCTCAATTTTGGGTTTTTCACCTAAGACATAAAATAGCTTTTTGAGTAATGTTATTTGAACCCATAAAAATCTCTCTGTTAAACTCCACTTTAATTAAAATTTATACATATTTTGAAATAATACCAAAATTACCTCTTTTATAATTAATTTTTTCTTAAACAATTCAATAATCATTGTAATCCTTATATTCAAGAAACTATGCAACTTTTTTTTTTCTTTTAGGCTTAAAACTTATTCACTTGTTTTATTGTTTATTTAGAGTTTTACTCTTTCATAACTTAATATGTTAAAACTTTATTTATTTATTTATTCTAGGGTTTTCAATGAAGATTGTTTTGAAGCTTTATTCTTTTTTATATTTTACATTATATACAAGGCTTACTTGCTTGGCTATATTGAATTGAAAATGATAAAAAATTTTTGGTTTCTTGCAATTAAAAAATTAATCACGGTTTATTTATATATGCATGGGACTTTCTTATTTGGTTATGTTGAATTGAATGAAAAATGTTCAGGTCGTGACAACTAAACAAATTGAAAATATTTAGTTCGTAATGATTGAATAAAAGTTGTTTCAAAAAGAAAAAAATTATATTAATAACAAAAATGAGAACTTTACTTGTTCTTTGTGGTTGTAATGTCAGTGCTATAATTTATCTACTATCGTTTGATAGGTATTTGACAAAAAAAATAATGACTTAGGATTGAAGAGAAAAAAATATTAAAATGAAATAATTGTTGAAATATTACATTAATGGGTATCCTTACAATTTTCCATATTCTTTTTAGTAATTTATATCTCAAAATTCTTTTATTATTAATTTTAATAAAAGTGAGGCTTGAAGAAAGATTTTGGGGGGCTTAATCAACAACACTTTAGTTTTTTTTATCATCTATAAATTCTTCTTAGATGGTAATCAACCCTTAATAATTAAAAAAAAACATTTTTTTGATAAGAGAAGCTCAAACAAACGCATTCATCAAGTATGGCGAGTGAGTTTATTATTGGACTAATCTTTGGTCTAGTTCAATAGACAATAAATTAGCTAATTTGTATGTGACCATCCCATGGAGACATCTAATTAAAGAACAAGTATTACGTCATATTCTAACTTCTGTTTATCATTAAAAAAAAAAAAAAAGAACATTTACAATAAAAACAAAAAAGATCAAAGTAGATACGAGTGATATTCACGTACGTATTGAGCCCTTCAAACAGTCACATAGGCAGCTACGGATTTTTTTTAGGACACTGTGGTACGAACTTACAATGTGAACCACCAACTTGAGATTATATCCGAGTAAGCAGAAGAACATGAGGTGGCGGTGACTGATATCAGATTCTGCATGCCACATGGCAGTGCAGTAGCCAATTAGACATCCACTCTTTTATCCTTTAAGATAAGCCCTTGGTACATTAACAAATTCGTGTCTCCCTCCTTCCACACGCTAGTCAAACACTGCTTAATTTACACATATCGTTTGAACAAAAAAACAGTTGTCTAATAGCCTGGAGATGGCTTCTGTTTGTGCTTCTTCTGCTATTGCAGCTGCTGCTCCCAGGCAAGTTCTCTTGATTCCAACTTCAACAAACTATGATGATAAACTGCATGCTTCTAGCAACATAGACACAATGTACTTGAACGATCCACAATTGGTCAATCACATATGAACACTTTTTAGAATGTTTATATCAGCTAAAAAGTTGAGTATAATACAACGATTTGATAAAATTTTTTTTTCTTAAACATGGGAATTGTAGAGAAATCACTCTTCTAATTTTTCATAAATTCTGATGAGAGGAGACGTATTGCCATGGTATAAACAGAGTAAATAATATAGCAGTCAATTTTGCAGTTGCCAGAAGACTGGATCTATTTTTGGATCGACAAAGGCTTCTTTCCTTAACGGAAAGAAACTGAGAGTGAGAAAATATGCAGCATCAGTTGCAACACGATCGGTTTCAGTGCGTGCAGCAGTAGCTGACCCTGACAGACCTCTCTGGTTTCCAGGCAGCACTCCTCCACCATGGCTTGATGGCAGGTTCAGTAATCTCGCTTTGATTATGTATTAAATGACTTAAATACTATACTTCGAAGTAGTTTTACCTGTATCCTCTTTTGCATGCAGCCTTCCTGGAGACTTCGGATTTGATCCATTAGGCCTTGGTAAGTTATTAACCTAATATAGACAATTAATCATGCAAATCTAAGTAAAATGGTCATTATTATTATTCTGGATTATTGAAGTATAAAATTAATATTAAGCCCACATTTATTAGCTTAATTTTAGATAAAATGATAAATTTAATATGATATCAGGATCATTCGACCTAACGGTCTAAGAAACAAAAGGTCGGTGTGAGGTCCAGTCCAGGCAAAACAAAAAAAAAAGGTCTTGCGCATGATTTTAAGATCTTAGGTAAAATGGCTACTTAACATGGATAACTAAATCAATATAATTCTAATGTCAAATCAAGAAATCACTTAATCTATAAGTTTAATTTTGTAGATGTGAGCTTAACTCTAATATCTATAATTTTGTACCTCGTGTTTAACAGGATCTGATCCTGAGACTCTGAGATGGAATGTGCAAGCAGAACTTGTGCACTGCAGATGGGCCATGTTGGGAGCAGCTGGGATTTTCATACCAGAATTCTTGACAAAAATTGGAATCTTAAACACCCCTTCATGGTACACTGCTGGAGAGCTGGAATACTTCACTGACACCACCACCCTCTTCATTATTGAGCTGATTTTCATTGGCTGGGCCGAAGGAAGACGGTGGGCTGACATTCTCAAGCCAGGGTGTGTCAACACTGACCCAATTTTCCCCAACAACAAGCTCACTGGCACCGACGTTGGGTACCCTGGTGGGCTTTGGTTTGACCCTCTTGGATGGGGATCCGGTTCTTCCGAGAAGATCAAGGAGTTGAGGACTAAGGAGATAAAAAATGGGAGGTTGGCAATGTTGGCTGTTATGGGTGCTTGGTTCCAACACATCTACACCGGCACTGGCCCCATTGACAATCTCTTTGCTCACCTTGCTGATCCTGGTCACGCCACCATTTTTGCTGTAAGTGCATCCCTTAAAATGTCCATTCTTTACCTATTCATAAATATATGATCAAAGGAGACTAACAAGATTAGACATAAAATTCTACTCAAAGGTGTAAAGCCATCAATTCATCTAAAAGCTTGAAAGTTTAACTTTTAAATCAAATGGTTCTTAGAATTAAAATAATAAAAGACCTCAGCATTTAGAGTGAAGTTGTCTTGCTATAACTGGCTTTTACTTTTTGTTTCAGGCATTCACACCCAAGTGAGATAGGCAAGGGAGACAAGTACTTTTAAGTATGGGAGGAACATCTGTGAACATTTCACCTAAGGGGTTTAAAAGACATGTTTTCTTAGTGAAGTCTGATCATATGGATAGAACTTGTATTGCCTGATCTGTTTATGTGTTCTATAGAATGCTCCTGCGATGTACAAATACTTGTGTCAACTTAGATGGCTTGAATATAAATTCAGGTGGAAACTAAATTTGCTTGTTGATGCACAATTGTTAATTGTCATTTATGCCAAATGGATTAGAGAATGTAGTTAAGCCAATATATACAAGCGTAAGCTTTTTAAAAAGTAACCAAATAGTCGTATGGTCGAATCCCTCCATATTATTAAAAAATATCATTAATACCATATTAATACATTAATACAAAAATCATCATAAATAATTAGCTAATGTCTAGTTAAAAAATGATTGTAGATATGAGCTGAAATTTACTTCAATCTATATCATTTTTTTTTAATGAGAAAGATTTTGGCTATATGAAATTACTTCTGTATTGAAACTAGAGTCTATTATGGATCCTTGAGTGTGGGATGAAGATCGCTGCTTGGATTACTATATTCCAAGGAGCTTACTCTTGAGGAGTGTAGCATATAAGTTGATGGTCTAAGAAGTCATAATCTGAAGAGCTTCGGTAGGAGGAAATAGAACTCGATTTAAAGTGATCTGAGGAGCATCAATCGGGAGATATTACGGTTAAATGAGAATTAAAGGATGAAGAGCTAAGACCATGAAAAACTAGAAGCTGAAGACCGACAGCCTTCTTATCTATAAATTCAGAAGATGCTCTCCTACCAAACTTCCAACTAAGATACGATAAACAAGACCGTGTCTTACAACTGCCAATGTTTGATAATTGTATGACTTCAGTAACGATAATCTTAGAGAGAGAGGGATAAGGAGCATTTAGTAAGTGTCATTATCCTAATAATGAGTTTGAATGACACGAGCCTACACCCTATAAATATAAAAGATAAATTTTGGTAAGAATATTTATTATAATTATATATATAAAAAAATCCTAGATAGATTCTTCTTTAATTTTTTTTATTTTTAGAAATTGCCATTATGAATAGTCATAATTTTATTAAACGCATCTTACACTGCAACTCGTAAGAGATGTGTGCTTTTGAACTCAATTACCTATGCCTCCTAACTTAAATTTTAAAGAGCAAAGACCAATGGCAATTGGCACACCACACTCTCTAACTTGTGTTGCTTTTGCCGCTAGTAGACCAAACGTGTAACAAGAAGGTGAGAAAGTTGCCTGAGAGTCTCACATGTGGGGATCAAAGTTGGTTGGAGGGAAGACACCATTTTTATCCAACAACATAGTCATTTTAAAAACAAAGCAAAAAAATACTTTTACAGTAAGATTAGAAGGGACAATGCCCTTGTAAGAATAGCAAGGGATTTATTGAGAGGGAACTTCTGATAATTCACGGTTTGCCGATGAAACATGTTGTTGAGGGATGATTATTATGAATCTGTATCAGCATTTGGTTTGGGCAAGATTAATCGCTAGCCAGTGCACCTTTCCTATTTTAAGATTTGAACTTCAATTTATTACTCTCTTCAATTGTTACCAAGCTTAATATACTCAAGAGAAAGGCTTTGTTGATGCTGAAAAATCACACCACTAGTAGCGTTACATATGTCTTGGAGAGACGAGTGAAGTGTTACAAGTTTGCTTGATGGTCACCTTAGAGTTTGGATGCGGGATCCTTCCCTCCTATTTGCTTCCGAGGAGATCGACTGACTCTAGAAATGACTTGACCTCCCTTCGCCCTTGCCTATCCAAGAACAATGAACTGCGAGACAGAGAAATAGATCAGAGGGCGCTTTTGAAGCTCGACGTGCCCCCTCCACTGCTCAAGTTAGTAGTATTCATGACAGAGATGTTTAGCAAGGAGTTAGGGAGATATTTAATGAGTCATAGCGGGAGAATTAGTAAGAACCAGGAAATGAAGGTGGTGTGTTGAAGTGCAAAATGTTGGCTCTACGTGTTTTTATTGGTGTCAAGAAGTCAAATCAGCATGAAGGAACTACCTATTCCTCTTTCTTAGTAACCCAATACTTGAGAGATTTTTAGGATAATCAAAATGACGGTTACCTAGAGTTTTTCGTCAAAATTCCAACATGCCTCGCCTCAATCTTAATTATGGCTTAAATATCTCATACCTAAATCATGTGAATGATCTAGACCACTTATTCTAAGCTTGATGAGCAGCTATATATGTTTCCTTTTTCTTAATTCATGTAAGCGAATCTGCATTGTTCGTTACATGCGTTGTTGTCAATTTCGTGTCTTTCGCAGAAGCATTCAATCCGAGATATTGACAAAATTATGATGAAACCACAAGCAAAAAATCAAATAAGAAATTAAAGAAGATAGGAATACTAGATTTATAGTGGTTCGGCCAATTGAGCCTACATCCACTTTGAAGATCTCAGCAGCAGTTTTATTCTAATCAACAATAAAGGAGAAATATAAAAATATCAATAGCAATAACAACAATTTGACCTTATAGCCTCCCTAGGCATACCAACAAGATAATACCAATCTTCAATATATGCTCCCAAGGAAAGACTAACAGATAAGAACTCCCACGAGTACTCGATCTATATTCACGATTTACAATCCCAAACCGTAGCTTATAAGATCACCCAAAACGTTGACATCCTTGCCGACTCCCAAGGCTCTTAAAACGTTTAACCGGTCTTCTCATTTACATAACTTGCTGTGTATTGTGTGCTCTCTCATCTTTTCTCCACTCATTATACAAGGCTTTATATAAGGTCAAGAGCCTTGTTCCTAGTCTAACCATAATTCCTAGACCAGAAGTAAAACTAAAACTCTTTCTATTTCAGTTTCCTTGTCAAACTATGATTAACCTAGATTATCCTAATTAAAACAAATTACAAACAAACTCAACTTCTTAGTTTGATCCAAATTTCAATTTGTTTTAATTCTAATCTAGAAACAAATCCTCTAGTGCCTGATATTCTAAAAAGACAAAAACACACATAACAATTCTTCACCTTGTTTTTGTCTTCAAACATTATTGATTCCACATTGAAGAAGGATTCCAGTTCACCACATTGCCCAGGAGCGCCAACTCTGTGCCTGAAGCATCTTTGATTCACGGATGTTGCGCACGTGCACAACCTTTGCTGCGCAGGAGCACCAAGATTCTATCAAACGTGCATAGGAGTGCCACACACTTTGCGCGGGAGTGCCAACTTCCTGGCAGACTTGTGCAGGAGCGCAAGTCATCTTGCGCGAGAGCGCGACTGCTTCAGATTTGATTCTGAATTTTGCTTCTTTGTTGTAGGTGCTGCTCTCCACCAGCCCCTTAGGGCATCAAGTGTAATTGGTTTGAATCAAGTCCAAGCAATGCTTGAACTTGCTAAATGTCCTACCAAACCAACCCAACACTTTTTGCACAAACCTCTTTTGTCGTGCTTCATCTATTCCACTAGTATTAGGATCACGAACAATTTATTTGCCAAAGGCTCCACCTTAAGCCCAAATCGCTTTCTCCCATTACTAGCACTGGATGCTTCTTCACTCTCAATCAAAGTATACAAACCATTTTTAAGTTTGCCCTTCATAAAGGTCACCGCATCCTTAACAATTTCCATATAGCCATTCTCAATCTTGGCTACACGTCATAGATTATCAAGCACACCAAGAGATATCAAATTCTTTCTCAACTCAGGACATACCCCATGTTACTGAGAGCATGATCATAGCCATCAAACATCTTGACTTTGATTGAGCCAACCCAACTATCTTGCAAGCTTGGTTGTTACCAAGGATAATAGATCCCTCGACCTTATCGTTCAAGGATTGAAACCATCCCTTATGTGAACACACATGGAATGATTTGTTGGAGTCAAGAATCCATTCCTTTTGGTCTTCCATTACCGAATGCACCAAAACTTCACCGTATTCATATCCTCCATAAGTCGCATCTCCATGCTCTGACTTTTTATCTCCTTGACCCTTCAATCTTTCCGAACAATCTTTTCGAAAATGTCCCAAGTTCTTATAGTGAAAACACCTAAACTTATATTTGTCAAGCTTCTTTGATGATGATCGATTCCTCCCTTTGTTACTTTTGACGGTTAGTGCTTCATTGCTGCCCCATTACTCAATATTTTCCCCTCAGCCTTTAATTCCATCTCTTTAGACCTAATCGCAGGTTCCAATTCTTCCATGGCTAAAGATCACGACCATACCTGAAGGTATCTTTCAGTTGACTGTAGGCCGGCGGTAACGAGTTCGACAAGATGACAACTTGATCTTCCTCATTGATCATTTCCCTAATATATTCTAGATCAATGATTATTTTATTGAAATCATCAATATTCTCATTAATGCTCTTTTCTTCTTGCATCTTGAACCCAAATAGCTTTGCCTTCAAATATATTCGGTTTGTTAGGGATTTCGTCATGTACAGACTCTTTAACTTCAACCAAATCCCAGCTGCAATTGTCTCCTTCAAAACATGTCTCAACACATTGTCACTTAGATGCAAGACAATGGTACTATAGGTTATCTCTAACATCTCTTGTTTCTTTTCTTCAAACTTCAGTCAACATATCCAGTCATTTACATTCTCCCACCAAGGCTTGAGTCACCTTTTGTTAAACCAACAAACTCTCATCCTTCTACGTCAAATATTGAAGTCACCCTTGCCATTAAACCGTTCCATCTCGAATTTTGTTATAGCCGTCTCGAATTCTAGAATAAAAAAAAAAAGCTCTGATACCAATTTGTTATGAATTTCGCGTCTTTCGTGGAAGCGTTCAGTCCGAGATATTGATAAAATTATGATGAAATCACAAGCAAGAAATCAAACGAGAAATTAAAGAAGATAGGAACATTAGATTTATAGTGGTTCAACCAATCAAGCCTACATCCACTTTAGAGATCTTAACAGTAGTTTTATTCCAATCAATAATAAAAGAGAAATACAAGAATATCAATAGCAATAACAAGGATTTAACCTTACAGTCTCCCTATGCATATCGACAAGATAATATCAATCTTCGATATATGCTCAAAGGAAAGACTAACAGAGAAGAACTCTCACGGGTACTCAATCTATACTCACGATTTACAATCCCAAACCGTAGCTTCCAAGATCACCCAAAACGTTGACGTCATTGTTGACTCTCAAGGCTCCTAAAACGTTTAACCATCTTCTCTCCCACACAACTCATTGAATATTGTGTGCTCTCTCATATTTTCTCCACTCATCATACAGGCTTTATATAGGTTCAAGAGTCTTGTTCCTAGTCTAGCCATGATTCCTAGACTAGAAGTACAACTAAAACTCTTCCTATTTTAATTTCCTTGTCAAACTATGATTAATCTAAATTATCCTAATTAAAACAAATTACAATCAAACTCAACTTCCTAGTTTGATACAAATTTCAATTTGTTTTAATTCTAATCTAGAAACAAATCATCTATTGCTTAATATTCTAACAAGACAAAAACACACATAAAATGTGCGATGAGCAATTGGATGAGATTTCTTGGATGTTAAGCTGGCTTGCTATCCTTATCTAAGTGCTTCTTAGCTTCTCGGTGGACATGTGGGAGACTGAATTATATTTTGCCCCGCCCCGCCCCATTGCCCTTGAGTGAGGCGGGGCAAAAGAAAAAAATTTAGTGGATCCGTACCCGCCCCACCTGCCCCATCCATTTACAAATCTGTAGCAAAATTTTTATTATTGTGGACCCGTCATATTTAAAAATATTTTCTTTATATACCCATGCAGACAAATTTTAGTAGAGTGGATCCATTCTATTTAAAAACTTTTTCTCTATATACTTTATCAAATTTTAAGACACCCATATATATATACTTATCAAAATCATCCTTTAAAATTACATATAAGTCCCTATAGCTTATAATTTTTCATATTCACTCTTATACTGTGCGGGACGGGGCTGCTCAAACAGGGCTAGAAGCCAAACTCCGCCCCAGACTTGCCCCGACTGGGGTAGCACTCCTTAGGATCCGACCCGTCACTAACTAGCAATTGGACGGGGTTTGTCTGCACGACTCTCACCGGGTCAAATGCCCATCCTTAGCAGGGACCATGCTTCAATGCTTTTGTCACGCTATTTTGTTGTAATGATATGCAGGCATCAGGACCGCCACCTTTTTCTTATAAAGGTGTTATACAGTTTGTCATATGCTTATACTTTGTTATTCTCTGTGGATGTGGATCTGTGGACTCTAATGACAATATCACATGGATACGAAGTAGTTGGACTGCTTACTTAAAGTCTTGCTACATTTATTCTTTGTAGAAAGACTTATCAATACTGCTCAAAAAGGGCATTTTAGTCTTTTTATTAGGGAATAATATTTTCCCTTTATGCTAGTTCCCTTCATTGTGAGTTCGAGAAGCCAGTCAAGGATTTGCAACTATATTGTTGTATTGGTCGAAAAATGAAATAAATTTCCTTTGTTGCTGTCAACGTGCATATGTCATGCACATGATATTTTTGTACAATTTGTGAGAAAACAAGAATATTATATTGTTTCTTATTTTACTGTTTCTATAAGTATATTTTAGGAAGTATTTGTTTTATAATAAATATCTTCTTAGATTAGGACATTATTTAATGTATTCTACTTACAGTTGGAGAATATCCATATGTGTCCTAATTCCTTTAGGAGTTAATTATATCACTTTCTATTATATTTGTCTTTATCCTAATGTGAGTTTGATTAGGATTTTTACAAGAATCCAAGAAGGTTTCGATCAGACTTTCTACTATATATATTGTTATGTTTACATAACATATAGTTGGTTGGTTGTGTGGAGTCTATGTCACGGCATTTCAGAATTGAAAGGAAAGCTTCAACGCAAATTGGAATACTTCATTAATTTGAATTTATGAGTGTTTTATTCATGTATGAGAGGTTGTAATCGTATATGAATTGATGATTAGGTCTATGTGAGTTATTAGACACTTGAGAGAACTTACGAGTTAAGTGTTTATGTAATTCAGTATCAAACATCATGGTTATGATATACTTAATAGTGTGTTGTTAAGTTATCTGCGACAGATAGTGAGCAGTGTCACTAAAGTTTAAGATCTTGGCGGGATTTTGTTTTACAAAGATTAGGTCAGTGTGTGAGAGTGAGTCAATACTGTAAACGATCTTAAAGACTGTACAAAAAAAGAACTTAGTGAATTGCAGCTCTATAGCTATCAGTGAATGTAGATTTTATAACCGAACCATGTAAAATTCTTCTGTACTGATTTACTTTACGGTTTACTATTATAGTACTTATAACTGCATACTTCCAGAATTGACATCCTTAAAAGACTTAAAAGACTTGTACTTCAATCCTATAAAAGCTATCATTAAAGTTGTATTTTGCAGCGACAAACATAGCAGATTGCGGTTGAATATTCGACAAGCGAGGCTACCAAATTGGTGGCTTCATCGTCGAATAGAAAAGTAGCCCCGGTTGTCATGAGTCACGATCGTGCTGCCAAAGTTGAATGCAGCTACAGTATAATTCTGAAATGGCTTAAGACTTAACGGGAGAGCTTCTCAATGCTTTGGTCAAAAATGGGTTCATCACTTGGCCAACTTTGCTTTGTTTATTCAAAGAGATGCAATATGGTAAAGATGAGCTTCACTTTATGGCACAAAATGCCGCCCAATAAAGCCATCTCTAAACCTGAAAGGCTGAAAGTGGCTTACCATATAAATCATAAAATCAAATCTTATATTATTGGATTCTATGTATATATTTAAAAAACATAAGAAGTTTCTAGCTCCTCTCATAATGATTTGAGATCTCTGCGACTTGGACTTCCTCTAGAAAAAGGGCAAATATGAACACTAACAAACACTTTTACTAGTAATTTTTAAGGTCTTCCTGTTCTCTTCTCCAGTCTTTACACTTGGAAATGGCTCTAACATGACGAGTTTATTTAAGCAACTAATTGGACACCAGCTATTAGGCATAAAGTACAAAGATGGATAGGACCAATAAAATAAGTTAATCAAAGTACATCCAAATCCAATACCTAATATAATTATTCTATCATTAAGAACTACGAAATCTGTTAAAGCTGAAGCTTTGAGCATGGATTTTCAAAATTAAGTGTTATATTTCACACTTCCAACAGCTATAAAATTGATGCACAATTCAAAATAAAAGCCCTTAAAAAAAGTAAAACTGAGAATAAATTTGGCAAAGCAAGCAACTCCAACAACACCAAGCAAACCATAAACAGAAATTAACTTATAAAGAGTTGTCTCATGATTATATACGGGGAGTAATTTTGAGTAAAATCTAACAAATTTCCCATCTCTCTGTTCGAAGTATCAGAACCCACTTATATTCTACTTACAATATTTCAATTTCGAAGAGAACAAATATTACAAAAATATAAAAAGAGAGTTTGGGACTAAGATTCATAAGCAATAACAGAGCCAAAAGGGTTCATGACCCACGAATCCGTCATGAAGGCCGGTTTGTTGGCCGCATCGAGAGCTGAACCGGGATGGGTCGACCGGTACCCGTCCCGCCACAGTTGTTACACGCCATACGACCCGAACCCGCGCAAGTCCGGCACCCGACATCACCATCAGACCACCGCGTACACATACACGTGACTCGTCCCGTACCGTTGCAGCTGGGACACCTCGGGAACTGACCCGCCATGGGCTTTTGTTCCATGACCGATTTGACCAAAACGGCTCCCGCCAACACGCTGATGCCCGCCGCCATCTGGGTCAATACGAGCGGAACCATTGTGGTGAAACGAAGAGAAACTTTGGATAGAGAAGGTGAAACGAAGAAAAAAATGAAGAAGATCTTTCGAGGCCCTATAAGTGGTTTCGTTTGTTTATTTTTGGTAGAAGAGAATCATATAAAAGTGGTCATGGGCTTGTACACGTAGAGGCGTTAGTTGTTTGTGGTCAAGTGGGGTGACTTTTTGGAGTGTAGTGAAGATGTTTTTTTTGCGTGGCCTGGCTTTGTAATTGTATTGGATTTCTCTTCTTCTTATTATTTCATTCCTTCATTCAGATTCAGTGCTCCGTTGGCTTCTTCTTGTTGTTGTTGTTGTAACTTGCAAGGGATTTCTTCGGATTTTAGTCTTGAGATGAGATGGTTTTATCTTTTATGTGGTTCTTGTATACGCGTTGTTGTTGTGTCTTGTTTGCTTATAATGTTACATCAACGGTGAGAAATGTATCTTATTTGAAATTTGTAATAGGTAAGGTGTGTACATAACTAGGACCACACACCTACACCTTTTCTATCCTAAAATTTATTTCATGTTTTTTTAATTGCCTATTACAAATCTCAAGTCTCATGTATTTGATTCTATGCTATGTAGTTGACACTTCATTGATTTGATTGCATAGCTAGATAAAGTAATACTTTTTCCCTTTGATTTCCTTTCATAAATATCAAAGATAATTAATTTGATTCTCGGTTTGCCATTAAAAAAATCCGATGTCCAAATTTGTGAAAATCACGGGACTTCTAGTTTTTTTTTTCTTAAAAAAAAAAAAAAGATTCACTTAGCTACTTTCTTTGAATCGGAATAATGCACAAGCTCTCTTTCCCACATGGTTGGTCCTCCGCAATGACGTAAGAGGGAAGAATTATTTTGTCGAGGTTGAGCCATGGATACTTGGTCTAACACGTTTTGCTGCCATTTGACTCACAGTACTTGAATATTTTTGTCATTTTCTTTTTTTTTTTTTTTTTGGTGAAAAATTCAGTGTTATTACTGCGTCAACCGCCTTGAGCAATACGTGTTGCCTATGTCTATCCTTTTTTTCTTCTTTTTTTTCTAGAATGAAAGTTTGAAATCAAAATTGCTTTGACTTCCCTTCAGCTGCCGCAACTTTTCAACTACTTCAACTCAATCATATTCTCTACCAAATTGTGCCTTTATTCTGGTGTGGTAAGCATCGTATGGTCATTGGTAGAGAAACTATAGCAATTTTTCACACGTGAAAGCAAGAGAATTGAAGAGTTATCCTTGTGAAAGATGTTGCAGAAGTTTATTAATTCTAAAAGAACTTCAAAAAAAAAAAAATTGGAACATAGAACGTATCGTCTCTATTTTCTTGCCAAGACGTGAAGAGCTGAAGAGGAAAACCAACAAACAAAAGCAAACACCACCTAGAAAAATCAGGAGCAAAAATGAGTGCCAGGAGAATTCCAAATGCAATCTGTTGTTAGGTTTACCACAGCTTCATCTTAACAGCTCCTTCCATCAAAAGCTTATTTCCTCCTATCTTCCAATCACCTTCATCAATCCAAACACACCATTTAACTCTATATGCTTCGATGCTATTAGGCTATTAGTCATGAACCTCCGTTTGTATTAGTTCCCTTTGCACTCGGTGCAGAGCATCATCTGTTTGTCTTTGTTTCGTATGCCCAAGTGTTTTTAATTGTCCTCCCATCATCCAGTCCTCCATCCTCTAGATGGAACAACTCAGGCGTATCTCTATAAAAGAAACTCGTTACTTTTTTTTTTTTTTGGATCAAAATTTTAGAACATAGTGGCAAAAGAATAATACACTCAAAAAACTTGTCTAATATTGATATTGATTCTTGACATTCTGATATATTCCAAGAAACAAGAATCATCTTCCTGCGATAACTGCAATTCAAGAGGGGTAATTTCAGCATTTTCTTTGTCTGTAAAAATCCGAGGTACACCTGCAAAGATTAGAAGTCAAAAGTCATTAATCCAACTATGCTGGTAGAAAGATGCTACTGCTTGCTGGAGTCAACAACCAGATCACATCATTACAAATAATTCAATCAGAAATTAGATAATAGGATTTTCAAATGGTAGTAGTCAAAGTCAAAATTTATGGATAGTGATACCAAAATATTATAACACTGAACCACTGTCATGGAAGCAAAACATTAAGGTCACTCCGTTCAAGCTAAAATTGTATTTGCATAAAACATTTGATTTATGGAGTGCACCAAATTCTAATTACCAGAATGTCCAGACAGAGTACACTTACCATGAAAGCATTCCCTTGCTTGTCCAGCCATAAGTACGGCATCACCACTTCGGAGAAACATAGCTAATGGAGGGTCCTGTCTAGACTTGCCTCCCAAAAGGAAAATAGCTTTGCAACCCAAACTGAAGAAGGGTAAAAGAAAGTAATCAATCACCAGAAAAAAAATGTCCAATTCTTTTTTTCTGTCTTCACATTTTTTGGTAAAAAATTGACAGTAAAGGGAAAGAATGGAATACCTCATGCTTACAATAGGTTTGCTCCAATCTGCTTCCATGTCATCAAGGTGGCCCCCAAGTGTATCACCTGAATAGAAAAATGGAACAAAACCATAAGAGGGAGTTCCAATATAGGTGGCAAATTTTGACTCTTAACATGCAGGTCAAATGGTCATGTGGTTAGAATGTTTATCAGATATGTCAGTTTCATATCTCAAATAAATTAATTACCTTTTTATTTTATTTTTTATTTTCCAATATTACAGTTCAGAGACATGCATAAGCTTTTCTTGGTTCCAGAACCATATGTAACATTGTTTTTCTTTTCATTAGGAGTGAACTTCAAAATAATAATAGAAACTCTAATACCAATTGGAATAGAAAATAAACAATCAAAATAAATGTTGAGATACAAAAGTTCATCTTATAAGTACCTAATCCAAAATAGTTGACTATTGCAGCTTCAGGCTGAAATTCTTCTCCCATGGCCATCGCAGGTGCAGCCAGTTTTTTGGCTAGTTGACAAAGGGCGTCAGGTATCTTGTTATGTGGGAGAGACACGTCGTAGTTTCGCTACACCATGACAAAAAGAGCTTCAGAAAAAAATGTTAAACTATAACTGACTTAACTTCAAAATGTAATAAGAAGTTCCTTGATAACTCCTACCCTTACAAAAATTAAAACTGGAGCTGAAACACACAAGGCATTCCAAATCATGCACGAAATCTTGTAAGAGGTCCTATAACAAGATCATAGAAAGTGCACAAATCTAAGCTGGCGTGAATCGAGTCTGTTTGGCAATAGGAAGCTCAAGATTCTTTTAGGAAATAGAAATAGACTCAATTGACACCATTAGATAATCACATAAAGCAAAACTCATAATCACATAAAGCAAAACTCAACCCTGCCAAATTAATGTGGAATGTTTATGATTCCAATATTTAAAACATATAAATAGGAAGAGTGTAAACTAAAATGAATAACTGGAAAGTCAAATAAAAATCAAATCACAAATTACCTTAGACCAGTCAAATTGTAAGCCAAGGGTACTCCACCGCAGCTTCCGCAGAAGAAGACAAGCTGAAACTGACTTGCTTGTCTTCCCTCTCGACTTTGCAACATCTTCCCCATAAAATTTCCATCTATGAGGATCTCTTTCACCGCTGCAAGAATCTGTTCCAGCCTCCAAACAAGATACTGTACTATCCTCCTCAACCAACACTTTCTTTTCTTTCGCACCTAAGAACAAGTCATGAATAGGTCCGTAGATTGCATTGTGATTTGTTCTGTTAGGAGGCTGCGGGAAACTTGTTAAGCTCTCCCTTATCCATCGGCATTGTTCTTCTACACTAAATGCAGCCGGAATGAAATAAAACCCTGCATTCAACACCCACAAAACAAACAACTGTGTTGAGAAACGACTTCACCTAAAACCTTGAGCCAAGCAAGTATGCACATCTTCTTCTTTTAGTCTTACAAGTGCATCAATATATATATTCTTTTAATTGGCATTTTGGGGATTCAAATTTTTGACCGCTAGGCTCTAATGCCATAATAAGAAACCTCTTCATCTAAATTTAAGCTAGGAGATGTGAGCTTCACATTAATATTTCATCTTCAACAAAATGGACACACAATTCAACCATAAATTTCGTATTTATTTTATGAATAATACAAAATAATACAAGGAATTGGAAGATACGAGTACCGGGGCGATTGTCCAAGCAGAAAACTGGACGGTCGAAACCACATTGAAGAGCCACAATTCCTGGATGAACTTGGCAGTTTTGATTGTACGATTCTAGAACGGACTTGAAATCCAAAACATCTGATAAATCAACTTGTTTCGGCTGTTTTTTCCTGCAAAAGTTAACAAAAGCGTGAGGTCCAAGTATTGAAAATTTGACACCAACACTTTAAGAGTCGTAGTAAAATTTAGTGAGCAGATACTTTTTTGAGGCTTTAGAGGTGTCATCATAGTATAGCTTGTACTTCTTCTCCGCTCTCCGGAAAGCAGTTCGCTTTGCGTCGTCCGATGATTTTTCGGATTCGTACATTTAACGGTTAATTGGAATTACGTCCACTCAAAGAACTAGGCGATGACTCGGCCGACTTCCGGAATTAGGGCTTTGATCTGCCCTTTTTCTGTTGCTGGAAGATCGTCAGCGAGCACGTACCGATAGATTTCCTGTTTATCTATACGACATCGTTTGTGGCATTTGCTGCAAAACTTGCGAGGAAACGCTCCATTTTCATTATTCATCACGCGCTTGCGGCTTTGCAGTGGGTGCGTGAAGCCGCCAACATTTTAAAATTTTAAGATTATTAGATCAATTATTTAAGGTTAATATTTATTTATTAAATGCTACGATAACGTATAAAATGTAAAATGTGATGTCATTTGAACAGAAATATTATACGCATTTAGCACATTAAAATTTCAGCTTATTTTATGTTTTATTATGGTTGTGGTTGACTCTTTGGCAATCTAGAAGCCCCCTTCAATCCTTATATTTTCATTTTCCTTTTGTATAATTGAACGCAATGTTTAAAGAGTGAACCAATTTGATAAAACATTGTTTGAAGCAATATTATTTATTTGTTATATGGAGATATGGCATATATATTTTAGATTTTTCATACATATACTTTCATAACATACATAAATCATCATATAGTAGTGCTAATAAACTATCACACGCAGAATGTTAAAATCTTAGAAAATAAAAATCATTGTTATCACCCTTTATTTTATTTCATTTTTATGGATGTTATTAAATTGTTATTGAAAAAAGGGCAAAACCATAATACTTATTAACAACGTTTGCTTTATAGTACATGTAATAAAATGTGTATTGTTATGGTTATCCTGCTTGAGGAAAGTAGGTCACCTCAAGGCACTTAATATTAAGACGATTATCATGGCGTAAATAGGGATGACAAACTTCAGATGCAGGTGCAGATTTTGCATTTTCGCACCCGGATCGGATGTTGTGGCGTCCTCCTCGGTCGCCGGATTTTCTCTGGACTTTTTTCATGCGGTGCGGGTGCAGTTTTTCTTAGGTATGTAATTTTTCCCCGCCTTCGGATTTTACTCAGATTAAATCTCCAGATTTCCCGGTTTGTGAAGGATTTTCTTGATGGGCTAAACAAATTTCTTTTAAATTTGTTTTGGGTTGGGTAGTGTGCATCTCACCTCTCTCAAATTGGAGATTTTTGTTTCATGTTGATTTTTTCACTGGACCTCTAGTTGCATTGCGGGTCAAGAAGGGGAACTACATATTAGTTGCATAATTCCAGTAGTTGCTAGCTTTAAATGTTACCTTTATAAAATTGTTATAATGATTTTTCTGCACTTTATTTTTCATTACTGATTTTTAGGTTAGGAGAGCAAAAAGCTTGCACAAATACATTCTAATTGTTTCTTTTTCTTCCTTCTGTTTTTTTTTTTTTAAGTTTTGCAGTCCATCATTCATATATGCATACTTGTGATAATTACATATATTCTTGCGTAAGTTAGTGGAAGTTTTAAGTGTCATTTTAAGTTTTTTAACACATGAATAATAGAATTATAATATATTATATATATAATTTTAACTTTTCAAAATATATAATATATAGTTCGATGCGGGTACGGGGCGGGGAGGGTGTATACCACACCAAGACCACACCCGGATATAATTCTATAACATTACGCCCATCCCCACACTCCAACCGCGCAAATTCGGGAAAAATTATCCCTCGAAAATCTAGGTAAAAACTGGGTACCCACACAACTCAGTTTTTTTTTTTTTCCTTATTGCCATCCCTAGGCACAAATGGCACAGTGAGGTTAATAGGCTAGACACTTGAATACGAGATGATAGTCTCACGAAATATTTTTATAGTTAGTCACATCTAACTCCTATATCATGAGTTCTCAAGTGAATTATTGACTATATAGATTAGCAAATAGTTAGTCACATCTAACTCCTATATCATGAGTTCTCAAGTGAATTATTGACTATATAGATTAGCAAATCGTAGATTTTAGGGTATGCATTCTTTGTCCTTACTCTTAATTCATATAATTTTCTTTCACTTGAGAGTAAGATTTTAGTTAATCAAAGTGTGACTGAAGTATCCAAGGGTTATCTCTAATATTAGTAATTATGATTGTATTTTCTTGTTCTACATATCTCATTTCTTAATGTTTACCTTCACTATTTGCAACTATCATTACTAGAAATTAGGTATTAAGGCAGACAATAATGTGTGACTTTTAATTCAAATATAATAAAAGTCTACAGTCTGATGTGGTCATCTAAATAATAAAATTGTATGAGAAATGTAATTTTTTTTATTTATTTTTATTTTTTCCTTTTGAATGAATTTTTTTATGTGCATTATCATATTAAATTATAGATTATAGACTTTTAATTATATTTAAGTTATAAATCTAATATTAATGTAATGCATATGAAAATTTGACAATGGCAAATGGCTTCTTCCATAGGCGACGTTGTGGAATTGTTTCCATCGACAAGAATGAGCTCGTAACAAAACGATGTTATCTAAAGAACGAGGGAAAGAAATTTTTGTTTCCCTACGCCACCGTATCAATCGAAAAGACGAGTAAGCCCTCATAGACCGAGGTAATGCGCTTCGGACAACAGTAACATTTGCGATGGATTAAAAAGGAGTGGCCGCCACGTTAGCATCGGAGGGCAGAAAAAATCTCGTTAATCCAATGGACAGTAGCGACCAAGCGCTATAAATACTTGGAAGAAAAAATTAACCGATTCAATAACAGAAATTATCATTGAACATTTCGACTTACCAGAGAGAGAGAGAGAGAGAGAAAGAGAGAGAGGGGGGTAAAAAAATCGCTGAAATGGCGTGCAGGACTGTGTTGCGTTGCGTGTTCTCAACAGAGCCATTTAGACCTCTGCATCAAAATCCAGCTCTCTTCTCTCTTCCATCGGCAACGGTTGGATCTTCTTCCAAAGCCACTTTCAGTTGCAGAAATTACGGAACAATTAGGGCTCGAAATTTTCACTTCTCGCGACGAACTCAGCTCAATTGCTCCCTTAAGGACAAAACGCCGTCATCAGCCGAGGACGACCAAGAACAAGGTCCGCCTCAAGAAGCCATTCTCAAAGCCATTTCAGGTTCATTTCTCGCATTCCTGTATATTTCTTCAAAATTGCAATAATTTAATTTGATTAGAATTTGAAAAGTTTAATTTCGGTGATGATTACACTATGTGATGACTTCGATTGCCTGGTTATTGCTTCTTTGAATATGAAAATTTTGGTTTTGCTGAAGCTTAAATAGATTCTCATTTACTTTCATGTGTGATATGTGCTGATTTGGGGCTTGGTTGAATGTTGATATTGTGATGTAGAGGTATCAAAGACAGAAGGGAGGGTTGGACAAACAACAAATGTAGTTATTGGAGGCACTGTAGCTGATGATTCTACTAACGAGTGGCTCACTTTAGATCAGAAGGTATAGTAATACTTGGCTTTTATGAATTTAAATGAGTCTCATACTCAATTACTGGAATGTGTACCGCGTTTGTTCTGTTGAATTTTATCCTGATAGAGTAGCAATTCCTCTTAAATTGGGACTTTGTAGTATAGACTTTATCATAGTTGCATTTGGATTTCAGGGTACTTGAGTGACCATCTTTGATCATTTAGTTGGTGTTGTCTACTCAAAATGGTGATGTTCTTATGCCAGGTCAACTCATACCCGACGGTTAGAGGGTTTACAGCAATTGGAACTGGTGGTGATGACTTTGTGCAAGCTATGGTTGTTGCTGTTGAATCTGTCATTCAAAAGCCTATTCCTGAGGTATATTTCCGTTTTTTGTTGCTGCAATCAATTAGCTGACAAAGGCTTTTAGTTTTTTATGCTTTATGAATTATGCATGAAGGTTAAATTTTGAGGCGATGATTTAGTGATGGCATTGTCAGCATCTGGTTTGCAAATTTTTATACTGCAGAATAGGATTTTAGTAGAATTTTACTCTTAAAGTGAATTACCTCTTTGCTACTTGAAAGTTATTAATTAATACTTGTCCTTGATTTTTACATTTTCGATGACACAAGATGATAAAATATAACAGAGAAGACAGAGGAGAAGTTTTCTAATAGATGAATGAAGAATTGTCAAGTGTGAATTAAGGCCTTCTACCCCTCAATGAAAACATTATGAGATGATAAATTTATGGGTTCAAAAAGAATATTATAAAATTGACATGATAAAACTCTCTTATGCATATGGGTGACTGTAATAGTGTAGGACATGTCATAAATGCCATTGAAAATGCGATGTTATTGTCTTGTTGACTTACAGTTTTTTCACTTTTTGTGTGTGTGATTTGAATTAAAATCTGTATGTATCTGATGGACCAAAAATTTAGGTGGTCAGTTTGAAAAATTAAACCAGTATGGCAGTAGAAAGAATAGTTTTACTTCATAATTGTTCAGAACTATCAATTTGGAATTCTCTTCAATTTTTTAGTGTGTTTGTGAGATTTGAATTTGAGGACCACGTTCAATGTAGAATAGATTATTTAGAGTATTTCAAGATTTGACATTTTTGTTTATGGTGGAGTGATGGAAAATTCATGCTTCTAAAGTTAATGATCCATGAATTTGAGAACAGCTTCTGATAAAGATCTCGATTATGTGGTCTGTTACATGTAACTTGTGTTTATTCATGAAAAGTTCCAGCTTATATTCTTGATGCACTTTTAACAGCAGAATTTGTACCATATCAATGTTGCTCCAACTAAAAGATGGGAAAAAAATTGAAAATGTAATTGAATTTACTTGTTTTATTACAGGGTCGTGTGCGGCAGAAATTGTCATCAAGGGGCAAATATGTATCGGTGAACATTGGTCCTATTCAAGTCAGTTCCAGTGAGCAGGTATGTCCATGTTTCACACAACCTATACCATGCATACTAACTGACACTTACGCACAGACGCGTAACTGGAATATCATCTATCAAATTCTATTTAGCTTAATTACCCAATTTTTATGATATGGAATCCCATGCGCTTTCCATGTTCTGAGTTAACTGATAGCAAAGACATTGTTTTCCAGGTCCAAGCTGTATACAATGCCATGAAGAGAGATGAACGAATGAAATACTTTTTGTAGTTTGATTCTAGTTTTTTCTTTTCTTTTTTTTTTTTTTTTTTTTGTACAGAATGCCAATATTTGAGCCTGTATTGTTTCCCCTTTTCATCTTCCTCCATTTTCACTGCACTTTCTTCTCCAAGTTAGTCTGGTTTATGTTCTTTAATTAACCAATGCCATCATTTTAGGCAGAGAAACATCCTCACAAAATTAATTATCCTTTATCTGCTCGATATGAGTGTGGTATTATTTTGTTAATCAAAACTAGGTAGCTAAGAAAGTGTTATATTTTGTAATTAAATATCTTGATTTTGAAAAATCAGTCCTGTTCTCTGGATTACTGCAGTATTGACTTCTGAGCTTGTCTGTGGATCCTTTCTATTTATTTCTTTTCAAAGGATTTAAGGACATTTTACTTTGCCATAGAACTACGAATAAGCGGGTTACCTCTTTGCTTTATTACCGTCGCTTATTATTTTATATTAACGTTTGTAATCAATATTTTTTAGGCTTTGCTAGGCTGCAAAGCCTGCTACGTCAGGCCAATTGGTCAAAAGAGTTCTATGATCGACTTTTTCTCAATTTACCTAGCGAATAAAAAGTAAGAAGATGTAGGCAATGAATCCCTTGGCGGTTGGTTCAGTGATAAAAGTCATTTAACTTTAGTGTTCAAGAAACTTTAGGTCTAAGATTTGACTTTCATAGACAACGATTCCTTGAGTGGGGTAGTGACCTATAGGCCATGGGTTGAGGTTTTCTTAATCATTGTGGAGGGGATGTTTTGTATAAGTCATGTCAACAAACACCATGGTTAACAAATATATATAACGAAGCTATCCTGGCAACATGGGTTACCTCTATTTGTATTTGTCTTCAATGTAATTCGGCATGATGCATGTATCATTTTTAGTAGTTTGAAACAAGTAGTGTTGTTCCCTAGTTTCAATTTTGAAATGATACCAGTAGATGAGGCTGGAGAATTGGTAGTGGTTGGAAAATTTTCTCGAGATGCCGTTTGAACAAAATTCCAAACGCATAATTATGTACAACCATCGTTTTTGGTTGTCCTCATCTCGAATCCAACTAATACGAGTAGATGACTGGTCTTATGGAGCAGTTATAGTCAGCTTGTGTTGGCATGCGGCGGATCGCAACTTCGGAACCAACATAGTTGCAGAAAGCTTAACCAGCTTGAAAAAGAAAAAAGGGGCTAGATAACTGATAGAAAGATACCCATGGCATGCCCATAAACGTAGTTTCTCACAGTACACACCATGAGCTCTCCTTTATGTGAGTAGTTTTCCAGAAATTAATCTCGTCGCACTGCACATTCTTGGTGAATAGTGACAGATGCACCTCCGCACACATTAGGTGATGCGACCACGGAAGTGAGATAGAACACCTCAGGCTGGATCACTGGAGCACGATGATTGCTTCTTGTTGGCACATTTCTGAAAAATTATTTCTTATATGTTCCTTTAATGCAATATTGCATTGGGTGCAATCAAAGCAGCGATTTTAATAACTCTAGGCCATGCGTCACAGGCTGACTCCTTGACCAGTCCTTCTTGGACCAAAAAGATTCCTAATTTTTCTTGGCAAATTGATGCCATGGAAATGGCTCAAACTATGCGTATGTACGTACTCAGATGCTCAAACTGTCGCCATCTCCCTTAATTTTAAATATTACTTTGGTGACTTGGTACGTAGCATCTACAATTGAAATTAATGTGAGCCGTTGCCATTTCGTAATTTATTCCCCAACTTTGAATGATGGAAGTAGTCCTGACGAAATTTGCCCATCAAAATATCAAATAAATCCAAACTTCATCCAATCATCGCCTTGTAAAAGTGAGTTCTGACTCGTTCATGAATGAATTGCATTATCACTAACGAATATTAATATTTGATGAATTTTGAGGTTTAGGAATATTATAACTGGACTCTATAATCATTTCGAGTAGCTAAAAAGGTTCAGCGAACCGCCATTACCTCGTTGTTAGTAACAAACACGTCTCTCTTTGAAACAAGTTGCTGGACCCAATTAACAGGGTGATTAATTTAATTTAAGCATGATTAGAATAAGGGAATAAAATTATATGAGCTACTTTTCATAGTTAATGTAGTGGGACGCTTCTAACGTCACTTGTGGGCATTCCTCTCATTGTCGCGACGCTTTTAATTTCTTTAATAAATAATACTAAATTTCGGTCCAATTCTGCAGCAGCTCAGCGCTTGAATGATATATGCTGGTCTTCACATTGTAGCTTCGGTTCTTCCCCTGCTTGGTCTTCTTGTTTGCTCACTCTGGTTTGTAGCATAGCTGGGATCCTGCCTACTTTAGTTTCTGTTGTTATATAATTAACAAGTGCATCATGTTGGGAAGCATGGAAGAAAAGGTTATTCTGAATGGAGAATCTAAGGTAAGTTTGCTTCTGTCTCTTTCTTTTGCTTTCGTGTTTACGTTCATTCAGCATTGCCTAAAACTTTCTAATATAGGATTTGATTATATGTACGAAAATAGAATATGATAGAATTTGAAGATGAACTCAAACAATCGTCTTTAGCTTCTACACCTCGATCGCCTGTTCAATCTAGCAGACCAAGCAGCATGATCATTAAGGCAAGTTCTACCATTTAATTAATTAATCTCTAATGGCTTTCTCTCGACGTTCCAATGATTGTCCATAGTCAAATTCAATCTCAACCATTAATTAAAAATGCATTAATGTATATAACTTTTAATTAACAGAAGGCGCATACGGTGATCCCAGCTCACTTGATGGCTGAAGCCATATCGACACTGCACGGTCTTGACCTGAGATGGTCTGGCCCTATAACGCCGACTGAAATGGAATATGTAAAGCAATACGTTTTTGCAAAGTATCCACAGTATTGCAATGGCGTCGTGGAGCTTCAGGAAGACAAGATTGGCTTTGAAAATCTTTCTATTAGTGAAGAAGCATCAGAAGCCGTCCCCGATGAGAAGCGCAAGTACTCCCCTAAAAGCATTGGCACTAGAGACTCAACATCTCCATCCTTCACTATTAACTATCTAAATGATATTGACAAAAGCCAACTGGAGCCCTCAAGACTCTTGGATATTCTCTGCAAGAAAACCTCCTTTCAAGGGAACTTCGTTTCAATCCCAGAAATCCAAGCTCGAAATCGAGCCTTGAAACATTGTGGCCTAAGCGAAGATGAGTACTTGGTTCTTTTCATGCCAAACTACAAGGATGCTGGGTTGATGATTGGAGAGAGTTATCCTTTCTTCAGAGGGAATTACTACTTGACAATTATATCTGAAGAATCTGATTTTATAAGGGCATTCGCTACCCACAAAGAATCAAAGGTCATATCAGCACCCGAGACCTGGCTGGATTTGAGGATTAAAGGATCACAACTTAGTCAAAACTTTAGGAGGAAGTGCAAGTACAGCCCCAAAGGGCTCTTCTCCTATCCGGTTGTCGTGAATGGGACTAGATATTCCATGCACTGGATCTCAGAGGCACACAGGAATTCATGGCATGTTCTTCTTGACGCAACAGGTTTGGTTTTTGGGGAGGATCGCCTAGCACTTGCACTCCATCGACCTGACTTTGTGTTGTGTACACTTGATAATACTCATGCTCACCCATCGAAGATTACCTGCCTCTTGGTTAGGAGAAAATCATTTGATAATGCATCAGCTTCAGCCTAAGCAGCTTCATTCTCGAGAAGCCTTATGGCTTGTAATAAGTAATACTATAAAGTTATATGATAATATATGTGAATCTGTATTTGCTCTTGTGCTAAAAAAAGCTTAAATTATTATTATTATATTTTTTTTTTCACTCACTCATACTTCTTTGATGTGGTGCTAAAAACCAAATTCAGGTCAACTGTGTTCACCAACTAAATTACAGTAACTAACTTATCACAGTCTATTTGCAAAGTCATTTTCCTTGTTTTTCTCGTATTCATTTTCATTTGGGTGTTTTTAAATTTTGTAAAAAATGTTTGTGAGGTATCTTTGTTTCGAAACTGAAAATCATATAGATAAAGATACAAGCTCAACAATGTTGCCAAATCAAAAAACAAATGGTTTTATTTATTCTCGCTTTGCCTTTCTAGTGTATTCTCATAACAAAACACATAACTAAATACATTTTCTAGTGGAAGAATACAAATTGCTACATATAAATAATGCAAACTTCATATCAATTATTTTCAAATCCAAAAGGTCATTTTGGGCCTATCCACTATCAAGGGAACCTGGCTGAGGATTGGGCCATAATCAAGCTGTCTTAATGTCTTGGCCCTTAGCTTTGCTAATCTAGTTTTTGGGAACCTGACCGACGCCGTCCGGGTGACCATAGGAAGACAAAGATTGAAAACCAGAATCTCGGTATGAGTCTGACGGCTGGAGCAACTTAAAGCAGATTGGCGAGCTCATTTCAATATCGAAAGAGAAACTAGACCTAAAATAAGACATGAACTCTATGCTCCAACCTAAATTTTTCCATGATCAAGATTTAACAACTCAAAACTATTTTATCATCAAATCTACATGATCGAGATTTAATAACCCAAAACTTTTCGATCGTCAATCTATACCAACTAGCCAAAAATACCTAAGAATCTTAAATTATTTAAAAATCAAAAAAATAATTAACTCTTTCAAATGGATGAGCTCAACATTGGTTAATGAGTCAAATTTAAACCTTATTATTATAAAGGCCCTTAATATATTATTGAACGTGTTTGTTTCTCTGTCTTTCTAGTGATGTGACTTATGACCTATAAACAACTTCAGTAAGTTCACATACTTTTGACTTCAATCAGCAATGCACACATTTTTACAGGTATGTCGATTTTTTATTCTCTAAAGACATAAAAGCACATTTTTGCGAAACCAACACCACTCAGAGACAGATAAAACACCGCCAAGTGACAAATTTCCACGTCTCCCAAGGAGTGCATTGGCGTCTTATGGCCACATAAACTGAAAGATCTTCGCTATGCAATGGTCACAAATTCAAAATACTTCTTGGAATACTCTTTTTACAGATTCTGATATTAGTATTTTACATCAGTCAATTAAATCCATTAATTATAGAATTTTTATTTTCATAAAAATTAAAAGTAGTTTAAATTTTCTGAGATTAATTTTACCGAAAATTTCCATCGTAATTGAGACATCTCTCAAAAAATAATTATTCATTAAATTGTAACTTTTACGCAGAATTTAGATATAATTTTAGAAAATCAGTACACATAATTTTTCTTTTTTGTAATTTATCCAAAATCACTTTTCTTTTTTTAAATCTTAAATTAAATTTTCATAACAAAAACATTTAAATAACAAATAAAATTAAAAACTGAATAATATCGATAAATTACTATGATTTTTAATTAATTACACATCTTTTGAATTAGAATAAAGATCATTATTTTTATTTTTTAAATCTTCATTTCACTTTTTAATAATGTATATTTGATGAAAAACATAGAATCATTTTTCAATAATAATTTAGTCAAACTTCTAAATATTTGTTAAAATTATTTTAATTAAAAATCTAAAAACACTTTCCTCGTCCTAAAGAAAATATATTATAAAATAAGAATAAAAACAAAATTTTTATCTATTTTATTTAGAGGTCAGGAGAGATCAGTTAAGAAGAAAAAGATAATAAAAAAAAAAAAGACAAACTGAAAATATCAACGATCACTGGTTGCAATCAATCGTTACGACCAAACTTCTGCGCACAATTACGAAGCTGCTGTGCGAAAAATTGAAATTTACAAGAAAAATGTACGGCGGATGCCTTGTGAGCGCGCACGATAGCTAAACTCTATAAAGTCACCGGCGAGCTCAGCCGAATACAATGCATGTTATTAATCCTGTCATTTTCACCAACCCTTACCTATTTTCCAGCGATATATACGCCACCCGTTCAGGTCCTCACATTTAATAATAAACAGTATTCAAATCAAAGAAAAATAAAAGCAAATAATATATATGTGTATATATATATATATATATATATATTCAAACACGAGACCACCGTTGATGTAGTTGATAATAACAAACAGGATCCACGATCCATCCATTTCATCTCATCGCAGTCGCATCCTAACCAACCTCTTTGTAAACGTGTATAGTAATCAGTAAATTAACATACAACAGTGAAAAGCCAATAGTAAAAAGCGGAGTGCCCTTAGCAAAAACTATCGCCATTCGAAACGTAGCTCGAGTTGGCTGCGGGCGGTATCTCGAAATGCCAGAGTCTCCCCACAGCGTGCCTTAAGTACTTTCCACACAAGAACTCTTCGGCGAAAACCTTCTCCACTTTCCGATTAACGTCGTGCAAGTACACGTGCGTCACGCCCGGTCCCTTCCTCTGCCTCGCCATGACCGCCGCCGAGAATATCGCGGCCATCCTCCCGGGCGCCTCCGGGAAGTACCCTCTCGGCGCGTCGATCATGATCATGTCCCACTCCTTGTCGTAGAACTCGTCGGGGAGGCCAGTCAACGCTAACTTGCAGTCGAAGTTGCCACGCAAGGGGAAGGCTTTGGAGGGAAGACAAGACGGTACGGACTTGTACGAGGAGAGGAGCCGGTCGGCTTCGGACAGCTGCGTGCGGTACTGGACAGCGTGAGCTTTGAGCGTGGGCGCGTCCTTGAGAACCGTCTGGACCCACTTGGGATCCTCCTCGAGGAATAATGTGTAGCCACGTGGATTGAGCGAGGTCCACATGAGCGAGTCGTAGCCGAGACCGAAGACGAGGAAGTTGCAGGGGGCAATGGCTTTGAGGACGTTGAAGGAGACTGTAATCTCGGCGAGTGATTGCTGAGGGACGATTTTGGAGGTGGCGTAGTGGAGGATGGCGTGGAGCTGATCCGGAGTGGTGGAATACTCGGATATGGACCGGGCCTTGGAGCTGGCCAATGAGCAGAAGAATGAGGTCTCGGCGGACCGGATTAAACCGGAGATGAAAAGTGCGGCGGCGATTAGTCCTCCTATTGCCACTAGAAGGAGCTTCTTTTTCTCGGGTTTGAACTGTTGAGGGCTCTTCATGATGTGTTTTTTTTTTTTTTAATTGTTAAATTGAAAATTGAAATAATTTTTTTGGTTTAAAGAAGGGAATGAAATGAGAGAGCAAATGGAATATCCAGTGGTGTGTAATGATATTTATAGAGATCATGACATAAGAACTGGCGAGTAGTGTGGAGAGGGATTTGGGGGGAAATGGAAAGAAAGTGGGGTGTATTAAAAATGACAATAGTATAATATGTGTATGTACATGATAAGATAGCATATCATCTTTATGCAAAGAGTGGTATGCACGTTCCATTCTACATAATACATATGACAGTTTGCCTTTTATCGGGTTTTTGTTACTAAAAGGTGCGTATACAGTGCTCCACAAGTTAAACTGTAATTGATTTTCTTTATTATTTGAAGACTTTTTAAGTATTATTTCTAGGATATTGTTAAATTTTGTTTTAAAAATTGTGTTTGTGTTTCAAATATTGTATAATATTGTTTGAAGAGTATATTTAATTATTAAATTTTATGAAAGTGATAATTTATTAATTAAAAAAAATTCAATAATATTAAACTTTCAACATACATATAACCCAAATTTTGTAACTCGATATGATAGTTTACTTGTAAAATTTTATTGAACACGTAACTTCTCTCATCTTTTTTGTTTTGTTATTCTCTATTAAATTTTTATCATATAGGTTGTTGCATCAAGTTGTAGAGTTTAACTTATATGTAGATTATAAGTTTAGCACTACTGTTAAAAATTATTAAATACGTGTCAAAATAATTTTTGTTGCAAATTTCTCATATTCAAAGCGTATTATGTAGTTCTTAAGATGCTAATATATTTCATACAGACTAACATTGAAACTAACCTTATACACGTCTTTACAACATATCTAGCAAGGAAATAAATTTAAATTCTGAATTTGTTAACAAATTCGATTGATTTTTTTCTATTAAAACTTAATAGATTCTAATTATTAAGGACATTTAAAAATTTACTTGTAATAAGCAGCACATAGTCAACGGGGGCTTAATTCTCCTATTAAAGAAACTTTGGTGCCCCGAAGAAGACGGAGTATTTAGCCATGTCAACTATTTAGACTAGTTGAAGAAACCGTGTGGAATTGAAAAATTAAAGAAATTAATATAAAAACTTCTCTTGATAAAAAAAAAACCCGAATATTGAATTACACATTTTTTAATGTCAGCATCTTATCTCAGGAATACATAATTTAAAAAAGGATGGCACTAATTTGCCAATCTTCTATAACGTGCTTGAAGCATTCATTTAAAATTCTAAACAATTTCAATGATCAGAATGCAGGGTTTGTTGGGGAAGCAGAGGGTTGAACAGTCAGTTGATTTCCATTATTGTCGATATTAATATGTTCTCTAAACAAATTGATTAATGCAATTAAATTTCGGGGATGAAAAATTCTTATGAATCAAAGTCAATAACTATCACCTAACTAAATGTCTGCTCATGTAATTCCATTTCCATGTGGACTCTATTTTTCCTTCACTGAAATGCTTACAAAATTTACGTCAATCTAATCATCATTCGATTCGAAAAGTCAACTTAAAACTTTGACCTCAACTCAAGTCCGCCATCCATTCATCTTCTCCGAAATTATTGGTCATTCCATTATTAAATTTCATGGGCGCACTAGCTTTAAAGGTTTGGTGAGCCTTTGAACTTACACAAAATGCTTGGCAAGCAATTCCCAAGACCAAGAGTGAAGGAAGAAAAGAAGTTTTCGAAAGGAAGCAAGTTGGAAGAAATATGGTCTCCAAGAAAGCTACTTTAGCTAATTGATTACGATTTCCACATCTTAAGTTTCTCATACACTTTACACGAAATGCTTAATTATAATTAATTGAATAAGATTAAATTCCAATTTTTTCCATTTCGATTTCAAGTACCATTCAGCCCGTGAACAAGTTATTAATAATATAAAAAAATGTAGATAAGTCAAAAATAAAAAAAAAGAACTTAAAATGGTATAACGGCCTTTGCCAAAGCCAGCCCAAAACCTTGGTGGTGGTGGTGGCAAGCTTGGCCCATGCTTCGTTAGCCATTATAGCCCATGTAATGAGAGGCTTCTGAGTTGAAACTGTTCGTGGGAACCCCATAGTCTTAATTCCTCTAACATGTGGGCTAGTTTGGCATCGATCACCATATATTTAAGGGCCCAATTCCCGAGGTTTAAGGACACCCAAATAACCCAATTGTCCAAACAAGTTTTAAGACTGTTTTGATTTAGGGGTGCGCAAAGAATGTAGTTATTTGGGACCCATCAAAACTCTCCCCTTTATAATAAAATATATTAAAAAATTATAATTGATAAACTTACTATATCCTTCCTAAAACACCCTTTTTATTAGGTTTTTTATTAGTAAACTCACTTTTTACTTCTCTTAATGTTAACTGTTTAACAAAATTCATTCTAAATAAAACTCTCTCACTTGTAAATCATTCTCTTTTTTCATTAAGCGTATGTTTTTGTTTTTAGGGTTTTTAACTTATAATCATTCTCTTATTCCATTAAGCGTATTTTTTGTATTTAGGGTTTTTAGCTCTGATATGTTTCAAAGTGTATGTGATTAATTCAATGACTAGCTTTTTATTGCATAAATAAATATAAAAAATAAAAATTAGAATGCAAAACAATAGATGAACAAGATATCAAAACAACAAAACCAAGTTGCAATCATTGTTAAAGTCAACGATGATGAAGAGTGAACGCAACATTCATGTTTTACGTCAAGGATATCCCAAGCTTGTTTTGGTGTGGTGCATTTTGAAATAAGTACAAACTGTTTGATGTTGACTGCATTCACAATGGCATTGAGTCCTTTTGGGTTCCAAAATATATACTCAACTTCAGACCATTTAGATTGAGGTTTTTCCTCCTGTTTTCCTTTTTCATTTGTTTTCGTTGGGGGTGCCCATCTATGAACAATTTTAATCCAAACTCTATCATCGATTCATTTTATAAAGATCGGTATCTTCACTTTCCAGTAAGCAAAATGTCCATCTTCAAGCAATAGTGGCTGATTAACCGGTCCTCTATTTCTCTGTCCTTCTATATCTGTAAAAAGAATTTGATCTACACTTGTATGTCAGTTTACTTGCTCTGATACATATTGTAAGTTTTAGCAATTATGGATAGTTAACACAAATGTAACTGAAAAATTAAGAACTATGGAATAGAGAATTTTACGTGGTTCAGTTATAAACCAGCCTACGTCCACGGGCAACAAGAGTTGTAATCTACTATGTTGTATTTGTTTATACTCGACTTAGGACTCTTTATAGTGGTAGACACTTGCTTACTCACTAACATAATCTATATAAACTTGATCAACCTCGATTACAACTATAATCTTTCACATACTCTTCTGATGTTACACTTCATAGATATGGCTGACTTAACTGCACTAGTTTTGTCAGACATAACTAATATAACTGTTACAGACTAATGTAATCACTTAACTCACTTAAGCTTACACAACTCTAATAACACTCACAAATCAGACTTGTATATATACTCAATACATATGAGTCATATACAATCTAAACACACTCAAAGCTTAAGGCTTTTATAATGAAGAACACACTCAAATATTTCTTCTTAGTTCTTGCTTTGTTTAGTTTTCAATTTGTGTATTCTTGTATAAGCTAAGTAGATAGCTATATAAAGTGCTAATCTTTATTATGGAAACCAGTAATTATCTCAGTGAAAAAGGTTAGATAAAGATAATAATAAATAGGAAGTTATACACATCAATCATAAGGATAGCTTGCATGCCTCACTTATTTGATTGATAAACTAGGTAAATAATTATCAAGTTTATCCATAGTCAAATATATGATTTATCAAATAAGCTCAGATGATATCCTAATCTAAAATATGATCAAGATAAAGATTCCAAAATTTGCAAATCAATCAATTTCCTAAAAATATGAGATAAATAATTTTAGGAAAGTAAAAATAATGTTTTTATTATAAGATAACAAAACAAAATTAATCACGTGCACTGCATGTGCATGATGTCACGTGTTAAATACCAACAATCTCTCTTTTTGGTATCTTGTGATGAAAATATTAAATTATGTTTCTAAGTTCTCGTCAAGCTTGCATAGTTAAATGTAAGATAACTAAACAGAATATCAACACTTAGAAAAATTTTGCACATACAAAAACTGGAAAAGCAACCAGCCAGTTATAACAGACATAACTAAAACAATATAACTGAATCAGTGTTATGCAAAATTCGCAAGTGTACAGAATTGTAACAAGTAATAAAGTGATGAATTAATAGTATCGTCCCATAAAGATTGGATTACTAAGTACTAACCCATATCTAACTCAAATTTTATTTGAACAATAAAATTCAAATGGCAATTTAATTGTACTATCAACTAAACTATAATGAAAACAAGTAGTTAAATAAGACAATGAATTCTGATTATTTAAAATCCAATTAATTTAGTTTTAGGGTATTAGATTTCACTTAAGCTTATCCACTCCAGTCTTTTAAATTAATATTATCAATGTTTAATTGATTTTGTTGTCAACCAATTTCACTAAGATAATTGTTCATCTTTTTCAAGCAAAAACAATTTATGTTCGTAAGTTTGAGTATTACATCTCTGTCAATCCTATCATCCTATAAATACCTATTAAGCATAAGAAATTCCAAGGTTACATAAATCACACAAATATTTCTATCTCATATCAATTTATGGCAGATTAATCAATGTCTAATATAAATCAACCTTTCATTTTAATTTGTACCTCAATTCATGCAATAGTTGGCCAATCAATTGCAGGCTTTAAACTCATAATTAATTTACTCAACAAAAATCAATTAAACATCAATATATTGAATTTAAACAACTAGAGTTTCAAAAATTTGGCTGTATCTTAACCCTAGATAGAAGAATTAGTTCATCATATATTTAAATAAAACCAAAATCAATCATTGAAATCATGAATGCACCAAAGAGAGAGAAAGAGAGTAAAATTAGAGAAATCTTGATAAATCCTGACGCTGAATTCATCCTCCAGTTGTTGCCTTGTGTGTCCAAGCTCTCATCAGTCGTCTTTGATCTCAATCTCTCCTAAGCCCACTATAAGAGTATGTATTTATGTGACTTGGTAAAGGAGGAATTCGAATCCAAATCAAAACAAGAATTTGATATGATTCTAGATCTTGAACTAGCACTGGGCTCTATACCAGATGCGCTTGGGTGCTAGCTTCTTTAACTTGGGTCAATTTCTTTATTAGTACCATAGCCCTTGTCTTCATGCACTAGGCGCTAAGGCTTCTATCTTACTTTACAAGCTGTCTCTAGAAAATCCAGTTTTTGAGCATTTCTTGCGTATTTTCATTCCAAATCCATCGATTGAAAGAATTCTTCTAAAAACTACCAAAGAACCTAAACTAAAATCTAAATAACCAAATCTATTCATAATTTAATCAAAAGTAAACTTTGAAGTTATTTAAAAAATGAATAATAATGCACTTATGAATTAGACAGACTCAATTACTTTCTTGTAAACAAGGTATTTAACAGACAAGTATCAACTCCTATATATTAGAATAGTCAAAACACAAATTTGATTCCTGCAAGTCAAATCCAAAATAAATCTTAAAACAGAAAATCAATACTTCATAGTCCTCTTAAAACAAATAAGCAACAAAGTTCAAAAGTTGCATGCATAAGCAAAACAATCCGACAAAGTATTAAACTTAAAAGCATCCTAATCAAATACTTAAATAAATTTGCACAACTTACAAAAAGTATATCAAACACATCCCATTTACTTCCCCTTGGTTTCATAACAAGTGCCAAGGATAAAGTATTGCAAAGAAGGTCAAAAAGAGTTAAAAAAAAAAAACTAAATGACACTTCTAGGATCTCCTAATAGTGGTCTTAAACCTCTTAACCACAGTAGTTGGAGAAACTTGATCAGGAGCTAGTGCATAGACTTATAGAGTAGTTTATGTGGAAGTGGCAATTTCATCAAAAGCTTCTTGAATCTCTTTAGCATGTCTCTCCACTATTATCTCTTCATTTGTGAGAGATCAATCAGGGTTTTTGCTGCTTCTTGAGTGACATGTGGTGGAAATTGATAAGGCTTTGGTTCAAGCTGTGGTGGTTGTGAAGTAGCACTTTTGAATTTTGAAGAAGCCTTGCTACATAGGGATTCATCTGCACCTATTTTGGCTTTCTTCTTGTTTCTCTTTTTGTCCTTCCTCTTTTTCTTCTTTATTTAGCTTTTACCACTTTGTCTTGCCTCTAGCTTCTCTTCAACAGCCTGTTGCTTGTCCTTGATTACTTGAATATCCTTTATAATCTTAGCTAAAGAAGCAGAGATTATAGCAAGTTCATCATTAATGGAAGCCATCTGATTTTGCCTAGATGGTCTCTTCTGTCGAGCTGTCTTTGAGGTATTTCCTCCTTCTCAAGTGCTTTTTTAATCCTTGTTAGAAAACCTTTCTTAATAGTAGGTGGTACCTTTTTAGTGATCTCACCATCCTCCAAATCAATATCATTTTACATCACAAAGCATGAATCATATAAGGCAAAATAAGTGGTTTCATTTGAGATTGATAAGATGCAATTTGTACTATGTAATTGTACATCCATAAGCCAAGATTAATGGACCGATTTGTTCCAATACAATAAAGGAATTTAGCCCTGTCCTCCTTATATGTGAATAGAAACCAGTCATGTTGAGTAATCTTACTCAACACACGATACTTTAAAATCAAATGCTTTTAATCAATGCCATCATATGGATCCCAATGTACATCACAACTCCTAGTTAGCACAAAAGTAATCTCACTCATGTTCAAATCACTACTAACAGTATATTGAATGCTAATAGGAATTTCATAAAACTTATTAATGACATTTGCTGGAAAACGGATCAGTTTTTTAATCAGTTTTGGTTTACAATAAACCTTATGATAAAGTAGCTCCTAGGATCATTTATGCATAGCAAAATGTTACCATAAAATTTTTGAATGAGAGATTTAATAGGTGAAGGGAGATTGGTTACCATTCTAATCCAATGCCTAGATTCAATAACCTCTTTGAGTTGATATTTCTCAAAGTCATCAACTTTTACAGGCCTCTTTACACGAATTTTTGTTTTTGAACTATATCTCCAATGCTTTATCTTATTCTCTCTTTTGAGAAACTTGTGATTGCGGGGGTTCACATGGTCCTGGACTTCTCCAACCACTACATCATCATCCTCGCTCATTGTTGGGTCAACTGGAACTTAGGAAATGAATTTGGTTCTCCAATTGATGATCGTTCTAGTTCTGTTGGAGGTGACTACTCTGGTTTGATTTCTGGGTCTGCATGCTGTTCTTACTGCTCTTACTGTTCCTGCTGGTTGAATTCCTCTTCAGTCAAAGAGTCAGAGAGTGATGAACTACTGGTGGTTTCGGTTTCAAATGATGAAGATTGGGTTACTACTTTGCGTTTGGCCATTGTGATGAAAACTGATTTTGATTTCAGCTGTGCTTCAGGTTAATGAAACAATGATGTAAAAAGAAAATATAAGTAATTTAGTTAAACAAGACTTTTATAATGTTTAGTGATAAAGCCAACATTAAATCTTAGTCTAATCCATATTTTGAGAATTTCATTTGAATAAAATTCTGTTTCCAAAAATAAGTTAATTCATTAGAAAAAATAAATGCATAGATTTTCTATCACTTTAATTATGGTAAATTCAAAATTTTCCTCAAAATCAAAATATTTTGAAAAATCAGCATTAATTAAGGCAAATTGAAATCAAATAACTTGATATCACAAAAGCTTCCCACCACTGAACAGACTCCTCATCAAAACGACATCGTTGACTAGGCTCACTTTATGACACATCAACACACAAGAAAATCAAATTGAGTCAGACATAAGGCAATTTATGAAAGTTTGATTGCACATAACTGAAAACAATTGTATTTCGCATAATTGAAATATCTGAGCATCAATTAATTATTTTAAAATCAAGCATGTAACTAAACTGTATGAAAAACATTAGACATTTTATTTTTCATCATTTTTTCATTTAAACCAGTTGAGTGGTCAACATGAGTATGCTTCTTAGACACAACACATCAATCTCAACATGAATTATCTAAGCAAAAACAGTAGCTTTTATACAAGAAATGAGGTATCCCTATTCCATTTGAGTGGATGACCTTAACATATGTCCTAGATGCATTGAAGTTACTCCTTATGGATAGTTTTTGTCACATCCAAAAAATAGGATTATCTCCCAAGTATAGGAGTGTCGAAGTAATAAACCCGGTGAGACCGGGGTCGATCCACGAGGAAGGGGTTTTAGTGGTACAAGCTATAGAACAAGAAATATGTTATGAATAGTTTAAAGAAAAGACAAGATAATATCAACAAATAAAAGCAAGATGATAGGTGATATAACCGATCATTCAAATGTGAATCAAGAATAAGAGGTGGTTAAACCATCCATGGAAATAAAAGGACAATTTAATAAGTAATAAACAAGAATACTTAAAATACACAAATAAGAGAAATTGACACAATAATAATGAAAGCTAAGGTTAGGGTATCCGCCCTTGATATATCAAATAAAGATAAGTAACCCAATTATAACTCAATTGGAATCCACACATCAAGGAGGTTCCAATTGGAAGGTATGTCATTTAAGCCCATTTTAGTTATGTGAATTAATTTATTTCATTACCAATATTTATACCACTTCTTGTAAATGGGTTCAAGCATCTAATATGCCTAACTAGATTCGTGTCGGTAAGGAAGAACCATACGACATCTAGAAATGATCCAAGCATTTGATGTGCCAAGGATTGTCTACAATGGATCAAGACCTCCACTTTACGAGTGGTGTCAAGATTGATTAAGAAATTAAATATAAATCATATAAAATTAACAACACAAGATTATGATTATTAAGCACATGTCAAGGGTTAGAAAATCCTTATTCTTATATTAAGGGTTTCACCTTTTCACCTCAGCCAAAAAAGAATTTAGCAAGATATTATAAAAGAAAGAAAACAAATTGGAAGAAATGGAAGATTTATTAATAACATAAAAACACAAGAGAGAAAAATACAATAACAAGAGATCCTAGCCAAGGCCAAGATGTCTTAATGGGTCACAAGACATCTCTATTTATAGATAAATTCAGGGGCAAACTTGTCAAATTATAAAGGAACAATTGTTTAATATTTTGTTGACAATTAAGATCATTAGGTGCACCGAGTTTGACCATCAATTTCGGCATTGAATTATTGAGAATTTTGATCACATGTCTCATGAAAGTTGTAGATATTTCTCTCAGCTTTGTAGAACATCTTGATTCATACGATTTGGATACGTATATTAAGAGATATGGTCAAAATAATGAGGCATGGTCAGATTGGGTCAAAACTACAGATGGTTTCACTTTAAGCCCATTTTTGGTCCACTAAGAGCTCGAATTTAATGATGCTTGTGAAATACAATCTTATATATAATTTAATCTGCTTTCCAAAACAACAAGATTTGCACCATTCTGATCTATAAATAGAAAGTTATGCCCATCTTACCGAACGTACAACAAAACCAAAATTAAGAGAAAGTTAATTGATCAAAAGATGCAAAGACTACAAATATGCTTAAGTTAAGGAATTTAATGACACTACTAATGCAATATGATGAATTAAACTCTTATTAAGCATACATATTTAAATGTTCATCAGCTTTCACATATCATAACTGGGAGCCCTCTCTGTTTTTTACATTAAAACATCAATAGATTAATCAAAAAAATTAGCTTAAACATGCTCAAATCTGAAAATTGATTAATGATGTTATAGATATGGATTGACAAATGCCAATGACCTTTCTTAGTTTTTCAAATCTCAGTGCATCAAGTGCTTTAGTAAACAAGTCAGCAAGTTGATTTTCAATAGAGATGTGTTCAATACGGATTGTTTTCGATTCAACAAGCTCTCTAATAAAATGATGCCTTATATCAATGTGCTTAGGTCTAGAGTGTTGGACTAGATTTTTTGAGATATTAATCATACTAGTGTTATCACAACACAAACTTGTAGAGTTTTGGTTAATACCATAGTCGCTTAGCATTTGTTTCATCTAAAGCAATTAAGTGTAACAAATCCCCGCAGCAATATATTCAGCCTCTGTTATTGACAATGAAATGTTGTTTTGCTTTTTGCTATGCCAAGAGACCAAGTTGTTGTCTAGATAAAAACAACCTCCTGTTCTTCCCATTATCAATGTTCCTTGCCCAATTTGCATCACTATAACCTGCAATACATGTATTTGTATCATTAGTAAACCATATTCCAAGCTCAGTGGTACCATGAACATATATAATTCTCTTCACTGTTGATAAATGTAGTTCCTTCAACATTACTAAAAACGGGCACATAAGTTGACACTGAAACTTATATATGGTCTGCTTGTTTTTAGGTATAGGAGTTTCCTATAATGCTCTTGTAAAGGCTTGAGTCAACATCATTACCTGCATTTTCTCTTGTTAATTTTATGTTTGTATCCAAAGGAGTTCTAAGTATCTTCGCCTTGTCAAGTTCAAATTTCAATTAATATAGAGTTTTAGTATACTTTGATTAGTATAAAACTTGTTAATTTCACTTGTAAACCAAGGAAGAAGTTTGACTCGGCAACCATGCTCATTTCAAATTCACTCTATATTAATTTAACAAACTCATTAGTTTTTATTTTATTGGTGGATCCAAAAACAATATCATCAACATACACTTCAGCAATAATGAAATAATTAGAAGCATGCTTAATGAATAAAGTCTTGTCATTGCTGCCTCTAGTGTACCCTTTTTGCATCAAGAAACTGGTCAATCTCTCATACAAATCTCTAAGACCTTGTTTAAACCCATACAATACTTTATGAAGATTATACACAAAGTCAGGATGTTTAAGATTAACAAATCCCTTAGGCTATTTAACATAAGCCTTTTCATTAAGATAGTCATTCAAGAAGACTATCTTAACATCCATTTGATACAATATAAAGTCTAACAAGCATGCAATAGCAAGCAACAACCTAATGGACTCAAGTCTAATAACAAGTGCAAAGGTTTCTTCAAAATTAATGCATTCAACTTGAGTGTAACCTTGTCCGACTAACCTAGCTTTGTTTCTAACAACCTGCCCATTCTCATCAGTTTTATTCCTAAATATCCACTTAGTTCCTATAACATTTACATCATTTGATCTAGGAACTAATATCCATACTTTTTTTCTCTTAAACTGATTCAATTCCTCTTGCATTGCACTAATCAAGACTTCCTCTTTCAAAACTTTATTAACATTTTTAGGTTCTATCAAAGAGACATAATGAGAATGACTTACCATATTCCTCATCTTACTTCTTATTGTCATTGAACTTTCTAGACTCTCAGTGATTGATGTTGTAGAATGTGCCTTTTTTATCCATGAAGGTGGATCTCTTCTAACAACAATATCCCCTATTTGATTTCTGTCGAGATTAATATTGTCTAATGGTTTAGTTTTATCTGGGTTAACTTAGTAGTTGTATCAGTCGTAACTGGCTCATCTTTGCTATCTGGAGAAACTAACTTCCAATTTTCATCATCTTTCATGAAACTGACTATTTGCTCTTTCTATAAAGAACAAAATAATCATTAGTATCATCAAAATTCACATTCACAGATTCCATTATGGTTTTAGTCCTCAAATTGTAAACTCTAAAAGCTTTGCTATTTATTGAATAACCAATATCACTTCCTCATCGCTTTTTAAATCAAACTTACCCAGCTGCTTCCTATCATTAAGTGTAAAGCTCCTATAACCAAAAACATGAAAATATTTAAGGTTAGGTTTCCTTCCTTTTAAAATTCTAGGTCTTAAGAATACTCTATTGGAAATGTAACATGTTGTGTTAATAGCCTTTGTCCATAGCCTTTTTGTTAGCTTTTTGTTGTTCAACATCACCATTGCCATCTCTTGTATAGTCTTGTCTTCCTCTCTACCACTCCATTTTGTTCAGGGGTCTTTGGAGCTGAGAATTCATGAGCTATGCCATGAAATTTGCAAAAATTTGCATAGCTTACACTCCCGAATTCCTTACCATAATTGCTTTTGATTCTAGCAGTTCTCCATATGTTCTTGTTTTATTCATTTTCAAGTTTAACACATAAGTTCTTAAAAACTTCAAAAGTGTTAGATTTTTCCCGAATGAAATCAACCCAAGTTAACCTAGAAAAATCATCTACACAAACAAAAAAATACATTTTTCCCGTAATGCTCTCTATTTACATGAGTCATAAGGTCTATATGCAACAAATCAAGAATCTTAGAAGTGCTAAGTTGCGTGTTTGAATTATGTGATGCTCTTATCTATTTACCTAACTGACATTGTCCACAAATTTCTTATGATTTTTCATCAAGAGTAGGAATACCCTTAACTACACCAATTTTAGTTAACTAACTAAATCTCTGTAGTTCATATGTCCTAGCTTTTAATGTCATAATTCTAAATGAGATATCTTAGCAGGAATTTCATTAATGCTTGTCAACAAATAATAATTGTCATATGATCTAATGCCTTCTAAAATGCAATTTCTATTTTTGTCCAAAGCCGTGCACTTGTTTTTGAGTAAAATTTACCTTAAACTATTCATCACATATTTGGCTAACACTAATCAGATTAGCTTTAAGTCCTTCAATCAATAACACATTTTGAAACTCAGGCAAATTGTTAAACACAAGGTTCCCTTACTAATCACTTTGTTTGTAGCTCCATCACTAAAAGTGAAAGTACCTTTCGTGCATCATTTGATATCCTTTAAGAAATTCTTGTTCCCTTTCATGTGTCTTGAACATCCACTGTCAAAATATCAAGCATCATTAGTTATGGATTTAAAAGCAGTAAAAGCTATATTACAAGTAATTACCTGTTTCTTAACCTAAACTAGTTGTGTCTTAGGTAACTGTCTGTACTCCGTTTTGATTTTTTATTCAAAAGATTCAATAGTTTGAAGTACCTTGGTCTAATATGACCCTTAACACCACATATATAATAGATAGGAACAAAATGTTTTACCTTTTCTAGGCTTGACTTAAATGAACTCATAGGTGAAACAAAGACATCTTTACTTTTTTATTTTCGAGTGCTAGTATTTGAACTTGAACATGAAAAATTGTTAGAAAATTTAACAAAAACAGATTTTCAAGTGGAAGCAATATTACCTTCATCATACCCCTATGCCTTGCTTGGTTGAATTCTTCCTTCCAAGGCTTAGAACTTGATCCAATCTAACTGATCCAATTCTGAGTTGTTCAATACACTCTTGTACTTTTGCAAGTTTAGTCCTAAGCATCTGTATTTCTTCATTTTTCTGATTAAGTTCTTTCTCAAGTTCACTCATGCAATTTTCTACGTAACTTTGTTACATCTGAGAACTTCCTTTTCCTTCTATAGATCATCGATTTGCACCTTTTATTTTGCCCATGATTCATACAGAGCATTATAAGCACGTTAAAGTTGCTCATGATAATCTGTTTCCTCTTTCACTTTTGATTGATCACTGTCTGAACCAACTGTTATAGTTATGTCATACATAATTGTTTACGTCTGTTAGTCATAGTTCCAAAAAATGCTATAAAATTGCTTGAATGTTCCTCTTGTTCTGAATTTGCTTCAGAGTCATTATCGTTCCAAGCTGCACACATACCTTTATCTTTTCTCCTCTTGTAATTTGGACACTCAGTTTGAATGTGTATGAAACCCTTGTCCTCAAAACACTGAATTTATCCTTTTTTGTCAAACTTCTCAACCTTTTCTTTGGTCTTCTTTGCTGGATCTTTAAAGAATCGCTTTGCGTTAAAAATTTCTAACTTTTAAGGCTTTCTTGAATCTTTTTTTCTATAGATCTTCTCCATGAAATTGACAAACAGCTTTACCATAAGAGTAAATATTCATCATCCGAATCATCAATTTCTTTGTCCTTTGAAGCAACAAAGAAAGCAATGCTTTTACCCTTCTTTCTTGTTTCTAGGCCCATCTTATAAGCTTGTAAGCTACCTAACAGCTTATCAACTCTCGTTGTTTTCACATTATGACTCTATTCAATGCAATGACTTTGGACTGAAATTTATCTAGTATAGATCTCAAAATCTTTCCTAGAAATCTAACATTAGAATATTCTTCACCAAGTATATAAGCAATATTAGTATTATCACAGATTCGAGTATGAAAATCATTAATAGATTCATCTTCTTCCATAAGAAGACTTTCAAATTTTAAAGTTAAAGTAAGAAGTTTAGAATCTTTTACCTTTTCAGTACCTTCATGTTTTTTCTTAAGGATATCCCAAATTTGTTTTACTGTGGTGCATTTTGAAATAAGTCCAAACTGTTTGATGTTGACTGCATTCACAATGGCATTGAGTCTTTTTGTGTTCCAACTAAACAATCTATACTCAGCTTTAGACCATTGAAATTGAGGTTTTTCCTCTTCTTCTCCTTTTTCATTTGTTTTTATTAGGGGTGCCCCTCTATGAACAATGCTGGTCCAAACTCGATCATCGATTGATTTTATAAAGACCTACATCTTCACTTTCTAATAAGCATAATGTTAATCTTCAAGGAATGGTGGTCAACTAACTGGTCCTCTATTTTTTTGTCCTTCCATATATGCAAAAAGAATTTGATCTATACTTGCATGTCAGTGTACCTGCTCTGATACTAATTATAAGTTTTAGCAGTTATGGATAGTTAACACAAACGTATTTAAAACAGTTAAGAACTATAGAACAGAAAATTTTACGTGGTTTAGCTATAAACCAGCCTACATCCATGGGCTACAAGAGTTGCAATCCCCTATGCTATATTTGTTTACACTCAAGTTATGACTCTTTACAGTGGTAGACACTTGCTTATTCACTAACCTAATCTAGACAAACTTGATCAACCTCGATCATAGCCATAATTCTTCACACACTCTTCTGATGTTGCACTTCATAGATATGACTACCTTAACTGCACTAGTTTTGTCTAACATAACCAATGTGACTGTTATAGACTTATGTAATCACTCAACTCACTTAAGCTTACACAACTGTAATAACATTCACAAATTAGATTTGTATACATGCTTAACACATATGAGTCATATATAATCTAAACACACTCAAAGCTTAAAGCTTTTATAATGAAGAACACACTCAAATATTTCTTTTCAATTCTTGTTTTGTTTTAGTCTTGAATGTGTGCATTTTTTGTATAAGCTAAGTAGATAGCTATATAAAGCGCTGATCTTTATCATGGCTGGGGTTCTGAGTCTGCTTCTGATTCTGATTCACTATCTCCTATTGAGGATCACCAGGATCAGATATTGAAGTGCTCTTTTAGCCCTATAACTGCTTTGCCTGATTCTTCAGGGATTGCCCCTCCAGAGGGGTTTGTTGCTCCGGATCCTCCAAAATCCACTGTGACGCCTTTGGATAGTCGGCCACCTGCCACTGTTACAAAATCCACTGTTGCTCCTTCTGCTAAAAAGGGTAACAAAGTTCAGATTAAAAAGGGTGGTAATGGGGGTAGAAGGGGCATGCGCCTCCAATGATTTTCTTTATTGAGTTCTGAGTTTTTTTTCGAGTTTCCTATGATAGGAAGTTGGAATATTAGAGGCCTTAATGGCTTCTCTACGCAGCGAGCAGTTAGAAACTGGATTTCTAGGTACTCTTTAGGTTTGATTGGTCTCTTAGAAACTAAGGTTGATCAGCAGCGCCTTGCTTCAGTTGTTTCGGATATTTGTCCTTCCTGAAGTTCTTATCCAATGCCACTGAATTAATTGCTTGTAGAGTTTTGGTATGTTGGGATCCTACTTTGTATAGTTTGAGTGGTTTGCAACTTTCTCCACAGTGGATCGTTTGTCGGGCTAGCAGATTATCATATGGGATTTCTTTTGGTTTGATCTTTGTTTATGATTCTAACGCTCCGGGTGTTCGTCGACAGTTGTGAGATTTTCTCAGAGCTCAGTCCATGAGGTTTGGTGACTTACCTTGGTTGGCATTGGGCGATTTCAATGCGATTTTACGCTATTCGGATAGAGTTGGTGGGGATCAGGCATGGCATGGTTACATGGATGAGTTTGGTCAGTGTATTCATGATGCAACATTACTCAGGGTACCATCCTTTGGGCTTCGGTATACTTGGCATAATGGGCAGCAGGGAGAGGGTACTATTCTTAGGACTCTTGATTGGAGTTTTGGTAGTGCTTCATGGTTCTTAACTTGGCCTAACACATCTTCTAAGGTTCTTCCACGGGATGTTTCTGATTACAGTGCTATGGTCATCAGGTTTGGAGATCAGCGTAGGCATATCTCTAGTCCATTTAAATTTTTGAACTTTTGGGCTGACCGAGAGGATTTCTTGGAGATTGTTTAGCGAGTATGGTCTATGCCTGTGGACGGGGATCCTATGTTTCGAGTCACATAGAAATTGGGCCTATTGAAGCATGAGTTTAAGACTTTGCATGCCAAGGATTCTAGCCACATCTCTAGTAGAGCCATTAAGGCTAGGGCTCAGTGGGCCGCAGCTCAGGCTGCTTTGGATGAGAACCCATATTCCCTAGATTGTATTTTGGCTGAGAGGGATTATGCTAAGCAGTATTCCCAGTTGTGCAGGGATAAGGAGGCTTTCTTTCGGCAAAGGTCAAGGATCCAATGGCTTTCTTTGGGGGATCAGAATACCAAGTTCTTTCACAAGTCTCTAATCCATAGACAGGTCAGGAATCAGATTCATCAACTTAAGGATGAGGTTGGTACCATCATTACAGATCGAGGTGACTTAGGTCATCTGGCTGTAAGGTATTTTCAGAAATTACTTACAGCTCCTTCTCGACCTTCTATTGAAGAGGCTTCTCGGTTTTTCTCTGGAAGAGTTTCTGCGAAGATGCTGCCTTCTTTGGTGTGCCCTATTACTGATGATGAGATCAGGTCAGCTTTATTCTCGATTCCCGATGATAAAGCTCCAGGACCGGATGGGTACACTTCTCTGTTCTTTAAGAGGACTTGGGACATTATTAGTGTGGAGTTTACGGCTGCTGTGCGCTACTTCTTTGCAACTTGCCAGATGTCGAAGTGTGTTAATGCCACTAGGATTGCCTTGGTCCCTAAGGTTGAGACTCCGAGGACTATGAGTGACTTTCGACCAATCTCTTGTTGTAATGTACTTTACAAGTGCATCTCTAAAGTGATTGTGAACCGGTTCAAAGCAGTTTTACCTGATGTAATTGGGAGTTCGCAGTCAGCTTTTGTCCCAGGTCGGAGGATCTCTGATGCCATTCTATTACTCAAGAGCTCATGCATAATTACCATCTTAGGCATTCACCTCCCTGGTGCGCTTTAAAGGTGGATATTCGCAAAGCTTTTGATACTGTCACTTGGGATTTCATCCTTTTGGGGTTAAAGACGATCGGTATTCCAGAGTGTATGGTTCGATGGATTGCGACTTGCATGTCTTCTGCACATTTCTCGATTGCTTTAAATGGAGAGCTTCATGGGTTCTTTCCCATCTCCAAAGGTGTTCGACAGGGCGATCCGTTATCACCATACCTTTTTGTGTTGGCCATGGAGGGTTTGAGTGGTATTCTTCAGGAGGCTTCTCAGCGGCCTAGTTTTCGATACCATTGGAGATGCCAGTAGATTTCTCTTACTCATAAGGGTGTGCATGGTATACCCCCACCCGTCCGAACCCGACATACCCGTCATGGTATGGTGGAGGTATGATAGGGTACAATAAAAGAATAGGGTGTGGTATGGTAAAACTTTTGAAAACCCCCTATGGTACGGTATGGTGGCGGGTATTTTTAGAAAAAACTCGAAAATACCATATCATACTTCTTTTCAAAAATTAAAAATTATGCCATGGTAATGATATAATTAGTTATGTATAATATGTATGTGTGAGTGTTATATACCTTAATAGAGTATATAATGAAAAGGTTAGTAACCTTAAATCCCTAACCATGGAAAGTTTGAGGTAATTTCAACAATAATATTCTTTCTAACTTTCTTTTGTCATTCTTTTTAAATTTTAATATATTTATTATTTTTCTAAGTGAATTATAATTTCTTTTTTTTTTTAATTTGTACTATATTAGAAGTTGAAACTTTGTAAGACTTAAAGGTTTAACTTGAATGTTGGAACTTTGTGGAAGGATTTGGATATGAAGTTACTTATTATTTGTGTTGTTATAGATATTTAATTGTTTGAGTATTTGTGTTGTTAAATAATATGTAATTACTTGATATTTTTGTGTTGTTATAGATATGTTTTTACTTGATTATTTGTGTTGTTATGGAATATATAGTGACTTTATTATTTGTATTGTTAAGGATATGTAATTGCTTGATTTTTTATTTAGTACAAAATTTATGAATCATAATATTAAACAATGTCAAAATAAGAACTCAATGTATCAAAATCTTGGAAAAAAAACTATAAAAAAACTTTAAAATCATTAAAAAAAATATGGTAAAACATTATCTAAATTTTGGTCAATTTGGTCAACCACTAGAAAAAATCATACCATACCCGCCCTTACCCTACCCTACCATACGGGAATATGGTATGATACCGTATTCAAGAATGGTATGGTATGGTATAAAAATTTAAAACCCGATCTATGAAGGGTAAGGGCAAGGTATGGCGATACCACACCATACCACACCATATGCACACCCCTACTTACTCATCTTTGTTTTGCAGATGATCTGATAGTTTTTTGCAGGGCAGATGTAGGCTCTGTTAGGGTGGTTCGTGCTGCTTTGCAAGAATTTGCAGAGCTCTCTGGTTTAGTTACGAATTTGGTCAAGAGTCATATCTTCTTTTTCGGAGTCAATGATGAGGATCGAACAGTGTTGCAGTCCATTTTGGGCTTTCAAGTGGGGAGTTTGTCGGTCCGATATTTGGGGGTGCCACTGATCAGTATCAGATTGCGCCTTTCAGATTGCGCTCCATTGATAGAACGGATTCTGTCGAGGGTTAGGTTATGGACTTCTGCTGTGTTGACTTATGTTGGCCGTCTCCAGTTGATTAAGTCGGTATTATTTTTCATCCAGGTCTATTGGTCATCTATGTTCATTTTACCGGCTGCTGTGGTACAGAAGATCGAGGGTATTCTGACTGCTTTCCTTTGGACAGGGACCTCTTTGTCTTGTTCTGGGGTCAAAGTAGCTTAGGATTCGGTTTGCTATCCATTGAAGGAAGGGGGATTGGGAATTAAGCGAGTGAAGGAGTGGAATCGTGCTACTATTCTGAAGCATGTTTGGAGACTTCTTTCTGACAAGTCTTCCACATGGTCTTCTTGGGTTCATAAGGTGATCCTTCGGGGTCGCTCATTTTGGCAGGTTCGAGTTACTTCTGGAGCCTCTTGGTCTTGAAGGAAGATTTTGCACAGTCGGGATTGGTGTAGGGGTAAATTTGTCTCTTGTGTTGGAGATAGACGTGATACCTCACTTTGGCAGGATTACTGGTTGCCGCAGGGACGTCTTTGTGATCTATTTTCTTTTAGGACTCTTTCGTCTACAGGTCTTTCCTCAGATACCAAGGTCTCAGCTATTATTCAGGATGGGGATTGGGCTTTTCCTGATGGTGAGCCGGTCCTTGGACGGGTTTGGGACTCTGTCAGCATCCGACCTACGATGGGGAGTTCTGACCATATTGTTTGGAAGGGCCACACTTCTGGTATTTTCTCTATTGACTCAGCATGGGAATTATTACAGAGTAGACGATCGGTGAACTCTTTTCATCATCTTCTCTGGTTCCCTGGCCATGTTCCAAGGCACTCCTTTATTCTTTGGCTTGCTTCATTGGGTCGTCTTCGTACTATGGATCGGCTACGGCGTCATGACATGTTATCTTCTTCGGGCTGTGTTCTTTGTGCTTCAGCAAATGAGACTCACGAGCATCTTTTCTTTAGCTGTCCTTTCTCGTCTTCTGTATGGGGGGAGATTTCAGCTAGACACTCATTGTTTGACCATCTTTTGGTTGGCTCTCTCTACTTCATTGGGCTTCTCTTCATCTTCATGGCAGGAAGAATTTTGGACATATCCTTGCACGTTTGGTCTTTTCTGCTACAGTTTATTTTTTATGGTATGAGAGAAATGATCGTGTGTATCGACAGCGTCATCGGACTCGTCGTCAGGTGATTGATGAGATTTTTGCTTTGTTTTGCTCTCGGCTTCTAACATTGGAGGCCAAGTATGTAATCACTCCTCAGCTTCGTGCCATATGGGGCCTACATCGTTAGTTTTGTTTCTTGGACTTTGTTTTTTTGTTGCTTGGGCCAATGCGCCCTTTTGTTTTGTTGTTTTGGTGATGATAGTTTTGTTGTGGTTGCTTTTGGGCCAATGTGCCATCTTCTGTTTGTTTAGGGCCTTTGGCTCTATGTGTCATTTATTTTGTTTGGGGCCTTTGGGCTTTATTTTTTTTCTTTTAGACTTGTGAGTACTAGGTACTCTTCTTGGGGTATACCCCTCGCATCTTGTACTTTTGTTTTTCTTTTTATGTAAATAGTAATTTTTCCAAAAAAAATCTTTATCATGGAAATTTGTAATTATCTCAGGGAAAAAGGTTAGATAAAGATTCATAATAAATAGGAAGTTATATACATCAATCAGAAGGATAGCTTGCATACCTCACTTATTTGATTAATAAACTAGATAAATAATTATCAAGTTTATCCGTAGTCAAATATGTGATTTATCAAATAAGCTTAAATGATATCCTAATCCAAAATATGATCAAGATAAAAACTTCCTATAAGATAAAGATTCCAAAAATTGCACATCAATGAATTTCCTAAAAATATAAGATAAATAATTTTAGGAAAGTTAAAATAATGTTTTTATTATAGGATGATAAAACAAAATTAATCATGTGTGCTACATATGCATGATGCCACGTGTCAAATACCAACAAGGTGGTTGAAAGAATTGAAAAAAATAAAAACTAAAAATTTAACCACATCTGACAAATGAGTTTAATATTAGTGGTTTGGCATAACACTTTAGTATTGTTAGATGAAATGTCTATTCTACGTAAGCATCCTTCAGACTGAACCCATTTGGAACCCTTTTTTAATTAAATATAAAAATTGTAAATAATGCATCATATTTATTATCTTAAAATTCCTAGTAAACAAAAATCTTGGATTTCTTTTCTTAGATAGCTTAGAGAAAGGTAATTAATGTTTCTTTGCTGCCATTTTTCATTGCGTGATATTATTAATAATAATTATTTTTATGCATACTTAGGTTATATATGGATATATATTTATGTATAATCATGCAGTATTAAACCTAAATTATTAAAATTAATAATTGAATAGTGAGAATTAGTTTTGATATTTGATATGTAATAGGGTGACTGTTTTTTATTGGAAAACTGAATGGGTCTGAATTTGACTAAAATCTGAAGAGGTCTAAATACAAATGTCTGAATGATATGTTTGTTTTTTTTATTTTTTAAGATCTGATAATAAGTCTTAAGTTATTTGTTATTAATAACTAAAGACATCTGAAAGTCCATAATTTAACATATATGCCCTTTTTTAGTATTACATATATATTGTACATTGTATATGTTATATAAACATTTGTAAATAATCAATATAAACAAAATCAAAATTAGAATACTATAATGCTATAAAAAATATATTGTTAATTAATGTGTCTCACATATAATATGAATTTTTTAATTACTGTGTAATTAAAAAATAAAAAATGAGTATTCAAAAAATTATTTTAACTATAGAATAATTATAAACAAAAGATTAATTTGATGCTTAAAAGAGTTTAAAATTAGGAAAGATGTAAAGAATTTACAAAATAGAAATTAATTAAAATTATCAAGGTTATTTTAGAACATAAAAAATAGATAATCCGTTTAGATATTTTTCCATTAAGAAAAAAGATAGAAAATATAGCTTTTTCTATTCAGATATAATTATCTGAAAAAAAGTGTTTAGTCTAAAAACCAATGACTGTAAAAAAAGTCTGAAGTCTAAGATTCAATAAAATTCAGACTTCATATGAAAAACAATTAGCCCCTAAGTGTACTAAGATATCCAAATTCCTATTAAATTCATGCTTATCTAATTAATTCAAACTAAATGGTACTAATTTATCTTATTTGCATTGGTTTGGGTTTTCAATACAAATGAATTATTGTTTCTTTATGTGTTTTGAGTTTTTGTTTTTAAAAATTGAAAAGAAATTTGATTGGTTTTAAATTTTTTTGAATTTTCAAAATGATATATGGTTGACATGGATTTAAATGAATAGGTAAATATGCGTTTTCAAATTCCTATTAAATTCATGCCCACCCAAGCTGTTTTTTGGTTCTGGATGGGTTCCCATCCAATGCTACTCATGACCACCCAAATTTCAATCTCTCTCTCTCTCTCTATATATATATTACAAAATTTGATATTATGTTCAATAAGTAAAGCATAATTATGTAAAAGTTGTTAATTAAAATAATTTTTAATTTGAAAACAAACTTGAGTTTTCATGAATCTCTCATGTTTGGTATAGTTGCAAATATTAAAAAAAAAAGAATAATCATAAAACCTAAATTACTAGTCTCACATGTAATATGTTAAAAGTAATTGACAATTTAAGATGTTTTAAAACAATCATATACCCATCAATGGTTTTAAAAATTAATGAATTTTATGATTACTAGGTGGGCTGTTGAAATGGTCTAAAATAAATATTGGAAGATTCAATATTGGCTTATAAAAATTTTGTTTTATTGCATTAATAAACTTTGATTGATTACATGTAACGAAAACAAAACGAAATAAGGATCTCTAAGAATGTTTTAAAATAACAACGTCGAGATTTTCTTTAAGTAGAATACATACGTAATTATAGATAAAAGCAAGATATATAAAATTTGAATAAATTTATTAAATGAAATTTCAAAAAAAATTCTATGTTATGATTCGATATATTATTTATTAAATATAAATCCGTAAGTGTATCTTGAAATTTTTATAGTATTAATGAAGTGATTAGAGGTAGTTTTAGATTATAAATGTAGAATTATAATAAAATTAAAAATTTGTGGAACATAGTAAAAATCGACTCAATAATAATGCTACTTACAAAGTATATATATAAACTTTATATACAAAGCTAATATGATATTAAATAAATAAAAAAATTAATATAAATTATTAATATAATAAATATTGATGAATCATATGACATTAATTTAGTGATACCATGTTAATTTTGCGTATAAACATTGTATGTATACATTACAAATGTAGCGTTGCTTCCGAATCAAACGTTGGACAACTCATGTCTTATGCATTAATGGCTACAGACAGTAAGTGAAAATGACAACTAAAATTGCTTTCAAAATTGTCTACCATTCACTTGACTAACATCAAGTTATTATTGCATCTTCTGTGAAAAGTGGAATACGCCCAAAAAAAAATTTACTAGTACAATGCCAGGCCATGCCACCAATTAGGGACAACTCATGCTTTCATTATTCCCAAAGAAATTCTCAGCCTACTTTGTGGCTTGAGTTCGGATTTATCGGGCCTTTTCGATTTCACAAAGACTGAGTTTATTTGATTTCCATCTTCGATTTTAAATAAAGATAAATTAGAGTACAAAAATGTTATAATTCCCTTCTTATTTAAAAAATAGGCCAAATTAAGAGACTTGATTGAAACATAAGCCGCTCCCATAAAATTTTGGTGCCATAAACCTTTTGATCTCAAAACGACTTGAATACCCTTATGAATTCAATTAATT